>CM031920.1:11148060-11813263 GCA_018703695.1 Prunus fruticosa | reverse complement strand
AGATCGGCTAAAACTTGTTGGAGATTAAAATAATTATAATATTAATTAAATATTATAAATTTAAATTTATGATTAAGTGAAAAAATACAAGAGCAGTTTTGCTCGAACAATTGCATTGTTTCAAATGCAACATGCCATTGATATTATTTGTTAGCATTCAAAAGCAATTGCTTTGTTGAATGCGGTTATGAAATATAAAAAGCATCTTTTGCTATCAAAAGTTGCGTCTATTGGTGGATACTTGATGGGTTCTATATAAACCCATTACCTTCTTCTTCACTAATAAAATGAGTTTTTCCCCACTATCATGCTATGCTAGAGTATCAATCTTCAAGTTCCCTTTTCAAGTGTCTTGAGAGTACAAATATATAATTGGTTCGTCGTGTCTTAAATTAAAGTGCTTCAATTTAGGATTATGGATTGTTGAATCCTGGGAGATGACCTTGTAAAACTTCGAGCACAAGGTCAATGGCGAAATCTGCCCTTTAGGACATTGCAATTCTTGCAAGCCTCAATCGCTAAAGTTGTCAGTATTTCCATACATTTGTGTTTGTTGATTTACATTAATTTCATGTGAATTTGTTATATATTTGATGGTTTACAATTTTGTTAGAATTATCATAATTTAATTTCATATATCCTATTGTTCCGCCAACAATCTAAAGACAGATTTTCTATGGGAATTTGCATTTTGGTGGGGCTGGTCTGTACCACAATGCGTGTAGTTCCTTTTGTAGAAAGGAATTGAATTTTACATTGAAGTTTAAAATGGGCCTAGTTGATATGCTGGGTGATGTATATTAAGCATACAACAGCATAGGGGAGCCATTGTGTCGCATCTGGAAATAAGATTCATTCACCCACTGCATGAACATAATTGCACAAGACAGTAGGCATAATTCCAAATGGAGAATTGTCTGATCTTTTGCAAAGAGTTTGTCGGTCATCAAAAGATGTTAACCGCTCATCTGGAATTTTATGGAGGCATTGGGCTTAGTATTCCAGGCATGACGTTAACTGGTTTTAATGCAAAAACAGTTACTTGGTGAATAGATGCATGCAACGGAATGGCTATGTATGTAAAGTTTATCGAAAAAGAAACTTCGATTGGCCTTACTGGAAAGTTTGTGTCTGGATCTGGAAAATAAGGTCATGGTGGAAAGATGCAAACCGTTGCATATGCTAACTACTACAAAAAGACAATATTTCAGTGATTTCAAATCTGGAAAAACTGATGTGATGTATATGATGTCTGTATTGTATCTGTTTTGGTTCATGGATACCATGTGGAGGAAAAACAAGTTGGATTATGAGATGGACATTGTTTGTGCCTATTATAATCTACAACTTGGAAATTGCTCATTAGTTGAGGAGTCTGTCTAGCAGACTAGTAAGGTTGTAATTTTCTGGAAAATTCATTTTCTAGAAAAAAGAGATGGGCACAGAAGTTTATCAATTTGATTATTTCAAAATTAGAAGAGATATGTTTATAAAAACGTGTATGAGCCTTTGGGTTGATATTGAGATATGCAATTGGCATATTGGATTACCTATAGAAATATTACAGAAATTTAGTTTTGCAAATTTTTCTGAAGAAGGGGAAAGCAAGTCATTGTGTTGTCTATATTTGACAAACACAATTGACTAATACTTCCGAAAGTAGTGTTGAAATGACCAGAAACGTGGTATATTTCTCAATCCCTACAAAGACAACAACTGAAATGCTGGGGGCAAAGGCCTATTTTGTAGAATTAAGTTTCTAATTGTGAGGCTTCAAACTACAATGTATTGTATGAAGGGAGCCATAATGGAAATGACGAGAACCCGAAAATGTGGGGTTTATTGCAAAATTGCATTAGACATAATTTGCAAAGTTCTTAAGGTGTGAAAAATCATTGATAGTTTAATAGCAACAACAATCGTAAAAGAATTGTGGAGGTGGCTTAACTATCTTCGTAATCTCATATTCGTTTAAAGAATCAAAAAGTAATTTGCTCAATGAAAGAGTTGAGTAACTTTTCACTTTAAGGTATAGAAAGGTTAACGACCCTACAAATACCTTAAATGTGGGGAAGTCTACTAAAGAGTTGGCAAATTAGTCCCAACTAAATGTATGGGGGACTTTTCGAAAACAACTACTCTCAAATGAATATAATTTCATAAGATGGAATGTGCACACCATCAATTCATAGTCAACCTAGTGGATCCAAAATTTAAAAGGTTGAACTAGAGAGTGAGTTGAGCATCGAGGGGAAATGAAGTTAAAGCCAACATATTGAATGGAATTCGGCCGGTGGAAACCTAACCTAGTTGATTGGAGATCCCATGATCTAGGTTCAATAGGCAAACTGGTTGGGCATGATTCAAAGAAGTTAACACACTATACCTCATTCCTATGATGGAAGAAGTGTGTTGTCTACATAAGTATAAAGGGTACTGATGTTTAATGATACTGATATATTATAAATAAGAGGAATAGAGCAGACTATTCTTAATTAGTGTGTCACCTATGTGAGAGTAGAAGTGGGGTCACTTTTATGAGAACGAGATGACTAAGTTCTCTAAAGCTCTCATGAATCAGGGAACTGTTCATGACCAAAATGAACACAACCGCATGAACCATAATATATTAGGATTGGAGATGTGTGATTCCTATTGTTCGGTTTACTATTGCGGTGAACAGTTCAAGTTCATTATATCTCCTCGTCACCAAGTAAATCTGAATAGTATTCACTATGATAGGTTCAAGTCCAAAAAGACGCCTCTTTCAATGCATCTCTTTCCGCTAGTACTCTCAAATTTCTTCTTAAATTTTCACTCATATGGGGGATTGTTGGAAATTAAATAATTATAATATTAATTAAATATTATAATATTTAAATTTATGGTTGAGTGAAAAAATAAAAGAGTTAGTTTTGCTTGAACAATTGCATTGTTTCAAATGCAATTGATATTATTTGTTAGCATTCAAAAGCAATTGCTTTGTTGTCCAATGCGTTTATCAAATATAGAAGCATCTTTTGCTATCAAAAGTTGCGTCTATTGGTGGATACTTGATGGGTTCTATATAAACCCATTACCTTCTTCTTCATTAATAAAAGGAGTTTTTCCCCACTCATGCTATGTTAGAGTATCAATCTTCAAGTTTCCTCCTTAAGTGTCTTGAGAGTACAAATATATAATTGGTTCGCAAGAGTCTTAAATTGAAGTGCTTCAATTTAGGATTATCGATTGTTGAATCCTTGGAGATAGACGCTTATAAAACTCGAGCACAAGATTAGGTGCGAAATCCGTCCTTTAGGACATTGCAATTCTTGCAAGCCTCATTCGCTAAAGTTGTCAGGATTTCTACACATTTGTGTTTGTTGATTTACATTAATTTCATGTGAATTTTTTTTATATTTGATGGTTTACAATTTTGTTAAGAATTATCATAATTTAATTTCATATATCCTATTATTCTACCAACAAAACCTTAGTCTAAAACATGTAACTCTGAAATCCACCAGAAAGATACGAGGAAATTTCAAGGTTTATTGATAAATTGGAATAACAAAACAAAACCCTAGCCACGGGTAAAATCTAGTTAAATACTCATAGAAACCTTAGGAATAAACAAGGAATTAAAATAAGAAATTAACAAAGTTTCCAAAAACTATAAAAATATTAAAACTAAATTTCAGGTTGCTAAACGATTTTGGATGCCGAAAAAGCCCATACATCATGGCTTAGCGATGAATTTTACTCATGACACCGCTCTCTTCGAATCGATGGGTCATGGTTTCAATTCTAAGCTCCGAAGCCTAAATCCGCTAGTTTGCCCCATTTGCCCTGTGCGCGCGTCTCTATTCCTCTTCAATTGCTTCCGCCATCTTTTCTACATCACTAATGCACAAGGAGAGAGATCGAACTCAAAAAAGGTTGGCACACTGCTTTGACTAACTTACCTAACTCATATTTGTCATTTGTATTTTTTTATTAAAAGATTTAAAGATGAAACATGATTTTATTGGTAGAATCCTGGGCTGCTCATTCAGGCATGTATTTTTATTAATGGGCTGGGGAATTCCAACCTTTTTTAGGCATGTTATGCCATCTCCAAATAAGGGCTATATCATCAATTATAACCCAAAATTCTCAAAACTCATCTCCAATGGTGGGCTACAAAAAAAAAGAGGACACACAAAGGACAAATTCCTAAAAATCAGGCCACATGTGGCCCTTTGGCTAGTTCTTGCTAAATAATTAGATGGGCCCCATCTGCTTTATTTTTTGGGGTTTCACTAAACACCGGAAAAATCCTGAAAATTATAAACACCTACAGGAAACACTTTATAAACACACCCAAAACCCATCATTACACACACTCAAAACCCATTTATAAACACACCCAAAAATATACAATTGTTGCTTTTTGGATCGATTTCTGGGTGTGTCTATACGTTTAAATAGTGTGTGGGTTTTTTTATAAATACATGCCTATGATTGAGTTTATTTATAATAATTTATTATTTTTTTCCCTGTATCAAATAGGTCATTTGTGACCTTTGATTAAAAAGTCGCTGCAAATCAAGGGTCTGGAACAACTCCTGCCTCATTCTTACATAATTTCTCACAACATCTTCATTATTTTACATATTATTCTTCCTCTAATTTCATCCTTTTACATAATTTCTCACATTCTCTTCATTCTTTTACAAACTATCCTTCATCTTTTTCTATTAAAAACTCTTTCCTCCCATTATTAGAAAAGATGGCCAGTACATTCAACTATCATCCTACAATACTGGGAGAAGATGATTATTTTTTTTAATTGTTAAGTTGTTGTTTCTAAATTAATGTTTAAGCTGTTGTTTTTAAATTAATGTTTAAAATGTTTTTAAATGAATTTTTAAGTTGTTTTTTTATAAATAGTAGTTTAATTAAATTTATATAATATATTAAAAATTATTTAAATATTAGATTTAGCTCTTTACTGTTGCTGAAGACTGCTAAAATGTACCTGAAACTATTTTTAATAAAAATAATTTTTCAGAGGCTATATTTAGTCCTCCCCAGCTAGATACAGCCTTAAGATCAAGTTTGAATCTTCAGTGGTGCAGCAGAATCCAACCCAATCGGCCCTACATTTTCCATTAAACTACTACCAACTACCTCTTTCGGCCGGGATGTGGGTTATTCACCCTATTGCTAACTGACTATCTCTTTATCTTTCTCTTCTCATACACGCTGAGCAGACGGTGGTGAGGAAAGTGCACAACAAAAGAAGAAAGAACATATGATTATGAATAGCACTAAGGTTGCTGTGGTGGGAAGTGGAAGTAAAGCATCAAAACCCATTTGGCATTCCCTTAATTTGTATTTTGTTTCATTTTATCAAAAGCTTATCTGATCAGTACATTTTTCTTTAAATTTAACACAGTTTCAGGAGCAGTCTGTGACATCAAATCTTGCCAGAAATGGAGTATCTGTGGACATTGTTCGAGTCTGCCAGAGGCCCTGGTGGCCGCATGTCTCAAAGAAGGTACTTTTTCTTGTTTGACTTTCATTTTCACTTTTAAAGTTTTGATTTGGTTGAGGGGTGAGGGCTCAAATGTTCAGTTGATTATCAGAAATGGGTTTTCCTCATTATGCTCTGTTTGGTTAATGAGAATATTTGGGCACACTGAATAAGTTCACGGGTTGTTGATTGTAAGAAGTCCAAAAGAAAAAAGATTGAGGTGCTACAAGATGCCAATTAACAACTTTGAACTTTAAATTGAATGTATGTGATTGGACTTTGTTCTCTCTATGATTAGGGAAATAGCCATAGAGTTTTACTAAATTCTCAGAAAGAAAAAAAGAACAAAAGAGAGAGTTTTATAGAAGTTTTTTCAAACTGATATGACTGCTTATTTGGAAATGCCATATCAGTTTACGTCCCTTTTACCAACTGATATGACCTGAGAAAAAAGAGTTTTAGAGAAACTGTTTTCAAACTGATACGATTGCTTATTTAGAAAGGCCATATCAGGTGATCATTTACAAACTGATATGACCACTTAGTACATTTACCATTTCCTTAAGGAAAAAGGCCTTTGATTTTGAAAGTTATTTGGAATTTCATTTGCAAATATATTGAATGCGGGAACGAGTTGTTCAAAATGAGTTTCTTTTTCTTTTCAATTACTAAAAACTTAGTTATGATATCCATTTCCAATTCATATAGAGAAGTTGCTGAAGATGGGAAGGAGCTATTGTTTGACCATGGTGCTCCATTTTTCAATGCCAACAACACTGAGGTTCTGGGTCTTGTTCATGAATGGGAAGCAAAGGGTCTTGTTGCTTGCTGGAGAGAGAAATTTGGGTGTTTCGATCGTGTTTCCAACAAATTTGTGGACCTAGAACAGGTTTGCAAGTACCTCTTTAATCAACAACATTGTTTTATAATGGTTGTGAAATAGGTTGGCTTATGGTTACAGTGATATCTATGTTTCAACTTGACTAAACTCATTAATCTCTTTCCCCCTTCCTTGCCCTAGATCAGTTGCTATGTTTGATGAATTGGTTTGTTTTTCTAGTATTGTTGTGTTAAGTTTCTTTTTTCTATTTTTTTTAAGTATGGTTGTGTTAAGTTGGTTCCAAACCGCAGTAATATGACTTTTTGGATATGGGTTATTCTCTATGATGTTCTTTTATGTTACTTGGCCTTATAAATAATCGAAATTGTTATTGTTGTTGCTATTGTTACTTCTGCTGAGCCTTTCTTAAATGTATGTTCCCAGCTGTATCCTCCATTTTATAGTCCAGACATGTCATTTCAGCCAATCTGAATATCAATTTCATTTAGGAAGGATTAATAAGTAAGAGATACGTGGGTATCCCAGGCATGAACTCTGTATGTAGAGCATTGTGCCACGAGCCTGGTATGTTCTAAATTCTAATTCTACTAATTTTCTGTTGGCATGATTTCCATTCAAGGTTAAATATGGACTTGCAAAATTGCTTATTTTGCACTGTATTTTTCCTTAGGAGTGGAAAGTAAGTTTGGAGTGAGTGTTGGGAGATTGGAATGGCTAGAGGATGAGAATTTGTGGTCATTGATTGGTTCAGATGGGCAAAATCTTGGCCAGTTTAAGGGAGTAGTTGCAACAGACAAAAACATTGTTTCGCCCAGGTTTACAAGTGTTACAGGGAGACCACCACCTCTTGGTAATGAATGCAGTCCTTCAAGTTCTTTTTATTGAAAACATGTGTAGAAAAATTCCTGCAGTGTTTTGTCTGTTTAAAAAGCTATGTTTCTTTTCATGATGAAGAACTGTTTCTTAAGGGCAGCTCTTGGTAAAGATTATCATCTTTGATGGTTTATTTTATGCATGCTTTGTCTTATTGGTGGGTCATATTGCTGATCTTGTCCTCTTGACTAGTAATTTAAGTAGATGCTACAACCATCATCTAGCAGCAAATACATATTTGTACCACTATAACACATAACTTCCTTCCTTCTCAAAAGCAATTGGACTCTCACCATGGAGGAAAGGATACTTGAGTAGGATTACATAGAATAATATTTGGAATGCTTACAGTGTGTGATTGGATCAAATAAAGCCTCCTACCTTCTGATCATTTACTTGGAACTTGACCACTTTATTAATACACACATAAGCATGCCCACTTTTGTTGTTGCTAAAGAATAGCAATAGCATAAAAAGACCGCAATCCTAATCATTTTGCAATCTGTGCACTGCAGATTTAAATTTAGTTCCAGAATTGGCGGTTAAGTTGAATGATATTCCTGTCCGCCCATGCTTTGCTCTCATGATAGCATTTGCAGAGCCTCTGTCATCAGTAAGATATTTATTATGGCATTCCTTAAAGCTATATAGTCATCTGAAAACTTTCTGGACTCATAAATTCTATTTGGTTCATCATGTTTTCTTTTCTCTTGGGATGCTGGGTTTGGGCTTAGTGTATCCCCCACAACCTTTTGTGTCACATTTTTAATTTGAACACTTTTTATACTCCATTTGAGGTTTACCTGGGCTGACCCCGGGCCTTATCTCTGACTCAGATACCCTTTAAAGGCTTCTCAATTAAAAATTCTGAAGTTCTAAGCTGGGCTCATTGTGACAGCAGCAAGCCTGGCCGTTCCACCTCTAGGTACTCATGGAATATAACCATCCACCTAGTTTGTTTTTATTTTTTGTTTTCATTGTGTTTATCATGTAACTAACTTCCATTGCTTTCTTTCTTTTTTAAGTGAGCGATGGGTTTTGCATTCAACAACGGAGTATGCTCAGACTATAATTGCTCAAACTGGACTTCAGAAACCTTCAAATGCAACATTGACAAAAGTGGCTGAAGAATTCTTCCAAGAATTACAAAGCATGGGACTTAATATCTCACAGCCCCTTTTCAAGAAAGCTCATAGATGGTCAGTACATTCTGTAGCTCAATGTTTTAGTACTAGTTGTCAGATCAGATAGAAAAACATAAATAAAAGTACTTTTTTGGCCAGCATAAAAGCACTGTTTGAGCTCAGGCCAATCAGTTCAATAAGGAAGACTCTTAGATTAGTAGGTCAGAAAAGATAATCCAGGTCAAATATTACCTTCATTTCAGGCTGAAGCCATTAATTTCACTTCTTATGATCTGTGGACAATGTGTGAGCCCAAGCCACAGAACGTATACCTTTGAATGTTTTCCAAGCCTAAAAATAGCTGTGAAATGAAATGTTATAGGTTCAAAAAAGGTTTTTCATTAATTTGTCAATAGAAGGTGTAGTATGTATAGTTATTATTATTTCCTCTTGTATTAGTAAAAAGTCCACTAAAATTTTGAAAAAACTTGGTAGTTGCGGATCTGAAATAATTGTGGGAAGGTGTAATCTCAAAATCATAGTCTATAAAAAAAGAAAAGAGTATTGAATTCATCCTTGATACTCTGCAATGAATTAAAGCTATGCGATACCTTTGGATTTTGTTGACAGGGGAGCTGCTTTTCCAGCTACAAGCATAGCCAGAGAGGAGAAATGCCTTTGGGATAAGAACAAGAGGCTTGCCATCTGTGGTGATTTCTGTGTTAGTCCAGATGTTGAAGGTGCTATAGTTAGTGGCATAGCTGCAGCTTCAAAACTTACAGATGTCCTCAGCTGCTTATGATATTCCTAGTGTTATGACTTCTGAGTTTGTTTTCCTCTGGATTTGGTATTTACTACTGAAATGTGTAACATGGCTTGACTCTACTAGGAAAATAATCTCAAATTTATAAGCAAATTCCTGAACATTTCAAGTTCTTGTAGCAATAATGAATCAATGTCTACTTCCATATATTCCAATATGCATGAATTGATTCATATGATACCGTGCGAGCTCATCTGAGCTTTAACCATCCCTTCCTGTTTTTTCTTTATTAATCTAATGTTTGAGCTGAACGTAAGGTAATAGTCAGCTTCGATATTATTGTTGCTAACAAAATATACCAACATGTTATCGATACATTTTTGTCAACATCGATAAAATGTTGATGTGCATATTAATAATCCGATTTTTAATTAAAAACCGGACCTCCTGCAGGGAGAATTTCTGCTTAGTGTAATATTAAAGAAACAGAATGGTATATATTTTTTAATGATGTTACAGAAGCAAAAACACAAAACAATGGAAAGAGTTTAAGATGGTGTCCAGGTTCAATCTCTTAACCCATTAATCTCTTCTCCATTTGGCCTTAGTCCACGTGTCAGATTTAAGATTGGGTTGCCACTTGCCAGTCTCCAAGAGAATTGAGAGCAAAAGAAATTTCCCATTTTGATAATGTTTGTAACATCATATCCAGAACCAGCCACAGAACCACAGCCACGTGTCAGCCCAGCAATCACTTTTCCATGGTTAGTGTTATTATTATCAGCGGACTTAGATGCCACAAACCACACGATAGCCAATCAAAGTTGCAGAGAAAGCTAAAAGCTCAGAGCCTGAGAAGACAGAGAGAGTAAAAATGGCAGCCTCAGTTATGGCTTCAGTGAGTCTAAAACCATCTCCTTTCACTGTTGAGAAGTCAGCAGTGAGAGGCCTTCCCTCTCTTGCCAGGACTTCTTCTCCATTCAAGGTTCAAGCCAGTGGTGGCAAGAAGATCAAAACTGACACACCCTATGGTACATATACATACTCGCCCTTCTGCCTTAAATTAATTTATTTCCATGCATGTGAATTTGATAATACTATTTTGTCGGAAAAAATTCTGAATTCAAATCTCATGTTAAAACTATATGTACATGTTTTTGATATGATAAATAAAATAAAAATGTGCTGCAGGAACCGGTGGTGGCATGAACTTGAGGGATGGGACAGATGCCTCCGGGAGGAAGCCTAAGGTAATTAATTGGTCTTTATTACTCTTAATTTGTTACGATTTCTGTATATAAATAACCAGGTTGTGCTAGTGAAAGTCTTGCATCAGTTTATGTACTTGGCTACTATGGGTTATTTGTAGGGGGAAAATCACAGTCTGAAACGCGTGCTTGAATTCTTCTTTTGAAATTCTAATGAGTTATTTTTGCATGCGTCTGTGATTTGTTCGTAAGGAGGAAGGAAACAAGCAGTGTTCTTGTAGGAGAGGCTCAGTGACCAGAATTCTTTCACATGCTTTTCATCCTTTCCTTGATCTTCTTTTAGTTTCAGAGCAGCACTCTAGACAGATTAATCCTATGACAACTATAACTTACATGCTTCATTTTTTTTTTCTGGCACATCCACTCGATCTGCTTGTAATTTTTTTACCTTTAAACTTTGGTTCAGGGTAAGGGTGTCTACCAGTTTGTAGACAAGTATGGTGCTAATGTTGATGGCTACAGGTACAACTCTCAACCTTCATTCATTCAATTTGTGTTGTGGATTTGGATTTCCTACTTCTCTTGGTACTACTTAGTTTTTAATATGAGTCGTTTATTTCCAATTTAAGGGTTCAAAATGTTCATGATTATTTTAACTCACTGACACCATTAATTTTGTTTCTGAAACCTCCATAATACTACTAGACTATGGTTTTGAGAATGACTATCCTTTTAGTTGGGTGATCCCCTCTAACCCTTTAAGTGGATAAAGCTTCAACTTACCACAATCAATTGTTGAATTAATTTCTGATGATTGATATGCAGTCCCATCTACGACACAAATGACTGGTCACCAAGTGGTGATGTTTATGCTGGGGGTAAGCAATTTCAACTTTATAAGAATTTTTGTTTTAATTCCGCAATTCAGGTCAACGGGGTTTAAACCAGTGGAAAATTCCACGATTCCAGAAAACACAGTTGTATTATCTTCTTGCTTAGTTAATGCATTAATACTTGTGGAGGTGAAATTAATATCTATGCATGGAAATTGCAGGTACTACTGGCTTGGCCATCTGGGCTGTCACCCTAGTTGGCATTCTTGCAGGGGGTGCTCTTCTTGTCTACAACACAAGTGCTTTGTCACAGTAGAATTATTAATTAATCCTCTGTTGTTGTAATGTATGTGCTGTTAATTACTATAGCCTTCTCCGACTAGCTGTGCTGATGAACAAGAAGAACATTAAAGAAATACTCTGTGCAAATCTTAATTGTAATGTTTTGGCATGGATTGTTCAATTTGATGCCTGTAATATTGTGCTGGACTTCTTCTCTTTCATTTATCTATATGGTTTTTTTTTTATAGTTGGATTTATGTAAAATATAAAAGCTGCTTGGTCTGCATGTTATAGAAGAAGAAAGAATGCTTGGAATTCTACTTATTTTGAATCATAATCATTTAGTTGTGGCAAAAGCATGGCCATCTCAAACAGAAGCCTGCCCTTTAGTTATTGCCTATAATATGCTGTATATGAAATAAAGGAAAATTAGATTAGAGCATGGCTTCATCTCTCGTCATCTTAACAGTGGGCTAAATCCTCAAATTTAGCCCTTTCACACCCCAAATCCATCTCTAGCAAGTGAGCTAAATGTGTCATATCACTGGCCCAAACCCAATCAGTGGACCACAGAGGCCAAATGTTGGATCAAATGTGGCCTGATTCTTGGGTGGGCTATATCTTTTTTTATTATTATCTTTTTTCAAAAGCAAGCAATGGCAAAGACCAATGTCTTTTTGGAGGAAACGGAGATGCCAGGATAAAAATTCCACATCAGTGTCCCTAGCAAATTAAAAAGTGACACCTGTTTTTCTCATCTCTTTGGTTGCTGACGTCAGCTAACCATTATATATATTCTATAAATACCAACCTCATTTCTACATAATTTCTCACATTTTTTTTTTCATCCTTCTATCTAATTTTTCACATATATATTTTTTTTCATCCTTCTGTCTAATTTTCCTTCTTTTTTTTTTTGGTCATACTATACCTACTCTTTTCATCATTCTTCAAAATTTCCCGCAATTTTAAATAGGGTCTGAAGTAGTACTATAATTAAATTATTCAATATATTTAAAGAATATACTAGAAACTAATAAAATATTGAGGGGACTATATTTAGCCCTACATTGCTGGAGACATTAAAATATAAGCCAACACTATTCCTTAAAAAACTATAAATAATTGGCTAAATTTTATGAGTAAGCTATATTTAGCCATCCACTTCTAGAGATGACCTTATACCTCAATAAAAAGGGAAAAGAGCACCTGGAGAACCCAACTGCAACATGGGGATATTTGGAGACAGAAACAGGGAGATTGATTGCAATTTATCTCAATCTATCTTTGGTTATATAGAGATAAATGTCTTTTTGTAAGATGAGGGCATTAACATAAAAATATATATAATAAAACCATAGTGTAGTATGTATGTATAACATTTTCCTCACACTACATATGAAAGTCTTACTGATATGATAAAGAATTCATGTGCATATTGTAAGAAGGGGGTTGTATATAACCGGCATATACAATTTTTATTTTATTTTTTTAGTATAAGTGATAGTTTAAATTAGACGGGATGAAGTTTTCTTACACACACAACTAAAATGTCATAAGAGTTCGAACTTGAGACATCTACTACAAGTCAAGGCCCTTTTCCACTGGGCTAGATCCCGTTGGAGAAAATTTTGTAAATGTGATATGACTTATATCCTGATTATATTTAATTTAATTCATTTATTTTGATTAATTAGGCCCCAATTGAATATTAATAGTTGGACCCCGGTTTAAAGGGTACATGTGTGTGGTATTATTATTTCTTTGCTAAATTTTATAAAATAATTATTGCTTAGGTCACCAGAACCTAGTCGCTTAATGTAGAAATATACATGCATATGGAGTTGGTTTGGAAATGTAATGGTATTTTTTTGGCAAAAAATAAATAAAAATCAAATAGCATTTTCCTGTTAACTTATATATCTACGTACATATAACCAGTTCTGACTTAAAATAAATAAATAAATAAATAAAACTTCTCAATCACTAATCTTACTTTTAAAAAAAAAACTTCTCAATCATTAACCTTTGTGTGGGTTTGAACACAAAACTCTACTGGTTCTGAAAACCAGTAGATTTTAAGAGTGGGTGGATTTGACAAGATCTCAATATGTTTTAAAATTATGTCATCTTCTCTTTTTTTTTTTCCACCCTTTGAAGGATGACAAAACACAGGGACCCTTTTGTTCATCTTTTGTCATCTCTCTCTCTTTTTCAACTGCGACTAATCAAGAGAAAAGTTGCATAAATTATTGGAGACTTGGGAGTAAGCCATTTCTGAATGCACCCCCCAATCTTCCAAGTCTCCATGTATTTATGAAATGGCCACCAAATGCACCATATTGTTTCTTGATTATTTCCCATTTATAATTTGAGAGACTTGAAAATAGGTTCATCATGCATGTACAAAATAGTTAATTAATAATCAACGGAATCTAACACAGCGAAAAAGGGTCTTGGCTATAACCCAGAAATCTCATGTTCAAAATCCCATGATATCATAGTTATGTATGTGTAGTTTAGACTATACTTCAAAAAAAAAATTAATTAATAAAAATTCCCTTGAGTTGAACTTAATTCTGCTTTAAACTTCAACTTCTGAAAGTTAATTACATTATAATACCCCAAAGCTACGCACAAATCAGTCAACTTTTTGACAATCTTGTTAAGGCAAAAAAATTTCTTCAGGAGAAGAATCCAATGCTGCTGCCCTAAGAAATTTTGTCTGCGAATCCTTGTGCTGAGCTCACAAGGATTTTGCTCTCTCTCTCTCTCTCTCTGTGTTTTGTTTTTGCCCTTTTATAGAGGAAAAAGACAGTAACAAAATCTACAAATATGATCGAATATACTTTTGTTGTTGTGTTATGTTTGGAAATACACTAGCTTAGCCAAATAGGCATTCATATTTCTTTAAGAAAAAACAAAAGTTCAAAATAAAAACGAAAAATCCAAAGGAAGAGGGAAAATGTCCCAAGTGTCACTTCATATCGTATTTAAAAATTTTATAATTCTTAGTTTATTGAAATATAAATAATCGATCTTAAAAGATTGTCACAGAGTAGATGGAACCTGGAATTAATTAACAATGACTAGGTACCATCACCACCTACTAATTAAGACAACCATGTTGATTACAAAGCATATTTATATATACATAATGAAATTGAATATGAACACACTAAAAACAAAACACTGAACAAAATGACCTACCAAATTTCATAAATCTTTTTATATATACAATTGGATTGGAGGAGGGGGATTCGAACACATTACCTCGGGTGCATATGTACCTTTTAATCACTTGAATTACTAGCCTCTTACGATTTCATCGTTATTAAAATCTAACCCTTGAAAATAAAAAAGTAGCCTCCCATCCCATGCATGGTTTGTGATCTAACCTTTAAAATTCCACAATGGAGGCAATATTACCTACGTGAACTGTGATGAATGGTAAAAACTACAATTGACAGTCAAATGCAGTGCTTAAATAACCCAGATGCAAATCTTACTAACACGAAATACAAGCGTACTTCTAACTTTTAATTTATTTACAACAATCGTATATCGTTTTTTTTTTCTTTTCGATTTTGTTTGAATACGCTAGATGAAATGAGATCAGTAGTGGCTCCAAATGTTGGGCATACCAACTTCAGATAGGTAGTTTTCTGAGCTACTTCCTGCGCCTAAGCTTGGTGATGATGAGCCTTTCAAATTTGAAGTAGGATAAGAACTAGTTTCTTCCATCTTGGTAAGTTGACTCAAAACAGCTTTTAGCACCTTTTTGTCACATGAAAAAGGGTCAAGAAAACTGGTCGCATTTGGCATCCCCCCAAATGTGGCTGGGTTATGATTATTGTTCTTGGTGGGCATGTTTGGTTCCAAATGGGCACCAGTGATGTCAATGTGTGAGAAAATTGGGCTGGTTTGGCTTTGGGAGAAAATGGAGAAGCAGGGCACTTGCTCATACTCATGATGAGGCTGAGGCTGAAGCTGTGTCTGAGTCTGAGGCTGAGGCTGAGGCTGGCCATCAAAATTGATGTAAGAATCCATCAATGCAGGCAGAGAAGAATTGCTTGTGTCATCATAGCAGCTAATTCCCATGCTGGGTTTGGCAGCAATTTCTCTGTTTTTATAAAACACTCTGCATAAAACCCAATCTTCCTGCACATATATACATTGCCAATAATGGAAATTTATGTTTGTTAATTAACCCAAGTTTGTTATTGAAAACAAAACTAATTAACAAGCTGAATTCATGTGATTAGGCAAAAGGATAAATAATTAGTCCTTGGACTTTAAATAAAAATGAATTTAGAATGAGCTGATGAAAATAATTAGTATCTGCTTAGGTCAGCTACCCAAGATAAAATTTTGCATATAAGTCATCAGTCATGACAAGTGGGACATATATGGGTTTGGATGTATATATCAAGAAAAACAATTTTTTTTTAATAAAAAAAAAAGTCAAAGATCTCATTATAAATCATGGAAATTCTTTTGTAAGTTCCCACTTGCCAGTTGCCACCCAATAATCCATTTAAAATTCTCAGCAGAATTGAAAAATAGAAAAGAAAAAAAAAACCTATGCATGCTTAGACTACATATGAGAGTTGACATGTATATGTTGCAGTAATTACCACGATCAACTGTTAATTCACACATTATTTGTTTCGTAACGTTCTAATTTGATCGAGAACGAAAATAATCGGGAAAATGAAGCATGTAAAAGTATTAGTTAAAATTTGATGTGCCATACCTTGTGAGAAGAGATTTTAGGCGGACCAAAGGGACCTTCAAGCCGAAATTCATGCATGACCCAGTCAGACTTTCTGCCTTTGGGAGCTCTACCTTGGTAGAAGACCAAGGTTTTTCTCATCCCTACGAGGCTTCCTTTGCGAAGGATTGGCCTGTCTTTGCCTGTGGCCTTCCAATACCCTGTTGCAGTTGCACGGTTTGTTCTTAGTCCTGTTGCGTATTTACGATCACGTTGACTGTAGAAGTACCATTCCTTGCGTCCCACACATGCAGTTTCTGCAAAATTAAACATCACCCAAGATTTTCATACGCGTATTCAAGTAAGCATGTACGCTTGTTAATTTGTATCTCGTTTAAGCTTGTTTGATTGCAGCACTTTTAGCTCAAAATGAGTTCAAAGTTCACCTTGTCATTTAAGGGCTATACCAGCTAGCTATGACCTCAAATAGGGGCGGAGGTAGAATTGTAAAGTTACCTGGGGCAAGGAGAAATACAAAGGATATAAAACACATAAATATTCAATAATTATATGTTTATAGCTAAATATTTTTAATGGAGTCATGTCTAATTTGTTTTAAAGGAAATTTTAACTTAAATTATAAGTTGTTTATTACAAATTTTATATATTATATATTATAATAGAGGAGGTATAAAAATATGGGGCCCAAGGCCAGGCTTAGGAGTGGCTCCGCCACTGACCCCAAACACGCACTGACTTTTTCCTTGCTATGTATGTATGTATGTATGTGTGTATGTGTGTATGTATGTATGATATTATGTATAGTATATTCGTTGCCTTAGTAAATTTTTGAGATCGAATCTGGTTGTTTTCAGTATTAAATATGCACTTATATGTGTGCAGTGATATCAAGCGAAGACTTCTTGATAGCCATCACATGGCGACAAAAAAGCATTGGTGGTGACTCAGCATCATCCATGGCCAAAATAGCTGAACTATATCCAACTATTATGCAGTTGAGGGGTCAATATCCAAGTCTCAATAGAAAATTATTAAACATAATGAACTGCCAATTGCCCAAGTCACAAAAGGGTTTCTCTTTATTCTTTTAGTAATTCACGAAAGATTTCTTTGATTTAAATTGTGTCATGGCATGATCATGAATAATACATGGAGTAACTGCAATATTCCCCCCCCCCCCCTTTTTTTAATGAATATATATATATGGAATTGTAATATTATTTGGAATTGTAATAGTATTCTCGAATAAATTCTAACGAGAGTGTCACTGTTCCGCAAATGAGTGATTGTTAGCTATCTTACGCATGCAAAACTCCAAAGAGATAGTTGTGTGCTGATAACTGTTAGTAAGCAAACTTCTATTGGGTAACTGTTAGCTTAGCTGAGAGGATAATTAACATAAAAGTTTGAAAGAAGAAGATTTGAAAATTCAAAGGAGATATGATTAGAGGATGATGGCGACAAGCCATAGGGCCTTTGAATGGTTTGGGTGAGGATTGAATGAGAAAGATTAATTCTTTCCAACCCGATTGTATACACGTGTATGGCTGCAATGGGATGGGAACTAGACTTTGGGGGCTTGCTTTGTTATCACGATCGCTATCACAGCTTTTGGTTGAGAAAATACCAAGAATGTCCATTTCTTAAAAAAGCAGTGAATGAGAAATATTTGTATTTTTTTGACAAACTTAGTAAAGATAGGGCCATGGGGAAATGAATTTGCGTATGGATATTTAGGGGCTTCCGGAGGGTTCAATGCAGCTTATTGTGTAGCTTGCTCTCCCCACCTCAAAGGTATATATATATAAATATTGATTGAACAAAAATAACTAAAAACATTTGTCACACGTACGTACATAGGTGATTGACAGCTGTAAATTAGTGTGAACTACTTAAATGGAACCTTACATCCGTCAAACATGGATGATTCACATTAGCTAAAGTTCGGTAGATTAACAGTATTCATTAGTGGTTCGTGACCGATAGAAGTCAGCTCTACAAAACCTAGAATTTGGGATTGTTCTAAGTAAGATTAATTAAAAGCAGTTCAATTAGCATCAAACAACTTGCATATTATTTTACTAATTGGGAGAACATTGTCAAGGTAAGGCATCAACAAGTTGCCCATTTTATTTTCTGATGAAAATGTGAGCAATTAAAGTTTGTGTGCAATAATTGTGAGAACATGCTAACATATCAGCATCACTTTTCAATATATCACATGATATAACTGGTCCACTATATTATCCACTATATTGATAGAGGCCAATGACTCTCTTAATTATGTCATAATATGCAAATTTTTCAACAATTTTTTTGTTTCTACTGATTAAACCGACGTCGTATTTGTTAATTTTTTTTGTTTTCGATTACGAAAATGGAGCAACGCAGCTAGCAAGAACACCATTTTAATGCCTAATAATGGTATGTAAATTATAGCCAGTCCGGTTGCTATCACCTCATCCACAGGCACATCACAGCCAACAGAACGAAAGCTATATTTGATATTTTCAACAAAAAACCATTTGAAACAAAAAAAAAAAACAAAGAAAAAGAGCAGAAAACCAAATAATAAAGTCTTTCAAAGATATATAATTAGAAGGTTAACAATAATAATTAATACATATATGGATATTAGATTAATGCAAATATAGCTGGGAAGGCTTTTAAAAATGGCAATTGAAATTAAGCATCACTGTGTTATGTTGTATATAACTTCATGCAGAGAAGAAATGATGAAGAGAAATAAATATCCAGGTGAAACTGAAAAACTACTCACCAGGAATGTCCCAAGGCTCGCACTTGTTGAGGTCAACTTCAATCATAAGGGTTGAGTCAGTCTGAGTCACCTTTTTCAGCAAATAGTCGCACACAAGCTCCTCATCTCTTGGATGGAACCTGAACCCAGGTGGCAACTTTGCCTCCACCATGCTTATGTTGCTCATTTTTTCTGTGTGTGTGTGTGTGTGTGTGTGAGAGAGAGAGAGAGAGAGAGAGAGAGAGAAGACAACTGGGATTAAGGGGCAGGGAAAAGGTTTTGTTGTGAGAGATCCCAATGCTCAAACAAAGATGGCAAGTGGGAGGGGGTATATATAATAAAAAATTAATAAGAGGGGAAAACAAAGGGGGGGTTAAAGTCAACTAGATATTCCGTATAAAAATTGAAATTATGAGGGTTTGAATAGCATAATTTTCTATATTTGGGTTCACTCTCCTGATATTAAGAGCTTATTTGAGGCTGCTTGTGAGATGGCTATTGACAATCAAGAGCGTTTGTACAAAAATGTAAAAGTGTTTTTGGTCTTATAAACGTTTTTTTTTCTTTCTCTAGAGCACTTTTAATTCTAAAACCTTTTTTTTCTCTCTCTCTAGAGCACTTTTAATTCCAAGTGTTTTTTTATGAAGTATTTAAAAATAGAGATAATTGTTGAAATGTCATTTGAACTTATACTTTAGTCTCAATTTGTCGCCTTAAAGAAAAAATTTAAGAGAAATGTCACATTAATTTTTCAAAATCCATGATTTGTCATTTGATTTTAACACCATCTAATTTTCCAATCATTTTTATGGGTATTTTAGTCTTTCCACTTTCAACAAAACTAAAGTATAAACTCAGGTAACATGTCTACAAAATTCCCTTAAAAATTTCAAGGTGGCTTCTAGTAAAAAGGCTTATGAACATAAGTGTTTCTTATAAAACAATAACAAACGAGCCTTAAGTTTTGATGACGAGAGAGTTTTAGGAGGAATAGAGGGAATTAACTTGCCTACGTGTCGTGATGACATGGACAAACCAATCACTGCCAAGTAGTTTTTGGTCCTCTCTTCTTTCCATCTTCTTGGAATTATTATTTTATGATTTTACATCAAAACTCTGGATAGAGAAAGAGAGCTAGAACTTGGTACTTGGCACCGCACCTGAACCAGCCAATCCGAAAATAGGCGGGCCCACTGTGATGACATTCTTTGCTTTTATTTTTTCTAAACCCAACCCCCAAAACTATTCATGTAATAATTAATTGATGCATTTTAGAAATTAGTTGTAGATAAGCTGGATTACATTAATCCAGATAAAGGCTTTTTTTTTTTTTGGTAACATAGATAAAGGCTTTTCAATTGACCTTAGATGAAAGCATAAGAATCAGTTTAAAGAACAATTATTATTTGAGGGACACCCTTCATTGAAGGATCCCTCAAATACATTCTTTAGGGTACCCTTTGAATTTTTTTTCAATAATCCAAATCTTCTATTTTTAAGTCTTCATTCATAGATCATCCTTGCAAAAAATCATGAAAATTGAAAAATTATTATGGCATCTAATTGCTAGCAACAAAATAGATGAACACAATACTTCAAGAAAATACTAAAATAAAAATAATCTAATTGAGCGGTCAAATGATTTAGAATTCAAGTGATTTTTTGCATATATGATCTTTGATGACTTAGATGGTTCGGATCATTGAAAAACAATGTGTGATGGACCCTACAAAGGTGTCTCTTAAATAAGCTTATTTGAGGGATCCCTCAATAGAAGCTCACTGTATATATGATGTAAAGATAGAGACAAAAATGAGGACATGAAAAATGATAAAGAAATTTAAATATCTATTAACTTTTTTTCTTTTTTTTGGTAAAAATATCTATTAACTTTCAAGAACTGAGGCATGTTACATGGTTAAATTTTATATAGTAAATATTTGATTGTTGACGCCGTAATAAAATGGTCGAATAATTGGAAAGATATGCTGGACAATCCACCTATTCGCCCCAAAGGAATTTCATTATATGATGAATGAAACCTGTTGGAAATTCCATGGTTAATTAAGAGGATTGAAATATTGGTGGAAATTCCTACTTACTTATAATTAAATGATAATATAAAAAATTATTATGCTTAAAGCTAATATACAATGTAAGTCGTCATATCGAGATTCGATTATTCTTTATTTCTTTATCTATTTATTTATTAAGCTGTTATTCGGACTTTAAAATAATCATCTCACCATTCTCTTTAATTTGACGAAGAAAAAAAAAAATAAAGAAGAGAAAAGTGTGTGTATTATGACTATTTTGGAGTGTGAATATCTTTATGTTTAGGGAAATATTATTTAGTCACAATGACAACTAATAATAATTTGATTGGCACAAAAAAGAAAATATCACTCCTTTTGAATTGTTAGTGCAACTTTGTGAAGCTTGGAAAACATCACTAAAGCATCAAATTTGGAGAGTGGAAATGACGAGCATAAGTTGAAGTGTGAAAGAACCAATGGAAGGAGCTACTAATAAAGGTAGCTCAACTGTTTGAGAGCAACAAAACAATCTACCACGGAAGCGAAAATGACAAAAGCCACGAAAGAGACGGACGTTATAAAATTGCATCAAACTGATGTTTTAATCAGGTGGGCTCCTTGGGCTTTATTTTGAGTGCAGAATTTGGGTAGGGAAATCGACTTGGGATTTTCTGTTCATATTTTTATGTGCTGGAATGATCCATTTGATGTTTCTTCTTAACATAAACTCTAAGCCTAAAACAAGGCTGTTCGGACAACAAACACAGTACCAACACAATAGAAACAGTTTGGGTCATTATCGTGTATATTTATTTGTGTCGATTTCTCTCCGCGCATGGGTACACCTTTTGTGACATGTAACCTTCTCTCGTGCAATTATGGTGCTTGTACCACACAAAGTACCAAATGCGAGACACCCTCATGACAATCATTCATTCACAAGTCATGTTTCATTGTTCGAATCCACCACAACAACTTCTGTATGAGAACATCTTAGGGTTAGGGTTTAGGTTTAAAACCATGCTGTTCGGACAGCAAACACGGTAGCAACACACAAAATATAAGCAAATGGTTTTATTTCATTACAATCATACCAGTTTGGGTCATTGGGTGTATACTTATTTGCGTATGTCTCTCAGGATGACACGAGTGCACACCTCATGACATGTAAGTTTCTCTCATACCAGTATAGTGCTCATACCACAATTTCTATCGTACCAATATAGTGCTCGTACCACACAAATGCCAAACGCAAGACACCCCCCAGACAATCATTCATTCACAAGTCATGTCCAAGTCCACAACAACTTTTGTAACGATGAACACCTTCATGGGCCAGAATGAAACATCAGACATCATCTTCATTCCAAAGAGTTGTGTTCAACATGAGTGATAATTTGACCAAGTTCCATGGGATGGCTACTTTTCTTGTCGTTTTACTTGCAACAAAAAGGAAGCATTATCTGAAAAACCCCATTAGAGTGTTGTGGGTTGTGACCATCCAGTCTAAGGAACATGAAGTTGATGTCCTACTCTTAAAAGGACAGAGACCAGTCAAAGCATTCACACGTGTCCCATCTCAATGGCATCCAAGTGTTGCTAAAACGACAATACCTTAAAATAGACAACCCAGGCTTGCTTATTCCATTAGAACTAAACCATTGAATTGTGAAACTTTGTGCTCTAATGCAATGAGAGGCTCTCCACTTTCCACACACCTTGCTTCAAATCTTTATTTGTCCTTCTCCTTGGCAACGCTGCCGACGGAGCTTTCTTCAACAGATAATTACCATGTTAACCTCATTAAAAAACAAAAAAAAAGACAAAATTATCTCATAGGTATCAACAGGGATATTCACTCTTAAGTTTCTTAGTACCCTGGATCTTTTAAGAGTAGTGATCATTCAGGAAATGGGTCAAAATTGGTAGTATGTGACAAAATGAATGCAGCCAAATAATCTGTCTTTCTCATTCCAGCATGCCTACCAGTGACTTGTTGACTAGACTGTATTGAGTGGGCGCCGCGGGCGCATGCGGATTTGTTGCTACAGAATATACACAGTTGCAAAGTCCTCTCAAATCCCTTGAAATTCGCAATCAACGAATTGGTACCACAAGTTACTGCATGCAAAAAATGGGAATGATTGATCATCAGATATACGGAACCTTACAAAATGCCCGCCAATGCATATATCACTTAAGATGGCATGCTGCCATAAAGATCTTGCGTGTATGGTGAAAAACTAGGAGATGAAATAATAGTATCCTGTTGCATTATCCGATCATCAAAGCGAGACAATGAAATAATACAAAGGTGCAAAAGAAGTCTCGGGCTACAAGAAAGAAAATATAACTACAAGCAAAGTTGGCTAGTATTTACATGCCATTATAAAAGTAAGAACCCTTTATCGCTATCAACCAATATTTTTTTTCTTCCAGATTAAAAAAAAAAAGAAAAAAAATATCTTTCAAAAGATTACATAAATTTTTTGTCTTGTGGCATTAACTGGCTTGAAGTTCATTGTTCCAATTTCCGAATTTTCAAGCTTTCATCATTTGGTTCAGATTTTTATTACTAAATTCAGCAGGACGCATACTTATGCCCATCGGAGCTACATCCAGATTCAGATGTTAGAGAGACCTTCATCCAGAGAGACAACCTGAGGACTTCATCATTTGATGGCACCGTACAAAAATTTTCATTCAGAAAGTTTAGTACTTGTTAATATGGAGAACTACATTCACTAGCAGCTATCAGTTTTTGACAACTTTTAACACGGACACAGAAAATGAAGTGACATTTTAACAAGAAAGACCATTCCTTCAATATGCAATATAGCTTTGTTCACACACTCGCATACACACACATGCATGCATGATACAGCAAGGGTAAGGGAGAAGGTGGGATAGAAGAAGACTTGATGACTTACCATATGGCATGCCACAGTCACATTTGTGTCAACTTCTTAGCAATAATGGCCACATTCCTTGGGGACAATGCAGGATTGAAAATAGGTAACATGACTGCTTCAATTGAACTGCCTTGCTCTTGGAGGAACAACAATCTATCAAGCAAAAGAAAAGTTTCCAAAAGAGGCCCAAAAGCAGCTCGAAGAGACCAATAAGGTCCAATAAGTTCCTGTTGACAAAAAAAAAATGATAATAAAAATAATTGGTCAGCAAGGTTCACACATATCGTAAACTTATATATTTCTTTCATAAAAAAACAATAGCAGACATATTATGAAAAGAACTTGACACTTGATATACAGAACTAATCAAGTGAAAGAAAAAGTGCGCAGGGAGGGAAGAGGTGAAGGATGAAAAAAAGAAAAAAAATAAAAAGAATTCCAACAACAATTTTTATTTATTTAGTTACTGATTTTTTGTGAGAACCACAATCATTAAACCAGTTCTTTTGTAGATCCTAGAGTTCAAGTAAGAGCATAAACCATATGACTTCCGCATAATCTAAGCCCTATGCCAAAGGCTATGTTGTTTGCACACCAATAAAGAATGCTTTTCAATTCTAATCAAATATACAGTAAAATCCTGTCATATACCACAAAATAAAGACAACTTTTTCTGACAAGATAAAAGTAAAAAGCATACATATAACTTTCATCACAAGAAGGTACCAGAAAATGGAGACTCAAAAACACAATGGATGTGAATATACAAACAAATTTCATCAATGGATCGTATGAATAACTAACCATTGTTAGCAAGTACATGAGCTTCCAACATGAAGTACAGCATTTTTTCTTTTTTAAGTAAAGCAAAAGTATCAGTGCAATTCTAGATAAAAAGCATGAAGTAACATACAGCAAAAGATTCAACTTGCTTCCATATTCCATGGATATCAGTTTCCTTCAGAGGCTCAAGACCAAGGCGACACAACCCCGATAAGCAATATTTCTGAAAAAGTGGATAGTTGCCGATGAATTCGCTCCTCTCACATTTGGTGGCCTTATTGGAGGAGTTTTCATTAGTTATGGATGTTGTCTCTAACACCATGTCAAAACTGTCATCTGTCACGTATGTTTATATAGTTATATGTTGCAATCTAATTAGTTCAGAAGTTCAAAATGTTGATGCAGCAGCAACATGATAACAGTTGCCATAAAAAAAATATATAGAGATTTCCTTTCAAATTAGAATAATGTTTTGTTACCTGTTTCCAGCTCTGTTGATTTTTTGTGAGAGCAACTTCCTGTCATATGAGAGTTTATTTCTGACAAGGAACATTTGTTTTCTTTATGGTGCAGCAAGGAGTTTGGGACAACCCTCTGTTGTCGGCGACGTAATGCCTTCCCTTGACGCCCAATTGATGGACTTGTACTCATGACTTCGGGATAGTATACACTGAGAACCTGCAGAAGACAGAGGATGTTATTTACATGGTAAAGAGAGAGAGAGAGAGGGGTTATAAGATGAAGGCAACATAGTAAATAATTGAAATAGTTTACAAATGATAACTGTAAAGGTGATTACCGCATACCATCTGAAATGCAGCGCGGAAAGCATGCAACTCAAAATTATGGAGACCAGCATCATTTTCGAGGCATTTCCACCTCTCCGCACTCTAACAAAGGCAAAGCAAAAGCACAAGCTTATCTCAGAATAGAAAAGCCTTTGAGGAATAAACTAACTTAACACCTCCCCAAAGCACACAAAAGGATCCACCAGAAATTCCTTCTAGTTAACCTCCAATCCATGTTGTTGTCATTAGTCCCTTGGACTTTAGATCTATACAAATTAATAAAGAAAGAAATGACTTGCATATCCTCCCCAGTAAATTTTCCAGATTTTTCTAAGAACTCTATAAAAATTTGATCACCGTTTGCAATTTTTTATTATAAACAAAACCTTTGAAATAGTTTTATTCTATTCACTTTTCTCTTTCAGTTGAACAAAAGCGTTCCCTGAACCTCCACACCTAAAACTGTATGGCAAAGGCACAAGAGCCTTTTCTTATTGGTAATTGAAGTAACTAGAAATGAAACCTCACTACTCCTTTGAATGTCCATGTTCTGTTCTATAAACAAGAAAAATACAAGAGAGCCTGCACCCCTCCTTGGGGTGAGAGAGTAACAATGAGAGAGGAGGAAGAAAGTAGATGAGAACCAAGATTCACCTGACATGCTAGGTCCCGCGAACTTTTTCCAAGTGAAATGCCAGCAGATATAACACCACAACTCATTGGAAAACCACATTGAGAACCAACATGGTTGAAACCCTCTTCAGATAATAGGTTGTAACAGCAGCCGACGCTAACAACTGCTTTAACTTCTTTGCACTCCATAAAGGCCCTGATGCATAAAGGTATAAATAACTACATATCATTTCACATAAAAACTAAATTGACAGATAATAATATATGATATTGTAGAATATTATTACCAAAGACCAAACACATGCATTCTTGTGTTGGCTGCTCTAGGCTACAGATATGACTCATCCGAAGACCTTAGGTCAGAGAAAACAGTAATAACAATTTATGGATTAAGTAGAACAAGAAGCAAGTAAATGCAAATCCAAACTACTATAATATGAATTTGGACGAGGGTTAAGTGGTGCTCAGAAATTAATCTTGAATCAGTTATTCAAAAACATGAGTGATCATAAGAAAAAGGATAGGACTAAAGAATAAAACTGGTCATTCAAGGATAGGGATGGCACCATTTAAAATATAGGTTTTTATAAATAAGCCCATTTTAGCATGACATGTTATACAAAAACCCATATAGAGCCTATTTGGAGAGAAAAACCCAAAACTAGCCACTCCCACTTGTCATTTTATAATTGGTTCTTAATGTTAAAATTTTGTAAGAACCAATTAGAAAATTACAAGTGGCTAGTTTTGGGTTTTTCTCTCCAAATAGGCTCTATAAGGGTTTTTATATAATATGTCATGTTGGAATGGGACTATTTGTTGAAAGCCCTTTAAAATATGCAGCAACCATCAAAGAATCTACTCAGGTGAGAGTTATTTGACTAACATAGCAAAGAAGATTAAAGGCCCAGAGGTAACTAAAATAAAATTGATTGACACTTATAAAATTTCAATACCATGGATAACTTGGATATGAAGCCATTGTATGCAACCATTTTGTTTCCCCCTTTATACAGATAAACAAACTTATCATGATTTCACAATCAGCTATTCATTTTTCTGTTTAACTCAAATTCCCATGTGGTGTGAAATAAACTTGGACATCACCTCATATATAATATATATCACCAATATTACACGACTTGCCACTTGTCTTATTGCGGGATGACATAATATACATACCCAATCTATATATAGGCTGGTATTCAATGGATCATAACACTCTGTCAGGGTTTACAGTCGTTCTATCCTCAAGTATACTCATTTTAAAAGAGAGAAATATAAGCTTTAAAGCACACTGAGGAACTCACTTGAGCATTGTAACTGAAAGATCTCCGCAAGCATGAAGCCCAGCAAGAACCAATGAACTTCCGTTGTCTGCATTGCAGGAAGATTGCAGTAAAGAGACATTATCTTTATGCAGTGGTGTGTCAGCCAAAGCTTTCAACATGTCAATAGACATCACATTGCATGTGACTGTCTTAGGCACAGTCAAACTCCTCTTTCCTGATCTAGCCCCAAAAAAAAAAGTGTATCAAATATATTACTCAATCAAGTCACCAATGAAGTTAAATTAAAAGCACTAATTATATCATAGGATATGCGACAATAATGCCAAAAGGCAACATGAAGTAATTAATAACTTCACGCAGCCTACATCCCTGAACAAATCACACACACCAAAAACTGTTAACCAATTCATGGAGACAAGAAAAACAATGAGAAACAGGAACTTCCAAAATTTAATACACCATATTCATTCCTCTCCGAGGTTTGTGATTCAGGTTGGCCAACAAAAAGATGCTGAGCATATGGCATGTGTTTTCTCTCTGTCCCATATACAAATCAACAGAAAAAATAAAAAAGTAGATCAAATGTAGAACCTATGGAACAGGTTATTCCAAGGAATAAACTCCCGAGTGAAACCATCAAATTACTGTTCAACCCAGCATTCACCAATGTCATTTGAGCAACCGGAAACAACAGATCTCATATGAAAAAGAAAAAAACAACAACAAACAAACTACAACAAGAAGGAAACAAAACAAGAAGGGAAAGAAGTTTACATACACAGATTTACGCATCTGAGCAGCATAATATTTCTTGATTTGTTCTGCACGTGCATCAGTAACCCTTCCATGATGAGAACATGCATCAATTGCAACTACCGCATGTTGGTAGTGAAAGGAAAGTACTTGTGCAAGATACCCCTGAAAAAGTAATTTATTGAAAAATGGAAAATAATATAAAAGTTCTTAGTTGTGACTAATTCCTATCATCATACTTATAAGAAGAAAAAGGAAAGAAAAGAAAAAACATTTCCTACCATTATTTTCTCATTAATGAAATTTTCTAATCTATCTTTACAAGAAAACAATTCTTTCTTTCTATCAAATGAAGTAGACAGTGATGAAATCTTAGGTTCCAGCTTAGCAATTTGGGTATAAGTGAAAGAGAATGAACATGAACCAAACAAAAGAAGTGAAAACAGAGCAGATATTGTGGAAAAATTGATCACCAATCAAAAGAAAGCAGGACTACCTGACCCGAGCCAACATCAATAATTGCATTGGCTCCGACACTGTTAGCGATTGAATCAACAACAGCAGAAAGGACTTCTACCTGCACATACAAGATCATTTTTTCAATAGAATATCACTACACTCTGGACGTTCATTGTTCAAAAAGATAAAAAGGAAGCTTCAAATCAGAAACTCCTATCTAGAAATCAAAGACCAATGTTTTCTGATAATAATGTTTCACAACACAAACACAGTGAAGTAACGAATTCATCTCTATTCAATGTTTTGAACAAGTGAACACCTTACTTCATGTTTTTTCTTCCAATTCATGCCCGTAGAGAGAACGCTATTGAGTGAAGTCATGTTCATGCCAGGTAATACCTGCCACGAGGGAAGCAAAAGTACCATAAGGAAATGATATGTTGCAGTTATATGAATTTCACTCTTCTGATTTTCCTTTTGCTCTGCCGATTCAATCTTATTAATATTATGGCAATAACTTAAAAAACTGTAGCTATACCGCAACAATTTTCATCTTATTCTTATTCCATGATTCTGCATCTAAATTTTCACATAACTATAATGAGTTGTGGAGCTTTACATGTTTCCCTACTATAACATTAGAATATCGAAATTCAAATGCGAAATCAAATGCAAGAGAAATTGAGAAACGAATCCACACCGTCTGCAAGTCTTGTTGTTGTCGAGGAAGCACGAGAGAGCTCAAAGTAACAATGAATTTCTTAAGAGAAGCAGGCCAATGATCCTAACCAGTGAGCACCAAAAAAAAATTCAAATTCATATCTAGCTACAAACAATGGCAACCAATTCAATCATTACCATCCACACATACACAAAAAAATAATAAAAAAGAGTAAGCAAACGAGTACCTGGACCACTCCAGCAGGAATTTGGAGAAGATTTTCCACTGCTTCTTTCCGCAAGCAATCCATCCATTCCTTATCAATAGCTTCCCACATTCGATCCTGAAAAGCATTTTACTTTAATTTTGATTATTTTTCTGTCTAATGTTTTCTCGGCAGCCAAACACATGATCGAGGACCGAGGAGGAATTTAGAAATTTAGAAGAAAGAACGAACCTTGAAGAAATTGACGACATGAGCGTCCGTTAAGAAAGAGTAAGGTCTTAAGAAGTCGACGATGGCGTTGATCCATTCCAGGGTCTCGCTCGCAGTTTCGCACGAGTACTTGTAGCAGCCATTGCTAGACATTCTCTCAGCTTTCTAAGCAGACTCTGCCTGTATGAGCACGAGTATAACTAATTAAATCCTTGACCGAATATATCCTATTATTTTCTCTTTTAAAAAAAACAAAACAAAACTGAAAAGGTGTCAGTAAATTTTTTTTTAATGATAAAGGGGGGGCAAAAACCCAGAATTTTTTTGATGCACTGTTGATTTTTTGTGTTTTTTTTAATGAGTTTTTGGGGCTGGGTTTGTTTTAAGAAATCAATAGCAGTTTTGTAATTTAAAAGAAGTTAAAAGTCTTTTTGTTATGTTGTAAATAGATTTTAGGTGTGTTTCTAAAATCCATTTCATATAGGGTTTTTTTTTTTAAAAAAAAATTAAGCTCATATATTGGGTATAATAGTGAATTAGGAAAAAAAATCTATAAAAATAATATCCAGGATAACATAAAAATTTATTTCTGTGTTTATATTTAAATTGTAATATAAATTCATGAAGATGATAGTCAAGTCATGTTCGGATTATGTCATTTCATATTTGTGCTTGGGTATTGTCATTTCATACTCATCAAGCTGACTATTATGGATCATCACCTAAATCTATTAGCTTGTCTCAAACACATTCTCTACTCATTTCAGGCTAAGTATAAATATCAAAACAATTCTATTTAGAAATAGTTACAAAAATATGTTCCTACTCTTAATCATATTCTAGCATTGAATCAAGCAGATGGGTTCGGTGCAATTGGGCATCCATCTAGTCAATCCAATCAAATTGACGATTCAAATTGTAATGACCAGCTTAGTATGGTTTTGACCAAGAAAAAAAAATCAAGAGGTTTAAAACCAAATCGAAGTGTAATGGTTTGGTTCGGTGCAATTTTGAATAAATCGAACTGGCTCGTATACTTGAATTTGAAGTTTGATGAAATTGTTAAATTATTGATATTTGAATTGTAACTATATTAGTTATTGGATTTTTAAATTTTATGACTTGTTGAATTTTAGAATGATTTGACATGCTAGAAAATGCAAAATATGTGGTAAGATATTATTATTATTTTTGTTGTAATCCGGCTAACATGGTCTTGCCTATTAGAAAAGGACCTTGACTAGGTTTGAACCTCACGTTGTGTGTGAAAGAAACCCCACCCCCTCTCCACTCGAGAGGGACGGACCATAAGTATGACTAACCTATGCTACAACCTAAGTCGCTTTTTTTTTTCCAGCCCAAAAAAATATATATATAGCCCGGCCAATTGAATAACCTACCCTCCCAAGCAATCCTTTGCAGTGCACGTGGAGAATAAAATGGAGAAGAGGAAAGTTGCACATCTCTACACATAGGGGAAAAAATGCACAATCCGTGGAAAAAAACAAAGGAAAGTAGAGGAAACAAAGGAAAGTAGAGGAAATTGGTTATGACTGTTTCTTAGAGTTGTCGACTTCGTCACTAGACTCATATAGATAATGAATCAATAATGAATTATTTTAATTATAAAGACTAGGCTAAATTTTCTTTACATATATAAACATACTAAGCATGTAAAAAAAACTCGACTGTACGATGTCCCTCCCCCCCAACCTTTTTAAACTTTGGCCAAAAAAAAAAAAAGGTTGAAAAAATGCAAAAGAAAAAAGTAGTTAGCTTTGGCCCACACTGGTCGAACCAAATCGTTCAAAAATGGTTTGGTTTGATTTGTCAAAACCGAACGTAAACAAATCGTTTTTATTATAATTGATTCAGTAGCAATTTTAGGATGCCACCGATAGAATTTGGGTTGTGCCCACACCCTTATATAGGAGACCATGAAGGTTATTACCCCTCTCAAGTCTCAACATTCATGCCGCTCATGAACATGCCTTATCAACTTTTAATTTCTTTTTTTTTTCGACCAAAAAAGAAAACTTTTAATTTCTTTGATATTCTCTTTAAGAGCAGGTTTAAATTGTTCGATAAAATGCCTCAAACAGAATAGTAATATAGAAACAAGCAATCAAAAAATGCTTCCAGAGCTCCTTCTTCGTGCCTCCATGGAGAAAATTCATGGATATGCTACCCATCGATGGCTCTCCATTTATCCCACACTTCAAGAATTAGCTTAATGGATAGACTTAAAAAGTAGAAATTGCTCCATGGCCAACGCCAATTTGACTATCTATAATGAACAATACAAATTTCCATCGTGATCACAAGTCTAAATCTCCCCATTTGCCGCCTACATCTTTTTTCATTGCTTCTTTGAACACTTCAAGATATCAAACTCAATACCTTTCTAATAAGCAGACAAAATATTCAACTTTTGTTTTCAAAGACTCCAAATCCATAACGTCAAGTTTTCCCTTGTGAGCTAGTGAGAGGAAAACCCTTTGTACCATCAAGGTGGATAGTCCAACTATTTCTCTAATAAAACTTTTTATTTTGTGATTGGCATTCTAACATAAGATGGGAAATATGTGTTTAGGATATTTGTATTGTTATATAATGATATTTCATTTATTTAGATATCGATCTATTTTTGCCAACTTTTTAATACGAAGTACAAAGTAGTGCGATAAATAATATCACAATTACTTATCGGTTATAAATCAATAAAATTTAAAATAGGTAATACATATGTGGATTATGTCAGTTATCTCGCTTCCTTGCATTTGAGTTTGACCCTGAACCATAAATTAAATTAATTTTAAATAGTTTCGACTATAGTGGTAACGAAATTTATATCTATAGATAGATTACAAAACAAGTCCTAATTCTATGGGCAGTAAATAGTATCCAAAATTATTGTATAATTTCCATACCCAGTGAAAGCGAAAATGGAAGAAAGTAATTGTAGGTGTGGATTAAGTAGAGATTTGATTTGATCATAAAAGAGCAATGGAAAAAACAAGAGAGGGAGCCATTAAATATCAGATGAGAGAGAGAGCGACGTGGCCTCAAATAAAAATCAAGCATTTACACTTGTGCTATATATATATATATGTAGAGATCTCTGCATGTTCCGTATTCAAGGACACCAAGCAAACGAAACGCAACCCCTTTCTCTCTCTCTCTCTCTGACTTCACACCGATAACTCCCAAACCCTAAAGCGCCAACTCTCTCTCTCTCTCTCTCTCCACAACTCTAGATCTCTTCCCCGCACTTCATTTTCTGGCAATGTGATCCCGACCCCAACCGCAGAACCACATTGTCGTTTTGATAACGCAGATGGCCTCGGCGTGCGTCAACAACATCGGCATGTCGCCGGAGAAGTTTCCACCGGCGACGTATCCGTCGTACGGATGGCTGAGCCCTAGAATCTCATTCAGCCGAGAGTTTCCAGACGACGACGCTTCGAAGCTTGCCGGATCAAAGTCGTCGTCTCCGGCGAAGAACCTGCCGGCCGGTCCAGATCCGGAGACCTCCGCCGGCGAGTTTGAGTTCCGGCTCGAAGATCCGGTGGCCATGCTCCCCGCGGACGAGCTATTCTCCGGCGGGAAGCTCATGCCTCTCCAGTTCTCCTCGGTCAAAGCTACGGACCCGGCCTTGACGGAGATCAGATTGCCGGACACGGCCATGTATCACCGGAGACCCGAAATCTCCGGTGCCGACCCGTACCTGTTCTCTCCCAAGGCCCCCAGGTGTTCGAGTCGGTGGAGAGAGCTCTTGGGCCTAAAGAAGCTCTACCAGAACAGTAACGCCAACAACGGTCACGCGAAGAGCGAGGCTCAGAAAACGACGTCGTCGTCTTCTAGCACAAACGCGCCTAAATCTCTGAAGCATTTCCTTCACAGAAGCTCAAGGTCCCTGTCCTCTTCCTCTTCTTGCTCAGACGCTTCGCTGAGCTTGCCCCTGCTAAAAGACTTGGATTGCGAATCGGTCTCGATTTCGTCGCGCCTCTCTCTCTCGTCCTCCTCCTCGGGCCACGAGCACGAGGACTTGCCGCGACTCTCGCTGGATTCGGACAAACCGAACCCGAACCCGATCATTTCCATCCACCGAACCAACCCGAAACAGGCGTGGGTCCGGACGGTGAAGACTCGCGAAACGACGAAGCAGAGATCGGCGGCAGATCAGCCAAGGGTGGGCAGGAGCCCGATGAGGCGGGCGGTGGGGGAATCGGCTACAGTAGCGAGCAGGGGCGTATCGGTGGACTCGCCGAGAATGAACTCGTCTGGAAAAATCGTGTTTCAGAGCTTGGAGCGGAGCTCCAGTAGCCCGAGTAGCTTCAACGGTGGGCCGAGGCTGAAACACAGAGGCATGGAGCGGTCCTACTCGGCCAACGTCAGAGTGACGCCGGTTCTCAACGTTCCGGTCTGTTCGCTTCGCGGGTCGTCCAAGTCGGGGTCGGTTTTCGGGTTCGGGCAGCTGTTCTCCGCCCCGCAGAAGAAGGAAGGGAACGGCGCCGTTTCGGGACACAACCGGAGCCAACACAGTCATTATAGTCACCATAATCAAAGTAAGAACCGGAGTGACCGGACCTGAATCCGAAATCGGGTACCGTTTTTGACGGCGTCGTTTCGTTCCTCTGTTTACCGTTGTGTATGTAAATATGCGGTAGATCCTGAAGTCTCTGTGGTTGTTGTCGTTTGTTATTTGTTAGGCTATGCGCTCTAATGGTAGAGGCTGTAGAGCTAAAACTTAATGTCGTTAGGTTTGTAGGACTTTGCTTCTTCTTTATCTTCTTCTTCTTCATCGAATCTGTCTGTCTGTGATCACCTCTGACTGTGACTGTGGGTGTTTGTTTGGCACGCGCTCCAGGAGCCCGTAGGACTTGCAATTAGGCTGGTGCAACTGCAACAATCAACATGTTGAGCTTATCCATGTTTTTTATTTATTTAATTTTTAATCTAATTTTTATTAAAGTGGCATTATTTTTGTGACTGGGAAGTGCGGAGTTTGGGAAATGATGCCAAGATTCAAACGGACGCGCCAGCTCTGACGAGTTTCTTAGGGGCTGTTCGGTAGCATATTTAGGGGCCCGTTTTCATTTTCTGAGCCCAAATATGGATAAAAAATCTGTTCGGTGGATTTTTGACAAAAACGCATAAAATAAATTGGGAGAATGAATTCACGTGTAAAGAGTAAAACGTGAAAACGCCAAAAAGACATTTTCTCCATTCTCAACTCAAAATTAGAGAACGAAGAAAACACATAGAAAACAGAAACACGCTTCATCTACGTCGCCCATCATCTTCGTCTTCGTCTACATCCCTTCGTCTAAGGCTGAAACAGAAATTCCTTGCTTCTCACTCTTGCAATCTTCCTACACACTCTTGGAAGATCTTGGTAAGAAATATTTGTATAAAATGTTTCGTTTCAAAATTGGGTTTTTCTGGATCTGAAACTTTTCTTCTCAGATTTCGTTGAGCACTCTCTTGGAAGATCTTGCTGCTCAGCCTTTTGGAAGATTTGGTACGAAATTACTATTTTTCTGCTATTTATGTTTAGATTTGGGTATGAAGACTGGTGTTATTTTTGTTATTTGGGGTTTTTTGTATGCTAACTTTAATTTCAGTGATTGTAGTATGAAGACTCTGGTTTTCTTTATGTTTAGATTTGGGGTTTTCCTTATGTTTAGAGTTGGGGTTTAGATTTGGGTATGAAGAATTTGGGGTAGATTTGGGGTTTTACCCTGTTTACCTATTCACCTGTTCACCTTCCTGGTTTGATATCGTGTATATATATATCATGTTCATCTTCCTGGTTTCTTTATATATATATATAATAATAATAAGAATCCTCTAAAATATTATTGAGAATATCTGATCTTTGCTCATCTGTTAAAAAAGTAGGTGTGTATGATATGACCTTCCGAATGATTTCATTTTGGATTAGTATATGTATGATAGCTTTTATGTTCTTTTACAGTTTGAGTTCTAGCCGAAAATGCTTTGTTTCTGTGCAGCTTTCCCCTAAGCTACTATTAAATTATTGTATATATTATATGTTTATATTAACTTGTACTGAGCAGAGCTGTAGGTTTCTATTTGCATCATAGACTTGTAGTGCATTTGCTGCAATATAAATTATATTTTCTGCAATGCATCACAGGATTTGCTGCAATACATCATAGACTTCATTGTTGAGAAATAACAATGCTTAGTGCATTTGAGAAAAAATCTGGCCTAGTTTAGGTGGTGACATGCATTACATGATTGAAGTTTGTCATAATTTTGTTTCTTTAAAAGGATATGGCCTCCAAGAATGTTGACGGTCAAGAAAAAATGTCATGGCCTCAAAGACAGGAGACAATATTCATACATATATTGCATGAACATGTGAAGAAGGGTGACTTGCAGACATCAACTTTTAAAATGAAAGTTTGGGCAGAAATAAGTGATGAGTTGTATGCACAATGTGGACTAAAATGCACTATTCCACAACTTAAATCTAAGTTTAATAGACTGCGAAAAGTGCATCGTGACTTCTCAGACTTACTTGAGCATACCAGGATTTGGGTGGGATCCTATTGCAAACACAGTGACTGCCTCAGAGGATGTTTGGGCAAGTTATTTAAAGGTATTATAATAATATCATATAGCAAGTCTTTGTATTATTAGTTTTAACTGACTCCTCATATAAGAATTGGTTGTGACATTTGATATAATATAATTTTCATGGTTTGTAGAGTAAGCCAAAAGCGAAGCAATTTCGCACGCAAGGCTTAGGGCACTATCAACTTTTAGGGGAGATATTCAACACTACTACTGCAATCGGGCAGTTGCATTATGCCTCTAGTCAACTTCCTCCTAACTCAGATGATGAACGAGAGTTAGAAAACAACTTCCTTAACACCGGAGTTCACATCGATGTTGACTTGGATGATGATGGTGACAACCCTCAACTTGTGAGTGGTAAAGGAAAAAGAAAATGTATGTATTGGAGGACATGATATACTTGTGAGACTGAGCGATTTGATCTATGATTTAAGATGATATACTTGGAGGACATAAGACCATTTTGAGTTAGCTAATGCATGTATTGGATAATGATAATTAATTTGACAATTGCACAATTTTACTGTTGACGAACGCATATTCACTGTTTTTGTCATTTTCATATGTTCGTACCGGACACGTTTTCTCTGTTTTTCGTTTTCGGAAAATGTTTTCCAGTTAGCGTACCAGACACATTCTCAAATCTTGAAAATACAAATTTGTTTTTTCGTTTTCATTCTCTGAAAATATTCTCAGAAAACATTCTCCGAAAACGTTACCAGACGGACCCTTATTTTTTGCATGACAGTGAGGCTCCTTTTTGTTTTAGAGTTAATAATCTGATGATATTAATATTAGTATTAATTAGCTCTTGTGGTGGTGTATTAATGGGTCGGTGGACCACATGTGATCCAAAGATCTCCTATTATTGTTAGGCTTTATAGCCTTCAAAACTTTAACATATTACATGCAACTAGCAGAAGGCTAGTTTTAAATAAGTACTTTCTACAGTTCTTTTGGGTACAGAGGACATTCTACTTTATTTGAAGCTCAACATAAATGAATATGATCATTTGAAGCTAAACTGCTTAGGCCAGTTGGTCAGTACTGAGTTAGGCTAGTTGCCCAATTGGTCAGGACTGGGTTAGGCTAGTTGCCCAGTTGGTCAGGACTAGGCTAGTTGCCCGGTTAGTCAGGACTGGGTTAGGCTAGTTGATCAGTTGGTCAGGATTGGGTTAGGCTAGTTGGCCAGTTGGTCAAGATTGGGTTAGGCACGCTAGTTGGTCAGGGCCCTCTTGAACTCAAGTTTGAATCTTCTTTTTCGTAAATTAAATTAATTTAGAGTAATTTACATAGTACTTATCTCCTCATTTCTATAAGCATGAGTCCCACTTGCATCACTTTACATTATCCAATGACCATCCTAGTATTCACTATCATAGACTCATTGCAAAAATTATAGATCTAATCGGTTGTATACAATTATTTGTGAATCTCCCTTATTATGTGATTAGTCATGTGACAAGAGTGATAGATACATGATTGTGCACAGCATGCCAAAAATCATAATTATTAATCGGTGACATACAACTATATTTGTGTATCTCTCTCGTTGAATGATGAGTCATGTGACGAGAGTGATAGACGTACGATTAGGCGAAATCATAGGTGTAATGGGTTGCATACATATACATGGACCAAAGTTTTCTTTGCATTATGAAATTTCCTTCTTTTGGACTTATTATATTGGAAATGGGTAGAGAGAAATACTTTTTTATGCTAAGAAAACTTAAAAGAGTTTGGTGCAAAGATAATACAATATTCTACAAGCTAAAACCCTAAGAAATGAGGTGGTTTAAATTCTACAAAGTTTTCTAACCATAAACTCTCATCATATATAATATATATAGCTTGCATTCCCGTGGCATTGGCAGCCTAATTAATAGGTAAGCCTTCGCAATATTAAAAGCTGAGGCTGGTCCTTTTCCAGTTGAACGACATGACAGATTAGGGCGGTGATATAGCCTTAGCGTGGAATCTTTTTTGGGTTCAGAGGGTGGCTTTAGATCCCTCCACCCCCCCCCCCCCCAAAACCCTATTGAAATGCCTCTGAGTCTAGCTTTTATTTTATTTTATCAGATATTCCCTGTTATCTTCTTCTGTGTCGTTGTTTGTTCCCGGACTTTTAGATTTTCAATGATGTGGGTGTCCCTTGTTTGTTTGACCAGGACTCGCCGGCCTTCTTGGGACCTATCTTTTCTGTCTCGTCCGAGCTTTGCCTGCCTTCCTGCCTTCACTCTTGTGACAACTTCAAGTGGGTGCACCCCACTTGCACTTCTTCATTATTGATTGGAACATAATTTTCCACTGAATTTTAGTTTTGGTTGCCAATTCAGATTAATGATCAACATTTAGGTTTTGTTTGTTGACATAATTGATTCTTTAAGTTATAGAATGAACCTTTTAAAGATAAAATTTTAGGGAAGTTGAGACTTAAAACTTAAAATGTTTTTGCCAAGTGGTCTAATTCACGTCTGCTAAAATAATAATTTTAAACATATACAATATTAGGCAAAAATCTGAACTCTGAACTCGTCGTATCTTGAATTTGCATGTTGGACACTTGTAAGGTGGCCACAAGCCCTACAAGGCCAATCCTATCTTTCTTGCCTAATTACTTGCCTAATTAGGTCCATGTACTCATCAACAATAACATTGTTATGGCAAGATAAGTTCTTGTTTAGAAATTAAATGTGTAATTCAGATTGATCATCCAACACCAACGACATCTATTCCCAATGTAGGGTTCTTAACCGATGGCCCATCCATTTTAGCAAACTCTGAATTTGGCCAAATCTTCGTAATTGAACTAGTCCTTCCAATGTCATGCCCATTTAATTCAGACAGGATGTGGTAGGTTGATGGCTTTGGGGATTAACTTGATGTTGATGAAAGGTGAAAAGTACATTTGCCTAGTGATTTATCATATAAATTTTGCTTTTTTAGTTATAAACCGACAGCCTATCATTCATACCTTTTTGGTGAAAAAAAGGTACTCAAAATTTATCTTTCTTTTTGGGAAAATTGACAAATATCGCAAGAACAGGCTGTGATATTGCAAAAGAAGAAAGGCTGGAACTGGAGAATCAAAGAAAGAACGTGGTAATGGACAGTCATACCTCTGAGCAGATTCCCCTTCTCCCAATCTCTACTAAAGCCTATCACGCATTATCATATCGAAAAATTGCATTATCGTATTGGAAAGTTAAAATACATAGCAATGAATGAATGACTCTCAAAATAGCGACACAATGGTATCCCAATATATAGATAAATTTTTCTCGCTAAGCAGGGTTCTTTCTAAGGAGAAAAAATTTCATACAACGGGAATAAATATTTTTGACATACCGGATCAATAACACGTAAGATAATTTTTTTAATTATCATCGCATTATTAGCTGAAAATAACAAAATAATATTACAAAAAAGTTTTCCTGCTCTAGAGAGAAAGGGAAGTTTGTAGGGTAGGGTTGGGGAAGTTGTAGGGTAGGTTCTTTTGGGTTTAGGGGGGTGATGTGGCCCTCCAGGGAGGGCCAAAATTTGATGGTGGCTGACTTGGAAATATTCCTGTCCTTATCTCGGTTACTCTAATAAGACCTTAAGATTCACAGCCCTATATCGTCTGTTCATACAATTTGGTACACAGTAGGTGTGGGGGCATGTGAACACCACTCGAGGTCACATCATCGTATCTACTCCACTTCACTCGAGGGGTTGAGAGATGGATGGATGTGTTTTGTTATCATATGATTTCCGTCCAAATGTCCATGTATATATAATATATGGATTCCATACCCTTTTCCCTCTCTTTATCAGTTTTTATCATTTTTTTAAAATCGTTTGTACATGTAGTTGATAAATCTTAGTTTAGAGGTATGTCTCTTTAAATATAAATCAATTCAAGGTGTAAAGAGGCTTGCATATTATCCTTTGTTTTGAACTGACTTAATTCACATTAGTGATTATATTAAGTTTAAAACAAAATCTAAATATATACCAACATAATCCCGGGGCCCATATGTATGGTTCCTTCGTCCGTACATATATATAATCAAAATGTTGTCACGGTTAAAATTTTGAATAATCCAAAAATGCCATGGTTTCAAAAAAAACATTAAGTAAAAACACAAGCACTTTATTTTAAAAGGACAAGTATGCAAAACAATAGTAGATTTTTTTTTGAGAGAAAATGGTAATGCATTCAACCCAATAGAACATTACATAGGAAGAATGAGCATGTTAACGGTGGTCCTGGTAAAACCTTCCCGAAGAAAACCACAAAGAATAAAATCCCGGAATAAGAAAGAGTATCACTTATACTAATAACTAAACAAAAAAATCAACACCCCTATTACAAAGTCAGAAAACGCAAGACCAATCCTCCCTAACACCATCTAACATTCAGGGAGGTCCATCACCCAACCAAAAACAAAACAATAGTTTATTACAATGCAAAAAATTTAGAAAAAGGAAATAGAGTCTATGTTCAACAAAGTTCACTAAGGATAAGGATTAGACAAAAAGAAGGCTTTTGACGCATGGGGCATCGAATATTATGGCCTAACAAAAATCCCTTGGCTTAACTTTCGGAAAAATCATACTCCACTATTTTGCTTTTCTTCCTTTTTCTGAACCAAATAGAAGTTTCTGGCATAAACTATTCGCATAAGTTAACAAGCTTTTTGAAAACAAAATTTATGGCAGACAACACGTTTTGGAACACAAAAGACAAGTAGCTAATTTAATACACGGTGGAGAGAAGAAAGCTTGAACACTGTACAGTGCATGAGGTGATGTTATTTTCTTGCAGACAGGACAGGACTGCTGCTCTATTTTTATCATAAGTTTGTATTTTCCTGGCTGGATGATAGGACAAGTTCATGTTTAAACAATTGGATCACCAAAAAAACAAAAACAAAAATATTATGTTTAAGCAGGGTTTTGTTATGAACAGTTCATTAGCTTGGGACCAATACTGGTTAGGGGGCACTCACACTACTAGGAGAAAAACTTACTTCTATGGGAGATATGACTGTAGCGGTATCCCAAGTCAATTATCCTTTATCATATATTTTTTAACTTTTCGATATGATCGCTGGTGGAACTATTCCAACAACTTAGGTGGGCTGTAGCGCAATGAAGTTTTTTGGGGGAAAAAAATAAATAAAGCCTATATCAATGAGTTGTTTTAAATATAGCCCACTATTTATTAATCTATTAAAATTAATAATAAAAAAATTCCAATTCTTTATCAATTTAGTTGGAGGGCAACAATAAAAATACACATTGCAATAATAAAAATTTCAATTCTCTCAAAGATTGCATGATACAACTTGAATAGGTACACTTTTAATTATGTTGAAATATTTTTTCGTCGCATTTAATATATATTTGTTTTATGTTAAAGTTTATTGAAAATTAGTCAATGAAACTATAAACTAATGTGATTTATATGATTTAATGTATACTTTTATTTATAAAAAGACTATAGAAACGGTAATTACAAAAAAAATTGATCATTAGATTTTAAGCTAACAACTTTAGCTAGCCCACTTATTGAAAAATTCATAATTCCGCCCTTGGATATGATAATGCGGAGTAGGTTTTGCGTACTACCAAATGACAAGTTCTCCTCAAACTAGAGATGGGCAGTCCTACAAATGGTGGACTCTTTAGGTGTCTATATACTTACTACAACTTTTTGGATTAGGTAAAGGGTCAATAATTTCCATCCCATTTGGCTTGGCTTAATTAAAGGTGCCCTCAGCCCTAAGGCCAGGGTAGCTCTATAGTTTTAATAATGCTCAAAATCCAATCTAAACTTCATTCCAACCAACCAATCCAACTTGGCCGATCGGTTTTGATAACTTTGGCGAGCTTGATTGAATTTGAATTTTTTATTTAACGAACATTAAATCAGATTCATTTTACTAAAAGATATCAAGTTGTGTTGTCTCCTTGAATGGTTTTAAGGGGAGAGATGCAAGTTGCTAGGAGGAACCTTTACTAGGTTGTGTAGGATTTGACTATAAAACCGAAGCTAACTAGAGTGATCAGATTACAATATTACAATATTCATTCAACTGCAATTAAGGGTTTTGTGGTTGGAGTTTAGGTTGGTTTGTTTCGTATAAGTTGTTTGACTCTTATGTTTAGGTTGGGTGGTACTCTTTCCTATCCCGGGATTTTGTATATCTGGAAGGTTTTAACCAGACCGCCGTTAATATGCTAGTTCTTATTATGTAATGTTTCTTTCGGTTTAATGAAATACCATTTTTTCTCAACCAAAAAAACTAGCTCAGCTGGTGATTGTCCATGTCACTTGTCATCAGCTGATTGGGAATGAAATCAAACCCCCCAAAATATCTTGTTGGCGCTATTCTTCAACTTGTTCAATTGTTTTTCAAAGTGGTTGATGCTTAGCCAAAGAAGGGCTAGTATCAATTGTTTTTCAAAGTGGTTGATGCTTAGCCAAATAGGGGCTAGTATCAATTGGCTAGTATCAATTGTTTTCCAAAGTGGTTGATGCTTAGCCAAACAAGGGCTAGTATCAATTGTTTTCCAAACAAATACTTACCAACCAGCTTTGCTTCACGAGGTATTGACCTTCTTGAAACACTCTAGTCGATTGTTATAGGTCGGCTAATTTATTCTCAACGAAAGCCAAAGAATCAATCCAACTGCTTTCTCATATTTTATTGACAACTCCTTTGATATTGTTTATGCTCTCTCCTTTTCATGTTTGATAAAATGTTATCATTCTGTCATGCTTTGTCTCTGCAACACAAAAAAAATGTCACATGCCCTATAATCTTGAAATATTGTTTGTTTTTTCTTTTGGTATCCCCCCAAAAAAAAAAGATGGCGGCATTCAAAACTATTAAATACTTTATACACCATTATTATTTTTTTATTGATTAAACTTTTTGGTAGTGTCATATTCTTGAAACAGGATTTGAAGTAATGATTTGTACCTGTGAGACTGATCACACCCCCAAAGGGAGCAGGAGCCTTACACAGTCCAACAAAAGGTGTGCCTGAAAGTGCTATCGTTTGGTAATTTTTTTATTTTTTTTATCAATAAACAAAAAGAACCCACATTATTATTATTTTATTATGATTATTTTTTCCTGATATAAAAAAAGGGATTCAGATAAGGAGGCTTTTGATGATGAAGTCAGAGTACAGATAAAGTGAAGAGGCTAGAAAGGAAGGGGTGGGAACTGAGGATCGCCCTTGTAGTCAAGTTGGGGCCATTGGGAAAGCTACTGAAGCCAACTTTGAGAGGGAGAGAAAGTGAAGAAATTATGGGATGATTATTTTTTTTATTTATGTTTTTGGTCAGAAAGGGATCATTTTTCTGAAACCAAACAAATTGCAGCAATAGTTATACTTACATAACATGATAAATTTGTAATTGTATTTGTGTAACTTTTTCTTTTTCTGTCATGATGCCTGAGGACAAAAATTTCAGTGTTTCCTTCCTGACCAGTTCATCATGGATTATGGGAAACTTTTTTTACTTTATTTTATCATATCTTGGAAGAAGCCCTCAATTTCTAAAGTCCCCATAAATTTGCTGAAAAGGATAACAATGAGCTCCATTTTGGATCATGATTCCCTCCACCACTCTCATGATGTGCTACACTGCTTTGTTTGGGAAGAGGATCAAAACTTTAGGCATGCTCCCTCGTCTATTTTATAAGAATTTTATTACGATCAGTCATGCGTGAAAGGGTGCGTAAATCTTTTTACCGTAAAACTCACAAACTAATAGTAACATACCTCAATCTATAAGGCAATTCATAGTCATTCCTAATATTTTTAGCAAGTTCAATGCCTAAAAGGCTAAACTCCATTAAATGCCTTAGAACAAATTCCCTCTAGCTAGGTGCTACAGCTAAGGCTAGGTGTACCCCACAAAGGAGGGGGTGCACTGTTTAGTACCTGAAGCTTACCGAAATAACCAATTGGTGTCAAATTGTATCGTGTGTATCTACATGCATGATGGATGATGGATGGATGGCTTTGATGGCTTGATGGCTTGATGGCTTGATGGCTTGATGAGTGATGTTTGATGCATTGCATTTAGTTATGTGTGTGTGCGCTGGATTTTTCTGATTCTGCAATCTGCTGTACTGCTGGGTAGGGAAAGCTGCAGTAGCTGTTTTGACTGTATTGGGGGAAGAAGATGAGAGAGAGAGAGACCGGGAGAGAGAGAGAAGGGGTGGGGCTTAAAGCTCAGGGGGTCTCAGAGCCTCACAGATGCCCTCTTGGCCCTCCCCTGCTGTCCAAGTCAGGCTTACCCCACCAGCAAGCCATTCAGGTCTAAGCGTGGCTTGAGAGGATTGATTTGAACCCTTTTGTTTTCAAGTGTGAGAAGTAACAATACCTCCACTGTTGATGCTGTCATTTTCCCCTGATTTATCACGTGATTTTTACCACCATTTTTTACACAAAAACCAGAAGCTTTTTCTCTTCACCCTGCAAAATTATTATTTTTTCCCCTCTTCAAATTGTACACCAAGTTATATTCTTTGCCATATTAGGCAATTCCCTTGTCTTGTTCTTGCACTTCCCTTCCCTGTTCTGCTTTTACTTTTTTATCATCCAATTACTGCTGTTCTTGACAAATATAAATATTTTGATATCAAAGAGATAGAGGGGTGAAAAAACGTTTTTACCATTGTATAATAATGTCAGACAGGCGAATATCAAGGTCTACTGTCTTGGAAAATATGGTAAGATATGCTAAGGCCGTATTGAACACATTTCTTTGGCCCCTTCTTGTTCCAATAAAGATAAATTAGGGTGTGATATTTTCCTTATAGTATTTTCATTACCTTTTCTCTGTTGATATCATTATAGACTTGTAAAGGTAAGGTTTGAAGCTTGGGAATGAATTGGCCAGACCTCTTGGATGCAGAAAAAATGGTATGAATTGAGAATATCACTGTTTTGCTATCCTCAATCAATCACATATTGCTACGTGGAAAATTTATTATGCGTGGCATGCCGTGATTGACTAGGGATAACAAAATAGTGTTATTCCCGTTTCACACAAATGTTTCTTCTAGAGATGGCTTAGGGCTAGACTAAGAACCCACATCCCACCCATACTTCATTTTTCAAAATCACTTAGGGCCTGTTTGGGAGTGCTTCTGAAAAGGTCAAAAGCGCTTTCTAATAACTAAAAGCGTTTCTAAAGGCGTTTGACAGAAAAGTTTAGAAGCGCTTTTGGGTCATAGAAGCGCTTCCTGGAGAAGCACCTCTATGTGCTTCTTCAGGAAGCACTCCCAAGTGTTTTTCCACGAAGCACTTTAATTTTTTATGAAAATTCAAGATTTTTATAATAAAAGCGCTTTTGTTAGAAGCGCTTATGAGCATAAGTTCTTCCTAGAGAAGCATTCCCAAACGAGCCCTTAAGAAACTGGCTCATGATACCTCATTGTGTAAAGGGGTTCATACAGTTACTTGTGGCCCAAGAGGCACTTTGAAGGCATGGCCTAAATGATGATGATGATTATTTTTTAAATACATGCGATCAAGGCCCTTTTCCACTTGAAACCAACAATTTAGAGCCCGTTTGATAATCATTTCAATTTTAGTATGAGAGGGGAAGATGAAAAATGTTGTGAATTTAGCACGAACTCAACTCACCCTCCCCTAATGATCTTGTTGTTGATGGACTTTGTGACACACACAATGAATGGATGAATCACACACACACACACACACAACTTGAGAAACAACCAAGCACAAAGTGACACAAGAATTTATAGAGGTTCAGCAATTGCCTACATCCTCTTGGTGATCCCCTTGAGAAATTCAGGAATGAAAGAATAAGTTACAACTTTGGTTTACAAAGAAACCCCCTTAGAACTCTATTCTCTCCCCAAACTTTCTTTTCTCTCTCACCCCTTGCTCAACACTTTGATACACTAGAAAACTCTTTTGCCATGATTTTATTCTTGCATGCTAAACCCCTTTATATAGCCAAATATGCAAGAGTGTGAATGCAACCTCACACTATTCAAATGTTGGCTACCAAACTTAACCATGGATGGCTACCAAACATTCCACCATTTTGTGCCACCAAACAAGTCACCAATTTTTGACAAAGATGGCAAGCCAATATTTACTCACATGGGCAACTCCAAAATTCTTCTAGAAATGAGTCAACCACGTCATGGAATTTATGTAGAAATCCATAGCACACAAAAGAGGACTTTGTATCCTTAGGTGAGCCAATTTTTCCAACAATCTCCACCTTGGCGAACCTAAAACTCCTTGTGGACATTATTGCCTCTAGAACCTCTTAGAAATCGTTCTAGTAATTTCTAAGAGCTCCACCATGGCAATTAACCTCTTGCCTCAATGCACATTTGGTGGAAGGTGCTCCACCCAAGTCTAAACTTGAGTAACTTGGACCTCTTTTGCAGAATAGAGATCCCCCATGCCAAATTCATTGCTCCTTGCCTTCTTGGAACGTTGAATCTTGGACATACCTTGATATGCAAACCACATACCAAACCTTTGTTCACTAAATCCCCACATAGTCAATCTTGCTCTTGGATTTAAGAACACACTTCTTTTCATCAATGCACCTCTCCAACTTTCCCGCTTCATGCTCCCTATAACACTCCGAAACGTGGCTGGAACTTCTTGGTCAATCCATCCAAAACCTAGGGACAGTTTGATGGATTCCTTGGGCCTGGACCTTGCACTTGATGATGGCTCCACCTCAAGTAGAACCCCTTTGTGAGTTTGTTGTTGTTGCCCTCCTTCTTCAGCCCTTGTGTCAAGCTCCACCTCAAATGGAGTCTCTTCCATGACCACCTTGGCAAGAAGTTTTTCAACAACATCCTCCCCATCACCCCTTGTCTTGTCTTCACCTTTGTGGATTTTCCGCTCCACATCTTCTGCACCTTTGAAATCAAGCACATTTGATGATGAACCGTTAGTCACACAACTTTGACTAACCTTTCTTGCCCAGCTTCTTTTGAGCAAACCTGCAGCTGCATTATGTTGAACTGGCTCTTTGACTTTAAGACTTGTTGTCTGCTCTTCCTTGGTACCACTTTTTGCACCACCTGCAAATGTACCACCCAAAAGCTTGTATGTGTTGTTTGGTTGAATCTCCCCTTTCATAACCACCACAGAACCTTGTGTGACCATGAGCTTCCCTCCTTCAGCCTTGTAAGAACACCCTTGTCTATACAAAGAGCCAAGAGAGAGTAGATTCGTTCTTAGTGCAGATACAAACCTGACATCACTAAGACTCCAAACTTCACCACCTTGCAACTTGATCTTCACAGTCCCCATGCCCAAAACCTCACATGTAGTTTTATCTCCCAACATAATCTTGCATGCCTTCTTTTCCTCATATGTTTCAAACATCAACTTATTTGCACACACATGATATGAGCACCCGAATCTAGAATCCAACTTGAAGAAGAACTTGAACTCTTACCCGAAGAACTTGCCATGACTTCCCCGTTATTCTCCTCCGTAACCGTCAAGAGCTCATCACAAATGTCATCATCACACACATTTGCTGAACTTTCGGCTTTCTTCATCTTGTTCTGCTTCTCCTTCCAAACTGGACAATCTCGCCTCCAATGATCTGTAGATCCACACTCGAAGCACCCTTCATTGTGCTTGGATTTAGCATTCCTCCCGTTGCTTCTCTTGCCTCCACGCTTGCTTGAACACCTTCCTGCGAACAAGCCAGCATCTTGAGAGTTCTCCTCCGAACGTTGAGACATCCTGTGATGCGTCATCACATCTTGCACCACATCCTCAAACTTCAAGGTACTCTTCCCGAACATAAGCGTCGTTCGAAAATGCTTATAAGACGGAGGCAAGGATGTAAGAAACATGAGTGCCTTAGCCTCCGTATTATACAACACTTCCATTCTTTGCAAGTCAGCAACACATCTATTGAAGCTGCTCAAGTGCTCCATTAGATTACCTTCCTCCTCCATCCGAAGATTTAGGAGTTCTGCCTTAAGGAAAAGCTTGTTGGACAGCGACTTCCCTGCAAACATCTCTTCGAGCTTCTCCCATGTTTGCTGCGCTGTGTCCTTCATCACGTTGATGAGCACCTCATCTGTGATGTAGTTCTCGATGGCTCCTCTAGCTAACTCGTCTAGCACATCCCACTCCGCATCTGTCATAGTTGCTGGCTTCTTCTCCTTGCCTCCCAAAACAATGCAGAGATTTTGCTGTGTAAGGGCTGACTTCATCCTCCTTTGCCAAAGCGTGAAGTTCTCCTTCCCCTGTGAAAGGCTTTAACTCCACCTTCATGCTGACAGATTGTGGTAGCCTCTGCAGCATAGAGCTACTTTCACCTTCAGCTTCCTTGTCACTTGCCATCTTCAACACACTAGCAACTTGCTGCTCCAACACAGCTCTGATACCACTTGTTGTGAATTTAGCACGAACTCAACTCACCCTCCCCTAATGATCTTGTTGTTGATGGACTTTGTGACACACACAATGAATGGATGAATCACACACACACACACACACTTGAGAAACAACCAAGCACAAAGTGACACAAGAATTTATAGAGGTTCAGCAATTGCCTACATCCTCTTGGTGATCCCCTTGAGAAATTCACTAATGAAAGAATAAGTTACAACTTTGGTTTACAAAGAAACCCCCTTAGAACTCTATTCTCTCCCCAAGCTTTCTTTTCTCTCTCACCCCTTGCTCAACACTTTGATACACTAGAAAACTCTTTTGCCATGATTTTATTCTTGCATGCTAAACCCCTTTATATAGCCAAATATGCAAGAGTGTGAATGCAACCTCACACTATTCAAATGTTGGCTACCAAACTTAACCATGGATGGCTACCAAACATTCCACCATTTTGTGCCACCAAACAAGTCACCAATTTTTGACAAAGATGGCAAGCCAATATTTACTCACATGGGCAACTCCAAAATTCTTCTAGAAATGAGTCAACCATGTCATGTAATTTATGTAGAAATTCATAGCACACAAAAGAGGACTTTGTATCCTTAGATGAGCCAATTTTTCCAACAAAAAGGAGGAGTAACACAAGTGAAAACAAAAACTTGAAAGTGAAAACAATTTCAAATAAATTTAAGTTTTTAGTTTTGGTTTTCACTTTTGTTACTCTTCCCTCCCATCATCCTCTCTTATCTTTCCTCTCAATCCCATCTCTACTCTCATTTTCACTTCTATTCTCCCAATTTTTTCTCTATACTCCAGCACAAAAAATGAAAACTAAAAATGAAAACTGAAATGGTTATTAAACGGTCCCTTAATTAAATAGTGCATGTTGTTATTGTACAAACATTGTCGAGGACAACAAAGTTTTTAACCAAGCGTACAAAACGTGGGACAGTAGTAATGTCACACAATTAGTAAGTTCAATTACAAGCGGTTATTGGTTGAAAATATATGGTAACTTAAGTAAGTTGAAGAAACTCTCGTCTTTAAAATCAAGAGGAATTAATTTGTTTTAAAATGTATTTATGAGGTACTAGGGCGTTTTCAAATTCCAAATAACTTGGATCATTGCAAACCCTTATAAATAAATAAAAACTCTTAAACTCAACTCCATCAAAGAATTCTTTGCCTTTCCCCAAGAAAACAAAAACTAACTCATAGCAAAAAGCACTATGGCCGCACTAAATATGTTCCCGATGATGGCCATTTTGCTTTTGGCGAGCCCATCAAGAATGATTTTCACAAGTTTCGCAATTCCAACTTTAGAGGAATCTAATTCGAAAACCTTGGATGAATGTAAAAAACATATATCCATTAATTGCGCTCGGGAAGTTGGTGGAAGCATTTTCGAAGGTGGGATTGTAACAGATCGTTGTTGTTATGAACTTGTGTCTGTAGGCAAAACTTGTCATGATCTGTTCTTTAACTTTGTTCTTGCCTCCAAACCCATTGTCGACAAATCTAGAGTTTTAGCAGAGAGCACACAAGTTTGGGACCAATGTGTTCAAATTATAGTTTCTCCCGCACCTTCTATCGCAATTCCAACCTCAAAGGCGTTAAACTCAGAGACCTTAGTTGAATGCAAACATATCTCCATTAATTGCGCTTGGCAAGTAGGCGGAACTATTTTTGAAGGTGGAATTGTAACAAGTGATTGTTGCGATGATCTTCTGTTTGCAGGAAAAGACATGCCATGATATATTCCTCAACTGCTCTTTTGTCAAAACTCCTGGAGCTTTGGCAAAGAGTACACAAGTTTGAAACTGATGTGTTGAAATTATCACTTACATCTTTTATTTTATAACCGAGAACTAAAGTGATCCTCTGTTTTGAGATTTGCAGAACTCCACATCCTCTGTTTGTTATTTTTCTTTGCTTTGATATGCTTAGACTTTTATAAATCAAACCAAGTAATGCACAAACTGGTCAGTTGATTGTATTGCAAACCCCATTGGCAAACTTAGAGAAAAACTATCACCCGTTTCTGAATTCATCTTGTCTTGTCCTTTGGGTTTATGTTAAAATTATCATATTTCAGATGACAAAATATGAGTGTCCATATGTTCTTCAAATTATAAAAAGAAAAGCCAAGAAAATGTAAGCAGGGATTAAGTAACAGAATGCTTATGGTTGAAAGAAGCAAGCTGCGTCGCAAAGACCTGTTTTTGAAATCAATTTGGCCCAAGTTTTTACGAAATGCCCAGCCACAAAGACTAAACCAATTGATTCAAGTTAAATCTGGACATCAGATACCTATGGGCCAAAATACAACACAAAAAATAACTGATTTTTTGTTTTTAAAAACAGCAGGGCTGCAAGAGAGAGATCAGATGGTAGTGCATGTAATTTGATTAGAATAGGTCATCAAAATTAGAATTTGATTTTCAGGATGATTCAATGGATAATCATCATCACACCTCCCCTCTTGCTCCTTTCCAAGATTCAACCATTTGCATTCAAAATTTCACAAAAAGAAAATTGAAAGAGAAATTGAGAGAGAGAGAGAGAGAGAAAACAGAGGAATCAGAAAGAGAGTCAATCACCACCAAGCATCAAAAATTGGATTATGCTTGTAAGACTGGGGCGACAAAACTTCTCATCACTTTCCTCACATCACATCGTTACCCTAAACCCTAATACTATTATCATTCAATCTAACTACACACATACAGAACAGAAGCACACGGAGAAGATGAAGAAAGAGACCATCTTTTATAGGCTCAGATTAGGGTTTCGGTTCTTTTCTTCTTTTAACTAGTGGACCATCTTTTAAGGCCCGAACAAGTTTCTACTATGGGCTTACCGAAGCAATAAGCAATTATACTACGCCAGGATTTGATTCGCCCTCCTGTGAAAATAATCGCTGTTAGATTTGCCTGCAGAGAAATCAGCTGTGAGAGAAAACATTTTGGCGTTTGGTAAACTTTTTTTTGTTAAAAGTGTTGTTGGTATTGATTTCCGCATAATAGAAAATGATTGCTGCATAATCAGAAAATGATTGCTGCATAATCATTAAACCCAGCGCCTTTTGAAACTGATTTCTACATAATCAGAAAATGAAAGCACCTTATTAGCTGCTTTCTTTTTTAGCTTTTTCTCATATCAATTTTTAACAATAAGTGATTTTCTCAAAATTTACCAAACAGGTTGTGCCTCCTAAATTTTTTTAAAAATCACTTATCACCCCAAATAAGCAATGCCATACGAGCACCACCGTTGTTTTATGAGAAAGTCTTGAGTGAGGCGGTCGGCCCAAATCACTCGTACAAATTTTTTCACGAGCAAACGAGACTCTCTGTGTTGGAAGTTGGAGTCTCATCCAAGCCCATGGTACTCCTACCCCAATGCAGGAGGTCCGACTTGCTTATAAGAGAAGTTGTACAAATGACGTGGTCCGACCGCCTCAACCAAGACATTCGCCTATAATCCAATTTGTGTTTAATCAAATGTTGCATTCTTAGAAATTAACATGTGACACCACCCTTAGTTAAGGTGTGTACTGTTTTTATTTTATTTCTTATGATAATGTTGGTTCAATTGTTAAATTTTTTTAAAGGCGGAAAGGGAAAAATATAAGCAGACGAAAAATTACTCAAGCGTTGCTCAAATCATATACATTATCATGAACAAAAATGTGATCTTATTAGAAATAGTTTTTATTTTATAAAATTTACGCACAAATGAGTGAATCCACATATCATTGTGATGAGACAGGAATATGTGAATTTTGGTCAAAACATTGAGAGAACTCTTATGTGGGAATGCTTTTATCTTTTAAACCTAGGATGAAGAAAACAAATCTCATATCTGAATCAAATCAATTGATAGAGGGGGCGGTGCCAACGTAGCGAGCTTCCATTGCTACCTATATAAACTACCACCATTCAACCTATTGAAACCTAGATATATACCCACTCAATGTTCAAGCCACAGCCCACCATCCTAACCTAATAATCACCTTCGTCACTATGACGAAACTCTGAACTCAAGCTCTACTTCCAGGTCATGTGTATGTTCCAATTGATAGGGCATCCATGTGGCGTTTGAGACAGCTCATCTAGCTTCCTCCCAAGATCGAAAAATTCTTATTCAAGTAGTTGACAGAGGTAAAACTCTAAAGTCGCCCCGTGCAGTCCCAATACTATGCTTGATCCTTTCTGGGGATAACTAGAATTAAGATGAAAACCATAAAAAACAGTCAGTACTTCATAAACTGAGATATGGACTAAGATACAAGTACATTACTTCCTTTATAAGTCAGTCTACAGGCCTAAAAAACAATAACATAAACTAATCTTTTACTAAATTACATCAGTTCTTTCAAGAGGTATAGTTTGAGCTGTCTGGCAGTCAACATAATATATTTGTCACCGTTCACCCATTCCAGTGTTTACCTAGAACTCATTGATGATTCTTGGCATACAACATGAATTTGTGTTCAGAATTCTACGTTTATTGTTTATCGAAGAAATGTGTAGTACCTTCAAGACAAAACTATATTACTGTAGCCCTGAATGTTCTGTGGTTGCCTTATCTGCACATCAGATATAACCTTTCCAGTCAGTCACGATCATAAGTAGAGCTTCAACCAAGAAAAAAAATAGAAAAGAAAAAGAAATCATAAGTAGAGCAAGGTTACAGATTTTGAAGCATAAGCCTAATATTTACTATTTGAAAGGCATTTCTCTACCCATGGTTCAAATGTCATATATCCCATTAGATCTTCCTACTAATAGTTTCATGCAAAGTTTTCTATACAAACAACACAGATATAAACGCACACAAAAGAGTTATGTACTTAGCTTAACAACGATTTTTGGTAATGTCAAGCCAAAACATTAATTTCTTAAAGAATATTGAATTCGCAAACTCCTCCCAGTGGGAACTTTATTAGGAACTTTGCCGTCAGACGCAAACTAAGTATACAGATTAAGCTATTAAAGTGAGAAATCAAGAATGTAACTTTGTTCTTCTAACATACACTGACATGCCTCTTAACTATAAATAGCAACCAGAAAGTAGCATACTACATCCAATCGCCATTTATTAAATCAAGTACAAATTGAGAGAAGCACAGATTGGTGAGACCTATGTCTCTTCTGTTCCTTTTTATAAGTAATTTGAACGACCTATATCAAAACCAGGTTCCGAAGTTGGAAGTTGTACTAGTAGAAATATGAACCTGAAATCAAACCAATCAACTTGCCTAAATAATTTCTTAATCTAACTATCTAGCGAGATCATTTGTTACCGTTAGCTAGATCGCAGAAGTTGCTCTTTCTACTTCCATTACCACTCAATTATCTCATCTTGCTCATTTCAAGTAGACACACAGACAAAATGTGCTAAACAAAAACCAAAATTTTGTACCATAAAGCATGGCCTCCTAGATAAGTTGAAACTCTTAGGTTCCCACTACAAGGAAAGAGAACAACAAGACTTGCCACTTGTGTGCCTAAATTTCACATGTTGAATGCTGCAAAACTCAAGTGATGACTTGAAGAAACTCGTAAAAAACAACATTGTCAAACCATAACCAAAATATTAGTCTTATAAATACCATGTTGTTGTTGTTGCTGCTGTTGATGTTGGTGTGAGGCGCCGACAGACAGCATGCGGTCTATATTATCAAGACGGCGCTGTACGGACTTCAAAACCGAATTCAACGAAGAAACTCTCTTCCTAACGACAGAAATCCTGGTCGCGTGCTGCATTATGAACGGCAGCGGCGCATCTTCTAGCAACTTATCAAGTTCTGCCCACGATATTTTTCCTTTTTAAATTTAATGTAAAAATAACAAAAAATATAAAATTAAATTACCAAAAAGAAAAAAAAATCAGTTTGGTTACCGCGGGTAAGGCGATCGAGCGATTGAGAGAGGTGGTCTTGGCTTGTGGAGGTTTGCTGAGCTTTTGAATTGAACTCTTTAATGACGTTCGTGAGCGTCGAAGATAGTGCTTTTGCCAGAGCCTCCGATTGCAATCTCTGGCTTTCGTTCTCACTCTGATTCTCGTGCACACTCACACTCTTCTCCTCTGAAGATGACTCGAACTGGGTCTCCTTGCTTTCCATTTGATCAGCTTCAGTGAGTCTGATTGACTGATTTTCTCCCTCACTTTCCTTCTAGTTTTCTCGCCTACCAAACAGAGGATGGAGAGTTGGGATAATTGATGTTTGGTTTTTGGGCTTTCTTCAATTTGGGCCTCCAACAATTAATGGGTGTGTGGGCTTTCTGGGCGCCCAGGCCCATGTGAATATATACAAGTAGCCGCACAGAGATTAGGGTTCAGACTCATTAAAAACCCTGTGGTTGCTTCTGGAGGCGTCGCGGTCATCGTTTTGGAGACACAGTAGCAGCATTTCTCAGCCAGGATGAGGGCCAAGGTAAGTTTTTTCATTTTCAATTCCCATTCCTTATCTCTGTTTTTGAACTTTGAATGTGATGTTTCTCTTTGTCTTTGGCTTTCAATGGAAAAATTGTTTCAAATCTGTTGATGAATGTTCTGTTATGGGATGTTTTGATTGAATTGTGTTGTTGTTATTGTTGGTGGCATTCTTTCAGTGGAAGAAGAAGCGTATGAGGAGGTTGAAGAGGAAGCGCCGAAAGATGAGACAGAGATCAAAGTAGGCACCTTGTTGCTCCTCCTTCATCTGCAACACCTTCTACCCATGTGAAGTTTTGTAGAGTGGAGGATGACTTGAGTATCTGTGTTTAAGTTTTCATAGTTTTGGGATTATAATTATGTGGATGTTGAGTGTTTTATCAAGTTTTACTCTGCATTTAATTGCATAATTAAGTATGGATGCTGTTTATGCAAGTTTATTGATTGTGTTTTATGATGCAATGGGCTTTTCAATTGATAATTTTTGATAATGTATGCATCTGGGATCATATTAGATGTCAAAGTTTAGATATTTTGTAGCCTTGGTCTGCTCTGCTTGTGGCCCTGCATTTTTCTGTGCCCATCATAGAATCAACTCAATCTTATGTTAGGCTTTAGATGTTAGACTTTTGAACCAATTATGCGAGTTCTTTAGAGTTTAGACCCCATTACTAAGATCCCTAGGAAGCCTTAATTCATTGGCCAAACGCAGAACCTGTCACTGGTCCTGTTTTCATCACCCTATGCAGGGCATTTATGTTTTCCATGCATCGAATGTAAACTCTGGTGATGCTGCATAGAAAGTCTTTCCATAGTTTTTTCGTCTCACAACCGCTTTTCTTTTATCACTAGTCACCTTTCGCAGCAGAAATAGTTTGGTTCATGAGGCATACATTATTATCATCACAGATTTTTATGAAATTCTAGATTTGCAAACCCAGTTTGTTTGTGTTCAAATGGTCAGTATCAGCTGGTGTAGCATTAGGGTTGGTCGTATATCCGAGTAGCCTGAATTCAACTCAATATTTGGGCAACTCCGTCAAGAATATTTGGTAGCACACGCAAAAATGGGACATGATTTTATCATCTGAATTATGTGTAGGGAGCATAAACAGGAAAGTCTTTGACCCGAGCAATGCAGTTTATGTTTTAGTATTTACCTTGAAAAGTAATATATGCTTCACTATAATTTGCATCTCAAGGTCTTTGAAACCACGCTTGAATCTCGAAGTACAAGTTTCCTAGTAGTGCGCACATCCCTCTTAAACATGGATGAGTCTTAACATTTCCCATTTGCGTATTTCTCTCCTGAAGCGATCGTAATCGTGAAGATTTCTGAAGCTAGCAACAAAACGAGGAATAGTTCGAAACCAATCTGAGTTTTGTTATTCATATGATGACACTAACATGTTTCAGACCAAAAAATGATACTAACATGTATTTTGAATAAGTGACTAGCAATGAAACACAAAAAAAGAACGGCGTTTACATCAGTTTAAGGAAGAAGCTGAACCACCAAATCTGAAAATAATTGTTAGACTTAATTTACAGAACAAAATTGAAATACAAGTTCTCTCCAAATAAAGTAATAGTATAGAGCAATTCTTCTGTCTTGAACTTGTTCTTTGCCCAGTTCCAAAGTCTGAATATATCAATATTCAAAGGAGGGCCGTTTCTATCCATTCCCCCCCTTCCCTCATCGATCCATCCGTCTAAAAAACAAATGATTGAACAGCCTCCTCGAACTGAGTTGCTAAAACTTCTTGGTCCTAGAAATGACTTGGTCTTTAATCTTGCTTGCTATTGCTCTCCTTTAATAGCATTTCCTTTTGTTTTCCCCAGTATTTCTATCCTGGTAAATCCTCAAAGTCATACTGCATAACAAGTCTTTCCACTGTATTCGGACTCATAACATGTCTCAGGTGCAACTCTTTCAAAACTTTGGCTGCCAGCTCCAGCTCTCCTTCATGTGCAATCCCTTCCACAAGAATAGTATAGGTCATTTCATTAGGCATACGCCCTTTCTCGATCATCATCTCGAAAACCTGCAAGGACAAATCTGTTCTTCGAGATTTGCAGAAGCCGAGTACAAGGGCATTGAAATTGTCGGTATCAGGCCTAATGTTGTTTTCTTCCATTACCTTGAAAATCTCCATGGCCTCATCTAGCATACCCTCCAAACACAACCCTCTGATCAAGGATGAATACGTATAAGAATCTGGAGTGAAACCACGCTTGGTCATTTCATATAAAATCTGAAATGCTGGGAAGGTGTTCCCTTTCCTACACAAGCTTGTAATTACGTTTTTGTAGAACTCGTTGGTGGAGCACTTTTGTTTGTCAGTGAGGCTCTGAATTATAGAGAATGCCTCTTGCACCATCCCTTCCTCACAGAGCACGGAAATGGCATTGAATGTTCCCTCATTAGGATTACATCGCCGATGAATCATTTCGTCTAGACACTTAATCACACTATCCACCTTCCTCTCTTTGCAGAGATGAGCAATTATGGGATTGTAGCTGGCAGCAGTAGGCTTGAACCGACCTCTCACCATTTCATCCAAAACTTCAAGAGCATGTTCAGTTCTACCATGAAGTGCAAGTGAACCAATTAAGATATTATATGTAACTATGGAAGGAGACCGATCCTCACCTTCCATCTCAGACAGAAGCTCATTTGCCTCTTCCCACCTACCCTCATAACACAAGCTCCTCAGTACAATGTTATAACTCACAACATTCGGATCAAACCCCATCGAAGGCAAATTCCTGAAGAACCGCAAAGCCTCGTCAATCCTACCTTCCTTGCACAACCCAGTTAACAAAACATTGTAACTGACCAAATTAGGCTTTCCACCTTTAGCAATTATCTCTTGCAGGAGCTTCATGGCTTCATTGACCCCTCTTTCCTTATAAGCAGCTTCAAGCAAGAAGGAGTAGGTATAAACATTTGGGACCAGCCCCTTCTGTATCAGTCTATCCAAAAGCTGCAAGCTTTGGTTCAAGTTTCCACGCACACAAAGCCCTCTAACAAGCGAATTATAGGTAATAGTATTGGTTGGATAGCCATACTCCTCCATTTTTTCAACCAACTGCATTGCATACCCAATATTACCTCTTTTACACAAATAATTCACCAAGAAAGTATAAGAAGCAGCATCAGGTATAATGCCTGCAGAAACCATCATTTCAATCACCCTGACAGCTTTTCTCATCTTATTTTCCTTGCAAAGGTCATACAAGAGCTGAGTTGCTTGAGCCACATCAGGCTTTTGGCCCTTCCCTACCATAGACTCTAAGTGCAGAAAGGCATCAATTAGTCTGACTTCCCTACTTCTTCTGTTATTCTTGGCAGCCCTCCAGTTGGGCAAGGTGAAAACAGTGTCCTTTGGAGAAATGGTGATCTGGGTAGTTGCCAAAACTCTAGAAAATCCCTTGCTGAGCCTAAGTGGTTGGAGATTCCTGATGTGGGAAAAGAACCTACAACTGTTTCTAGTACTTTCTGGCGATGGGTGTGCAATAGGAGACACTGAATTTACAAGAACTGCCATGGACAGAGCTAAATAGTATTTTTGCTACTGAAGCCTAATCAAATATACTCTCCACAAAATATGAAATTCTTAATACAAGCCTCTATTCACTTCTCTTTGCACAAAGAACAACAATCAAATATCTGGGTTGGCTAAATTTTCATCACACAAATATAACCAAATGGATAAACAGTATTTTTCAGCAGAAACAAGGATAAGGCAGACTGAAGAAGATGGAACCAAAGAATTGAATCATAGATATATTCTTAACATGAAGTAATCAAGAAACTGATAGATAAGGAAAAGAGGGACAGACAAGAATCAACATACACTGGATATCACCTGTTGGGTTTTTTCAAGAATGATTGGTTGGTCCATTTGCTTTCTCACCTCTAAAGAAAGAGTTCCTCTTTTTCCTTTTCTAATCTGGTAATTGGTAAAAATCAGACCAAACGAAAAAACAAAATCTAGTAAAGTTTACACTCTTCGCTAAATATTTTACAACTGAATTTGGCTTCTCTCTCCATTTCCAGAGTCACCACCAGTCCACTGTCTAGTCCCGTCCACTACCATATTTTGTTATCCAATACGGTTACTTATATCCACACCACACGCTTTGGACCAGGTTCTGAGATACCCTCTCTTGTTTTTGGATGGGCTTGGCTTGCGTGATTCAAATTTTATCGGACCAACGGGCTCTTATCTTCTTTTTGGGCAAGCAGGGGTCATTTTTTTTGAGTTCCACCCTGAAATGGGTCAAATTCAAGTTTGTTTCTGATTTTCAATAAAAGCAAAAAAGTTCCTTTTTTATTGTTTGGGTTGGGATGATATTCTTCTGTAGGACGAGTGTGACAATTAAGTCATGTGTGTTTATCGTATTGTGTTTGAGTGACTCACTTGTTTTTTTGATAAACAATAACACGAGTTTCGAACTTGATACTTTTTCTCACAAAGTGGATTATATCAAGAAATGGAGACATTCCCAAAAACAAGTATCATTTTCTACCAACACAAGCATGACTATCTTGTCGGAATTGAATGATTCGTGCATACACTAATCCGACATCATTACATTTGTGTTAGAAGAACATGTCATTTGCAGATCCGTATCAAGTTATGAATAAATTTGACTCGCCAACACAGGTAATGATTAATCTTAATTCACTAACCTTATGTCGGCTTCTAGTGGTGATGAAAATTTTCCGTCTTACTTGTAAGTCAGTCCACACATCCATCCACGCCCTTTGGCGTTTAGAACTTTGGATGGCATTGCTCCAATTGATTTACATCATTCAACACACTAACCTGGATACTGAAAATCACCAAAAATCTCTGCAAGAACAATCTCCATCTTTGAAATGGTGAAACCTCAACGAATCTCGGACTATAATCCGCACACCAACAATCTTGGCCATGAACTTGATGGCATTATGGCAGTCCCCACATATCCTCAAGTTCTTAAATACCCGAATTGTCGATTCACCATTCAAATTGAGTACCCCAAAAGCAACAGCAAGCTTCTCACTGTGGTTGCAAAGGATCCCCACTTTCTCCTCTTGATCCACATCTTGCAGAACAAAATCTGTGTTGGGCACATACCCTGCCAATCTCATCCTCTCACCCATCTCAACCAAAAACTTGTATATCTCCTCGCTACGTTCATTGCTCCTGTCACCAGCAACAAAAGAGTAGACTCTATTTCTCAGCTGAACCCAAGAACAACCTGGTGTTTTTGTCACTCTTCTGTCTCTCATCAACTTCCTAGTTTCTGAAGCTTCTTCCCATCTTTTGGCAGTAACTAAAATGTTGGACAATAATACATAGTTACCAGGGTTATCGGGTTCAATCTCAAACAGCCTGTTTGCTGCAATTTTCGCCAAGTCCACATTTTTATGCACTCTACAGGCACCAAGCAATGCTCCCCAAGCACCAGGTGTAGGTTCCATTGGCATTCTCCGTATGAACTGATATGCCTCTTCTAGGTGACCGGCGCGGCTAAGTACATCAACCATGCAGGAATAATGATCTGCATCGGGTTCTACTGAGTGATCCCTCCTCATTGAATCAAAAACCATGATGCCTTCGTCAACCAGCCGCGAATGGCTACAACCACACAAAACACCAGTAAAAGTAACAGAGTTTGGCTTCACCCAGGAGTCTAACATTTTTCTGAACAGCAGCAAGGCTTCTTCTCCATTCCCATGCATCGAGTTTGCAATGATCATTGTATTCCAAGCAACTGTATCCCTTCTTGGCATCATATCAAAGACCCTCCTCGAAAGTTCCAACTCACCACATTTTGCATACATGGAAACTAGAGCTGTTGTGGTTGCCAAGTCCTCCATCAAATAATTTCTAAAGATATAACTATGAACCTCTTTGCCTGCTCTCAAGCTCTCCAAATCTTTGCAAGCTGGTAACAAGCTAGTAATTGTTATCTGATTGGGCTTAAATCCTGATTCTTGCATTTGTCCAAGCATTTTCAGTGCCTGTTCAGTTTGCCCATTATTCAGGCACCCACCAATAACAGCATTCCAAGAAGCACCATCCAATTTAACACCTTCCCTTCTCATCCTACAAAACAGAGCTATACCCTTTTCGCAATCTCTATTCAAGAAATATGCTGTTAGAAGTACATTCCAGGACACAACATCTCGTTGAGGCATCATATCAAACACCATTTGAGCTTGTTTAATGCTCAGACAACTAGCATAGATGTTGACAAGTGCGCTGCTAACAAATACATTCTCTTCCATTGCATGTTTGACCACAAACCCATGAATCTCTCTGCCCAAATTCAAATATTTCAATTCTGAGCAAGCAGGTAGGATTGAAGACACAGTCACCGCATTGGGTCTCACTCCATTCAAACCCATCTCGCGGAAAGCCACCAAACCTTGTCTAGGCAGCCCACAGTTTACATAGCAAGAACACAGAGAGGTCCATGAAACCACATCTTTGGCCGGCATGTCATCAAAAACCTGCCTTGCCCCTTCAACGTATTTACATTTTCCAAACATATCAACCATGGCATTACCCAAAGTGATATCCGAATGAAACCCGAATCGAATTGCTTCATCATGAAGTTCTTTAGCATTTCTGAGATCACCCAATGACGCGCACGCCTTAGCAACCGAAAGAAGAAGAAGATTGTCGGGATCAATTTGGCGAGCTCTCAATGAAGTGTAAAGCTTTATAGATTCCTTTGGAAACCCATGCCGCGTGTGGCCAGAAATTAGCACAGTCCATGCACGGAGGTCTGGATGGGGAATTTGGTCGAATAAGTGACGGGCACGTTGTAAATCGCCGGAATTGCAGTAAATTTTCAAGAACCGAAGGCTCAGGTGAGATGGGACGTTGGCGCGTAGCTTAGAAAGCATTTGATCTTAATGTTTCAACGGCTTTTTGCATCTTCTTCTAATTTATAGGGACAAACTTGAAGTTGAAAAGTTTGGTTTCTTCGCGCCAGGACAGGTAAATATGCGGACGACCACTTCTTATTAAGTTTATTTCTGTGTGGTCTTTTTTTATATAATATTTTTAGTGTGGCCTAAACCTACATATTCATCATAATTGGTTGACAAAAAATGTTACCCTAATTATACCAGAGCAAGAAAACCAATGTGACAGAAATGTGAAATAGGATCAGGAAAACCAATGTTATGTTTCCACATGCACGCATGGTGGCTGTCTTTGACTATTTTATACAATATGTTAACCGAAAAATGCGACTTCTGAAACATAAGTTGGGAGACATGTATTTGTCATGTGTGAGTTTCCAGGTCTTTCATTCGACATGTGAAAAGGCCTTCGATATGGTATGTCCTCATGGTCCATATCCATGAGTTTCTTGCACAGTGACCAACTTTCCAAACCAAGGATTCGGGTCACTTAAGAAAAGTCTCACAACTATACGCATATAGTTTTTATCAGTATAAGAACATGTTTTACTTCTAGATTTTGGTTCTTCCATCTTCTCTGGAGAAGTCCTGTGCTATTTTTTTTCCGATACGAGTATACAATGCAAGCCTTGAGAAGCATTTTTGTGTGCTACTTCTTATTTCCCTTCTTAAGAATCTCCACTCCAACAACACCAGACACAATTACTCCAAATCGATATATTAGAGACGGTGAAAGTCTAGTTTCAGCAGGTGGAAGCTTTGAACTGGGATTCTTTAGCCCTGGTAAATCAAATGGTCGATACTTGGGAATATGGTACACTGTTGATACTGAGGCATTTGTATGGGTAGCCAACAGAGAAACACCACTTGGCGATACTTCAGGAGTTTTGAAGGTCACTGAGCAAGGAGTTCTAGTCCTTCTCAATAGCTCAAACAGCATTGTATGGTCATCCAATACATCAAGAACTGCAGGGAATCCAGTATCACAACTCCTGGATTCAGGAAATCTTGTTGTGAAAGATGGAAATGAAACCAACCCTGTTAACTTTTTGTGGCAGAGTTTTGATTATCTTTGTGACACATTCCTACCAGAAATGAAGCTTGGTTGGGACTTAGTTACTGGTTTAGAGAGGTACGTCTCATCTTGGAGGAGCAAAGACGATCCTGCTCGAGGAGAGTTTTCGTTACGGATAGATCATCGTGGTTTCCCACAAGCTGACGTTGATGGGTAGCTTTGAAAGCATGCGACACCACCCACTACATCTTTGTTTTTTCAGTACTTTTGATTCCATGTAATTCCACGTGGTTTTTGAACAAATTTATACTATAGTTTTTTTTATTATCGATAATTTATCCTATAGTTTTGGGGAATCAACCACATGATTTGAGTGATGCTCTTTAATTTGGTAAGACTTTCAATGTGGTCTATATTTGCAATTTCAAACGTATTGGTCAACCAACGACTCATTTACGTATCTTACATGGCAACTTCTGAAACATGTCTTGTTATTGTCCTAATGGTCCTAATGGTCCATAGTCAATGACTACCTTTCACAGAGGCCAACTTTTCAAACCCAGAGAAACGTGTCTTTTACTTTTAGTTTTTAGCTCTTCCATCTTCTCTGCCTAATTTATGTGCTAATTTTTTTCAATATAAAAGTATTTAGTCTCAGAATATCAATAAAAGCCATGAAAAGCCTTTTTGTGTGCTCCTTCTTGTTCTCTTTCCTAAGTATCTCAACTACAACCACACTAGACACAATCACTCCAAGTCGATCTATGAGAGATGGTGAAACTCTAGTTTCAGCAGGTGGAAGCTTTCAACTGGGATTCTTTAGCCCTGGTTCATCAAAAGGTCGATACTTAGGAATATGGTACTCTGTTGATATTGAGACAGTTGTATGGGTAGCCAACAGAGAAACACCACTTGGCGATTCTTCAGGAGTTTTGAAGGTCACTGAGCAAGGAGTTCTAGTCCTTCTCAATAGCACAAACAGGATTGTATGGTCATCAAATTCATCAACAACTGCAGGGAATCCAGTATCACAACTCATGGATTCAGGAAACCTTGTTGTGAAAGACGGAAATAAAACTAACCCTGATAACTTCTTGTGGCAGAGTTTTGATTATCCTTGTGACACATTCCTACCAGAAATGAAGATTGGTTGGGACTTAGTTACTGGTTTAGAGAGGTACAGCTCGTCTTGGAAGAGCACAGACGATCCTGCTCCTGGAGAGTTTTCAGTAAGGATGGATCTCCGTGGTTTGCCACAAGTTGTTATTATGAAAGGAGCTAAGATAACGGCTAGACTAGGGCCATGGAACGGCATTTATTTTGCAGCATTTTCATATCCTCCACAAACACGGGAAAACCAAATAGTTGGGCGTAAATTTGTGTTTCACAAGGATGAGGTTTATTATGAGTACAGGCTTCTAAACACGTCCATGTTCTCAAGATTTATATTGAATCCATCAGGCATTGTGCAGCTATTCACATGGGTGTACCAAACACATAGTTGGGAACTTTCCAACACATTCCATGCAGATCGGTGTGAGAATTATGCCTTGTGTGGTGCATATACTAGTTGCAGTATCAATGTCTCTCCCTTATGTGCATGCTTGAAGGGATTTGTACCAAAATCTCCAAAAGATTGGAATTCAGGATATTGGTCTGATGGGTGTGCTCGAAAGATTCCATTGGCTTGCAGCTCTGGAGATGGCTTCCTAAAGTACACTGGGGTTAAATTGCCAGACACATCTTCCTCATGATTTGATAAAAGCATGAGCCACAAGGAGTGTAGGGGATTATGTTTGGAAAACTGCTCATGTACGGCATATGCAAATTTAGATATCAGGGGAGGGGGGAACTGGCTGTTTGCTTTGGTTTGGTAACCTCACTGACATAATACAATTCACTTCCGGTGGTGGTCAAGACCTCTATGTACGGATGGCAGCTTCAGAACTCGGTAGCTCTTAGACTTTTATTTGATCTTGTTTTTGTTTTTCTAGCCGAACTGGATAACATTGTCACAATATATTTATAGGTTAAGGGAAAATGAGTTTTTGTCAACTTTTTATGTTTTTCTTTTGGATGGGGTTTTGATGGGGGCAGCAGTTAGAAACAGCATGGTTAAAAGTATTGAGCTTTACCTAGATCTAGGTCCACAAATGGTGGTTATTTCCTCGGTTGGCCTTGCTGCTTCGTCTGCAGTTATGCAAAGTATGGCTAAAATAAGTTGGTGTTAGATTCACAATTACTGTGAAATGTGAGATTGCTTACCGAATTGATCAAAGTCGGGGTAATACAAATAGAGTAGTTGGAACGTAGTAAGTATACTTTTTGTATGGTTTACAATTTACATTGTGTTGTGTTTGTCGAAATTCTTACTGCAAGTTGATTGTGCAGTGGTTACATGTCTCCCGAATATGCAGTAGATGGAATTTTCTCGATGAAATCTGATGTCTTTAGCTTTGGAGTTATACTGCTGGAGATGTTGAGTAGGAGGAAGAACAGGGGATTTTCTCATCCAGATCACCATCTTAACCTTCTTGGACATGTTAGTATAAAGCATTAAAGTACTATCATTTTACTTTGAAGAAACTAGTGAATTAGGCGATGCAATCTTCTAAGCTCCTCCTTCAATTCAATGACATGTCACCATAATAACATATCGTATATGTTTTAATTTTTGAAGGCATGGATACTATGGATTGAAGATAAACCATTGGAACTGATTGATGAGACATGACGTGATTCGTGCACCATATCTGAAGTGTTAAGGTGTCTTCATGTGGCGCTGTTATGTGTGCAAAGAGTACCTGAAGATAGACCGAGCATGTCATCTGTGGTTCTAATGTTGAGCAGTGATGTTACCTTGCCTCCACCGAAACAGCCTGGTTTTTACACTGAACGAAGTGTCTGTGGATCACCATTAAGGACACGCCTGTGTTCAGCGAATAATTCCATTACAACAATAGAGGCTCGGTAGATCATCTTTCTGGTGCTTGTTCATGCGTCTGTCTACCATTACAAAATGTATTGGCAGATTGTCTACAACTTTGTAGTCTTAGCTAGGAAACAATGACATAAGATTATTCATAGTATCCAAAAAAGATGTGATTGAATTATAAGTTTGCTTGGAGCAGTCCCTACTGCACAGCAAAGAAAGGATTTGGAGTCGTTCGGTTGTTGAAGAAAATTCAAGGGGTGTGGCCTCATATCAACAGAGTCCATGCACGCTGGTCTGGTTGGGGAGTTTGATCGAACAAGTGACGGGCACGTTGTAAATCTGCGGAATTACAGTAGACTTTGAAGAACCGAAGGCCCAGGTGAGATGGGACGATGGCGGGTAGCTTAGAAAGCATTTGATCTTAATGTTTCAACGGATTTTTGCATCTTCTTCGTATTTCTAGGGACAAACTTGAAGTTTACAAGTGGCTTTGAAAACATTGAAAAGTTTGGTTTCTTCGCGCCAGGTCAGGTATTAACTATTGGCTAAACTGGTGATTTGCCCATGAACTGGTACGGTTGTACCAAATTTTTTTGACATTATTTTCAAATATTTTAGAATAAATCCTGGGTTATAATAAAAACTTAGTTTTATGATTAACTCTAAACGATGTTGGCTTTTTGGTGCATTGAAAGGGAATTTGTAACATCTTGAAGTTAAGGGTGGGCATCAATCCGGTTAAATTGATGAAATCAGCTGATCCAAATTGTAATTACCAGTTTGGTTTGGTTTTAATTAACCAAAAATTAAACGGTTTAAAAACCTAACCGAACTGTATATAGTTTGGTTTGATTTAGTTTTGAACTTTCATAAATAGACCTAAACCAAATTAGACCGTTATATATGAATATTTGAATTAAGTTATATTAGTTATGAAATTTGAAATTTTATGGCATGTTGAGCTTTAGGATGATTTTGTACCCTAAAAAATGATTGAAGTATAGGACAAGTTGTGCATTTGTTGGGTTGTAATTGGGCTAACAATGTTGAGAAAATACAAAAGAAAAGAGAATTGGGTTTAGGTCCAAACCAACAGAACCAAACCGAACTAAACCATCTTAAATTGATTTGGTTTTCTTCATGATTTTTGTTAAACCAAACTGAACCTTATATTATAATTGAGTCGGTCATAATTTTGAGGTGAAACCAATCCATTCCAAAATATGCCTGCCCCTACTTGAAGTATATGTTTTAAACCTTAAATTACACATTCATATACCAAAGAGTTGATTCTTCAATGGTTTCCCTCTTGCAATGGTTTAATGTGAAATACTTTATTTTTATTTACACTTCATTTTACAGATATATACCAAAGAACTTATTCTAAGTCTCCAAAAAGCCCCTATACGGTTAATGAATTGTATTATTGATGACCGTATTGTAACCAATGCTTCCGGTTAATGAAATTTACTTCTTTTTTATTAAAAAAAAAAGTCTCCAAAAAACTTATGTTTGATTTCTTTGAAATGTATGTTAAAGTTAACCAAGTAATTTGAAATATCGAAGAAAGATTAAGTTATCAATAAATAAATAAAGTTGAATTCCCTCTCTCCCTGTATATTAGAATAGCTTAAAATATCGTTTTGTTAAAAAAAATAAAAATACAATTTAGTTTGTTGGTATTGGTGAGAAATTGGAATAAACTAACGAATGGGCCTGTGAAGATAAATTTGCATTACAGAAACCAAGCGATCCAAGACAACGGTGGCAAATAATACCGGAAAAAAGAAGGGGTCAAAGTAGAAATTAGCAAAGTTATGGAGATAAAATGGAATTTCCGCACAAAATTGTTTCCGGGAAATCTTTTGCAGCTTGACCCAAAAAAGAAAGGGAAAGCTTTTTGCAGCTTGAAAGGGTCGTTTTATTTTATCTTCCCAACGATCCATTTGGGTACGGAAAGGAAATTCCTAGAAAGGGTCGTTTTCTCGTTTCTTCTTCACTCTTCTTCTCTAACGCAGCACAACGAACGAGAGGCTGCTGCATTAGCTCCATTACTTGGGCTCTGCTCATCAGGACCAAAATTTGTAAGTTCCTAAACTTTCTCTTTCCTTCATCTGGCAATTTTTGTTTGGCATTTTGATTTATAGAGTGGAGATTTAGGGTTCTTGTTGCTCCCTTGTTATTTTTTTGCTCAATTATAGCTGAGTTTTGTCTCCATTGCTTTTGTCAGTTGGTATAAGTATTTGAATTTGGATGACATGGATAACATACAAGATATCACACAAGGGATACAGGAATTGAAATTTGAAGTAATGACACGCTCTTTTCCTGAGGAATTTATACAACAGTTCGTAATTAGGCTACCTGTTAAGTCTCTGATCAAATGCACTTCAGTCTGCAAGACATCCATGATCATGAACAAAAGCTTCATCCGCGCCGCGCCCACAGCACAACAGTGGACTTTGCTAACCAGAATGACGTTCACCTCCTCCTACTCCACGGAATTTCTGGTAGCAGCAGCCTCAACTACTACCAAAACACGGTCATTCACAAGGTAGAAGACGAGGTTCACTTTTTGCATCATGATAACCAGGCGTTTGATGTGTACTCCGAGATCGAATTTCCAATTGCCGCAAAGAAAAACTATGGCAATTCACATCTTCGTGTGGTTGGCTTGGCACTTGTGATGCTAATTTGTTTTGCGGATGATATCCCCTCTTATGCTTACAACTTCATTATAAGGAACCCAGCCATTAAAAAGTCAGTGGCCCTTCCCAAGCCTGGTATTACCTATCAGACGCATGGTGGGTACGATGCTTCTATTGGGTTCGGTTTTGATGCTACAGCCAATGACTATAAGGTTGTGCGAGTTATGACTTTATTGGATGAAGATGAGACGCCAACTCTAGCTGAGGTTTATTCCCTAGCCACCGACACATGGAGCACCCTTGGTTGTGTTTCTCCTGCATGTCTAATAGATAAAGCTGCATCCAGTGCTTTTGTTAATGGGTTCTTCATTGGCCTGTAGTCTGTCAGACAGATGTTAGTTCTTACTGTATTATATTGACATTTGACCTGGGCAAGGAGGTGTTCAGGAAGATACCTATGCCGAAGATTATTCAATGGAATTTCGTGTTGGGATTGCAATTGTCTGTTTCAGATAACAGAAAATCTATTGCTTTGTTCATGAGGCCCAACAATCGTGAAGATTTCATAACGGATTATAGGCCTGAAGATTCTGTTCTTGATATATGGGTGATGAAAGAGTATGGCAGAGAGGAATCATGGACCAAATTGAATACTCTCTGTCCATAAGGTCCAGAAACAATTTTCCCCAGCGCCTTATGTTTTAGGAAGAGTGGGGAAGTACTGTTACTGCTCAAAGAAGAAGAAAGGCAGGAACTGGTATCACTAGACCTTGTGAGCAAACAGTTTAAAATTCTTGGGATTTCTGGATATAAATATTGTACTGGTCATTTTTATAAAGAGAGCCTCCTCTAACTCGACAAGAGCGATGCAGAGTCTTACTAAGAGAAAGAACAGGTAATGTGATTATAGTGCTGAGAGCAGAACATTTCAATTCTTTGTTTGCCAGGTTTTTATGTTCATTAAAAGCATGATTGTTGACTAAATTGCTGTAGGATCTTTATTATGTCGACTTCTTGTGGGTTCTTTCTTTTAGCTGATTGTCTTTCTCGCTTCTGTTGCTAGAACACAACTTGTGACTAAAGTCAACACAGCTCTCATGGAGACTCAATTTGGATATCAAAAAGTTAAAACAGTGTAATTATAATAAGGTCAACTCAGCTCTCATGTAAACACGATTAGACTGGTCTTTTATGTGCTCTTAGTCTTAGTCAACTTGGTATGACTTTAGACATTGGACTGATTGCTGCTACTGCAGTGAAGTCTGTGTATTCAATTTACATGGTTTTGTTTGCTGCTTTAATCCCTTTTCCAATGTTTTCATTTGTACAATAGTTTCTTTTCCAATTTAGCTTTCATTTGTGCAAGCATGAAGAGGAAGTTTGATTTGCACTCCTGAAGAAGTACAGGGAAAAGTTTTCATGACAAGTGATGTCAACTCTAATGCTTAACAATTGATTAATGCAGCACTTTTCTTGTTTTCTTTTGTTGCAGATTTGTAGTGCAGTAACGTTGTTTACCGAAAGTGCCTGATGCCAGATGTGCGTCAACGTCCGTTTCTTGTTATCTATCATGCTGATGTATTTTCGTTTTCTTGTTCATTTTTTGCCGATTTGTAGGGGCAGTAGCGTCCAATGCCTGAAGTGCCTGATGTTTCTGTGTATTTACTTGGCATGGAACTTGTTATCTAGTAGTTCTTGCACTATTTATTCTTCAGCTTTTGGGAAACTTTAATAGAAGTATCTAGTTACAAATTTCACCAGTTTCCATGAAATGCTTTTGCAATTTTCTTTTTCATTTTTATTGCGTAGTTTTCCCTGAGCTGAACAATTGACAGCATAATTCACTTTTAATTAAGTAATGAAGGTGATTTGAAATTGGACCCTGTTTTAGTTAACTGCATGCCTGCAACATATGATGGTTGTCCATTTTTGCAAATGCATTCGTTTAAAGACCATTTTTGCAACATTAAACTCAACCTCCATTCAACATTCGACTCAATAATGAAGGGAAACTCTCTTTGATTTTAAAATTTCATTAAAATTCCCAGAAGCTCGGACAAAGCACCTTGTTTCAGAGGCTAGAGCTTTTTCAGCATTTGAATTAAGAACTAATTTGTTAATCATAGCAGTGAATAAAGCATACATCAGCACTAGTCTGCTGTAAGAACATTTTAATTAGGAGTTGAAATCACTGTTGTAGTTTTCCATTGAATGGTTTTCCTTTAGGGATTTAGATTAATCACCTCTTTGATTTGATTAGATCTGATTTCTAATCCAAATTTCACCAAAGCAATGTCCATCGGAGTCTAAGCTTTGTGGAAAGAGCCTTAGTTAGTACCTTGACAATGCACGTAAGAAAACAACCCCACAAATATCTACTTTAGTAATTTACCGTTTTCTTTTGAATTTAATGCTTGAATTCCATATAAGATTTGACGCGCATGCCATCTTTGACTCTTTTGAGGTTGCAAAGGTCAATATGTCAACCAAAAGATGCAACTTTGGAAACATGTTGTGATGACAGCTGGGGGAGTGAAAGGTATTTATCAATTGAGTTTATCCAAGAGCAACTCCACCCATTTACTCCTTGCCAGCTAGGGTCATGTGAATAGTGATTGTCACTCCAAATAGTATTATGTGTTTCCACATGTTGCCATGGCAAAGGGCAATTATTATTCTTTCTTTTTTTCACAAATTTGTTTACCTAAATAATTAATTTGGATAATATTTTCGATAAGATTTTTGGGTTCGTACATGTCAATATTTATTATAAAATTCATATTTCAATCGGATAAAATTTTGGTATTTATAGAAAAAAAAAATCAGTAATTTTTTTTCATTTTTTTATTGCACAAAAATTGGCTGCCGTTGGATTGGAGAAAAAATCTATTTGGAGAGTCCAGAGCGCGACACGTGGACTTTAGCAGCATTGTAGCGCGTAGCACTGTAGATATGAGCACTGTAGCACTGATGTCAGTACCAAAACGAGGGCCGGAGCTTGGGCCAACCTTGCCCTCGGGCCAGCCCAGGTTACTGGGTCCCACCTTGTGCCCGGCCTTGGGCTCCTCGCTGGAAACGGATTTTCTCATTTTTTACCCCCAGCCCGAGGCTTGGTCATGCCACTGGAGTTGCTCTAAAGGTTAGGCATACTTAATATCATTATAGAAAAATGTCTTTTACTTCTAGCTTTTGCTTCTTCCATCTTCTCTGCATAACTTTTATAGTCTCAGAATATCGATGCAATCATGCAAGCCTTGAGAAGACTTTTTGTCTGCTCCTTGTTAATCTCCTTCCTAAGAATCTCAACTACAACTGCATTAGACACAATCACTCCAAGTCTATCGATGAGAGATGGTGAAACTCTAGTTTCAGCAGGTGGAAGCTTCGAACTGGGATTCTTTAGCCCTGGTACATCAAAAGGCCGATACTTGGGAATATGGTACTCTGTTGATACTGAGACAGTTGTATGGGTAGCCAACAGAGAAACACCACTTGGCGATTCTTCAGGAGTTTTGAAGGTCACCAAGCAAGGAGTTCTAGTCCTTCTCAATAGCTCAAACAGCATGGTATGGTCATCCAATTCATCTAGAACTGCAGGGAATCCAGTATCACAACTCATGGATTCAGGAAACCTTGTTGTGAAAGATGGAAATAAAACTAACCCTGATAACATCTTGTGGCAGAGTTTTGATTATCCTTGTGACACGTTCCTACCAGAAATGAAGCTTGGTTGGGACTCAGTTACTGGTTTAGATAGGTACTTCTCGTCTTGGAGGAGCACAGAAGATCCTGCTCCAGGAGAGTTTTCAATAAGGATGGATCGCCGTGGTTTGCCACAAGTTGTTACTATGAAAGGAGCTAAGATAATGGCTAGAGAAGGGTCATGGAACGGCCTTTCTTTTACAGGGAATGCATATCCTCAACAAGTAGCAGCACACCCAATATTTGGGTTAGGGTGTGTGTTTAACAAGGATGAGGTCTATTGTGAGTACAGGCTTCTAAACACGTCCATGTTCTCGAGATATATGATGAATCCATCAGGCACTGTGCATCGATTCACATGGGTGTACCAAACACATAGTTGGGAACTTTCCTCTACATCCCAAGCAGATCACTGTGAGAATTATGCCTTGTGTGGTGCATATTCTAGTTGCAGTATCAATGTCTCTCCCATATGTGCATGCTTGAAGGGATTTGTACCAAAATCTCCAAAAGATTGGAATTCAGGATATTGGTCTGATGGGTGTGTTAGAAAGATTCCACTGGCTTGCAGCTCTGGAGATGGCTTCCTAAAGTACACTGGGGTTAAATTGCCAGACACATCTTCCTCATGGTTTGACAAAAGCATGAGCCTCAAGGAATGCAATGGATTATGTTTGAACAACTGCTCATGTACGGCATATGCAAATTTAGATATCAGGGGAACTGGCTGCTTGCTTTGGTTTGGTAACCTCACTGACATAAGACAATTCACTCCCGGTGATGGTCAAGACCTCTATATACGGATGGCAGCTTCAGAACTTGGTAGCTCTTAGACTTTTATTTCATCTTATTTTTGTTTTTCTATCCTATAACAAAATCACAATATACTTAGAGGTTAAGGGAAAATGAGTTTTTGTCTGCTTGTTATGTTTTGCTTTTGGAAGGGGGTTTGATGGGGCAGCAGTAAGAAGCAGCATGAAAACCCGAATTACATGTTCTTCTACCTAATGGTAATAGCATGAAAACCACAAATGGTGGAGATTTCCTGGGTTGGCCTTGCTGCTTCATCTGCAGTTAGGCAAAGTATAGCTAAAATAAGTTGGTTTTAGATTCACAATTACTTTAACATGAGAAAATTGCATGAAGATTCTGTTTTAATTATAATATTTCAGATAGAATTGAGAGAAAGAGCACTTTCAAGAAGAAAAAGCTACCCGGAATACTCATCGGCTCTGCAGTTTTTCTTGTGTGGTTTATAATTGGATTGATGTTGTATATACGAAAGAGGAAACTCAGAAATCAAGGTAAATATCTCAACATGGACCAAAGTATCTCGACTATGAAATATGCATTAGATTATTAGTATTTAATTTCGATAGTGTGATTTTCTTGTGTTCCAAGATTTGGTTTAGGGTAAAGCATCGAACCAATTAAATGGTGACACATGGCATATGGTGATTTGACCAATTGATTAACCAATAGAATTCTTACACATCTATTTATCCATGCTGAAGATCTACCAACAATTTCAGGAGTCAGAAAAGATTACCTTGGAGAAGACAGGGAAGACATGGAGTTACCATTATTTGATTTGTCCACCCTAGCTAAAGCCACTAATGACTTTTCAAGCAGAAACAAGCTGGGAGAAGGTGGTTTTGGGCCTGTGTACAAGGTAACATAAATTTATGCATCGAATGTGAGCTACTCTGTGATACAAGTTGTAAGGCTTTTATAAATGATGATCCACAGGGTACATTGATAGGAGGGAAAAAAATTGCAGTGAAAAGGCTTTCGAAGAATTCCGGACAAGGAATTATAGAGTTCAAAAATGAAGTTATACTGATAGCAAGACTTCAGCACCGCAATCTTGTAAAGCTCTTAGGTTGTTGCGTTCAAGAAGAGGAAAAAATCTTGATATATGAATTCATGCCCAACAAAAGCTTGGACTTCTTTGTTTTTGGTATGGTCCTCTCTGATGCCAACCATATGGCTTTTAAGTCATACTATCATTCACCTTTAATCTTATTCTACAAGGATTCAATGTTGCATTGAGTTAACAGTCTGAAATTTTCTTCAGATCAAGAAGGACAAAAATTGCTTGACTGGCCTACGTGCTTCCACATTATTGGTGGAATTGCTAGAGGGCTTCTTTATCTTCACCAAGATTCTAGATTAAGGATTATCCATAGAGATTTGAAAGCTAGCAATATCCTGCTTGATACTGATATGAACCCTAAGATTTCAGACTTCGGCCTCGCTAAAACATTTGAAAGTGATCAAAGTCGGGGTAATACAAAAAAAGTGGTTGGAACGTAGTAAGTATATTTTCTATGGTTTACATTTTACATTGTGTTGTTTTTGTTGAATTCTTACTGACCGAAACTTGATTGTGCAGTGGTTACATGTCTCCTGAATATGCAATAGATGGAATTTTCTCAATGAAATCTGATGTCTTTAGCTTTGGAGTTATAGTGCTAGAGATGTTGAGTAGGAAGAAGAACAGGGGATTTTCTCATCCAGATCACCACCTTAATCTTCTTGGACATGTGAGTATAAAGCATTAAGTACTATCATTTTACTTTGAAAAAACTAGCGAATTAGACGGTGCAATGTTCTAAGCACTTTCTCCAATGACATGCCGCATACCAGTATAGACAGAATGTAGCAATGCTCTAATTACATGTCATCCTACTAACATCTCATTTATTTTTCAATTTGCTCAAGGCATGGACATTATGGATTCAAGATAAACAACTGGAATTGATAGATAAGACGTTATATGATTCGTGCAACATATCTGAAGTGTTAAGGTGTCTTCATGTGGGGCTGTTATGTGTGCAAAGAGTACCAGAAGATAGACCAAACATGCCATATGTGGTTCTAATGTTGAGCAGTGATATTACTCTGCCTCCACCAAAGCAGCCTGGTTTTTACACTGAACGAAGTGTCCCCGAATCACCATCAAGGGGGCGCCCGTTTTCAGTGAATTATTTCAGCACTACAGTGATCGAGGCTCGGTAGATTTTTGTTCTGGGTGCTTTGTTGATGCTTCTGTCTATCATCACAGAATGTGTTTGGCAGGTTGACTTGATGCTTGTAGCCTTAGGTGGGAGACAATGACATGAGACATTATCATTATTCATGTTATGCAAGAAAAATGTGTTGAATTAGAAGTTGGTTTGGAGCTTTGCTTTGCTTTGCCGTTCATTTTATTTTACTCTGTTCTACTCCCCCAAGGTATGCTGTAAGTAATGATATTTAACAACCAGAAAATGTGTGAATTGTGAATAATGTGTGAGATTTCATCCATTTAGGTAATTTTACGTTTGTTGAAATTCACATCGCAGTTGGATGACTCAATAGGAGTCACTAAGACCCGCATGATTATTGCTGATTAGTTGTTTTTGTTCTTTTTGCTTTTTTGCTTTTTGTCCTTTTTGGGGTCTTCACCCCCCTGTTTCACCCAAAAAAAAAAAAAATTCACATCGCAGCCCAATTGGTTTTTTTTTTTTTATTAGTCATTTCCTGATGCACAAATCTTAGAATGAACACTGATAACAGTAAAAGACGAAAACAAAGTGTTTCTTTTCTTTTCATTTCTTTGAGAATACGATCGAATTTCAGTAGGAAGGAAAGCAGTTAATACATCAGCGCATAGGAGAGAGGAGACCGAAGAGGGACCCTCATCTAAAGAAATGCTATATTTGGCGCCACACACGCTTCAACAACCAATGGAAGTAGAAGATTATGGGTAACAATTTTCCGAGCTCTCAATGAAGTGTAAATCTTTCTGGATTCTCTGAGGAAAACTCATGTCGTGTTTGGGATGATATTAGCAAAGGTCCATGCACGCAGGTCTGGTTCGGGAATTTGATCGAACCAGTGGTGGGCGCCTTGTAAATCGCCTGAATCAATGTAAATATTGAAGAACCGGCCCAGGTGATCTTATTTATTATTATTGTTCTAATGGCTTTTGCATCTTTTCACTCATTCGTATCGTTATGTAAAATACGCAAGATGAATTGAAGGTGCACCACTATACTTACCATTGCATACCCCATTTCTACCACAGTTGAATTTAAGTAGAGGCTGAGTTGTGCTAATCCTTGAATTCCATTTAAGATTTGACATGCATGCATGATGGCATCTTTTCACTCAAATATGTTAACCAAAAGTGAAGCTTCATGGCTGCTGGGTATTTGTAATGTGGGTTTATATGAGAATTCTACAATAAGTTTGTTTGGCAATCCACCACTGGAGATGACACACACAAGTGTGGTCAATTATCAGCTGTCAACTTGGTTGAGTCTTTTTCCTCCTGTGAAATGGCCTCGTATTGCATGTCCTAATTGCCCAAGGTCCATGACTTTCTTCCACAGAGACCAACTTTCCAAAACAAGGTGCCGTGTAAAATAAGAAAACCAAGTCTAACAAATATAGGCTTACTTATTATCAGTACAGAAACATATATTGTACTTTTATGTTTGGTTCTTCCATCTCATCTGCATAATTTCTTTGAAAAAGTATAGTCTCAGAATATCAATGCAAGCCTTGAGAAACCTTTTTGTGTGCTTCTTGTTATTCTCCTTCTTAAGAATTTCAACTACATCCACCCTAGACACAATCACTCCAAGTAGATATATTAGAGATGGTGAAACTCTAGTTTCTGCAGGTGGAAGTTTTGAACTTGGATTCTTTAGCCCCGGTGCATCCGAAGGCCGATACTTGGGAATCTGGTACACTTTTGATACTAAGGCAGTTGTATGGGTAGCCAACAGAGAAACACCACTTGGCGATTCTTCAGGAGTTTTGAAGGTCACTGAGCAAGGAGTTCTAGTCCTTCTCAATACCTCAAACAGGATTGTATGGTCATCAAATTCATCAACAACTGCAGGGAATCCAGTGTCTCAACTCTTGGATTCAGGAAATCTTGTTGTGAAAGATGGAAATGAAACTAACCCTGATAAATTCTTGTGGCAGAGTTTTGATTATCCATGTGACACTTTCCTACCAGAAATGAAGCTTGGTTGGGACTCAAGTACTGGTTTAGATAGGTACGTCTCTTCTTGGAGGAGCACAGAAGATCCTGCTCCAGGAGAGTTTTCATTACGGATGGATCGTCGTGGTTTCCCGCAAGTTGATACTATGAAAGGAGCTAAGATAATGGCTACAGCAGGGTCATGGAACGGCATTTATTTTACAGCATATCCATATCCTCCACAAACACGGGAAAACCAAATACTTGGGTATAAATTTGTGTTGGACAAGGATGAGATCTATTATGAGTACAGACTCCTAAACAGGTCCATGTTCTCAAGATACGTACTGAATCCATCAGGCACTGCACAGCGATTCACATGGGTGCACCAAACACATAGTTGGGAGCTTTCCTCTACATTCCAAGCAGATCAGTGTCAAAATTATGCCTTGTGTGGCGCATATACTAGATGCAATATGAATGTCTCTCCCTCATGTACATGCTTGAAGGGATTTGTACCAAAATCTCCAAAAGATTGGAATTCGGGATATTGGTCTGGTGGGTGTGTTCGAAAGATTCCATTGGCTTGCAGCTATGGAGATGACTTCCTAAAGTACACTGGTGTTAAATTGCCAGACACATCTTCCTCATGGTTTGATAAGAGCATGAGCCTCAAGGAATGTAAGGGATTATGTTTGAAAAACTGCTCATGTACGGCATATGCAAATTTAGATATCAGGGAGGGAGGAACTGGCTGCTTGCTTTGGTTTGGTAACCTCACTGACATAAGACAATTCAATCCCGGTGGTGGTCAAGACCTCTATATACGGATGTCAGGTTCAGAACTTGGTAGCTCTTAGACTTTTATTTCATCTTATTTTTGTTTTTCTAGCCAATAACAAAATCACAATATACTTAGAGGTTCAGGGAAAATGAATTTGTCGTCTACTTTTTATGTTTTTCTTTTGGAAGGGTGTTTGATGGGGGCAGCAGTTAGAAGCAGCATGGTTAAAATCACTGAGCTTTACCTAGATCTAGGTCCATAGTCAAAGTCGAACTACATGTTCTTCTACCCAATGGTAATAGCATGAAAACCACAAATGGCGTTATTTCCTGGGTTGGCCTGCTTCATGTGCAGTTATGCAGAGTATGGCTAAAATAAGTTGGTGTTAGATTCAGAGTTACTGCATCATGATAAATTTTTTACCTAATTGCATGAAAATTTGGTTTAATTGTGATCTTTCAGATGGAATTGAGAAAAAGAGCAAGTTCAACAGGGAAAAGCTACTTGGAATTCTCATCAGCTCTGCAGTTTTTCTTGTTGGAACATTAATAACTGGATTGATATTGTATATACGGAAGAAGAAACTCAGAAATCAAGGTAAAAATTGGATTCTTTCAAATACATGATTGTAAAATTCGGGCACAAAAAATTAAACCAAAGTATCTTTACTATGAAATTTGCATTAGATTGTTAGTATTTTGATAGTGTGTGATTTTCTTGTGTTCCAAGATTTGTCTTAGGGTTTTTCATTTAACCAATTAAATTAGGACACATGGCATATTGTGATTTGACAACCAATAGAATTCTTACACATCTATTTATCCATGCTGAGGAGATCTCCTTGTCATTTCAGGAGTCAGAAGCATAGATTGCAGAAAAGATTACCTTGGAGAAGACAGGGAAGACATGGAGTTACCACTATTTGATTTGAGCACCGTAGCTAAAGCCACCAATGACTTTTCAAGCAGCAACAAGCTGGGAGAAGGTGGTTTTGGACCTGTGTACAAGGTAACAATAATTTATGCAACTAAAGTGAGCTATTCTGTGGTAAGTTTTAAAACTTTTCTAAATGATGATCCATAGGGTACATTGATAGGAGGGAAAGAAATTGCAGTGAAAAGGCTTTCAAAGGATTCCGGACAAGGACTGCGGGAGTTCAAAAATGAAGTTATACTGATAGCCAGACTTCAGCATCACAATCTTGTAAAGCTTTTGGGTTGTTGCATTCAAGAAGATGAAAAAATCTTGATATATGAATTCATGCCCAACGGAAGCTTGGACTTCTTTATTTTTGGTATGGTTCTCTCTAAAGTCAACATATGGCTTTTAAGTCATACCATCCTTCACCTTTAATCTTATATATACTAGGATTCAATGTTGCATAGAGCTAACAGTCTCAAGTTTTCTTTAGATCAAGAGGGACAAAAGTTGCTCGACTGGCCTACGTGCTTCCACATTATTGGTGGAATTGCTAGAGGGCTTCTTTATCTTCACCAAGACTCTAGATTAAGGATTATCCATAGAGATTTGAAAGCTAGCAATATCCTGCTTGATAATAGTATGAACCCTAAGATTTCAGACTTCGGCCTCGCTAAAGCGTTTGGTGGTGATCAAAGTCAGGGTAATACAAAAAGAGTGGTTGGAACATAGTAAGTATATTTTATATGGTTACATTTTACATTGTGCTGTTTTTGTTGAAATTCTTACTTACTGCAATTTGATTATGCAGTGGTTACATGTCTCCTGAATATGCAGTTGATGGAATTTTCTCGATGAAATCTGATGTCTTTAGCTTTGGAGTCATACTGCTAGAGGCCTTGAGTAGGGAAAAGAACAGGGGATTTTCTCACCCAGATCACCACCTTAACCTTCTTGGACATGTGAGTATAAAGCATTAAGTACTATCATTTTACTTTGAAGAACCTAGTGAATTTGACGGTGCAATCTTCTAAGCACCTCCTTGAATTCAATGACATGTCATATATCCCTAATAACATATCATATATGTTTCAATTTTTTGAAGGCATGGACACTATGGATTCAAGAGAAACCATTGGAACTGATTGATAAGACATTAAGTGATTCTTGCACCATATCTGAAGTTTTAAGGTGTCTTCATGTCGGGCTGTTATGTGTGCAAAGAGTACCTGAAGATAGACCAAGCATGTCATCTGTGGTTCTGACGTTGAGCAGTGATATTACCTTGCCTCCACCAAAGCAGCCTGGTTTTTACACTGAACGAAGTGTCCCCGGATCACCATCAAGGATGCCCCGGTGTTCAGCTGATAATTTCATTACAATGGTAGAGGCGCGGTAAATCATGATTCTGGTGCTTGTTCATGCTTCTCTGTACCATCACATACTGGATATGGCTGGTTGTCTACCACCTTAGCTGGAAAACTATGACCTGAGATTATCCATATTATGCAAGAAAGAAGTGATTGAATTAAAGTTTGCTTGGAGCAGTTCCAACTGCACAACAAAGAAAGGATTTGGGGTTTTTGGGTTGTTGAAGAAAATTGAACTAACAAGCAGAAAATATGTGAATTGCTAACAATGTAAGAATTCATCCATTTAGGTAATTTTATGTTTTTATGTTTGTTGAATTCAAATTGGGTTTTCCATAAGTTATCAGTTTTGAGTTTTTCCCAATTGGCTGGTCGGTTGTCAGTTTTATTTGTGTTGTTACAGTGAACAGTGATAAGAATAAGATTTCTTTTCATTCTTTCTTCATATATAACAAGATCGAATTTAATTGAGAAGTAAAGTAATTCATATATTGGCACACAGACGCTTTAGGAAATATATAGAAGTAGAAGATTATCGGCAACACTTTGCCAAAGCGCTCTAAGCGTAAAAAGCTTTATGGGTATACGCTGTCTGGCTTGGGAATTTGGTCGAACATGTGGCGGGCACGTCATAAATTGCCAGAATCACAGTTACACTTCAAGAACCTGAGGCTCAGGTGAGATGAGAGGTGTTGATGTGTAGCTTTGAAAGCATGTAATCTTCTTGTTTTAATTGCTTTTGCATCTTATAATTTGTAGGGAGAAGCTTAAAGTTTACAAGTCCCACCTGCTACATCTTATAAATTTTTTAAATTCATTTACTTGTGATTTCATTCTATATGATTTAATTTCAACAAATTTACCCTAAAGTTTGATAAGACTATTTTCTTTTTATACAAACAATATTATGCTAGAGGGGAATTGACTACACAATATCGAGTGTAGTGCATATATGATATAACTTCAACCCTGCAAGTCCCCACATACTTTGATAAACTTTCAAGTGAAGCTTCATGGAAGCTGGGGGAGAGGTCTTTTTCCTATGAATTTCTTGCTCGGTAAGGCTTCTCGACAATCTATTTCTGTTGTTTTAGTCAATTTATGGGCTGTCAACTTCATTGAGTCTACCTCTTGCGAACAACATGTGTATTAATTTATGAGTTTCTTTTGCTGAGACCAAGTTTTTTTTAAAACCAAGGTGTCCTGTCATTGAAGAAACCCAAGCCTGACAAAAGATTTAATAGCCCTGAAACTTGGCAGAAAGACAATAGTTGTCAATACTAAACATATTGCATCATAAATTTCTATTTGATTGGCAATTGTGTGAACTGAAGAAAATTGATATATACTAGGTAGAAAAGATTTAAATTTTTATATAAAGTTTTCAGAAAGTCTCGTTGTTTTGAATGAATGCATGATTAATAATATATATATAAATATGCATGTTTTAGGAATTCTTGTACGAATATAAAAGAGGAATATATAATGGAATTTTCTAAATAGGTTTAATAGTGGGGTTAGTATGTTCATATTCTATTTGACAAAACTTTATTTTTGTCCACTCACACTTTTAAATGTTTTGCGCCTCCAAGCAGTAGGAGTGAACCAGAGCATCACCATCGGGCATTCATCATCACATTTCAATCTATTTCCACTATGTAGGATATGATTACGTTTCCGCACGTTTTTTTGTAAATAAGTAGATTGTTATTGCTCTGAAAATTGCCCTAGGATTCTATAAGGCCGGAGACCATATAATTCTCCTGTAGGATTGCTTGATTGTAAACTTAAAGCATGCTGAACGTTGGGATTATAAATTGCGTTTCATGTAGGTGTAAATTTTTGGGTAACGTGCTTTTATAGGGGCAATCTGTCGAATTTTCGGCAGAAGTCAAATTCTAAAGAAACTGAGGTTTTTATTATAAGGGCAATTTGGTCATTTGTGCCCGGCACCCGCCAGGTGTCGGACACGCACAGGGTTCGGCTCAGATTCCAAAGCCGAATTTGGGTCGGGTCCTGTCAAATGTAAATCAACAAACACAAGTAGAAATACTGACAACTTTAGTGATTGAGGCTTGCAAGAATTGCAATTTCCTAAAGACAGATTTCGCCCTTGCCATTGTTTTCGCAGTTCTATAGGCGTTCATCTCCCAAGATTCAACAATTAATAATCCTAAATTGAAGCACTTCAATTTAAGACTATGACGAACCAATTATATATTTGTACTCTCAAGACAAAATTAGGAAGAATTTAACAATACAGGATTGGGGATACCCTTCAAGTTGATGAAGGGTGCTTGATTTATATAAAACTCAAGCAACCCATGATAAAACAACGTATCTATGAATTAGTGTAAGTTCAAGAGATACAACCTTCGCATCATTATGCTTTGAAAAGCAATAGGCACAAATCTAAGGAAACCGACCAGTTGGAGAAACTAAGACACACGTCTCTTAGAGAAATTTATTTTTCATTCACTATAGAAATTAAATATTATTAAATAATATAAAATTTCTAACACGGTTGGGTCGGTTTTGTAAGTTCGTGCTTAATTTGTCAACCAGCCCGATTCAAACGAAGATTCTTGAATTGCACACCCAAAATCAAGCAAGTGTTATTAAGAAATCAACCCAAACCAAACTAATGAAGCTCGGGTCAGGTTCGTTTGTTGTTCGGTTTGCTTCTGAAGCTTATGAAAAAATAGTTGGCATTAAAACATATAAGGCTTGCTATAAAATAAGAAAAGCCCTTAGAGGTAAAACCACTTTAATTTTTTGATTTTTCTTTGTGTGTATTGTTTTGCAATTCAAGTTGCTTCTTGACGCTTTTGCATGCTTTGTTGATTTCAGGCCTTTTTGTGGTTTTCTACGCTTTTCCTTGTAATTGTTTTTCTTATCAATAAATTTCTCTCCCTGAAAAAAAGAAAAGAAAAAGCCAAATGAATAATGAAAGTGCGTTCTCTCGAAAAAAAAAAGAAAGTGCGTAACTTCTCATGACTAGTGACTATTGTAGAAAGGTAAACAATATGATTTTGGAGTGAATGAATAGTGGACGGTTAAAAAAAAAAAACTTTGTTGGTCTTTGTCAGATCTGAGCCGTTCAATTGAAAAAGAATTAGAAAATAAATGGCCTAGATCAAAGAAGCGTTGGAGGTGTTGGAGGCTGATGCTTACGGGAATAAATGGCTATACAATCTCAAAGCTATAAAGCCTATACATTTGAAATGCTAGGCACTGCATCCACCTAGGTACGCTCATCCCAAATTGTATATGTTTGGCACAGCCTACATTTTGAAAACATACAAAAGTACTACAATTGATTCCATTAATGCTAATACATAATCAATCATTCAAACTTGTTCAAACTCTTAGATCAAACATTCACTTGACTCCAAGTTTCCAACAATTCTACTGTTTTATTGAGCTAGAAAATAAGCAAGCTATCAAAAGCTAGCCTACAATTTTATTGATATCACAACCATGGCAGAGGAGGACGGTACTAATGGCCAGCTCTCTTATCAGTACTCAGTTGGTGACCCTAGGGTTCAGAGAAGCATATGCAAGCAGCTCCTTGTTGCTTTCAAATAAGGCCATGTTCTCTTCGCTCAGACTCACCCAAGCTTCCATTCCATTGCCATCTCTTTTGTCCATCAAAAGAGTTACATTGTTAGTTCCAACAGCAACGGAGCTCATCCATGATGGCTTTCCCCACCCGAAATCGGCTTCATAAAATGGAAACCTACACCAACTTGTGCAGATAAACTTGTCTATGTCATCATTTTTCATCAGGTTTAGGTACGATTTCAATTTTTGCCCTAATTCGTTAGAATCAAATACTCCAACTGCAGCATAACTTTTGCTTCTTCAAGTCCACCCCTGATTTTTGCAACCAAGCCTTTCAAATCTATCACAGTAGTATTCTCTCCAGAGTGAGAATAGTCGGCTATTGACAAATTTACTAGATTCCCAACCAAGTTTTCTGGCAAGGGTGGCACTGCCATTTTACGCATGTTCACAGAGTGAGAGAAGACTGATGGCCTTATTAGACTAGTCCCCAACATGTTTGATGATGATCTGGATGATGCTTCAATTTTGCATTTCCAAATGAGTGCTGAAGCTGCTTCTACTCTTGTTGGTTTGGGCACAACTGAGCTCGTTACCTTAGATTGGAGAGCAGCAATCTTTGAGGCATCAAACACAAACCTCCTTGTCTTGAACTTTTCCTTTTTGACTTCCAGGGATGGCAGTGGCTCTGAGTTAGAGAAATTTAGTGGTGAAAACAGAGACGCAGCACCAAATTTGGGAAGCATTAACATATTTGACTGATCATGGGCAGTTGCAGCCCAACAATTGATGAATGTGCTTAATGTTGCGACATCACCAAACTTATGAGAAATGTACAACCCAATTGCCATTCCACCACACTCAAACAAGTTGACTTGAACAAGAAGCAACGTGCCGGTGCCCGCTTCTCTGGATATGGGTTCAACTGGTAGGAATCATCTTAACATCTCGGCATCTGGGTGTTCGAAAATCTCCGATAAGGAACACTTGACTCGGGCTTCCACAAACTCAGCTCCATCATCGTTACATTCAATCAAGGCGCCACCTTTGATTCTTCCTGCCAAAGGGTGGAAGTGAGTGAGAGTTTTAGCTAAGGATTGCATTAGATGCTGACATCTTTCATTGGTGGCGATGACATTGTTGCTAGTAGCATCAGCAGCATTGGGATAGAAGAGAAGGATTGGGATGTAGGATTGAAAGGTCGTCTGATCCAAAATAGAGAGCTTATAATTTCTAAGGTGATGAAGAGTTGGGGAGGATGGTTTAACTGTTTGCCTCTGGATGATTTCAACCTTGATTTCTGTGGCCATTTTGCTCAACCTTGATTTCAAGTGAGGCAAGCACAAACTGTGAATTGGAACAATGGGGCTGGTCTACCTTATAATGGATCGGGTTCTACGTTGAATTGAATATAACTAGAACTACTTTGTAGGCAAAAGCCCCACGACTGGCTGCCTCTTAAAGATTTCAACCTTGATGCTCTGTGGCCATATCAAATAAGAAAAGCTGGGTAGTTCCTGGGATTGAGATATGAAAATAATAATATGACTGAATATTTTCTGTGTATTGAACAAAGGCTAAGCAGCCCATATATATATATATATATACAAATACAAGTGGTAAACTCAAATCCTAATTCTAATCAATCCTAATCCTATGAAAGCCGTGAAGTTGGGATAGCCTTTCTAAAAAGGCGTGAACTACATTAATTATAATATATTCTTAATACTCCCCCTCAAGTTGGAGAGTGAAGATTACGAACACCCAACTTGTCTCGCAGCTTCACAAACTGATCCTTCCCCCAAAGCCTTCGTGAATATATCAGCTAATTGAAAAAGCGTAGGCACATACATAGGACGAACTATACCAGCTTGTAATTTCTCTTGAACTATATGACAATCTATCTCAATATGCTTGGTACGTTCGTGAAAAACAGGATTTGCCTGCGATGTACAGGCTGCCCTGATTATCACAAAACAATGAAGCGAGAGTTTTCTGGGGAACTCGTAAATCTTGTAATATGTAACGCAACCAAGTTATTTCCAGGCAAGTATTTGCCATAGCACGGTATTCTGCCTCAGCTGATGATCTGGACACATTATCTTACTTCTTGGACTTCCATGAAATGAGTGAATTGCCAAGAAAAACACAATATCCCGTAATTGATCTTCTCGTGGTACGACATCATCCCCAGTTAGAATCACAAAAGGCTTTCAAGTCCAGATTATTGTTGGCAGAAAATAGTAGACCTTGGCCAGGAGTCCCTTTGATATACCTAAGGATTCACATAGCTGCATCCTAATGCGGTTTCCTTGGCTCATGCATAAATTGGCTCAAAGTGCGAACAGGATAAACGATGTCCGGTCTAGTAACAGTGAGATATATCAATCTCCCAACTAACCTTCTATATTTAGTTGGGTCATTCAATAATGCTCCATCTGTGGATGTAAGTGCCAAGTTTTGTTCCATCGGAAAAGAATTTGGTCGTGTACACGAGTAACCTTGAGTCTTGTAAAATATCAAGTGCATATTTTCTCTGTGACATAAAAATTCCCTTTTCTTAGCGTGCAAACTCAATACCCAAAAAATACTTTAAATCACCAAGGTCTTTGATGCGGAAGCGTTTGAGAAGAAATTCTTTGAGTTGTTCCATCTCTTGGATATTATTTCCTGTGATAAGTATATCATCCACATAAATAAGAATGACAGTGATTGAAGTACCTTGGATCTTGGTGAATAAAGAATAATCTGCTTTTGATTGATGATATCGGGCATTCTGAATAGCATCTGAGAATGTGGTGAACCAAGTTCTGGATGCCTGTTTAAGTCCGTAAAGGGACTTGTTGAGCCGACATACAAGATTCTCTCCCTGTCGGCAAAGACCTGGAGGGGATCCATGTAGACCTCTTCATGAAGAGTGCCATGAAGAAAAGCATTTTGAACGTCTAACTGGTGAATGAACCAAGTGCGGGCAGCAGCAATAGTAAGGAGACAACGCAAAGTGGTGAGTTTAGCAGTAGGTGAAAAAGTTTCCTGGTAATCAACTCCCTCAACCTGTGTGTATCCTTTGGCAACAACACGAGCCTTGTAACGATCAAGAGAACCGTCAGACTTGTATTTCTTTTTGAAAACCCATTTTGAGCCGATAGGCTTATGACCAGTGGGAAGAGGAACCAAGTCCCAAGTGTGATTATGGTGTAACGCATCGAATTCTGTTTGCATAGCTTGTTGCCAGTTTGAATCAAGGATAGCTTCAGCATAGGTGGTAGGCTTAGACGGACCTGTAATGTTAGCTAAAAAAGAGCAATGTGCAGAAGAGAAATGAGAGTTGGAAAGAAAATCAGAGATGAGATAACGAGTACCTTTCACAGAACGTGGCGCCAAAGAAGAGTGATTGACTTGGTTGGACATGCAGTAGTCTTTAGTCCATGCCGGTGGCTCTTTTGGACGAGTGGACTGCCTGAGAGAAGGAAGAGTGGGTGGGGAAGAGATGGGAATTTCAGGGTCGGTATGAGAGCCAGTGAGATGAGTAGGAGAAGGTGCAGAGGGTTCAAGAGGGGTAGGGATGTCTAGTAATGGAGGAGATGTAGGCACGGGTTGGGGAGGGAGGTCTAGGAGAGGGGAAATATGTGGGATATGTGGAGTATGAGGGTCGGCCACTAAGGGGACATGATTGGGGTCAGCACCATGTGGGGTTAAATGGGTTTGATCGGGGGTGGTGTCAGATGCATGAAGAGGTGGGGTTAAATGGAAATTGGAGAAAGAGAGGTGGTATCCTGACTTGTGGAGTCAATGGCAGGAAGATGAGAATCATGAGATGAAAGAGTAGAAAATGGAAAGGAAGTTTCATGAAATTTGACATCGCGACTAATCAAAAAATGTTTAGTGTCCAAGTTATAAAGTTTATATCCTTTGTGGCCTGTGGGATAGCCAACGAAAACACATCGGTGAGCTCTAGGTTCAAATTTGTGGGTAGGATGGACAACGGTAGCATAACTGAGATAGCCAAAGACTCTGAGATGTTCAAGGGATGGTGGACGGTTGTATAGTACTTCAAAGGGTGTTTTGTTGGAAAGGAGGGGTGAAGGTAAACGATTGATGAGATAGACGGGAGTGAGGACGCAATCGCCCCAAAAAATGAGAGGTATGTTGGACTGAAAGCGTAAAGCACGAGCCACCGTCAGAATATGGCGATGTTTGCGTTCAACAACCCCATTTTGTTGGGTGGTGTAAACACAAGTGCGTTGAAGTTCAATGCCGTGAGATTGAAAATAACCCCGCATGGAGAGGAATTCAGACCCATTGTCTACTCTAATGGTTTTAACTGTAGTATGGAACTGAGTGTGAGCAAAAGTGATAAAAGACTGGAGGAGATTTTGCGTCTCAGATTTTTTAGATATTAAAAACACCCATGTACAGCGACTAAAATCATCCACAATTGTAAGGAAGAAACGAGCCCCAGAGTGAGTGGGAATTTTGTAAGGACCCCATATGTCACAATGCAATAAAACAAACGGTGCATGAGTTGATATTGAACTTAAAGAAAATGGAAGTCTAGTCTGTTTGGCCAAAGGACAGACACTACAATGATTGTTAATGGAAATAGCATTAGAAAGTAACAAGGAAGAAGCTAATTTAAGACGAGAAGGAGACGGATGTCCAAGTCGTTGGTGCCATAAATTGGAAGGATGAGAGACTTGATAAGAGGTAGGTGTCTGGTGGATAGGCGACATGTAGTAAAGAACACCACGCATCTTACCCGAACCAATCATCTTCCCTGAAGCCAAGTCCTGCAAAAAACAAAAGGTGGGAAACAAAATGGCACAACAATTGAGAGAGTCAGTGACTTTGCTAGCGGACATGAGATTGAGATTAAAGGACGGAACACACAAGACATCAGCTAAAGTTATGTCAGAATTAAATGGTATTGTACCGGTGCAAGTGATTGGGATTGAAGAACCAGTGGGCAAATTAACAACAGGTACAGATGGAGGTTTGGGATGAGTAAATAAAGTGGAATCAGAAACAATATGATCTGTAGCACCGCTATCCAAGATCCATGGCTTAGTAAATACAGAATTAATGGAAGGAACATAAAAAGAATTCGGACCTGCGGCATTTGCATAAGTGTTCCCATTACCAGAAGAAAGCAAAGATAGAGCATAAGTTAATTGTTGAATCTGATCTGCAGAGAGTGCACTCAACGGATTGGCAGATGTAGGAGGATATGTTGATTGCGGCATGGACGGCCCTTGGGGGCCTGGAGTTGTTTCCGCTGCATGGGCAGCAGGACGAGAAGAAGAAGAGCCCCCTTGAGGGCGGTGCTTTCGACCAGTGTTGTTGCCATGGCCTCCATTGGGATTGGGCACCCATGTTCCATTCTTAATTTTGCACATGTCCTCTGTATGTCCTCTTTTGTCACAAAAGTTACAATGGTATTTGAGAGTGCGGCAATTGTCGATGGTGTGTCCCTGGCGGTTGCAATGATCGCAGCGCTGGTCGGAGCGGGTTTGTGTCGCAGCAGCAAGAGAAAAATTGTCGGATGGCAGTTGTTGGCGTTGTTCCGACGACAACTGGCGTTGTTGCTCATGATTGCTGACGAATGAATAAGCTTGATGAATATTGGGCAATGGGGTCATCATGAGAATGTTGGTGCGAATGGTGTCATGAACATCATTGAGGCCCATAAGAAATTGCATAAGTCGGTATTTTTCTCGCTGCTCATGATGCTTATCCATCAGGTTGCAGATGATGGGGTCTTCATATGCATCAAGTTAAGTCCAGAGATGCTTGAGTTCTGTGAAGTACGCTGAGACCGTCATGGAGCCTTGGGATAGAGAAGCAATCTGTTTCTGGATTTGGTAAATTGTTGGTGTGTTTTGCTGTGAGAATTGATGCTTGAAATCCTCCCAAATCTTGTATGCAAATTGTGCATGGACAACTCCTTTGGAGAGATGAGGCTCTACCGAATTCGAAATCCATGATAGTATCATACTGTTGCATTGTGCCCATAGGGCATAGTCGCCAGGTTTTTCGTTTTCCGAAGGGGGTTTGATGGATCCATCAATGAACCCAATTTTATTTTTGGCTCGCAGGGCATGGAGCATAGACTTGCTCCAGGAGGAATAATTAGTGCCATTCAGTTTTTCAGAAACAAGCACATGGCTAGGGTGATCTGAAGGATGAACATAGTATGGATTTGATAATTCCATACCAGAGTTGCTGGAATTGGATGTTTGTTTGTCTGTCATGGTGTTTGTGTTTTGCTAGGGTTTGATGGAGTGGAACGAAGAGCCTGCTATGATACCAAAATAAGAAAAGCTGGGTAGTTCCTGGGATTGAGATATGAAAATAATAATATGACTGAATATTTTCTGTGTATTGAACAAAGGCTAAGCAGCCCATATATATATACAAATACAAGTGGTAAACTCAAATCCTAATTCTAATCAATTCTAATCCTATGAAAGCCGTGAAGTTGGGATAGCCTTTCTAAAAAGGCGTGAACCACAAAACACGTGAACCACAAAACAAGGATAGCCTTTTTAAAAAGGCGTGAACTACATTAATTATAATATATTCTTAATAATATCTTGATAGTAGATTCTGTAAAGTGTGGAAAATAATGTCATGAATAGTAGACCGCGGCATGGCCGGCCTTAAAACATTGAAGAACTACGTTGCACGGACACGGCAGTGAGCTGAAGTGTCGGCGTGTCCGACACTCGGACACTTGGACACTCAGACATGGCGCGGATACACCTTCGACACGACTTGGACAAGGGTCAATGCCTTGGACACAGTCAAGAGACTCCCGACACGGCAAACTCATGGTCAAGACACGGCAGGTACATTTTTGAAAATTTTGAAAGGTTGCAGAGAAAGCGTTGTGTGACTGGCGAAGCGAGGCCATTGCCTGGAAGCTCCAACAATCACATCAATGATGGGGTCCTCCTACGTAGTGCACCGCTCAATTAGCAGATGAAAAGTTGCAGAGGCAGTGTAAATGGAGGTTGCGGTGTTGCTTTGCGAAGGAAAAAGATATCCTGATACCCTATTTTTATTTTGCCCAAACGGGGTCGTTTTCGAAGACTGAATAAATAAACGAAAAAGAGTGAAAGTCATTGGTGATAAAGCAAACTGCCCCAGTGGGCCCACTACCCAACCATAAATAGTAAACTACACCCCAGTCCAGTTAAATCCAAAATATTACCCGATAGACGATTATCCAACAAAACAAAAATTCTTTTGTCCTATACCCACCCAGCCATCAAAACGTGTATATATATATATATTTAGTTAATATGTTAATTTTATAATAATTCATATCAACTTAATAAAAAAACTACATTTGGAAAGGGTTGGAAAGGTTGGATTAAATCATATATATATGGTATTATGAAATTAAGTATAAACATGAATATTTTATTTTTTAATATGTATAATTATTATAAATTTATTATTATTTTAATTGTCGTGTCCCAGCCGTGTCCGTGTCCTAATTTTTTTAGATTTCCCGTATCGCTGCCCTCGTGTTGTGTTTTTGTGTTCCAAATATCCGTGTTCCGTGCAACATAGGGTAGCAGTCCCTAGCAGTTGCTTGGCTATTATGGCTAGTCACTACCCAAAATCCATCCATTTAGGTAATTTTATGTTTTATGTTTGTTGAATTCAAATTGGGGTTTCCATAAGTTATCAGTTTTGAGTTTTTCCCAATTGGCTGGTCGGTTGTCAGTTTTGTTTGTATTGTTACAGTGAACAGTGATAAGAATAAGATTTCTTTTCATTCTTTCTTTATATATAATAAGATCGAATTTAATTGAGAAGTAAAGTATTTCATATATTGGCACACAGACGCTTTAGGAAATATATAGAAGTAGAAGATTATCGGCAACACTTTGCCAAAGCGCTCAACGCGTAGAAAGCTTTATGGGTATACGCGGTCTGGCTTGGGAATTTGGTCGAACATGTGGCGGGCACGTCATGAAGTTTGATAGGACTATTTTCTTTATTATGCAAGAGGGGAATTGACCACACAACATCGAGTGCAGTTGCATATAACTTTAACCATTTGAGCTGCAACCCCCCACATACTTTGATAAACTTTCAATGTGCTCTAATTTACATTTCTGTCTTACTGGTTGACAGAAAAATGTGAATGCTTGCCATAAGTTTATCAAAGCAAGAAAAACTTATTTGACTTTTTGATGTGTCATCAAAGCAAGAACATAAGAAACGAACTCATGATGAAGTGTGAATATGTTCATCTTCTGATCAGTTTTGTCAACCAATCAGTCATTCTCGTATCTTTTTAAAAGAATATGATTATGCAAGTTGAATTAAAGGTGCATTAAAAAAACAACAACAAAAAGAACCAGACAAGGCAATTCAAGTTATTGCTGTTCACATACAGAAGATACAGACAAAGTCATAGCAACGGTTTGTCTAGTTGACGAAATTTTAGTCTTGGCAGATACTAGTATATTTATATTACACGAATGCTAGATAACAAACCTTTAAGTAGTTCAACCAATGTTTTCAAAGAAAAAGCTTTCGTTCTTCAATATTAATCCATTTTTTGATTTAAAGTTTTTTTATATTCTGCTTGGCAATCACAAACATGACTGACTCGTTTACTCATCCTGGCTTTGAATTGGGCCATTGAAGCACGGTACCTGACGTGATGGTGATCTTAGACGTTGAGGTTGGAATGATCTATATGTTTACTGAAAGACGTTGGATTTTCAGAGACACAAGTGAAGCTTCATGGAAGCTGGGGGAGAGGTCTTTTTCCTATGAGTTTCTTGCACGGTAAGGCTTCTCGACAATCTATTTCTGTTGTTTTAGTCAATTTATGGGCTGTCAACTTCATTGAGTCAACCTCTTGCGAACAACATGTGTATTAATTTATGAGTTTCTTTTGCTGAGACCAAGTATTTTTTAAACCAAGGTGTCCTGTCATTGAAGAAACCCAAGCCTAACAAAAGATTTAATAGCCTTGAAACTTGGCAGAAAGACATATAATCATATTAATAGTTGTCAATACTAAACATATTGCATCATAAATTTCTATTTGATTGGCAATTGTGTGAACTGAAGAAAATTGATATATACCAGGTAGAAGTATCCTCTATAACTGTCACATTAATATGTAGAACGCAATTAGAAGTACATCTCCAGGTAAAGATGGACAGAGAAGGTATGGCCTTTTGAGGCTTAATTTTAAATTGTATCCATAGAGAACAAAACAAGCTAATAGCCAATCGTAAGCTTTAGATTTCCGTTTTCACTACTTCCAACTTCTCCGCATATATATTATGTATTGCTTTCTTTCAGTAAAGTTATGCATTCTGATCAGAATATCAATGCAAGACTTGAGAACCCTTTTTGTGTGCTCGTTATTATTCTCCTTCCTGAGAACCTCCACTACAAATACACTAGACACTATTTCTCCAAATCAATATATTAGACATGATCAAACTCTAATTTCAGCAGGTGGAACCTTTCAACTGGGATTCTTCAGCCCTGGTAAAGTCAAAGGCCAATATTTGGGGATATGGTACACTATTTCTAAAGAGATAGTTGTATGGGTAGCCAACAGAGAAACACCACTTGATGATTCTTCAGGAGTTTTAAAGGTCACTGATCAAGGAGTTCTAGTCCTTCTCAATAGCTCAAACGGCATTGTATGGCCATCCAACTCATCAAGAACTGTAGATAATCCAGTATCACAACTATTGGATTCGGGAAATCTTGTTGTGAAAGATGCAGACGAAACTAACCCTGATAACTTCTTGTGGCAGAGTTTTGATTATCCTTGTGACACATTCCTACCAGAAATGAAGCTTGGATGGGACTTCGTTACTGGTTTTGAAAGGTATGTTTCTTCTTGGAAGAGCACAGAAGATCCTGCTCGAGGAGAGTTTTCACTAGGGATGACTACTCAAGGTTTACCACAACTTGTTGTTATGAAGGGAGCTAAGATACAAACTAGATCAGGTTCATGGAATGGCCTTCGATTAACAGGATCTATCAGTCGACCAAACCCACTATCTGAGTTTGAATTTTTCTTGAATAAGGATGAGGTTTATTATGAGTACAGACTCCTAAACAAGTCTATGCCCTCGAGATATACATTGAACCCATCTGGCATTGCACTGTGGTTCACATGGATTGAAAACACACATAGTTGGGAACCATTCTTTTCAACCCAACAAGACCAGTGTGAAATTTATGCCTTCTGTGGTTCATATTCTAGCTGTAACATCAGTAATGCTCCCGTATGTACATGCTTGAAGGGATTTATACCAAAATCGCCAGAACAATGGAATTCACAGAATTGGTCTGATGGGTGTATTCGAAATACTCCGTTAGCTTGCAGCTATAATGATGGCTTCCTTAAATACACTAGCTTTAAATTTCTGGACACATCTTCCTCATGGTATGATAAGAGCAAGAGCCTCAAGGAATGCAAGAATTATGTTTGGAAAACTGCTCGTGTATGGCATATGCAAATTTAGATATCAGGGATGGAGGAAGTGGCTGCTTGCTTTGGTTTGGAGACCTCACTGACATAAGAACCTTCCAATCTGATTCTCAAGACCTCTATATACGGCTGGCTTATTCAGAACTAGGTAGCTTTTAGAGTTTTGTATGATCTTACTTTTGTTCTTCTTTCCAACAGTAGATAACATTATCACTTATTTTCTGAGTTAAGGGGAAATTGAGTTCTTTCTTGTTTTTATTTTTTATTTTTGGAGGGGGTTGAGGTGGCAGTAGTTATTAGAAATTCGGTAAAACTAGAGCATTTCCTAGATCCGACCCATAATGAGGAACAGATACTTGTTCTTCTACCCAAAAGTAATACCATGAAAACCAGAAGTGTTGTTTGGCTGTCTCTGCTGTTGGCCATGGTGCTTAATCTACAGTTATGCAATGCATGCTAAAATAAGTGCAACATGAAAGTTTGCTCTCCAAATGACATGCTTTTTATATTACACTTGTGATCTTTCAGATGATATTGAGTAAAAGAGCAAGTTCAACAAGAAAACACAAGCTGGAATTGTAATCAGCTCCTTACTTTTTCTAGTGGGAATGCTAATAGTGGGGTTTATCTTGTATATACGAAAGAACAAACTCAGAAATCAAGGTAAATTTCTCAGACATGGACTTGATCATGTTAAATAGATGACTGCAAGATTCTGGCACAAAAAATGAAATTAAAAGTATTTTTACTATGAAAAATTCATTAGATAGGGGTTAGCATTAATTTCATAAGTGCAACTGTCCACATCTTGTTGAAGAGATCTCCTACTGTTTCAGTAGCCAGAAGAAAGGATTACCTTGGAGAAGACCGGGAAGACATGGAGTTGCCACTATATGACTTGAACACGATAGTTCATGCCACCAACGGCTTTTCAAGCAGAAACAAGCTGGGAGAAGGCGGGTTTGGACCCGTATACCAGGTAAGATAAATTAATTTAACTAAAATTTGGATTATTTTTGGGTGTAAAGTTGAGCTATTTTGTAAAACAAAACGTTCGACTTTTCTAAATGATGATCCAATCCATAGGGTACATTGATAGGAGGGAACGAAATTGCAGTAAAGAGGCTTTCAAAGGATTCTGGACAAGGAATGAGGGAGTTCAAAAATGAAGTTATATTGATAGCCAAACTTCAGCACCGCAATCTTGTAAAGCTTCTTGGTTGTTGCACTCAAGATGACGAAAAAATCTTAATATATGAATTCATGGCCAACAGAAGCTTGGATTTCTATATTTTTGGTATGTTCCTCTCCCAACTCAACCTTATAACTTTTGAATCATATTATCCTCTCCCTATAAACTTATTCTACTGAAATCCACATTATTGATGGAATTGCTCGAGGACTTCTTTATCTTCACCAAGACTCTAGATTAAGGATTATCCATAGAGATCTGAAAGCTAGCAATATTTTGCTTGATAATGATATGAACCCAAAGATTTCTGACTTTGGCCTGGCCAGAATATTTGGTGCCGATCAAAGTCGGGGTAATACAAAAAGAGTGGTTGGAACATAGTAAGTAAGGGTTGAACTTATTTTATAGTTGAATTTTTCGTTCTGCTGTTTCTGAAATTTTTTCTTACTGCAATTTCATTTCCCAGTGGCTATATGCCCCCTGAATATGCAGTAGATGGAATTTTCTCGACGAAATCAGATGTATTTAGCTTCGGTGTTGTACTGTTAGAGATATTGAGTAGGCAGAAGAACAGGGGATTTTGGCATCCAGATCACCATCTTAACCTTCTTGGACATGTAAGTACAAAAACTATTTTATTTTGATGGTGCAATCCTCTAAGTACCTCCTCCAATGGCCTGCTATTTAAAGTATACTATTATAGAGGGTATGCAAGTAACAATTCTCCTTTTGTTATGTACATAGAGGGATAGGGACATGAAACCTAACCTGCTAACATAACATATGTCTTAATATGTTTTAGGCATGGACACTATGGATCCAAAATATTCCACTGGAACTGATTGATAAGTCGCTAATCGATTTGTGCACCATATCCGAAGTGTTACGGTGTCTTCATGTGGCTCTGTTATGCGTGCAACAAGTACCTGAAGATAGACCAAGCATGTCATCTGTGGTTCTAATGCTGAGCAGTGAGGTTGCATTGCCTCCACCAAAGCAGCCTGGTTTTTACACTGAACGAACTTTACCTGATGATCCTTCAAGGGTGCGTGATTCGTCGGAAAATAATTTCAGCACTACATTGTTAGAGGCTCGGTAGATGATCTTCAATCTTTCTGGTGCCTATTAATGCTCCTGTGAACCGTAAAACAAAATGTGTTTGGCATGTAAGCTTGACTTGAACCTTGTAGGCTTAGCTGGGAAACATTGACTTAAGATTATTCATATTGTGCAACACACATGTTATTGAGTTATAAATTAATTTGGAGCAGTTCCTACGGCACAAACAAAAAAATTTGGGATTGTGGTAGAAAATTTAAGGAACCATAAAATTTGTTTTGCTCCCCCAGAGAAGTTATCAGCCATAAAATTTGTTTAGGTTCGTAATTTTTATGGCAGAGACTTATTGTTTTTGTTGATATAAAATCGTGTCAATAGGGAGCAACTGGTGCCAATGATTGGTTGATTCCCGAGTATTTTACAGTCTTAATTAAAGAAGAAAAAATTGTTTGTTGGAACCCTAGAAGTAGAACACCAGAATTGTTAGCTCAGCAGCAAGTAACACATTATGAGAAATTTAAAGAGCAGAGCAGACTTGTTGAATGTAGTTGGTTCTAAATTTGCCAAGCGCTCGAAGTGTAAAGCTTTATGGATTCATGTTGTCCGTGCTCGCTAGTCTGGTTCAGGTATTTGGTCGAACACGTGACGGGCACGTCGCAAATTCTCGGAATTACAGTAAAATTACAAGAACCTAAGGCTCAGGTGAGATGAGAGATGTTGATGGGTAGCTTTTAAATCATGGATAAATACTCTTTTAACCATTTGATAAGGTTTTACATTTCCTTGGTTGACAGAAAAATGTGAGAGAAAAACTTATGTGACTTTTGAATGTGTGTTCAAAGAAAAAACATTAGAAACGAACTGATAATGCAGTGTGAATATGTTCAAGTTTGTCAACCAATGAGGTCTTTTTCTTGCTCGGTAATCTATTTATTTTGTTTTTGTCAATTTATGGGTTGTCAACTTCACTGAGTCTTCCTCTTGCGACCAACATGTGTATTAATTTATGAGTTTCTTTTGCTGAGACCAAGTTTTTTAAAACCAAGTTGCCCTGTCATTGAAGAAATCCAAGCCTAACAAAAGACTTAATAGCCCTGAAACTTGACACAGAGGTTGAAGGAAGAAAGCCATAATCATATTAATAATTGTCAATAGTAGACTGTATAATAGAACTGAAGAAAATTGACATATACCAGGTTGAAGTATCCTCTATGACTGTCGTATTAATATGTAGAATGCATATAGCCGATCGAACGCTTGAGATCTTCCAATTTACTTCTTCCAACTTCTCTGCATATATGTTATGTATTGCTTTTTGTCACTAAAGTTATGCATTCTTATCAGAATATCGCCTTGAGAACCCTTTTTGTGTTTTCGTTATTTTTCTCCTTCGTGAGAACCTCCACTACAAATACACTAGACACTATCTCTCCAAATCAATATATTAGAGATGATCAAACTCTAGTTTCAGCAGGTGGAACCTTTCAACTGGGATTCTTCAGCCCTGGTAAATTGACAGGCCGATACCTGGGAATATGGTACACCATTTCTAATGAGATAGTAGTATGGGTAGCCAACCGAGAAACACCACTTGATGATTCTTCAGGAGTTTTAAAGGTCACTGATCAAGGAGTTCTAATCCTTCTCAATAGCTCAAACGGCATTGTATGGTCATCTAACTCATCAAGAACTGTAGATAATCCAGTATCACAACTATTGGATTCGGGAAATCTTGTTGTGAAAGATGCAAACGAAACTAACCCTGATAACTTCTTGTGGCAGAGTTTTGATTATCCTTGTGACACATTCCTACCAGAAATGAAGCTTGGTTGGGACTTCGTTACTGGTTTAGATAGGTATGTTTCGTGTTGGAAGAGCACAGAAGATCCTGCTCGAGGAGAGTTTTCACTATGGATGAGTCCTCACGGTTTACCACAACTTTTTGTTATGAAGGGAACTAAGATACAGACTAGATCAGGTTCATGGAACGGCCTTCAATTAACAGGAGCTATGAGACGATCAAACCCATCTGAGTTTGAATTTTTCTTAAATAAGGATGAGGTTTATTATGAATACAGACTCCTAAACAGGTCTATTCCCTGAAGATATGTATTGACCCCATCTGGCATTGCTCAGTGGTTCATATGGATTGAAAATACACATAGTTGGGAACCCTTCTTTCAAACCCAACAAGATGAGTGTGAAATTTATGCCTTCTGTGGTGCATATTCTAGATGCGACACCAGTAATGCTCCCGTATGTGCATGCTTGAAGGGATTTATTCCAAAATCGACAGAACATTGGAATTCACAAAATTGGTCTGATGGGTGTATTCGAAATACTCCATTAGCTTGCAGCTATAAAGAAAAGTTCTTTAAATACACTAGCTTTAAATTGCCAGACACATCTTCCTCATGGTTTGATAAGAGCACGAGCCTCAAGGAATGCAAGAGATTATGTTTGGAAAACTGCTCATGTACGGCATATGCAAATTTAGATATCAGGGATGGAGGAAGTGGCTGCTTGCTTTGGTTTGGAAACCTCATTGACATAAGAGCCTTGCCATCTGATTCTCAAGACCTCTATATACGGCTGGCTTCTTCAGAACTAGGTAGCTTTTAGAAGTTTGTCTGATCTTACTTTTGTTCTTCTTTCCAATAATATATAACATTATCACTTATTTTCTTAGGTCAGGGGAAATGAGTTCTTTTTTATCTTTATTTTTTATTTTTGGAGGGGGTTGAGGAGGTAGTAGTTATAAGCAGGTCGGTAAAACTAGAGCATTTTCTATATCCGGACCATAATCATGGACAGATACTTGTTCCTCTACCCAAAAGTAATACCATGAAAACCAGAAGTGTTGTTTGGTTGTCTCAGCTATAGGCCATAATCACGACGCACTAGGCTCTGGTTTCACATGGTTGGACACTGCACCTTCTTTTATTTTGTCTTTTTGTCATCTGGACTGGCTGGGCATGCCCAATTACAATTTTACTTAGTCTCTTTTTGTTTACTCTTTCAGAGTTTTGGTTTCTTGGGTCAGCATGTTGATGTGCCTTTGTATCACTGTCTTTCTTTTCTGCAGGGTTTTGGTTAGTTCCCCTGCTATTCTTGTTTTCTTTATGTTTCCTGTCTATTAATGAAATTATGATCAAGGGGACGGGCGGGGGCTCCAGGAATGTGTTGATCCCCTCTTTGAGGGTTGTGGATGTTTGTGCACGAGCTAATCTGGCATAATCCATTGTTTTATTTATAAAAAAAGTAATATTGGAATCTCAATTAACTTGAACATGAAAAATTGCTCTCCAAATGACGTGCTTATTATATTACACTTGTGATCTTTCAGATGATATTGAGAAAAAGAGCAAGTTCAACAAGAAAAGGCAAGCTGGAATTGTAATCAGCTCCGTACTTTTTCTAGTGGTAATGCTAATAGCGGGGTTTATCTTGTATATACGAAAGAAGAAACTCAGAAATCAAGGTAAATTTCTCAGACATGGACTTAATCATGTTAAATAGACGATTGCAAGATTCTGGCACAAAACACTAAATCAAAAGTATTTTTACTATAAAAAATTCATTAGATAGGGGTTAACATTAATTTCATCAGTGCAACTGTCCACATCTAGCTGAAGAGATCTCCTACTGTTTCAGTAGTCAGAAAAAAGGATGACCTTGGAGAAGACCGGGAAGACAGAGAGTTGCCACTATTTGACTTCAACACAGTAGTTCATGCCACTAATGGCTTTTCAAGCAGAAACAAGCTGGGAGAAGGTGGTTTTGGACCAGTATACCAGGTAAGATAAAGTAATTCAACTAAAACTAGAATACTTTTGTGTCAAGTTGGCTTTTCTGAATGATGATCCATTCCATAGGGTACATTGATAGGAGGGAAAGAAATTGCAGTAAAGAGGCTTTCAAAGGATTCTGGACAAGGAATGAGGTTGTTCAAAAATGAAGTTATACTGATAGCCAAACTTCAGCACCGCAATCTTGTAAAGCTTCTTGGTTGTTGCACTCAAGATGACGAAAAAATCTTAATATATGAATTCATGGCCAACAGAAGTTTGGATTTCTATATTTTTGGTATGTTCCTATCCTAACTCAACCACATAGCTTTTGAATCATATCATCCTCCCCTTATATACTTATTCTACTGAAATTCAATGTGGTACTGAACTAATTAACATGCTAAAAAAATTTCAGACCAGGAAAGAGCGAAATTGCTCGACTGGCCTAAGTGCTTCCACATTATTGATGGAATTGCTCGAGGACTTCTTTATTTTCACCAAGACTCTAGATTAAGGATTATCCATAGAGATCTGAAAGCTAGCAATATTTTGCTTGATAATGATATGAACCCAAAGATTTCTGACTTTGGCCTGGCCAGAATATTTGGTGCCGATCAAAGTCGGGGTAATACAAAAAGAGTGGTTGGAACATAGTAAGTAAGGCTTGAACTTATTTTATGGTTGAATTTTTTGTTCTACTGTTTCTGAAATTCTTTCTTACTGCAATTTCATTTCCCAGTGGCTATATGCCCCCTGAATATGCAGTAGATGGAATTTTCTCAACAAATCAGATGTATTTAGCTTCGGTGTTGTACTGTTAGAGATATTGAGTAGGCAGAAGAACAGAGGATTTTGGCATCCAGATCACCATCTTAACCTTCTTGGACATGTAAGTACAAAAACTATTTTATTTTGATGGTGCAATCCTCTAAGTACCTCCTCCAATGGCCTGCTATTTAAAGTATACTATTATAGAGGGTATGCAAGTAACAATTCTGCTTTTGTAACATAACAAATGTCTTAATATGTTTTAGGCATGGACGCTATGGATCCAAAATATTCCACTGGAGCTGATTGATAAGTCGCTAAGCGATTCGTGCACCATATCCGAAGTGTTACGGTGTCTTCATGTGGCTCTGTTATGCGTGCAACAAGTACCTGAAGATAGACCAAGCATGTCATCTGTGGTTCTAATGCTGAGCAGTGAGGTTGCATTGCCTCCACCAAAGCAGCCTGGTTTTTACACCGAACGAACTTTACCTGATGATCCGTCAAGGGTGCGTGATTCGTCGGAAAATAATTTCAGCACTACATTGTTAGAGGCTCGGTAGATGATCTTCAATCTTTCTGGTGCCTATTAATGCTCCTGTGAACCGTCAAAAAAATGTGTTTGGCATGTAAGCTTGACTTGAACCTTGTAGGCTTAGCTGGGAAACATTGACTTAAGATTATTCATATTGTGCAACACACATGTTATTGAGTTATAAATTAATTTGGAGCAGTTCCTACGGCACAAACAAAAAAATTTGGGATTGTGGTAGAAACTCTAAGGAGCTATAGGCTTGCTGTTATTTTTCTTAGCTCTGTTTTGCTCCCCCAGAGAAGTCAACAGCCATAAAATTTGTCTAGATTCGTATTTTTATGGCACAGACTTATTGCTTTTGTTGATATAAAATCCTGTAATGGGGAGCAACTGGTGCCAATGATTGGTTGATTCCCGAGTATTATTTATAAAAAAAAAATCTATGCAATTTAAAAATATTGATGCTATATGTGGCATAATAATCCAACCCCACTAGAAGTAGAGCACCAGATCTCAGCCAAAAAAAAAAAAAAAAAACTCAAGACCCGCGTACAAACATAAATATACCAAGCTCCAGAATTGTTAGCTTAACAGCAAGTAACACATTATGAGAAATTTAAAGAGCAGAGCAGACTTGTTGAATGTAGTTGGTTCTAAATTTGCTAAGCGCTCAAAGTGTAAAGCTTTATGGATTCATGTTGTCCGTGCTCGCCAGTCTGGTTCAGGTATTTGGTCGAACACGTGACCGGCACGTCGCAAATTCTCGGAATTACAGTAAAATTACAAGAACCTAAGGCTCAGGTGAGATGAGATATGTTGATGGGTAGCTTTTAAATCATGGATAAATACTCTTTTAACCATTTGATAAGATTTTCAATGTGGTCTGAATTTACGTTTCCTTGGTTGACAGAAACATGTGAGAGAAAAATTTGTGACTTTTGGCTGTGTGTTCAAAGCAAAAACATTAGAAACGAACTGATGATGCAGTGTGAATATGCTCAAGTTTTGTTCAGTTTTGTCAACCAATGAGTCTTTTTCGTATCTTTCTAAAAGAATATGCAAGTTGAATTAAACATGGCGACCCTTTGTTATTGCTGTTCACATACAGAAAATACAGAAGTCATAGCAACGGTTTGTCTAATAGACAAAATTTTAGTCTTGGTAGATACTAGTATATTACTGATGAAATTTTATTGTGACTTTATTTAGCTAAGTTGAATTTCAGATTTTGATGGCACCAGCTAACTGCTAAGCTCATCTTTTTCATATGAACAAAAGCTTGCTTGGAAACATTATTTCCAAAGCTGAAATTGTTATGGGCAGAGCAAGTATGCATGTGAAGGTTGTGCTGAACATAGGTGGATTGCATTGCTCTGGCATGCAACAGTTTCTGCTCTAGAAGTAATGTTTTCGAAGAAAAAGCTTTCATTTTTCAACGTTAATCGAATTTTTGATTTCAAGTTTTGTCTCTGCTTGGCAATCACAAACATGACTGCCTGGCTTTGAATTGGGCCATTGAAGCACAGGACCTGCATGATGGTGATCTTAGATGTTGAGGTTGGAATGATCAATATATTTACAGAAAGACGTTGGATTTTCAGAGACACAAGTGAAGCTTCATGGAAGCTGGGGGAGAGGTCTTTTTCTTGCCCAGTAAGGCTTCTCGACAATCTATTTCTTTTGTTAGTCAATTTATGGGTTGCCAACTTCACTGACTCTTCCTCTTGTGACCAACATGTGTATTAATTTATGAGTTTCTTTTGCTGAGACCAAGTTTTTTTAAACCAAGTTGCCCTGTCATTAAAGAAATCCAAGCCTAACAAAAGACTTAATAGCCCTGAAACTTGACACAGAGATTGAAGGAAGAAAGCCATAATCATATTACTAGTTGTCAATACTAGACATATTGCATCTTAAATTTCAATTAGATTGGCAATCTAGACTGTATAATAGAAGCATTGTGTGAACTGAAGAAAATTGACATATACCAGGTTGAAGAATCCTCAATGACTGTTGTATTAATATGTAGAACGCAAACAGAAGTACATCTCCAGGTAAAGGTGGACAGAGAAGATAGGGCCATTTGAGGCTTACTTTTAAATAGTATCCATAGAGACCAAACAAGCTTATAGCCAATTGAACGCTTGAGATCTTCCATTTTACTTCTTCCAACTTCTCTGCATATATGTTATGTGTTGCTTTTTTTCACTAAAGTTATGCATTCTGATCAGAATATTGCCTTGAGAACCCTTTTTGCGTGCTCGTTATTATTCTCCTTCGTGAGAACCTCCACTACAAATACACTAGACACTATCTCTCCAAATCAATATATTAGAGGTGATCAAACTCTAGTTTCAGCAGGTGGAACCTTTCAACTGGGATTCTTCAGCCCTGGTAAAGTCAAAGGCCAATACTTGGGGATATGGTACACTATTTCTAAAGAGATAGTTGTATGGGTAGCCAACAGAGAAACACCACTTGATGATTCTTCAGGAGTTTTAAAGGTCACTGATCAAGGAGTTCTAGTCCTTCTCAATAGCTCAAACGGCATTGTAAGGTCATCGAACTCATCAAAAACTGTAGATAATCCAGTATCACAACTGTTGGATTCGGGAAATCTTGTTGTGAAAGATGCAAACGAAACTAACCCTGATAACTTCCTGTGGCAGAGTTTTGATTATCCTTGTGACACATTCCTACCAGAAATGAAGCTTGGATGGGACTTCGTTACTGGTTTAGAAAGGTATGTTTCGTCTTGGAAGAGCACAGAAAATCCTGCTCGAGGAGAGTTTTCACTAGGGATGACTCCTCATGGTTTACCACAACTTGTTGTTATGAAGGGAGCTAAGATACAAACTAGATCAGGTTCATGGAACGGCCTTCGATTAACAGGATCTATCAGTGTACCAAACCCACTATCTGAGTTTGAATTTTTCTTGAATAAGGATGAGGTTTGTTATGAGTACAGACTCCTAAACAAGTCTATGCCCTCGCGATATTCATTCAACCCATTTGGCATTGCACAGTGGTTCACATGGATTGAAAACACACATAGTTGGGAACCATTCTTTTCAACCCAGCAAGACCAGTGTGAAATTTATGCCTTCTGTGGTTCATATTCCAGCTGCAACATCAGTAATGCTCCCGTATGTACATGCTTGAAGGGATTTATACCAAAATCGCCAGAACAATGGAATTCACAGATTTGGTCTGATGGGTGTATTCGAAATACTCTATTATCTTGCAGCTATAATGATGGCTTCTTTAAATACACTAGCTTTAAATTGCCGGACACATCTTCCTCATGGTTTGATAAGAGCAAGAGCCTCAAGGACTGCAAGGGATTATGTTTTGAAAACTGCTCATGTACGTCATATGCAAATTTAGATATCAGGGATGGAGGAAGTGACATAAGAATCTTCCAATCTGATTCTCAAGACCTCTATATACGGCTGGCCTCTTCATAACTAGGTAGCTTTTAGAATTTCTGATCTTACTTTGTTCTTCTTTCCAACAGTAGATAACATTATCACTTATTTTCTGAGGTCTGGGGAAAATGAATTCTTTTTCGTTTTTAAGCAGTTCGGTAAACCTAGAGCATTTCCTAGATCCAGCCCATAATCAGGAACAGATACTTGTTTTTCTATCCGAAAGTATTACCATGAAAACCAGAAGTGTTCTTTGGTTGTCTCTGCTGTTGGCCATGGTGCTCAATCTGCACTTATGTAATGCATGCTAAAATAAGTAATATTAGAATCTCAATTAACTGCAACATGAAAAATTGCTCTCCAAATGACATGCTTATTATATTACACTTGTGATCTTTCAGATGATATTGAGAAAAAGAGCAAGTTCAACAAGAAAAGGCTAGTTGGAATTGTAATCAGCTCTGTACTTTTTATGGTGGGAATGCTAATAGTGGGGTTTATCTTGTATATACGAAAGAAGAAACTCAGAAATCAAGGTAAATTTCTCAGACATGGACTTAATCGTGTAAAATAAATGATTGCTAGATTCTTGCACAAAAAATTAAATCAAAAGTATTTTTACTATTGGACCAAAAAAAAGTATTTTACTATGGAAAATTCATTAGATACGGGTTAGCAACTTGGCATTAATTTCATAAGTGCAACTGTCCACATCTAGCTGAAGTGATCTCCTACTGTTTCAGTAGTCAGAAGAAAGGATTACCTTGGAGAAGAACGGGAAGACATGGAGTTGCCACTATTTGACTTGAACACAATAGTTCATGCCACCAATGGATTTTCAAGCAGAAACAAACTGGGAGAAGGCACTTTTGGACCCGTATACCAGGTAAAAAAAAAATTTAACTAAACTTTGGCTTATTTTTGGATCTAAAGTGAGCTATTTTGTGAAACAACATTAATTGACTTTTCTGAATGATGATCCATTCCATAGGGTACATTGATAGGCGGGAAAGAAATTGCAGTAAAGAGGCTCTCAAAGGATTCTGGACAAGGAACGAGGGAGTTCAAAAATGAAGTTATACTGATAGCCAAACTACAGCACCGCAATCTTGTAAAGCTTCTTGGTAGTTGCACTCAAGATGACGAAAAAATCTTAATATATGAATTCATGGCCAAGAGAAGCTTGGATTTCTTTATTTTTGGTATGTTCCTCTCCCAATTGAACCACATAGATTTTGAATCATATCATCCTCCCCTTATTCTACTGAAATTCAATGTGGCGCTGAACTAATTAACGTACTTCAAAAATTTTCAGACCAGGAAAGAGCTAAATTGCTCGACTGGCCTAAGTGCTTCCACATTATTGATGGAATTGCTCGAGGACTTCTTTATCTTCACTAAGACTCTAGATTAAGGATTATCCATGGAGATCTGAAAGCTAGCAATATTTTGCTTGATGATAATATGAACCCAAAGATTTCTGACTTTGGCCTGGCCAAAATATTTGGTGGCGATCAAAGTCGAGCCAATACTAATAGAGTGGTTGGAACATAGTAAGTTTGCTTAAACTTATTTTATGGTTGAATTTTGCGCTCTACTGCATTTGAAATTCTTTCTCACTGCAATTTCATTCCCCAGTAGATATGCCTCCTGAATATGCAGTAGATGGAATTTTCTCGACGAAATCAGATGTATTTAGCTTTGGTGTTGTACTGCTAGAGATACTGAGTAGGCAGAAGAACAGGGGATTTTGGCATCCAGATCACCATCTTAACCTTCTTGGACATGTAAGTACAGAAACTATTTTATTTTGATGGTGCAATCCTCAAAACACCTCCTCAAATGGCCTGCCATTTAAAGTATACTAGTATAGCGGGTATGCAAGTAATAATTCTCCATTTGTTGTGTACATGGAGGGATAGGGACATGAAATCCAACCTACTAACACAACATATGTCTTAATTTGTTTTAGGCTTGGACACTATGGATCCAAAATATACCACTGGAACTGATCGATAAGTCACTAAGCGATTCGTGCACCATATCTGAAGTGTTACGGTGTCTTCATGTGGCTCTGTTATGCGTGCAACAAGTACCTGAAGATAGACCCAGCATGTCATCTGTGGTTCTAATGCTGAGCAGTGAGGTTGCATTGCTTCCACCAAAGCAGCCTGGTTTTTACACCGAACGAACTCTCCCTGATGATCTGTCAAGGGCACGTGATTTGTCAGAAAATAATTTCAGCACTACATTGTTAGAGGGTCGGTAGATGATCATCAATCTTTCTGATGCATGTTAATGCTCCTGTCACCAAAATGGGTTTGCCATGTAAGCTTGATTTGAACCTTGTAGGCTTAGCTGGGAAACAATGATTCAAGATTATTCATATTATGCAACACACATGTTTTTGAGTTATAATTTAATTTGGAGCAGTTCCTACGGCACAAACAAAAAAATTCTGGGTTGTCTGGGCTGTGGAAGAAAATTGGAGGAGCTATAGGCTATATTGGTACTTAGCTCTATTTTGCTCCCCTAGGGAAGGTAAGAGCCATAAAACTTGTTTAGATTCGCATTTTAAGGCAGACTTATTGTTTTTGTTAATATAAAATCGCGTGAATGTGGAGCAACTGGTGCCAATAATTGGTTGATTCCCGAGTTTATTTTTTATGTTATATATATATTGTTTTAGTTAAAGAAGACAAAATTGTTTTAGTTAAATAATGTGTGCGATAACATTATTTAGTAGCCACAAAATTTCAAAAACGCTAGGGCAGCCTTCTTTTGAAATAAAAAATAAAAAACATAAATTGTATAGCCGAGCGGCTATACTATGAAAATATAATATTTTAAACGAGTATAGCCGCCCGGCTATACTAGGGTTTTTTAATTTTAAAAAAATTAATAATACAGCCGAACGGCTATACTTAAAAAAAAAGCTTTTTTAAAATAAAGGCTATACTCTTTGAATATATTATAGAGTATAGCCGAGCGGCTATACGTGGTTTTTTTTTTTTAAATAAATGGTATAGCTGCACGGCTATACTGTTTTTACGCGGCTATACTGTTTTAATATATACTTGGATCTTACCCTTGAAGATTCTATCGAGCTATCCCGATAGAAGACAAGAGGATGGCATAGAGACTTGGCTGACTCTTTTAAATTTGTATATATTTTTGGATCCATCTGAATATTTAATTCATAATCATTAGCCAATATTTAAATTGTTTTTCACTAGTATTCAAATTGTTTGCACTAGTGGTGGTGATAAGATCCTTAAACAAAGACTTCTCTGTCAGTAGGGCATGCAAAGTATAACAACCACACAGAAGTGAGAACAAAAAAATATTAGAGAGAAAAATGAACGTTGAAGTGGAAGTAATCTCCATAGACGACCAATTTGACAACCAATCTGTAGATTGCAATGACGAGGGCGTGCCCTACCTTGAAGCTCAAGTAACCAACTGCCGGGTTTGCGATGTTCTGGAGAATCCAATCCCTGGTGAACTCAATAAACTCGTCCCATTTCAACTAGATGATGGTATTGTTGACGATGAAATTGCCCTCGGCGTCCAGCTCAATATGTTTGAATGTGGAGGCTTCGCTATTTACCATCACAAAATGTGTTTGACAGGTAATATTGACTTGAACCTTATGGCTTTGCAGGGAAACAATGATAGTAGAGATTTATTCATATTCTGAAACAACGATATCTTTTGGGGTTGTTGAGTTGTGTTGTGGGGTTGTTGAAGGATTTGCGGTTGTTGAGGCATGGAAGAAAATTCAAGGGGCAGGCATAGGCTTTGCCATTTCAATATTTTACTTAGGTCGAGTTGATCCCCCTCCACTGGGAGAGTGGTGCTACTACCCACTTGAGATTGAAAAACCAGCATAAAACTTTGAATTGTGAGATTAATTAATCCATTTTGTCTTAACCCGCTTCCTTAACCCTAGATCTTTTCACATGTAGTTCGATAAAAAAATTAGGGTCACATTATATATAAAGTTCATATTCCCACGCAATAGATGGGCATTTAGTACAAGTAATAGTCCAAACTACATGGGAAAGAGGTTTCACACACACACTATCAAGGTGCTATGAGGGTTCGAACTTAGACCACTAATTTGCAAATCAATGTTATTTTCCACGACTAGACCTTGTTGACTTTATCATTTGTTTTATTTTAGTTCTCACAAATGGCCGATAATATAATTATCTTAATAGTGGTCACTTATTGAATTATTATTAATAATTTATCCGCCTCTAGCTACATTAAAAAAATACCTATAGTATGGGATAAATCCCATGACGATACACAGAAGTGAGAACCACAATCAAACCAAATACATTAGCCAGAGATAATGAAGGTTGAAGTGGAAATAATCTCCAAGGAGATCATCAAACCATCTTCTCCAACCCCTAAACATCTTCGACGTCATCAGTTTTCCTTTCTTGATCAAATAAGTCCCCCAATTTATACCTCCTTGGTCCTCTTCTATGAATTCAATGGCAAGACCCCGCCCACCATTACTGAAATATCAAAACACCTTAAGAAGTCCTTATCCGAGGTCTTAACCCTTTTCTACCCACTAGCCGGCCGACTCAGAGTCGAGAACCATTTGGTAGACTGCAATGACGAGGGAATACCCTACCTTGAAGGTCAAGTAAAACCCAACTGCCAGCTTTGTGATTTTCTCAATGATCCGGTCCCTGATGACCTCCAGAAATTTGTCCCCTTTGAGCCACATGATCATAATGAATTTGCCCTAGGTGTCCAGCTCAACATGTTCGAATGTGGAGGCTTCGCCATTGGTCTAAGCGTTTCCCACAAGCTCGCAGATGGACTATCTATGCTCATGCTAACCAAAACTTGGGCTGCCATTTCCTGAGGAGAAAATGATAATTTTGAAGCCAAAATAGAGCATCCGGAGTTTGTTTCAGCCACACTCTTCCCACCCAAGGAGATGAATGGGTATTACTCGCACGCTGGTATCACCAAGAACAAAGTAACAAAGAGGTTCATGTTCGATGCCTCTGCGATAGAGGATCTCAGAGAAAAATATACAGGCTTGGAAAACAATGAGAGACGCCCATCACGCGTTGAGACCTTATCAGCTTTCATATGGAGGCGATTTGTGGAAGCTACCAAGGGTGATCCTGATCAAAATATTGATGATGAGAATAAGTTGCATATGGTGATCCAGACGGTGAACCTGCGCCCCAGGATTGATCCACCATTGCCGCAAAATTCATTTGGAAATATTTGTCATTTTTTCATGATTAGTAGTAGTGGGGATGATGATTATGATGATGAAGATGAAGAATCTTGTCATGGTATGGTGAGGCGCGTACGAGAAGAAATAAGTAAGATTGACAAGGACTACGTGAAAAGGCTACAACAGGGTGATGAGCACTTCAAATTCATGAACCGACTTGCTCAAAGTTCTATTAGATCTGGAGGGAAGGTAGTTACGTCTTACTTCAGTAGTTTGTGCAGATTTCCCCTCTATGATATGGATTTTGGTTGGGGGAGACCGGCATGGGTGGGCATACAGCCACTACCCTTGAACAACCTAATAGTTTTCGTCGATACCAAAGAGACTGGTGGAATAGAGGCATATGTTACCCTGGCGGATCAGCATGTCATGGCTAAATTGGAAAGTGACCCCTTCCTTCAAAGACGGGTGCGCACGGGCCGGTTTGATACTGCCGTTTCAACTTTAACCCATCAACCAGCCCGATTTAACCAGGTTGCAAAATTTCACTTCCAAGATCGGTCGAGTATAATTAAGAAACCAATTCAAATCAAACCATCGAAACTTGGGTCGAAGCTATAAATATGGCTTAAATTTAAATTTGGGCCTATCTAACCTTGTAATTGCTTTTCTTATCAATAAAAAAACATTCCGAAATGTTAATGTGTCTTCATGTCTGTTATGTGTGCAACGACATGCCTGAACATGTCGTCCGTGGTTCTAATGTTCGGGAAGGGATCACAAAATGTGTTTGGCAGGGTAATGTTGACTGCTTGTCAACAATCAGTTAAGATTATTCATAGTCTGCAAGAAAGATATATTTGAGTTTATAAATTGGTCTAGCAACAAAGAAGGATTTGTTGTTGTTGAGTTGTGCTACCACCCACTTGACATTGAAAAACTTTTGAATTGTGATGTGAGAGATGAAAACTTTTAAATCTTTTGACATATATATTTCCCACGCAACTATTTCAATTCCCACAGATGGTGTGCTTATTTAATTCCTCATCATTACCCAATATTTTAATGGTTTGCAGGTCAGCTGATTATTGAACTCTTATTAATCATTCACCAGCCTTAAACAAATACTTATTTATCAGTAATCCCATGATGGCGCAATAAGTGAGAATCATCCAGTTGTAACTTGTAAGTTTAATAGATTTGGAAGATCTGGATCACAATATATATAAAGATTATATTTTTCCCACGCAACGCATGGCATGGGCTCTATTTAAAATCTTCAAAGGTCAATTCTATACTATTAGGCAATCCCATTTGCACATATATATTTTTGGGTACGTGTCCCATGTGTAATGATTCAATCCTTAATTGCTGCCCAATAATATTACTAATCGTTTCAACTATTTGTGATAATTAAACTCCTACTTATATATATTTTTTTCGAATTTTTTTCCTTGATTTTCGTTTACGATAAGAGTAGTTTAGAGCATTATCCATTACTATTAGACCATTACTCGAGTCTATATTGTCCCTTTTTAATTTTTTACTTTTTCAGAGTTATTACCAGTATAAAGAATTTAGCATTTTCCCGTTTAATACTCGTATTATACACCTATGTACGTATTTTTCAATAATACTTCCATTTTTCGTACACATCTTAAATAATCGGTAAAATACACATTTTTAAAAAAAGCAAACATATAACACACGTATGTACAAAAATTTCATGTTTAATACACGTGTTTTTTAATAAAATTTTCAATAATACACACAAAATTTACGTATTATGCACATAATTTTCACATATTATTGAATAAAAATAATATATAATTAAATAATTAAATATATTATATTAAAATATTATATAGTTGCTGACTCTTTTAAATTTGTATATATTTTTGGATCCATATGAATATTTAATTCATAATCATTAGCCAATATTGAAATTGTTTTCACAAGTGTTCAAATTGTTTGCACTAGTGGTGATAAGATCCTTAAACAAAGACTTCTCTGTCAGTCTATTGCCTTTATAAATTAAATGACAGTAGGTCATGCAAAGTATAACAACCACACAGAACTGAGAACAAAAAACATATTAGAGAGAAAAATGAACGTTGAAGTGGAAGTAATCTCCAAAGAGATTATCAAACCATCTTCTCCAACCCCATACCATCTTCGCAATTACCACTTCTCCTTTCTTGATCAAACACATCATCCAGTGTACGCCTCTCTGGTCTTCTTCTATGAATTCAATGGCGAGACACAACCCACCATTATGGAAATATCCAGTCACCTTAAGAAGTCCTTAACCGAGGTATTAACCCTTTACTATCCACTTGCCGGACGGATCAGATTCGACAACCATTTTGTAGATTGCAATGACGAGGGCGTTCCCTACCTTGAAGTTCAAGTAACCAATTGCCGGGTTCGAGATGTTCTGGAGAATCCAATCCCTGGTGAACTCAATAAACTCGTCCCATTTCAACTAGATGATGGTATTGCTGACGATGAAATTGCCCAAGGCGTCCAGCTCAATATGTTTGAATGTGGAGGCTTCGCTATTGGTCTGTCCACTACTCACAAGCTTGCAGATGGATTATCAATGCTCATGTTCAGCAGAACTTGGGCTGCCACGGCCCGTGGAGATCGCGATCAAGTGGAAATGGAGCGTCCAGAATTTGTCTCAGCTAAGCTCTTCCCACCAAAGGATTTGAATCATTTTAGTAGGCGTGATGCAATTGCCAAGCCTGTTATCGATAAGAACAAAGTAACAAAGAGGTTTGTGTTTGGTGCCTCAAACATAGAGGATCTCAGAGCGAAATACACAAGCCTATCAGAAAAGGATGTGATCATGAAACACCCAATTTCGCGCGTTGAGACCTTATCTGTGTTGAGCAAATTTTAGAGTACACAACTCTAATTTAGACTTGTTAGAGACAAAACAAGTAAACAATTTACTTGTATTAGACTTCACAAAATATTACAACAAACAACTCTCAAAGGAAAGACTAACTCTTACAAACACTCTTTCTCACTTCACTCACACTTCTCACAATGACTCCTTAGCTCTATAGCTCACTCTTCTAGTTGACACACACTTCACTTCTTGATTCGTTCAATGCGTGGCTTCATGCCTATTTATAGTTGTTCTAGCCGACATAGCTCTCCATTCCACTGCCTTGGCTACATAATTCTTTTACTTTCTAGATTAATCTCCATGCTTCAACTTGCTTATAATTCCTAGCCGACATAGCCTATGTAACTTTCTAGAATCAACTACATTATTCTATTACAATACTAGTTACTAGGTCGGTGGAACTTCCTTGACTTTTCCAGATTTTTCTATAATTGTCTAGTTCAAGTGATGACTTCCTTCTCTAGGCTTTATTTACTTGGGCTGAGTTCTGTCATTGGGCTGGTGTTGATTTTAACACTCCCCCTCAACACCAACTCACATCCTTCGCACCACATTGAGTTGATGACGAAATCTTTCCAACTTGCCGGTACTCAGACCTTTTGTGAACAAGTCCGCAATTTGATCATCTGTATTGATATGTCTCATCTCAATCTCTTCCTGCAGAACCTTCTCTCTGATAAAATGGTAGTGTATTTCCACGTGTTTGGTTCTTGCGTGAAAGACTGGATTTTCCGCCAACGAACTGCTGATTGATTATCACAATATAACGGGATTGAATAATCTACCAATTGATGTAGATCATTCATCAGCTGTGTCAGCCACGTGATCTCTTGAGCTGCCATTGCTGCTGCCTTGTACTCAACTTCCGTGGTCGACAAAGATACCGTTGGCTGTCTCTTACTACACCAAGAAATTGTTCCTGAACCGAGCTTAAACACGTACCCGGTAGTTGATCGACGAGTATCATAATCTCCAGCATAGTCAGCGTCGCAATAACCAATTAGCTTGCAATCTTCTCCTTTCTTGTACAAGAGACCATAGTCAATTGTACTATTCACATACCTCAGGATTTCGCCGTCCTGCATCTAGATGAGACTTCTTTGGATTTTGCATGTATCGACTCATCACACCAACTGCATATGAAATGTCAGGCCGAGTCAATGTCAAGTAGATTAGACTACCCACCAATTGTCGATACATCGTTGTTTCTTCCAAGTCTTTGCCTTCATATGCGCACAGCTTGACATTGGGCTCTATCGGCGTTGAGATTGGCTTGCATTCAAGCATCCCAAACTTTTGCAACAAATCTTTTGCATATTTCTATTGACACAGAAATATCCCTTCTTGTGTGCGATCGACCTCTAGCCCAAGAAAGTGCTTGAGTTGTCCCAGTTCTTTCTCTAAAAACGAACTGACAAATTCTCCTTCGTCCGGTGAATTTCTTCCTCATCATCACCAGTGATGATTAGATCATCCACGTATACCAGCACAATAGCTAATTTTCCTCCATTGGCTTTGACGAATAAACTGGAATCTGCATGTGTTACTGAATAACCACTTCGGGAGAGAAACTTGTTGCATTCCTAAGAGGACACAAATTAATGTGCAAACAACCAATTAAAAATACCCGCAAGTGCACGAATCTAACGAAGTATAGATTATGTAAGTACGGGTTCGATCCCACGAAGAACTTGTCGGTTTCCTATAAATTCTAGTTTGAGTACGTAAATAACACTTAATTGACACACCACAAATGCACAAATGCAAAATGGAAACTAAAAATAAGTAAAGAAATGTAAAAGAAATGAAACAACACAAGAAAACTAAAAACAAACACAAACAACATTTTCTATCACCATTCTATCACCTATTTATCACAAAGGAATAGTGATGTGAACAGTAACAAGCGACCGGTCGTTTTTCACAGAGTCGAATTTCAAATTTTGACGTGATGAGCGACCGGTCGTCAGGTAAGCGACAACGACCGGTCGTAGGTAAAGGCGACCGGTCGTTTTTCATAGAATCGTTTTTCTCTGCTTTTCAGTTTCGACCTCTGTCCAGTTTTTGACCTATAACTTTCAAACCGTTTGTCCAAAATTCACGTTCTTTATACGGTTGGATTCAGCACAGAAAATTCAAGAACACAACACGGACCAAAAGTCCAAAACAATTACGGAAACAAACAAAATTCAGTAACGAAGACACATAACGTGTCGAACACGCAACTCACACACAAATTGGGGGGGTTTTGATTTGGTTCAAGTGACCTATTTCTATTGCATGAATGTAAATGAACTCTAAATTTAACAAGAATGGCAGAGATGAATTATCAAAATGTGAGAGTAAAATGTAACAAACACTAGGGTTTCGGAATCCACCCTAAACAATTCTACCCAAGTTCATGAATACTCAAGTGATGAACTCTAAACGTATTGATGAAGATGTTCGCAATCAAGACCATGGGTCGTGGCTCAAGATGCATTGATTCTCTCTAGGATACGTAAAGTGCATGGTTCGTGCTACAATACTTGTGCCCTCCTCATAACCGAACCTAGGTATGGTTCGTACTTCGATTCAATTACAAGGAAAACCCATTAAGTTCAAAGAGAATATGAACATCACAAGAATCCTAATAGCATGGTGTTTACATTAGGTATTCAAGAAACCAATTCACATGAATGGTTCTTACTCCATCCATCTATTTCTTAGGAAAACATGAAGATACACATAATCCCAACAACCTCAAGAAGCATGCTTTCAAAGGTGATCAATCAAAGAAAAACATACATCAAGGATAGATTAATTTGGTGAATTGGAATTCATCAACAATATCTAGAAATTCATACACTCAAGCATCAAAACAATAAGGTAATCATGTTTAGGGCTTCAACCTAAGCCCTAGCTATGGAGTTTAGTTGCTCATACTTATTCCAAATACAAACTCAAAATAAAATTAGAAAGAGTTTACAGATTTTCAGAAAATGATGAAAGCTTCAAGATCATCAATGGTGGAAGTTTTCTTCTCCACTTTTCTTGGCTGCACCTTGGCTTTCTCTTAGCTCCAACTCTCCAAAATCTGCTCTCTAATGTGTAGAATGGTGGAATGACTGACTTCCCACGATCAAAAGCCCTCCCAATATCAGATTACCATTTCCTTTTTGCTTCCCTCTCTCCTCCTTTCCAGCTTTTGCTTTTAGTATAAAACTCATTCTTTTTCTAAAGCTTTTGCCCATTGTCCCCTTGCCATTATGAAGCATTGACTTCACAAAGATGCCAAAAGCTTCAGAAAATATCCCATTTACAAAGGTAATTCCTTGTTACCAAGGGTTATGGTAACAAGAAGAATCAAGTGACACAATGGAGGTAAAAGCTGGACAATTCCGGATTTCCAGAGATGTGGTAACATGTTGGATTAGATGGACAGGGAATACTTGTCCAATGGAGGTCAAATTTGGATATGTTGTAGTTAACATCCATTGGAACAAGTCTCATGAAGATCATGACCTCATCCGAGTACCAGAGCATGTTGATCCCAGGCCAAGAAGTTGACCTATGAAAATGAACAAAAACAGAATTTATAACTAATAATGCACTTTTAGCTCATTTTCATTCCAACCAAGGTAAAATCTAAGAAAACACAAAAAGGAAGTAAAAAGCTATAAAATGTCAAGAACTAGCTCAAAATAGTAGGTGAATAACATGAAAAATCATGTGTAAAAATGAACCGAACAAAACTCAGCAATCTTACCGTGCCATGCTCTTGGTGCTTTCTTCAATCCGTAAAGTGCCTTTTTCAACTTGCACACATACTCGGGATGGACTTCGTTCTCAAAGCCCATTGGTTGAGTCATGTAGATTTCCCAATCTAACTCCCCATGCAAGAATGCATACTTCACATCCATCTGGTACAAGTTCCAATCTTTGTTGGCCGCAAGTGCAAGTAGGACTCGTACGGTCACAAGCTTTGCCACTGGACTAAACGTTTCATCATAATCTAGTCCGTATTGCTGAGAGAAACCTCGAGCCATCAACCGAGCCTTGTACCTTTCGACCGATCCATCAGGACGACGTTTTATCTTATACACCCATTTGCAGGATATGGGTTTCACATCTCTTGTCTTTGGCACCAAATCCCAAGTCTGATTTTGTTCAAGTGCAGTGATTTCTTCACCCATAGCTTTAACCCATTCGGAACTCTGTGATGCTTCTTCAAATGTTTCAGGTTCAACTATGTCTTCTGTGCTATGGCTGCGTTGGCGTATTTGGGATTTTGCTTCCGTACTCTTGTTGACCTTCTGGGTTGTGACTATGGAGTCGGTATTTCCACTTCACTGGGTCTAACTTCTTCTATTGTTTGTTGATGTACACCAGTTTTCCAAGGATTCTGAGTAACTTCTTGCTCGTCATCATCGCCGTCAAGTGAATCTTCATGCTCATTTGAACTCGGTCGGATTGGAACAATTTGCTCCCCCAACTTCTGCTGCAGCTTATCTTCAATTTCTCTCGAGTCTGGTAACACCTCCTTTCTTGGGGACCACCAAGATGATGCTTCATCGAACACCACATCTCGTGATGTGTAGCACATTCCATTTGTAGGGTCACAACACTTCCACCCTTTCCTCTGGCCGTCGTATCCCACAAAAATACATCTGATTGCCTTTTTGTCAAACTTGCTACGTAGATGACTTGGAACAAATACGTAGCACACACAACCAAATACTCGAAAGTAAATCTGAACTTAGGTTTCATATCCCACAGTTTCTCGAAGGGTGAAACAAATTCTAACCTTGGTTGAGGAAGTTTATTGATCACATGGGCTGTAGTTCTCATGGCTTCAGCCCAAAACCTTACAGGCACATTTGAATTGATGATGTATGCGAGACTCTCGTAGATACTGGCAGAATTCATTCGAGGTATATTCTCCTCCATTATCTGTGCGTAGACAGATAATCTTCTTTCCCACTTCTCCTTCAACTATCTCTCTAAACTCTTTAAACTTTGAAAATGTATCGGATTTTTCTTTCATAAAGAAAACCCACACATACCTGGAGAAGTCATCAATGAACGTCACCATGTATCGCATCCCGCTAATTGATGGTTGCTTGACAGGCCCGAACACATCAGAATGGATTAACTCTAATGGTGCTTTTGCTTTGAACTTGGACTCCTCATATGGTAGTTGATGCGCTTTACCATATTGGTATCCTGCACAGACCGTATCTGTTCTCACATCAAGCTGAGGTAGACCCTTGAGTATTGACTTCTTCATCATCACGCTTAGCTTGTGATAGCTAACGTGGCCCAATCTCATGTGCCATAAATCTGCTGTCTCGTTCTTTCTTGTCTTGTCTACATATGCAGACTCTCCTGACATTACGTAGACTGACTCCAATCGTCGTCCCTCCATTGTCGGCACCCCTTAGATCTTAAGGTCTCGATACACCTTCACATCTCTTGGACTGAATAGGACATAGTGGCCTGATGATGTCAGTTGTGCTCCTGAAAGCGATTCTTCTTCATGCCTGGAACATGGTAGACATCTTGAAGCGGCACTTGGTTAGAATTGTATCGTGGTGCTACTACTGTCTTACCGATGTGGGTTATCGGTAACCTTGAGTTGTTGGCAGTCACCACCACACGATTGCCTTTGTACTCAGTTAGGTTTTGCAGCTTCTCCTTATCACATGTCATGTGATTTGAGCAGCCTGAGTCGATAATCCAATCATTCTTGTAGTCAATCCTTTCAGGTGACATCACAGTGAGAGCTATCTCCTCTTCCTCTATAGCGAGAGATGCTTCCGCGTCCCAATCATCCTCACTTTTCTCCTTTGAGTTAGAAGTAGCAGTATTACTCTCAGCGGGACTTTTGTTGGACCAACAATCTTTCGCCATGTGGCCCTTCTTTCCGCAGTTGTAGCATTTACCTTCAAATCTTTTAGTATTCTTGGATTGACCACGGTTGCCGTGAAACTTTGAAGCTCCCCCTAACCGAGAACTTCCTTCACCTTGATGACCTTTCGCCTTGTCACCATCTCTTTTAGATCCACTACCAAAGTGCTGCTTGAAGTTGCCTTTACTTTTGTTGGTGTAGAACGCTTCCTCCTCACCTTTTAACGAGACCCCTCCCATTTGCTTAGCCATAGCTTCTTGATCGGCAAGCAAATTTTCAAACTCAACAAGTGAGGGTTGAGTAGGCCACCCTTGTACAGCGGCAACGAAGCCTCTGGATTCGGGTCTCAGACCATGGATAATTATCCTTTTTATCCTAGACTCCACAATAGCAGCAATAGGATCTAAATCAGAAATTTCACGGCATATGGACTTTACCTTGTGGAAGTACTGAGCAATCGTCATGTCGCGTTGTGCAACAGATAGCAGCTCGTTCTCAAGAAGTTGTAGTCTTGTGTCATTCCTTTTTGAAAAGAGTGTTGCAAAGGTGTCCCATGCTTCCTTTGGTGTTTTGGCTTTCCTTATGTGCTCCAACATTTCTTCTTCAATTGTTGTCTTCAGGGCAAACATGGCTTTACCTGCTTTGATCTTCCACTTACGCAAAGCGTCGCTCCTGTCTTCTCGTGGTTGTGCAACATCGTTGCCCCGACGACATCCCAAAGATCTTGACCTTGCAAATAAGACTCCATGCATGTCGCCCACGTGTTGTAATTTTTGTTGTTGAGCTTCGTGATTCCTCCAACTACGTGAAGATCACCCATAGTGTCGGCAGAATTCCGGCAGGTCCAGAACAAGCTTGAACTAACTATGCAAACTTGTAGAGACAAACTCTTCACGACTCAAAGAAGCTCCCGCAGAATCAGTCACTGACCGTCCGCTCTGATACCAATTGTTGAGCAAATTTTAGAGTACACAACTCTAATTTAGACTTGTTAGAGACAAAACAAGTAAACAATTTACTTGTATTAGACTTCACAAAATATTACAACAAACAACTCTCAAAGGAAAGACTAACTCTTACAAACACTCTTTCTCACTTCACTCACACTTCTCACAATGACTCCTTAGCTCTATAGCTCACTCTTCTAGTTGACACACACTTCACTTCTTGATTCGTTCAATGCATGGCTTCATGCCTATTTATAGTTGTTCTAGCCGACATAGCTCTCCATTCCACTGCCTTGGCTACATAATTCTTTTACTTTCTAGATTAATCTCCATGCTTCAACTTGCTTATAATTCCTACCCGACATAGCCTATGTAACTTTCTAGAATCAACTACATTATTCTATTACAATACTAGTTACTAGGTCGGTGGAACTTCCTTGACTTTTCCAGATTTTTCTATAATTGTCTAGTTCAAGTGATGACTTCCTTCTCTATGCTTTATTTACTTGGGCTGAGTTCTGTCATTGGGCTGGTGTTGATTTTAACAATCTGCATTCATATGGAGGCGATTTGTGGAAGCTATTAAGGATGATGACCACAATAAGTTGCATAGAGTGATCCATGCTGTGAACCTGCGTCCACTGATTGATCCCCCATTGCCTCGACATACTTTTGGAAATATTTTTTGCCTGGCCATGACTGCTCCCTTTTTAAGTGGTGGGGATGATGAAGATGAAGATGATGAAGAATCTTGTTATGGCATGGTAAGGCGGGTACGAGAAGAAATAAACAAGATTGACAAGGACTACGTGAAAAGGCTACAAGAGGGTGATGAGGAGTTGACTTCAGTCAATCCACTTGCTCATAGTTTTACAAGAGGTGAGGTGGAGACGTCTAACTTCACTAGTTTGTGCAGATTTCCTCTTTATGATAACGATTTTGGTTGGGGGAGACCTACATGGGTGGGCATACCGCCACTGCCCTTGAACAACCTAACAGTCTTCCTGGACACCAAAGAGGCTGGTGGAATAGAGGCATACGTTACCCTTGAGGAGGAAGTCATGACTAAATTTGAAAGTGACCCCTTCCTTCAAAGACGGGTGTGCACGGGACGGTTTGATACTGCCGTTTCAAGTTTAGCCCATCAACCAGCCCGATTGAACCAGGTTGCGAAATTTCACTCCCAAAATCGGTCGAGTGTAATTAAGAAACCAATTCAAATCAAACCATCGAAACTTGAGTCCAGACTATAATATGGCTTAAATTTAAATTTGGGCCTATCTAACCTTGTAATTGCTTTTCTTATCAATAAAAAACAGATCTGAAATTTTAATGTGTCTTCATGTGAGTCTGTTATGTGTGCAACGACGTGCCTGTGATAGACCAAACATGTCGTATGTGGTTCTAATGTTCGGGAAGGGATCACAAAATGTGTTTGGCAGGGTAATGTTGACTTCTTGGAGACAATCAGTTAAGATTATTCATTGTCTGCAAGAAAGATATATTTGAGTTTATAAATTGGTCTAGCAACAAAGAAGGATTTGTTGAGTTGTGCTACCACCCACTTGACATTGAAATTTTTTTGAATTGTGATGTGAGAGTTGAAAACTTTTAAATCTTTTGACATATATATTTCCCACGCAACACATAAGGCTATTTATTTTATTTCAATTCCCACAGATGGTGTGCTTATTTAATTCCTCATCATTACCCAATATTTTAATGATTTGCAGGTCAGCTTATTATTGAACTGTTATAAATCATTTACCAGCCTCATGCTAATAAACAAATACTTATTTATCAGTAATTCCATGATTACGCAATGAGGGAGAATCATCCAGTTGTAACTTGTAAGTTTGATATACATTGTTAACTCATTTTCTCATAACTTAAGGGCATGTTCAATATCATTTTCAAGGGTCATTTTCTGTTTTCACATGAAAACGTATTGTGGGTTATTTTGAGAAACAAGCTGGAATATATATATATATATATATATATTTGAGAATGAATCCAAAAGTATGAACAAATGTTGAAGACGCCAAAAAGTCGTTTTCGTTTTCAGTCTCCTGATCAAAGACTCTTCTCCGTCAAATGCGCAACAATCCAATTAAATTATATCCAAAACAGTCAAATCTCCTCCTTCCAACCATAATTAACCCCAAAATTTCAAGAAAAAAAAAACCCATAATCACACAAATTTGCATCTGACAAAAAAAACGAGAGAGGAAGAAGAAGAACCACCACATACCCAGCTCAATCAACCATCACCACCCAATCGAACTACCACAACCATTAATTAGTAGAACTAGAGAGAGAGAAAAGGTGGATGGGTTGATGGGATTCATGCCATAGAAGGAAGAAGGAGTGGGTGTGGCGACATGAAGAGAGAGTGAAAAGAGGGAAGGAACAAGAAAAGAGAAAGGAGAGAGAAGAGGAAGAAAGAAAGAAAAAAGAAACAGGCCTCGGAAAGAAAGGAAGAAGAAAAGAGGAAGAAAGAAAGAAAAGGAGAAAAAAGATAAAAGAAAGGAGATAAGATAGTTTTAGGGCCTTTAGAAAATATCCTAATTTTTTTTCATTGTTTATAATAATTTTAGCCTTTAAAAAAATATCAGAATTAAAAAAAAAAAAAAATCTTTTTTAGAACATAAATTAGCAAAAATAGACTAGAAAAATAACTCACATATTATTATTATTTTCAAATTGTACTACGAGACACGTTTTCACTGTTTTTATTTTCTAAATATGTTGTCCAATTAATCTACCAAACACATTTTCAAATCCTGAAAATGCAAATTTGTTTTCTCGTTTTCATTCTCTAAAAATATTCTCAGGAAACGTTAAGTGTTTCTTAAGAAGCACCTACTTCTCTTGATAGCACTAAAAGTGATTTTATAATCTATAACCACTTGTTTTGCCTCCAAATGCTATCAAAAGCGTTTTTTGTTATATTAAAAGGCTTTTAGCCATTCCAAAAGCCCAACATAATGCAATAACATTTATCCATATATCCTTTCTTTGATTCCCTAGGGGCCCTTCCCCTAATATATCACTTATAAGTTTTTCTGACAACTGTTGTTAAAAACGCAGCCATTTCAAATGCCAAAAAGCAGTGCAAATTTGCCCAAACCAGACTGCGTTTGGCTCTTACATAATTATTTTGTGGCGACTCAAGAGATCTCTTGCATGAAATCGATAGAGTGTCGCAGGTTGCTTGACCGGCAAGGGTTTCTCTTTGCTAAAAAGGATTTTTCTTTCACTTTCCAAAAGAAAAAGAACGGTGTGCTCGCGAGTTCATAAAGAAGATGCATCCTAGCATCCGTGTAGTGTGTGTGAATTTAGTATATTATCACCTCTCTCAATAAGAAAGGTTCTCAAAAAAGAAAAAAACAAAGAAAAAGAAGATACGTCTATCAAGGGTCAACTATAATATGAATAATCTGCAACGTAATGTTATTATTTGCAGTTTATTAATCTTCTTCATAGTTTTTTTTTTTTTTTCTCAAGTGGGCACAACAGCTCGAGACAACGCGATCACGTCTTGAATGGATAGATGCTCATTAAAAAATGCATGTGTATGGTACAGGTTGACTTGAACATTGCAGGCTTAGTTGGGAAACAATGACTTGAGATTATTCATATTCTGCAAGTTAAACATGATCTTGAATTATAAATTTTCCTGCATTTGCAAAGGATTTTGGGGTTGTTGAGTTGTAGAGGAAATTTAAGGGGCCATATATAAGGCTTTGCCAATTATATTGTGCATGGCTTTGTGTACACCCCCCTACACAGGTATGGTGCTTACCCAATTGAGATTGAAAAACCAGCAGATTTTTTTTTGAAAATTGTGAATAACGTGAGAGATTATGTCAATCCATTTATTTTCTTGAATTCCTTAGTTAATTACGGATTACATAAAGTCAGGTTTAATCAGGTTTAATGAACACAAACAAAAGTACCACGACTTTTAAAACACAAGCAAACTGAAAGTTATAAAGAAAATTAGCAAGTACATGTAACATCCATAAGCAAGCAAGTACATGTAACATCCATTAGTGAGTTTCTATTAAGGGATCCCTTAAATAAGTTTATTTGAGGGACTTGTAGGGCCCATTCCGTATTGTATTTCACTAATCCAAACTGTCTATTTTGTAGATATTCATTCAAAGATCATCTCTACAAAAAATGACTTGAATCCGATATCATTTGACCACTCAATTTAATTATTGAAATTTTAGTACTTTCTTGAAGCACCGTGTTCATTAATTTTATAGGACACAATTAGATATCGAAACAGTTTCCGATTTGTCTAATTTTTTGCAAGGATAATTTATGAATGTAGACTTAAAAAAATAGATGGTTTGGATCGTTGAAAAAGAATTCGTAGGGGACCCTAAATGGTGTTCCTCAAGTAAAATTATTTTAGAGATTTCTCAATAGAATATATATGTATAGATCTTAGAAGATCTTGATCACAATATATATAAAGATTATATTTTCCCCACGCAATGCATGGGCTCTATTTAAAATCCTCGAAGTTCGATCAATTCTATATTATAGGCAATCCCATTTGAAATATTTTTGAATACGTCCCATGTGTAATGATTTAATCCTTAATTACTGTCCAATAATTTGGTCCTTTGCTAATCAAACACTTATTACATTATAAGTATTACTAATCGTTTCAACTCTTTGTGATAATTAAATAAATACTTATCTACCAGCCTATTGTGTGTGTGTATATATATATGCATATGCCATGCAAAATATAAGAACCACACTATCAACATATTTAGAGAGAATGAACGTTCAAGTGGAAGTTATCTCCAAGGACATCATCAAACCCTCTTCTCCAACCCCAAACCCTCTTCGCCATTACAAGTTATCTTTTCTTGATCAACTAACTCCCCCATCGTATACCTCTTTGGTGTTTTTCTATGAATTTAATGGCGAGACCCAACCCGCCATTAATGAAGTATCAAAGCACCTTAAGAAGTCCTTAGCCAAGGTCTTAACCCTTTTCTACCCGCTAGCCGGACGAGTGAAAATCGACGATCATTTTGTGGACTGCAATGATGAGGGAATTGCCTACCTTGTGGCTCAAGTAACGAACTGCCGGTTTTGTGATTTTCTCAACAATCCGCTCCCTGATGAACTCAATAAATTTATCCCATTTGCGCAAGATGAGCATATTGCAAATGAAATTGCCCTCGGTGTCCAGCTCAATATGTTTGAAGGAGGCTTTGCCATTGGTCTATGCACTTCCCACAAGCTTGCTGATTTGCTATGCATGCTCATGTTCACCAAAGCTTGGGCTGCCATTGCCCGTGATGAAGCAGAAATACAGCGTCCCCAGTTTGTTTCCGCCACACTCTTCCCACCCAAGGAGATCACCGGCTATAATTGGGGCGCTGGTATCGCGACGAAGAAAGTAACAAAGAGGTTTGTGTTCGATGCCCCCACGATAGAGGATCTCATAGCAAAATATACAGGCTTGCAAAACAATGAGAAACAACCGTCGCCTGTCGAGGCCTTATCGGCTTTCATGTGGAGGCGATTTGTGGGAGCTACCAAGGATGATCATGATGATAAGAATAAGTTGCACAGCCTGATCCACTCTGTGGACTTGCGTCCACTGATTGATCCACCGTTGTCTCCATATTCTTTTGGAAATATTTATGGTAATTCTTTGACTGCTCCCTTCTTAAGTAGTGGGGATGATGATGATGGTGATCAAGAATCTTCTTATGGCATGGTAAGGCGGGTACGAGAAGCAATAAGCAAGATTGATAAGGACTTCGTGAAAAGACTACAACATGGTGATGAGCAGCTGAGTTTGATCGGCCGGCTTGCTCAAAGTGCTAGCAAAGGGGAGGTGGTTACTTCTTACCACAGTAGTTTGTGCCAATTTCCTCTCTATGATAATGATTTTGGTTGGGGAAGACCTACATGGGTGAGCTTACCACCACTGCCCGTGAAGGACATAATAGTTTTCCTCGACACCAAGGAGCCTGGTGGAGTAGAGGCATACGTTAGCCTTGCCAAGGAAGTCATGACTAAATTTGAAAGTGACACCTTCCTCCAACGAAGGGTGGGTACGGGTCGGGTTGGTTCTGCAAGTTCGTGCTTAATTCATCAACCAGCCCGATTCAATCAGGTTGTAACATTTCACACCCGAAATCGAGCAAGTGTTATTAAAAAACCAACCCAACCCAAACTAATGAAGCTCGGGTCAGGTTCAGTTTGTTCGGTTTGCTTCTGAAGCTTGTGAAAAAATAGTTGGCATTAAAACCTATAAGGCTTGCTATAAAATAAGAAAAGCCCTTAGAGCTAAAAGCCACTTTAATTTTTTGATTTTTCTTTGTGTGTATTGTTTTGCAATTTAAGTTGCTTCTTGACGCTTTTGCACGCTTTGTTGATTTTAGGCCTTAGTGTGGTTTTCTACGCCTTTCTGTACTTTTGGCCTTCCTCTCCTTGTAATTGTTTTTCTTATCAATAAATTTCTCTCCCTGAAGAAAAGAAAAGAAAAAGGTTTGATGCCAAATGAATAATGAAAGTGCGTTTTCTCAACCCCCCCCCCCCCAAAAAAAACGTGCGTAACTTCTCATGACTAGTGACTATTGTAGAAAGGTAAACAATGGTGATTTTGGAGTGAATGAATAGTGTACGGTTAAAAAAAATTGTTGGTCTTTGTCAGATCTGAGCCGTTCAATTGAAAAAGAATTTAAAAATAAATGGCCTAGATCAAAGAAGCGTTGGAGATGTTGGAGGCTGATGCTTACGGGAATAAATGGCTATACAATCTCAAAGCTATAAGGCCTTTGCAATTGAAATGCTGGGTAATGAGGTATGCTCATCACAAATTATATACGTTTGGCACAGCCTACATTTTGAAAACATGCAAAAGTACTACAACTGAACTGGCTACACTAGAGTGTAGATATCACAATTGATTCCATTAATGCTAATACATGATCAATCATTCAAACTTGTTCAACTCTTAGATCGAATATTCACTTGACTCCAAGTTTTCCAACAATTCTACTGTTTTATTGAGCTAGAAAATAAGCAAGCTATCAAAAGCTAGCCTACAATTTTATTGATATCACAACCGTGGCAGAGGAGGACGGTACTAATGGCCAGCTCTCTTATCAGTACTCAGTTGGTGACCCTAGGGTTCAGAGAAGCATATGCAAGAAGCTCCTTGTTGCTTTCAAATAAGGCCATGTTCTCTTGGCTCAGAGTCACCCAAGCTTTTATTCCATTGCCATCTCTTTTGTCCATCAAAACAGTTACATTGTTAATTGCAACAGCAACGTAGCTCACCCATGATGGCTTTCCCCACCCGAAATCGGCTTCATAAAATGGAAACCTACACCAACTTGTGCAGATAAACTTGTCTATGTCATCATTTTTCATCAGGTTTAGGTACGATTTCATTTTTTGCCCTAATTCGTTAGAATCAAATACTCCCACTGCAGCATAACGTTCTTTTGCTTCTTCAAGTCCTCCCCTGATTTTTGCAACCAAGCCTTTCAAATCTATCACAGTAGTATTCTCTCCAGAGTGAGAATAGTCGGCTGTCGACGAATTTACTAGATTCCCAACCAAGTTTTCTGGCAAGGGTGGCACTGCCATTTTACGCATGTTCACAGAGTGAAAGAAGACTGATGGCCTTATTAGACTAGTCCCCAACATGTTTGATGATGATCTGGATGATGCTTCAATTTTGCATTTCCAAATGAGTGCTGAAGCTGCTTCTACTCTTGTTGGTTTGGGCACAACTGAGCTGGCTACCTTAGATTGGAGAGCAGCAATCTTTGAGGCATCAAACACAAACCTCCTTGTCATGGACTTTTCCTTTTTGACTTCCAGGGATGGCAGTGGCTCTGAGTTAGAGAAATTTAGTGGTGAAAACAGAGACGCAGCACCAAATTTGGGAAGCATAAACATATTTGACTGATCATGGGAAGTTGCAGCCCAACAATTGATGAATGTGCTTAATGTTGCGGCATCACTAAACTTATGAGAAATGCACAACCCAATTGCCATTCCACCACACTCAAACAAGTTGACTTGAACAAGAAGTAACGTGCCGGTGCCCGCTTCTCTGGACTTGGGTTCAACTGGTAGGAATCGTCCTAACATCTCGGCATCTGGGTGTTCGAAAATCTCCGATAAGGAACACTTGACTCGGACTTCCACAAACTCAGCTCCATCATCGTTACATTCAATCAAGGCGCCACCTTTGATTCTTCCTGCCAAAGGGTAGAAGTGAGTGAGAGTTTTAGCTAAGGATTGGATTAGATGCTGACATCTTTCATTGGTGGCCATGACATTGTTGCTAGTAGCATCAGCAGCATTGGGATAGAAGAGAAGGATTGGGATGTTGCCTTGAACGGCCATCTGATCCAAAATAGAGAGCTTATAATTTCTAAGGTGATGAGGAGTTGGGGAGGATGGTTTAACTGTTTGCCTCTGGATGATTTCAACCTTGATTTCTGTGGCCATTTTGCTCAACCTTGATTTCAAGTGATGCAAGCACAAAGTGTGAATTGGAACAATGGGGCTGGTCTACCTTATAATGGATCGGGTTCTACGTTGAATTGAATATAACTAAGACTACTTTGTAGGCAAAAGCCCCACTACTGGCTGCCTCTTAAAGATTTCAACCTTGATGCTCTGTGGCCATATCTTGATATTCTGTATAGTGTGGAAAATAATGTCATGAATAGTAGACCGCGGCATGGCCTGCCTTAAACATTGAAGAACTACATTGAAGAACTACCTACTTTTGTGGAATTTTGTAGTCGATTATCCAATTGTAATGGGATACAATTAAGTCAACTTGACAGTTGAGTTAATTTCTGGAGCAATTAGGCGGCTGTGCTATACAGGTAGCAGTCCCTAGCAGTTGCTTGGCTATTATGGCTAATCACTACCGAAAATCCATATGCTACCTTTTTTGACATTGTGAAAAGGAAACTCTTGAGAGGGCTATGATACCTTTTTTGGCATTGTGAAAAGGAAACTCTTAGGCTAATAGCTAGTTGGCCATTATCATTAATTGTATGTAGATACGTTTTACACGCAATAAGATTAGGACATTGCTTGCCTCATTCATGTAAATTAATCACAGTTTGATACATGCAAAATAATTCATTAAAAAAAAACACACACACACACACACAAAACAAAATTTGCATACATGTCAAACTGTGATTGACAGGAGTACAAGTTCTACTTACATGTGCATGATGCAAGTATTTTCCGTAAGAGTATTTATAGTATGAATTAGTCAAACTGTGATTATTTACCTAACATTGCCATACTGTGACAAGTGGAAACCTTTGTACATTATTTACCCAACATTACCAACCTCTTTAAAATTTTGAGAATAGAGTTGGTCACCACCATTAATTGGTCGTGATCATATCGCGATAGTATTGGATGAGTGTGATTTAATCTATCCACTCCTCAAATCCTAAAAGTAAAACTCATCTAACAACACATGGGTGTTCTAGTGATGTTGCAAACCATCGATTAATCTCAATTGATGTAGTACTGCAAATATATTTTCTAAATTTTTTTGTCTTCTGTTCCAGTTATAGTGAGGTCAGATGATCACTAATATTCTTTGGATGTGAAAGATCCAAAGCATCTAAAACGATCATAAAGGATCACATTTTTAAACCACATTACAAAGACAAGATCATCCTATGCACCAAGACAACAATTACATTCTTAATCGGAAAACTAGAGAAGCTCACCCATGCCGGCTTTCCCCATCCAAAATCAGTTTCATAGAAAGTAAACCTACAGAAGCTTGTGCAGTTATAGTTGTCTATGTCTTCATTATCTATAGTAGTCTTTTAGCTCTTGACATGTCTCCTTAGAATCAAATCCTACTTTTGCAGCATATTTTTCTTTCACTTGTTCACTCCCTTTCCTGATTTTAGAAGCCAAGTCTTTTAGATCTATCAAACTCTCTTCAGCCCTTGATGTAAAGTAACCCACAACATTCCCAGCCAAGTTTTATGGCAAGAGCAGAGTGACACTTTTACGCAAGTTTACAGTGTGACGGAGCATGGCCTTAGAGACATACCCAAGTTTGATCTCGATGCTTCCATTGCACATTTCCAAATGAGTGCTGAAACCCACTTCCACACGTGTAGGTTTGGGAACAACTGAACTGGCTACATTAGATTGTAGTAGAACTTTTTGATGCATCAAACACATACCTCCTTGTTATGCACTTTTGTGAATTTCATTAATAACAAAAAAAATCCCAAAAAGTGTTTGATCACTTTAGGATTTTGATATTGATCAAGTTCGAGCTTAAACCATCAACCATCCAGGTTTAATCAGGCTGCAAATTTTCACACCCATATCCCACCAAGTATAGTTAAGAGACCAACCCAAATCAAACCAAGGATATTTGGGTCGGGCTCGGGTTTATTTGGATTGCTTCTCAAGAAAAAAATAAATGGCTAACAATCTCAAAGCTATAAGGCCTAAACATTTGAAATGCTGGGTAACGAGGTTGCACTGCCTCCACCTAGGTAGATGCTCATCACATATTGTATGCGTTTTAGGTGGAGATGCTCATCACAAATTGTATGTGTTTGGCACAGCCTACAGGTTGACTTGATCAATATTGTAGGCTTAGCTGGAAGAAACATGTTTTTACATTTTAAATCAATTTGCCTACATTGCAAGAAAATACGGATTTGGAGGAAGTGAGAACCACACTATCAGCAAATAAGGATTTTGTTGAGAAAAATGGCTCAATTAAAAAGATACAAAAAATATTAAAAACCAGCGACCGGTTAAGGGTTTACGGCGACCGGTCGGTTTCAGCAAAATGCCAAAGCGACCGGTCGCAAGTTACAAGCGACCGGTCGCCCAGTGAAGTCTGGAGCGAAAATTGATTCTGTGACAAAGCGACCGGTCGCCAGTATCGGGCGACGTCGCCCAGACGATGCTGTTTCAAATTCCTACGCGTTTTCAAGTCTTCCTTGGTGTGCTACCACTTCCTATCGACTTGCAAGGATATTTCTGATCAAATCTGAGATATTAGAAGGTGGCATAGCAGCTGGAAAGTTGGGAGAACACATTGGCAAATTGATAACTTGTTTCATGAGTGTTTTCTCTCTTGGTTCAAGAGATTGATGGCAGCTAGCATCCTTTGTCCCTTGCTTTATGAGCTGCCAAGAACATGTGTCTAAAGTGAGATAACTAAAGCATGAACGTGTATAACTTAATGATATCTGATCTTGGAGTCCCAAGGCCTATATAAGAGGGAAGAGGAAGCAAGAGAACATTAAGTTGTTAAGTGCATAAGTTTGTGCAAAGTATAGAGAAGCTGAAAACTTGTAAGTTCAGAAAATACCAAGGGGAGAGCAAGAGAGTTCTCTAAGTGTATCAAGGTGTTGAGCAAGGGTGAGAGAGAAACAGATTGTGAGGGTAGTGTTCTAAGGGGGTTTCCTTTCTTTGTAAACCAAAGTTTGTAACCTATCTTCATTAGTGAAAGTTCTCAAGGAGATCACCAAAGAGGAAGTAGGCAATTTGCTGAACCTCTATAAACACTTGTGTCATTTCTTTCTTGGTTAAATTTCTGTGTGTGTGTAAGACTCATCCATCATTGAGTTGGTCACAAAGTTCATCAACAACAAGGTCCTAAGGGGAAGTGAGTTAGTATTAATTCACAACAGATTTGGGGTTGAGTTGTGGATGAGCAACAAACAATGAGTTGAGAACAATTCTACAGCTAGCGAGGGAGAGTGGTGCTGCCAGTGCCACCCTCAGATTAATGCTTCTCGAAGAAACACCTGCTTAGAAAAGTGCTTTTATAATCCATATGAATGTTGTGCAACGTAATGTTTTAATTTAAATAAATGTGGAGTGAGGTTGCATGCACTGCCTCCAGCTACGTATGCGTTTGGCACAGGTTGACTTGAACATTGCAGGCTTAGCTGGGAAACAATGATCTGAGATTATTCATATTCTGCAAGATACATGTTTTGAATTACAAATTTGCAAGATTTGAAAAATCAACAAATTAATATATAAAGAGGAGAAGATTTGAATCACAATGTATATAAGGATTATTTAAAATCCCCACGCAACGCATGTGTAGATATTTAATTCTTAATTACTGCCCAATAATTTGAATTGTCTAAACGCTTATCTATCAGCCTATTGTTTGTGTGAATATATATACCCACCACCACACAGAAGTGAGAACCAAACTATCAACAAATATTTAGAGAAAATGAATGTTCAAGTTGAAGTTATCTCCAAGGAGATCATCAAACCCTCTTCTCCAACCCCAAACAATCTTCACCATTACAAATTGTCTTTTCTTGATCAAATATCTCCCCCATTATATACGTCTATTGTTCTTTTCTATGAATTCAACAGAGAGACCCAACCCGCCATTACTGAAACATCAAAACACCTTAAGCAGTCCTTGGCCGAGGTCTTAACGCTTTTCTACCCACTAGCCGGGCGGGTGAAAATCCACGACCATTTTGTAGAATGCAACGATGAGGGCATCCCCTACCTTGAAGCTCAAGTAACCAACTACCGACTTCTGATGTTCTCAACAATCTGATCCCTGATGAACTCAATAAATTCATCCCATTCGCACTAGACGAGCATATTGCAAATGAATTTGCCCTCGGTGTCCAGCTCAATATGTTTGATTGTGGAGGCTTTGCCATTGGTCTATGCATATCTCACAAGCTTGCAGATGGACTGTCCATGCTCCAGTTCACCAAAACTTGGGCTGCTATTGCCCGTGGAGAGACCGATGAAGCCAAAATAGGGCGTCCCCAATTTGTTTCGGCCACACTCTTCCCACCCAAGGAGATCACCGGCTATGATTCGCGTGCCGGTATCACAAAGAATAAAGTAACAAAGAGGTTTGTTTTCGATGCCTCTACGATAGAGGACCTCAGAGCAAAATATACAGACTTGCAAAAGAACGAGAAACACCCATCACGTGTTGAGACCTTGTTAACTTTCATGTGGAGGCGAATTGTGGGAGCTACCAAGGCTGATCATGATGATGATAATAAGATGCACAGAGTGATCTATACTGTGAACTTGCGTCCACGGATTGAACCACCGTTGCCTCAATACTCTTTTGGAAATATTTGTCGTATTTCCTTGACTGCTCCCTTATTAGGTAAAAGTTCTAGTGGGGATGATGAGGATCAAGAATCTTGTTATGGCATGGTAAGGAGGGTACGAGAAGCACTAAGCAAGGTTGACAAGGACATGAAAACACTGCAACACGGTGGTGAGCACTTGAGGGTCATGGACCGGCTTGCTCAAAGTTCTAGCACAGGGGAGGTGGTTACTTCTTCCTACACTAGTTTGTGCCAATTTCCTGTCTATGATATTGATTTTGGTTGGGGAAGACCTACATGGGTGGGCTTACCACCACTGCCCATAAATGACCTGATACTTTTCCTGGACACCAAAGAGGCTGGTGGAATAGAGGCTTACGTTACCCTGTCGGAGGAAGTCATGACTAAATTCGAAAGTGACCCTTTCCTTCGACGACGGGTGAGCATGGGCGGGTTTGGTTCTGCTGCTGATTCAAGCTTAATTCGTCAACCGGCCCTGTTGAATCATGTTACAAAATTCATACCCAAAAGCAGCCGTTTGTAAGTAAGAAACGAACCCAAAAGAAACTAATGAAGCTTTTCCAAAAATAGTTGGCATAAAAAGGCTTCTCAATACAGGCCCAATTCTTGATGAAAATTTTGGGTATAACCCAAGTATTTGAATTGATGATTCGCGACCCAATGACTAGGATTATGATCAGTTTTCATTCACCCAGAGATAGTTAAGAAAATTACAACCACTGCCATTGGGAGAAATGCACATCCAGTTCGACAATATCCCAACCCCGCCGGAATCTTAACACGCGGGTCATTCAATTCGTCGACGTTGAAATCAAGCTGCCTTGGTTACATATTCAATTGAATGGCAGCATACAAACGTTACATAATGATTATTATTCCCTACAGATCACGCAAAACACATGCCCCGCAAGTGAACAGGTTGAGAAAGAACTGGAAGCTCGGAAAATTGAAGGTGAAATGTGCCACATTAGAAAGTTGAGAAACCTATCAAGGGCTTATAAAGAGTTTAGCTCAGTAGAGAGACCCAAATGCTAAGCTCTTAATATTGGATAATTCAGCAAGCAAACAACAGCATGTGAAAAATTTACAGAGCAGACTTCCTTGTAATGGGTTCTACTTCTAAGACACTTGGATTCATGAAAGCAAAAGCACGAAGTTCCTGATCCTGTTCAAAAGCAGCCATGTCTTCCTCACTCAAAGTCACCCAAGCCTCTATGCCACCATCCTCTCTTGTGCTCACCAAAGAGGCAACATTATTGTTTGAAGCAGCAGGGACTTTACTAAGCCAGATTGGCTCTCCCCACCCAAAACTTACCCCATACAATAACTTATAATTACACAAGTCCGTGCCCACATAAAAGTTAATAATGTCATCTCTTTTGATCAACTCATCTGCCTCTTTGAAAGACTTACAAACCACCTGCAATGCCTGATCTTTTTGAAGTCTTTTGGCATAACTGTTGCTCAATTCTTTTATTCCTTTCCTCAGTTTAGCAACCAAGCCTTGCAGCTCCAACTCAGTCTCATCTGTATGTGCAGCAAAGTATCCCATAAGGTTCCCAATTGAGTCATCTGACAAAGGCGGCACGACCCTTTTGCGGATGTCCACAGATTGGGACAAGACAGATAGCTTAGGAAACTGCAGTGAGCTTGATGATCTTGATGCAGCAGCCACTGCACATCTCCAGATGAGGGCTGTCACAGCTTCGGCATGTGTAGGCTGATCCACGATTGCACTGGCCGCTTTAGTTCTAAGACCTGCAATCTTGGATGCATAAAAAACAAACCTCTTTGTCACACAATTCACTCTCTTCACATCCACTGAAGACTGCTGGAATGAGGAGGCGTGATCAGTTGCTGGAAATCGGAACGATGCAGAGAAATCTGGAAGTAGAGCTTGACTAAATCCAAGGGCAGTGGCTGACCAGGCCATAATGAATGTGCTCAATGAGGCTGCATCGGCCAACTTATGTGACATACAAACCCCAATTGCCAATCCACCACAATCAAAGACATTGGCCTGAACAAGAAGCAGAGGTCCCCTGCCTGCTTCAGGGGACTCTGCGTCTACAGGAAGGAGCTTTCTCAGTGTCTGAGCATCAGGTTTTGAGAGAAAGGTAGACAGAAGGCCATTGACTCTAGCTTCCACATAGTCAACCCCATGGTCATTGCAATCAATGGAGATGTTACCTTTGATTCTTCCGGCAAGCGGGTAGAAGCGAGTTAAGGTTTCGGACAGTGATTTCTTGATGATCCAGATGGATTTTTCGGGGGTTGCAATGCCATTTTTGGGGTAGAAGAGGACCAGAGGTTCATAAGCAACAGGACCAAGTTGATCCAAAAGTGAAAGCTTGAAGTTTCTAAGATAATGGGGAGTTGGAGAGGATGGTTTTATGGTTTCTCTCTTGATTATTTCGAACTCCATGATCCGCTTCAACTTCTCTTTGGTGAATCACAATTCACAAGACTGACAACACACAGAACAATTGAACAATTGGGTTGCATGAATGTTGCTTGCTCATAAGAACAATTTGGCCTGACAGATGTGTGAATTGTAATATGATCTAGACAGGTGTCTGTCTGTATTTGTGTATATGTAATATAATTCAAACAGACGTGTTGTCCAACTAGGCCACGCAATGAAAAAGTCGTCAAGTAAAATTCGGGTGGCATAAAGAGCTGTAAAAGTTTTTAAAAAAAAACCGAGAAAAAAAAGCTGTAAAAGTCAACTCAAATTAGGCAACAGGGTTGAAAAGCTTCAGAAGTTAACAAAAGATGCCGGCCAGAGGTAGTGCAGGCTGAAAAGAATCAAAATACTTTTCCAAAGTGAACAAAAAGTGTCTGTAGAAAAAGCCTGCCACAGAATTGAGATCAATATAAAATAGAAAGAATTTTAGTTTGAGATTACGTCTTTCTAAATTCTATAACAATTTAAAAAAAGTTCACATCTCACGACAATTATTAAAATCAAAAAAGAAAAATTCAACGAATAACCGGCTAAGGCCGGTAGCATCTAAGAGCTATTGAATTTGAAGCATTATAATTTGTTTGTATCTTTCGGAGTTATGAATAGTATTCATCATACAAATAAAATATGTGAAGCTTAGGCGAAGTCGTGCTTCCAATAATGATATATGTACAAGGTCCTATAATTGCTATTAGTTTTATGAATAAAAAAGATTATCCCTTAAGCATTCTATTTAGAAAAATTTAATAAGCATTGTATCCTTAAGCAACCACCTTGACTTTTAATACGAAGACAAATGGAGTGGGTGGGAACTTGGGACATGATGAAGCAAACAATGGCGTCGAAAATTAAAAATGTATAAACTATCTAGAGGACATTAGTTTGTAAAATAAAATAAAATAAACCTTGTAAATTATAAAATTTAACCGCAGCACAATTCCAAAGGATAATTAGATTCTCGGTCATGTTACCAATTTATAAGGGTATATGTTAATTAATATACTCTCGGTCCATGAAATATTAACTATGTTATCCGTTCATATTTATTTAACTGAAGCACTATTTCACACACCTAGCCTAGTATCAACGATTTTCAAATGGGACTGTTGGATTTTTTTATTTTTTTAGATCAATAAGAAGGGAGTTTCGAACTTAATATCTTCTAACATCAGAAGGTTAAAATGACGTGTTAAAATCATTATCCAAGATTACGGCAACCAAGTGGGCTAGTTTATTGGTTATTTGAATATTTACCATTATACAATCAAGTCGTTTCTTGAGAGTATCGTTAAGCTATTGTCTTTAGCTATAAATCATATAATATATCATGAGTTAACCATAGTATAAGTTATATATAAAGATAAATATTAAAACACATGCAGGGGGTTTGTAGCTCAAGTGGTTAAGAGCTTTTATTCATGCATCCGAGGTTCGATGTTCGATTCCCTTTTCTCAATATCCCTTGTATAAGTAAATAAAAAAAGTTATATATATAAATATATATCAAAAAAGTTGACCTTTAATATGAAGACAGATGGAATGGTTGGGTACATGATAAGGAAAGAAATGGTGTCAATTTATTTATAAATGAAAAGTTGGAAACTTGTTCATAAACTATCTCACTCAACTGATGAACAGGGTGGGAAAGCATCGTACTAATAATTGAGTACATAAATTCAAATGGGGACTGGATGTATTTGGCCAATTACTTTCACAGTACATAGACAAGATCATATGCTTGAAGGCAGTAGATAAGCTATCAATGTTGTTCCTTCCCTTCTTTTTTTTCAATTTATATAAGGACACAATTAAGTGGTGATCACACTTGGATTTACAGAAGCATATCCGAGCAGTTCCACATTACTTTCAAATAAGGCCATGCTTTCTTGGCTCATAGTCAACCAAGCTTCAATTCCATTGCAATCTCCTTTATCCATCAAAACAATTATATTCTTAATTGCAATGCTAATTACACTCACCCATAATGGCTTTCCCCATCCGAAATCGGCTTCATAGAAAGGAAACCTACACCAACTTGTGCAGCTATAAATCTCCATTTCATCATCATTTTTCAGCTTACTGTGCTTATCTTTGATCCCTTGCCATGCCTCATTAGAATCAAAGACAATTTTTTTAGCATACTTTTCTTTCAGTTCGTTGATTCCTTCCCTCAATTTAGCAACCAAGTCTTTTAGATCTATGGTGCCCTCTTCAGCCTTTGATGTAAAAGAGCCCACAACATTCCCAACCAAGTTTTCTGGCAAGGGTGGCACAACCCTTTTGCGCAAGTTCACATCTTGACAGAACACACATCGTCTTTGAGTCCCCAACTTTGATCTTGATGACGCTTCCATTGCACATTTCCAAATGAGTGCTGAAACTGCTTCTACACGTGTAGGTTTGGGTACAACTGAACTGGTTAATTCAGATTGGAGAGCAGCGATCTTTGACGCATCAAACACAAACCTCTTTGTTATGCAGTTTTCTGCTTTGATAACTCCCTGGCTGGTGGTTGTGTGGAGTTAGAGAAATCTATTGGTGGAAACATAGATGCAGCACCAAATTTTGGAAGCACTAGTAGTACCTGATCACTGTCTCTGGACCCAAAGGCTATTGTGGTCCAACACTTGATGAAAGTGGATAGTGTGGATGCATCAGCAATCCTATGTGAAATGCTCAACCCAATTGTCATTCCACCACACTCAAAACAGTTGACTTGTACAAGAAGCAACCGGCCTGTGCTTGCTTCTTTGGATTCATATTCAATTGGAAGGAATTGTTTCAACATCTGAGCATCTGGGTGTTCCAAAATCTCCGATAAGGAACAATTGATTCGCGCTTTGACAAATTCAGCTCCTGCATCATTGCATTCGACCATGGCTTTACCTTCAATAATCCTTCCTGCTAAAGGGTAGAAGTGAGTGAGAGTTTTGCTTAATGATTCAATTAGATGCTGACATCTTTCATTGATGGCCACGACATGGTCATGGTGACCAGTTCTGACCTTACTAGTAGAACTAGTATTGGGATAGTAGAGTAGGATTGGGATGTAAATTGCAATAGCTGTCTGATCGAAAAAAGAGAGCTTAAAACTTCTCAAGTGAGGAGGAGTTGCGGAGGATGGTTTAATTGTTTGCCTCTCGATAATTTGTACCTTGGTTTCTGTGGCCATCTTACTTTGCTCCAGCTGATGCCTTCCTGGTTCATGTAAACACTTGTGGTGGGCTAATCATACATAGACCCTCCGGTATACATAATATATTTGTTTAGCTGCAAATCTACGCAAAGTACCAAAATCTACTATTGTTAGCTTGACCCCATGTCGTCCAAAAATAATACTGTGCTAACTAGTCCTAAGGTATGCATAATGAGCTAGTAATTGAAAATTATATCTGTTTAGTTGAAAGCAACACATTGTCCATCGTTCCACATGGAGAACGACATCAGACCAACAATTCAAAGTAACAAGAGAGATCATCAATTTTCCAACATAGCATAGGTGTGAATTCTAAAAGCAAGAGGACTTTTTGGTACTAATTAATAACAGATGGCACTCTGACTCAGATACAGAGAAGCATGTGCAAGCTTCGAGGATCATAACGATATTTCCCTTATTAAACAAGTTCGTCACTTTAGAAATGGTACTTGAGATGCAGAAGACGCAGATTAATTTTTGTATACTAATTAATTACACGACACTCGGATTCAGAGAAGCATATGCAAGCATCTCCTGGTTGCTTTCGATTATGGCCATATCTTCGTCTTTCAAAGTCAAGCGCACTTCTATGCCAATCCCATCACTTACATCCACCAATGAAATCATGTTCTTGATTTCTACAGTACTAGGGATGCTCATCCATGATGGCTTTCCCCATCCAAAATCGGCTTCATAGAAGGGAAACCTACACCAACTAGTGGAACAATAGGTGTCTATATCAACCTTTCCAACGAGCTTCGATAACTCAATGCACTGTTGGAACACATCCTCCCTATTAATTCCATTACCACATTTTATCTTAAATTCTTCCAAGCCCTTCCTCAATTTAGAAACCAAGCTTTTAACATCATGTTCTACTTCCCTCTCCTCTGTCTTTGCTACAGAGTACCCCACAAGATTTCCCAATAAGTTTTCCCCTGGGGCCTGCGGCAATATCTTCCTCATGTTCACAAATTGACACCACACAGATGGCCTTGCAAAATCTGAGTTTGATCTTGATGCTTCCATTACACATTTCCAAACGAGCGCTGACACTACTTCAACACGAGTTGGGTTTGGCACCGCAGCACTGGCAGCTTTTGACTTAAGAGCAGCAATCTTGGAGGCATCAAACACATATCTCCTTGTTATGCAATTTTCCTTGACAAAGTCAATGGAAGGTTGGGGTGAATTGAGGAAATCCAGAGGAGGGAAAAGAGATGCTGCAGCACCAAATTCTACAGGAGGCACAACATGGTCAGTATTGGCTGAGCCAAGGGCAATTGCAGCCCAGCTATTAATGAATTTGCAGAGCGTATAAGCATCAATGATCTTATGTGAAATGTTGAGTCCCATTGCCACCCCACCACATTCAAAGAAGTTGGCTTGGACTAGTAGAAGATGGCCTGTACCTGATTGTGCCATGAATTCTAATTCATTTGGATGCAACTGTTTTTGTATCCCAAGATCTGGCTTCTCCAATATCTTTGACATGGGACAGTTGACTCTGGCTTCAACAAATGTAGCCCCATGGTCATTGCAACAGATTGAAACATCATTAGATTGGATTGTTCCTGCAAAGGGATAGAAGTGACTGAGGGTTTCGGATAATGACCTTTTTAGAAGCTTGGATCTTTCAGCAGCCGAAGCCGCAGAATGGTGATCACTATTATTGCTGGGATAAAAGAGAAGTAGTGGGACATAAACTTGAGGAGTAAGCTGATCAAAAACAGAAAGGTTAGAACTTCTGAGGTGGTGAGGAGTTGGAGAAGATGGTCTAATTGTTTCCTCCCGAATGACTTCAACCTTGATTTCTGAAGTCATATTTTTCTCCGCACTTTCAAAGTTCCATAACACAGACCGTCCATATAAAGACATCACAGCTGCAGCTCATCCGGGACGAAATTCATCTTCTTTGTTTTATTCAGCTTATTATATTATCCAATTAGTATGCACATCATAACAATTTAATTACTAGAAGGGGATTAAAGAAATATAATGGCCGTCTGATTGAAAAAAGAGAGCTTTTAACTTCTCAACTCATCAAGTTGGGGGGATAGTAAATTTTTTTGCCTCCTCTCAACAATTTCTTCCTCTGTTTTAGTAGCCATCTAACTTTGCTCCTGCTGAGGCCCTCTAGATCATTTGTTTGGTTGCAGATCATGTAAAAATTTGTGAATTGTTCATATTTGTATAAACAAAAATTCTGTAAGCAGGTTATGTTCTGATCATCACAATTATAATATTCCTAATCAACGGCTATCACAAGACTTAGGCTTAGACTGTTAGTTGGTCATGATCATAGTTATTATTGCCAGATTTCTCACAACAGTTTAGCTTCAGCTGGCAGCTCTTAGATAGTGAAGGGCTCTCGTATTAATATTAAGAGCACTGATTACTTTCCCCCCCCCCAAAAAAAAAAAAAAAAAAAGAGCACTGATTAAATTATTCTTCCACTCCCTTTTAAATTCTATGCAAAGTTCCAAAGTCTACGATGGTCAGGTTGGATTTTATCCTGTCGGATACAAGTCATCACCAAGTGGAAGGTTTACTTGACCCCGTATCGTCCAAGAATAATATTCTACAACTATTTTTTGCCAAGCAAAATAGTGCAAATACTCAATTATGCTCATATTTTTTTAGATATATGCTTCTCAAATATGGAGGTATTTATAAAGAAGTATAAAGATGTGTTAACCTCAAACACAATAGGAAATAAATCTAAATTGCAATAGAAAATAAATCTTAATTACAATAGAACTAAATAAATGGATAAGTAACCAAAATCTTAACATAGCAAGGAACTAAATCCTAACTAAGTAAGAACTCGCGAACACTCCCCCTCAAGTTGGAGTAAAGATGTTTCGCATGCCCAACTTGACAAGCGAGTCATAGAACACCATACTTGACATTGACCAATCGAACAACTATAGAGAAGGTCTTTTGGTAAACAATAAGTGAAACAATTGCCAAACCAAAGCAAAGATCGCAGTGGAAACACAAGAGCAAACCCTAAAAAATAAGGCATATAGCAGAACACAGAAACCTTGTGAACACGGCAAAGGCAAGACGAAGAACATAGAAACCCTACGAACGCGGCAAAGGACACAGAAACCCTATGAACATGGCAAAGGCAAGGGAAAACCAAACCCTAAAAATAGGTTAAACCAAAGGCAAGGAAAGGCAAAGCAAGGTAAGGCAATGCAAATAAAGGCAAAGGGCACGACCACAACAATAGTAACGACAATTACCACAACAACGGAAAGCGAAGAAAACAAAGGCAACATCAACAGTGGCAACAACGACAACGAAAATAGCAATGGAAACGGCAACGACAAATTCTTCTATATCAATAGCTAATTCATGCAGATACTGTTGTGAATTAATACTAACTCACTTCCCCTTAGGACCTTGTTGTTGATGAACTTTGTGACCAACTCAATGATGGATGAGTCTTACACACACACAGAAATTTAACCAAGAAAGAAATGACACAAGTGTTTATAGAGGTTCAGCAAATTGCCTACTTCCTCTTTGGTGATCTCCTTGAGAACTTTCACTAATGAAGATAGGTTACAAACTTTGGTTTACAAAGAAAGGAAACCCCCTTAGAACACTACCCTCACAATCTGTTTCTCTCTCACCCTTGCTCAACACCTTGATACACTTAGAGAACTCTCTTGCTCTCCCCTTGGTATTTTCTGAACTTACAAGTTTTCAGCTTCTCTATACTTTGCACAAACTTATGCACTTAACAACTTAATGTTCTCTTGCTTCCTCTTCCCTCTTATATAGGCCTTGGGACTCCAAGATCAGATATCATTAAGTTATACATGTTCATGCTTTAGTTATCTCTCTTTAGACACCTGTTGTTGGCAGCTCATAAAGCAAGGGACAAAGGATGCTAGCTGCCATCAATCTCTTGAACCAAGAGAGAAAACACTCATGAAACAAGTTATCAATTTGCCAATGTGTTCTCCCAACTTTCCAGCTGCTATGCCACCTTCTAATATCTCAGATTTGATCAGAAATATCCTTGCAAGTCGATAGGAAGTGGTAGCACACCAAGGAAGACTTGAAAACGCGTAGGAATTTGAAACAGCATCGTCTGGGCGACCGTCGCCCGATCCTGCGACCGGTCGCTTTGTCACAGAATCAATTTTTCGCTCCAGACTTCGACCGGGGCGACCGGTCGCTTGTAACTTGCGACCGGTCGCTTTGGCATTTTGCTGAAACCGACCGGGCGCCATAACCTTGACCGGTCGCTGGTTTTTAATATTTTTGTATCTTTTTAATTGAGCCATTTTTCTCAACAATCTCCACCATGGCGAGATTAAAACCCCTTGTGGACACTATTGCTTTTCCAGGACATCTTTAATTTCTTGAGAATCGTCCGGATAACTCTCAAGAACTCCACCTCAATCTTAGCATGGAACAAGATTGAGCAAGCTCAAACAATGCTTGAACTTTGCTGCTGTGACTGGCTTTGTTAGACAATCTGAAGCGTTCTCCTTTGTATGAACCTTCTTTATCATGACGTCTCCTTCATTCACCCAATCCCTTACCTGGTGGTATCGGACATCAATGTGTTTAGACCTTCCATGAAATACTTGATTCTTCACTAGGTAGATTGCACTTTGACTATCACTTTGAATCACCACCAAGTTTTGGGCTATCCCGAATTCCTTAGCCAATCTCTTCAGCCATACCGCTTCCTTCGAAGCTTCCGTGAGCGCCATATACTCCGCCTCTGTTGTAGACAAGGCACTAACCGATTGTAACACCGCTCTCCAACTAATCGGTCCTCCACCACAAATGAAGACATATCCCGTGGTGGATCTCCTCTTGTCTAGATCCCCTGCATAATCAGAATCTACATACCCTGACACACATGCATTACCTTGTTGTTTTTCAAACAATATCCCAAGCCTCCTTGTGCCCTTCAAGTACCTGAGAATCCACTTTGCTGCTGTCCAATGAAGTCTGCCCGGATTCGCCATGTATCTTGACACCACACTTACGGCTTGAGCTAAGTCGGGGGCGTGTGCAAACCATTGCATACATAAGACACCCTACCAAGCTTGCATATGGAACTTTGCTCATTTCTTCCTTCTCATCATCCGTAGAAGGACATTCCTGTGCACTTAATTTGAAATGCTCCGCCAAAGGAGTAGACACGGGCTTGCAATCCATCATATTGAATTTTTCAAGTACTTTGGAAATGTACTTACTTTGTGACAGCCATAGCTTGCCTGCGTTTCTGCCTCTCCTTATCTCCATTCCTAGGATCTTTTGTGCAGAGCCTAGATTCTTCATGTCAAACTCCTTTCCAAGCAATGTTTTTAATTCCTGGATTTTTGACATATCTTTACATGCAATTAGCATGTCATCAACATAAAGAAGTAAAAGGATGAAGTTACCATCCTTAAATGCATGACTGTAAACACAGCAATCTGATTCACATCTTCTATATCCAATCTTCATCATGAAAGAATCGAAGCACTTATTCCACTGCCTTGGAGATTGCTTTAGCCCGTATAAAGACTTCTTCAACCTGCAAACCAGATTTTTCTTGCTTGCTTCAATGAACCCTTGAGGTTGGCTCATGTAGATATCTTCCTCCAAGTCTCCATGGAGGAAAGCAGTCTTCACATCCATTTGCTCCACCTCAATGTCCTCTTGGGCTACTATGGAGAGGAGTAGCCGTATAGAAGTATGTTTCACCACCGGTGAGAAAATTTCATCATAATCAACTCCCTCCTTTTGCAAATATCCCTTGGCCACCAATCGAGCTTTGAACATGGTGGCTCCCTTCTCATGCATTTCTTCTTTCTTCCTAAACACCCACTTGCAGCCAATAACCTTGCGATCTTTGGGTTTAGGAACTAACTCCCAAACTGAGTTTTGGTGTAGAGATTCCATCTCTTGCATCATAGCTTCCATCCAACTTTCCCGCTCCTCATTCTCAACAGCTTCTTGGAACGTGGTTGGTTCTTCTTCACTTGCATTTAGAGCATAGTGAACTGAGTCCGTGTCCCATCCAAACCTTTGAGGTGGTTTGATGGTTCTCTTGGGCCTGGACCGAGCTATAGATGATGGCTCCACCATTTCTTGAGCATCTTCTTCTTCTTCTTGAGTTTGTTGTTGATTTTGCCCAGCTTCTTCCTCCTCAATGTCAGACTCCTCCTCCTCCTGAACGTCTTTAGTTGGCTGTTTTTGTGAAGTCTTTCTTGACACCTTCTTGAGTGGAACTTCAATGGTTGTTTCTCTTTCAACAACATCCTCCTTTGCTTCTGAATTCTTGACTTTGTTCAAAGGCATGGTCTTTTCATCAAACACAACATCTCTCCTGAGTATCTTCTTGTGGTTCACCGATCCCATAGCTTGTAGCCCTTCACTCCGCTCTCGAAGCCGATGAAAATGCATTCAAGAGACTTAGGCTTCAACTTGGTTCTTTCATCACTAGGAATAAGTGCAAATGCACTGCATCCAAACACTTTAAGATTAGAAAAAACTATTGACTTATTTGACCATACCTCCTCTGCACATTTGAACTCAAGATTTCTTGAAGGTGATCGGTTAACCAAATAGGCAGCGTGGTTAACTGACTCTGCCCAAAATGATTCGGGCAATCCTGCATGAATCCTCATACATCTCTCACGCTCCATGAGAGTTCTATTCATCCTTTCCGCAGCTCCATTTTGTTGGGGCGTCTTCTTCACGGTAAAGTGCCTCTTAATGCCTTCGTTTCTGCAAAACTCAAGAAATTTGTTGTCCTTATATTCACCACCGTTGTCACTCCTTAGGATCTTGATTTTTCTTCCGGTTAGGTTCTCCACTTCCGCCTTCCACTCTTTGAATTTGGTGAAGACCTCAGATTTCTCCTTCATGAAGTAGACCCAAACCTTTCTGGAAAAATCATCCAAGAAAGTCACGAAATAGCGAGCTCCACCCTTTGATTTAACCGGTGATGGCCCCCATACATCTGAGTGAATATAATCTAGCACTCCTGTGCTACCTTCCTCTTTATCTCGCAGCTTGAAAGCTATCTTCGATTGCTTTCCCATGGTACAAAATTTGCAGAACTCCAGCTTGCAGCTTTGAACACCTTTCAACAATTTTCTTTTATGTAGTTCCTGCATGCCTCTCTCACTCATGTGCCCTAGCCTCAAATTCCAAAGCTGAGTTTCATCATCCGAGTCCTTGCTTGTGGACACAGCTGCTCCACCTGTTATTGTTGTACCGCACAATCTATATAGACAATTAGGTTGAACTTCTCCCTTCATAACCACAAGTGAACCTTTTGAGATTATGATTTTCCCTCCATTAGCCTTAACAGAATAACCATTCTTATCAAGAGTTCCAAGGGAAATAAGATTCTTACGCAACTTTGGAATATGCCTTACCATTCCAAGCGTCCTAACAGTCCCGTCATGCATCTTTATCTTGATTGTACCGGTGCCTATGACTCTACAAACCGAGCCATTCCCCATTATAACTTCGTCACCTTCTTCTTTCTCATATGTGTCAAACCACTCCTTGTTTGAGCACATATGGTATGAGCACCCGGAATCCAAAATCCAATCCGAAGAGAAACACCTTGAAGAATTAGCATATGTATTAGTATTAACATTGCCATTAACACATAAAAGCTCACCATCACTTTCCGTGACTTCCTCAGCTGTGTTTGCTGCATTCTTCCCTTTGTTCTTCTTCTCTTTCCATATGGGGCAATTTCTTTTCCAGTGCTCTTTTGACCCACACTCGAAACAACCATCTTTCGCCTTGGATTTTGATCTTCCTTTGTTGCCTTTCTTGCCTTCACGCCTTTTTGAACGACCCCTATCTTCGGTCTTAGCAAATAGACCTTCACCTTGAGAGTTTTCTCCAGAACGTTGAGCCATCCTATGGTGCGTCATGATGTCTTGCAGCACAGGCTCGAAATCCAGAGTGACCTTCCCGAACATAAGAGTGGTTCGAAAGTGTTTATAGGACGGAGGTAAGGATGTTAGCAACATAAGTGCCTTATCCTCCGTACTATAAATAACTTCCATTCTTTGCAAATCAGCAACACATCTATTGAAACTACTTAAATGTTCCATTAGATTACCTCCTTCTTCCATCTTCAGATTTAGGAGTTCTTCCTTTAGGAAGAGCTTGTTGGACAGCGACTTCCCTGCAAACATCTCTTCGAGCTTCTCCCATGTTTGCTTCGCGGTATCCTTCAACACGTTGATGAGCACATCATCGGAGAGGTAGTTTTCGATGGCTCCTCTAGCTAACTCGTCAAGTACGCCCCACTCCTCATCTTTCATGTCTGCTGGCTTCTTTTCCTTGCCAACTAACACAACATGGAGATGTTGTTGTGTAAGAGCTGACCTCATCCTTCGTTGCCAAAGAGTGAAGTTCTCCTTCCCTGTGAAAGGCTTTAGCTCCATCTTCATGCTTGTTGCCTGTGGTTGCTTCACATGTTGTGAACTGCTACCACTCTCAACTTCTTGTTCACTTGCCATCTTCAACACACTAGCACTCCAAAAGAAAGACTAGCACAGCTGCCAAAACACAGCTCTGATACCACTTGTTGTGAATTAATACTAACTCACTTCCCCTTAGGACCTTGTTGTTGATGAACTTTGTGACCAACTCAATGATGGATGAGTCTTACACACACACACAGAAATTTAACCAAGAAAGAAATGACACAAGTGTTTATAGAGGTTCAGCAAATTGCCTACTTCCTCTTTGGTGATCTCCTTGAGAACTTTCACTAATGAAGATAGGTTACAAACTTTGGTTTACAAAGAAAGGAAACCCCCTTAGAACACTACCCTCACAATCTGTTTCTCTCTCACCCTTGCTCAACACCTTGATACACTTAGAGAACTCTCTTGCTCTCCCCTTGGTATTTTCTGAACTTACAAGTTTTCAGCTTCTCTATACTTTGCACAAACTTATGCACTTAACAACTTAATGTTCTCTTGCTTCCTCTTCCCTCTTATATAGGCCTTGGGACTCCAAGATCAGATATCATTAAGTTATACACGTTCATGCTTTAGTTATCTCTCTTTAGACACCTGTTGTTGGCAGCTCATAAAGCAAGGGACAAAGGATGCTAGCTGCCATCAATCTCTTGAACCAAGAGAGAAAACACTCATGAAACAAGTTATCAATTTGCCAATGTGTTCTCCCAACTTTCCAGCTGCTATGCCACCTTCTAATATCTCAGATTTGATCAGAAATATCCTTGCAAGTCGATAGGAAGTGGTAGCACACCAAGGAAGACTTGAAAACGCGTAGGAATTTGAAACAGCATCATCTGGGCGACGTCGCCCGATCCTGACGACCGGTCGCTTTGTCACAGAATCAATTTTTCGCTCCAGGCTTCGACTGGGCGACCGGTCGCTTGTAACTTGCGACCGGTCGCTTGGCATTTTGCTGAAACCGACCGGTCGCCATAACCTGCGACCGGTCGCTGGTTTTTAATATTTTTGTATCTTTTTAATTGAGCCATTTTTCTCAACAGATACAACTTCTCTTCACTCTCCCTCTCCCCCTGAAGAGAAGGGGTTGTCAGAGTCAAGGAATATACAATATCTTCATGGCAAAGAGGAACAACTCATTTTCACTCCCCCTACCCCTTCTTCCTCAAGGGGGAGCAGAACACTTAAATATCAAGGAGAACGCAAGCACATGTCACAAGAAAACCAAGGCTCTGATACCATGTCAGAAAAGTAGGGCAAATATTCAATTATACTCATATTTTTATTGATCTCCAATATAGAGATATTTATATGGAAGTACAACCCTAAATAAAATAGGAAATAAATCTAAATTACAATAGAAAATAAATCTCAATTATAATACGACTAAATAAATGGGTAAGTAACTAAAATCCTAACATAGTAAGGAACTAAAATCCTAATTAAGTAAGGACTCGCCAACAATTTTAAGACCAATAATCAAAGCAATGAGTGAGATCATCAAAGGTAACAACATAAAATTCATATTAATTTTGGTACTAATTAGTTACGTACACATGGCCGACTAGCTCTTCGTCTAGTGAGATTTCTCTTTTATTGGAAGAGTTTCCAAGTTTGAATCTCTCTTTTGCTTGAGTACAAAGAAAAAAGAAGAAGGTAAAATTACAGGAAGACCTCGGATTCAGAGAAGCGTATGCAAGCAGCTCCTGGTTACTTTCAACTAAGGCCATGTTTTCCTCTTTCAAACTCAATCTTGCTTCTATACCATTCCCATCTCTTTCATCCATCAATGAAATTATGTTCTTGATTTCTACAGCACCAGCTGGGATACTTATCCAGGATGGCTTTCCCCATCCGAAATTGGCTTTGTAGAAGGGAAACCTGCACCAACTGGTGGAACAATAGTTGTTGTCTGTATCCACCTTTCCAATGAGGTCCCCTAACTCTTTGCACAGCTGCAACACATCCTCCCCACTAATTCCATTAGTAAAATTTACCTTAATTAAATTCCTCAAAGCTCTTCCTCATTTCAGCAACCAAGCTTTGAACATCATGATCTACTTCACTTTCTTCTGTCTTTGCTACAAAGTACCCGAAGAAATTTCCCAATAAGTCGACTGTCATGGGCAGATCCATTATTTTCCGCATGTTCACAACTTGACACCATGCGGATGGCCTCACCGAGCCCAAGTTTGATCTTGATACTTCCATTACGCATTTCCAAATGAGCGCTGACACTACTTCAACGCGTGTTGGGTTTGGCACGGTTGTGCTGGCAGCTTTGGACTTTAGAGCAGCAATCTTTGAGCCATCAAACACTAATCTCCTTGTTACACAATTTTCGTGGACAAATTCCAAGGGAGGTTGTGGCGAGTTGAGGAACTCCAGAGGTGGTAAAAGAGAAGCTGCAGCACCAAATTGTGCAGGAGGCACTACATCAGTAGTCGTAGTGGAGCCAAGGGCAATTGCAGCCCAGCTATTAATGAACTTACTGAGTGTGTGAGCATCACCGGCCTTATGCGAAATGGTGACTCCAATTGCCACTCCACCACATTCAAAGAAGTTGGCTTGAACTAGTAGAAGATAGGCTTTGCCTGATTGTGTCCTGCATTCTATATGATTTGGAACCAATTGTTTCTGCATCCCAAGATCTGGTTCTCCCAAAATCTGTGATATGGGACAGTTGACTCTGGCTTCAACAAATGCAGCCCCATGGTCATTGAAGCTGATTGAAGAATTATATTTGAATTCTCCGGCCAAGGGGTAAAAGCAAGTGAGGGTTTCAGATAATGATGTTTTTAGAAGGATGGATCTCTCAGCAAACAAAGAATGGTGGTGATCAATATTATTGACCTCATCACTACTGCTGGGATAGAAGAGAAGTAGTTGGACATAAACTTCAGATGTGACCTGATCAAAAACAGAGAGGTTGGAAATTCGAAGGTGGTGAGGAGTTGGAGAGGATGGTTTAATTGTTTCCTTGCAAATGACTTCAACCTTCATCTCTGTAGCCATCTTTTGCTTCTAACTTGACTTTCATAACAAAGATCCTCCATATAAAGACACATATTTAATCAGCAATAATTCTAGGCTCACCTAATTTTTCTCCAAATGGTTTATTAGCTAGGATTTTTTTTGTAAGTATTTTGTGCTTATCTTATAAATGAATGGATATTTATATGGTCCCATAAAAAAATGTAAATTGAACCACTATATATTCGTTGTTAATTTGCTAAAACATTTTGTTCTATGCTGAAAGGAATCTATTTGCTTTTATTCCTCAAGTGTGGTATAATTAATTCATGTTAATTCGATATCGGACACGGACAGTTGACTTTCGCTTCTAGATGAAGCTCCATGGTCATTGCAGGTCATTGAAACATTATATTTGAATTTTCCTGCAAAGGGTTACAAGTGAGTGAGGGCTTCAGATAATGATTTCTTTAGAGGCTTGAATTTTTCAGCAAACAGAGAATGCTGATCAATATTGCCCTCATCACCCTGTGCTGGGATAGAAGAGAATTCATGTCACGTTGAAACTGATTGGACCAATAACTGAAAGTAACCAGCTAGAGAGATCATGAAAAAAACTCCAACATAGCATTCATATTAATTCTACATTAAACCAGAAGAGGTTGATCTTTCTGTATTAATTAATTACACGACACACGGATTCAGAGAAGCATATGCAAGCAGCTCCTCGTTGCTTTCAATCATGGACATGTCTTCTTCTTTCAAAGTCAAGCGAGCTTCTATGCCAATGCCATCACTTACATCCACCAATGAAATCATGTTCTTGAGTTCGGCCGTGCTAGGAATATTACTCAACCATGATGGCTTTCCCCATCCGAAATCAGCTTCATAAAAGGGAAACCTGCACCAACTGGTTAAACAATAGTTGTCTATATCAACCTTTCCAATGAGCTTCCCTAACTCATTGAACTGTTGGAACACGTCCTCACTACCAATTCCGTTACCATATCTTACCTTAAGTTCTTCAAAGCCCCTCCTCAATTTAAAAACCAAGCTTCCAAGATCATGTTCGGCTTCGCTTTCCTCTGTCTTTGCTACAGAGTACCCCACAAGATTTCCCAATAAGTTTTCTGCTGGGGACTGCGGCAATATCTTCCTCATGTTCACAAATTGACACCATATGGATGGCCTTATGACACCCGAGTTTGAACTTGATGCTTCCATGGCACATTTCCAGATGAGCGCTGACACTACTTCAACACGCGTTGGATTTGGCACCGTGGCACTGGCAGCTTTAAGCTTGAGAGTAGCAATCTTGGAGGCATCAAACACAAATCTCTTTGTTATGCAATTGTACTTGACAAAGCCAACAGAAGCTCGGGTTGAACTGGGAAAATCAAGAGGTGGGAAAAGAGATGCTGCAGCACCAAATTCTACGGGAGGCACTACATGATCGGTACTGACCGAGGAAAGGGAAATTGCAGACCAGCTATTAATGAATTTGCAGAGTGTATAAGCATCAATGAGCTTATGTGAAATTATATATATACTAAAACTCAGTTCGCCGATTCACTGTTCCTAGACTATTCATTCGCAATAGTAAAATGACGTTTGTGCCCCTGCTTAATTGGTTGCCCTCTTAATTATGTTCAGTAAAATGGCATTCTTGCCCTAATGCATAGCGACATAACCCTTTTGTCAGGTCGCTGGAGTAACCAAAGCCGCTTCATCAAAGAGAAGTGAGAGAGAGAGAGGCCTCAGAGATCATAGTCGTCTTCTCCAACTCTCTTCCCGTCTCTTTCCCTTTCTCTCTGCCTCCGCCGCTGTCATCATCACAAGCACCGACTCTCCGCCACTGCGTTGGTCTTCTTCTTCAGATCGAACTCCAGCTTTCTCTCCGTTTCTGTCTCTTTCTCTCACTGATCTGTAAGTAAATTTTGCTTCATCTTTCCATTCGATTTTTGTTGCTCTTCTTTTTCATTTTTGTTGTTACTTATATCTTGGATCTTATTTGATTAGACTATAAGACCTGTTTTAATTTGCTGCCCTAAAAGTCCAAATCCCTAATTTTTCCTCATCGCGGTCTGTGTTTGATTTGCAAATTTTATCCAAATGCTGAAATTGATTTGATTGTGTTATTATTTTGATTAAATCAGGTTAAACAATTTAGTTATTAAAATACTATATGATTGCTTTTGATAAGATTTTCTGTTTGGTTATTAAAAATTAGTTGGTAAACCCTGAAAATCGGTATTTGGATATGCTGGTTCTTTTGTTAGAGGGTTTAGGATGGCTATGTTTTGGTAAGCAGGATATGCTGTTATTTGAAATTTTTAGGGTTTAGCAGAGAACTGAAATTCTTTGAGTTTAACAAAGAATTTTCAAATCTTTGATGACAACGACTTTTCATTGCTTAGGCAGGTTTTTAAATTAAAAAGAAGGATTAAAATTGATGAATATTTCAATTGTTGGTTGCTTACGCAGGTTTTGAAAAAAAAGAGATTAAAATTGATGAATATTTCAATTGTTGGTTATATTTATTATTTGGTTTCTCTTTTGATCTTCCTTTTTAATCGTTTTTGTTGATTGATATAGTGATTGTTTTTCTTTTTCTTTTTTATAATTGTTTTGGGTTGTGTTTGATTTATGCTCAAAAGAATTGCCCCCAGTATTTTATTCTCTTTGTTTTTCTAAAAGACAAGTATTTAGAATTTTCAACTGGACAAAGAACTTTACATGTAATATTCTAAAAGCTGAGAGAATTCTCTGCAACTAGCCTTTGGAAATATGTGGTTGTCAGTGTTCTTCTAAAAGAAAAAGCCAAGTCTAAGACTATGATGATTAATTCCTTACCATTGTGGCAGGCATGAAAAGCTTTTACCTGATTGAACAACTTGGCCAATAGGCAATGTAATACCAAGAAAACTAACAAAACAATGGATGATGGATTTGTATTATATTCAAGTCTTGATTTGCCTCATTTTAATGCCAAAAAGTTGAAAAATCTTGATATTGGATCATGCATTCTGCAACAAAGAATATAGTTTCAAATGGGATTTGAAATATCTTATTTAGTGTTAGTATCCAGTGAAATACAATGAGTATAAATTAAGGAAATGGATTCTACAAATTTCTTTCTGGGGGAATTTGCTGCCCATTGATCTACAATTCTGCTATCATTGTTAATTAAATTGATTAATTACTTCATTATGGCTGCATTGCGATATTGCCAATGTGGAAAAGGATTTATATTTGAGAGATGTTATTCTGTTTTGTTTTGTCTCTGTTTGTTTTTGTTTTCTAGGATTTTTCTTTTGTTTTAGTAGTGGACTAACAAAGTTGAAGCATCTCATATAAAAACGCTGCACAGGAAAACATATTTGAACAGTTTTGGGACTTGAAAATCAAAACCTTCAATTTTTTCGATTTTTTCTTGCTTTTTCTCCTCTTCTTTCTTAACCATGTGTACTTTTGATGTTTTGTAGGTGGTGTTTTGCTGCTTTAGATAGAGCCGTTTGGTGGTTGTTTTTGGTTCTGTTAAACAAGAGGTTCGTATCTATGTTGAAAAGAAACAAAAAATGAACACAGTATCTAAGCTTCAAAAACTTTTATGCTTTTGTTCTCTATTTTAGAAACACTTGCTTTTGTCCCCAACAAAAAACAACCAATTCATCAGCTGTTGATGGATCACTCTAAATTGTGTAATGATCTATTGTTGTTAATATTAGTTTTTTTAATTTTTAATTTTTTGTTTTTATGTTCATATGTTTTTATACTAATTTTGTGCAGAATATATTCATTTGGTGATTTCATGTTATAGATATTAAAAACTGTCTCAATAGCTATTTGATGTGGTTTACTGCCAATATATGAACATGAATGAATATATAACATAAAAAGAAAGAGAGACCAACATGACGATGTTGATGACTGCTAGATAATTTTGTACACATCTTTATAGTGATAAAAGCCTTTTCTTTTTTCAAATTCAAAACACAATGAACATTGCTTCTATCCGTGATCTCCAGCCGTTTCAGTTCGGTGTTACAATTAGAGTTCGTGTGTGTAGAACATGGAGACCAAAAGTCTTCAAATCAGATGATCAATTTTCTGGTTTACAATGTATCTTGGTAGATACAATGGTGAGGAAATCACTCCCTTATACTATTTAAACTTAAATAGTAACAGGACATACATGAATTCATATATTTGCTTGGACATTGATGTTTGGCTATTAACGCAGCTCTTATTAAACAATTCTTTTTGTTGATTATGCAATCTAACCCCTACCATTTGTCATAACAAATTTTTATAATTTTACAATCTAATCGTTAACAAATTTGTTTACTTTTGGCCAAAAGTTTACTTTTAAAATGTTATTGCTTTCAATTGAATGCACATCCATAGTTAAACAACTCAATTCATTTGCGATACCTTTCTTCCTCATTAATCGTCAATGCATTTGTTTTAACTTTTCCCTTTATCCATTTTTTTCCCCAAATAATTGAACATATTTTTCATCTATGGGTAGCATTCCTTTTTCTACTTTGTTGGTTAAGCCAACCCCATTGTAGTGAGTAGAAGGAGATTTACAGTTTCATATTTCAACCCCATTGTAGTGGATTAGGGTTTCTAAATGCCAGTTAATCACTGAATCTCAATGTTGTTGTTACTGATTAGCTGTGATTTTCCCCAAAAATATGTAGCTTAAGTGTCGATGAAGTACTCATCAATATGCTTGCTCAATGTTGTTCTTTGAATCTGTGTTTTGTTGTGATATTCGGATTTCTCATACATTAGACCATGCTTCCTCTTTTTGGTTCAATGTTGAAAGCATTTAGGTTTGATCTGTTTACTATCTCTAATTTTTGGATCCTAATGGAATTTCTTTGATTATATATGTTGTTTCTCCAGAGCACCGATGAAAAATGCATTTAGATTTGATGGGTTTGATGTCAATGGTATGAATCTCTCTCTCTCATTTTGGTTTTGTTTTTGGTTCACCAAATGGTTTTCGTCTATTTTGATTTTCTGATTTTTTAAATTATTTTTCGGGGATTAATCTCTCTCTCTCTCTCTCTCTCTCTCTCTCTCTCTCTCTCTCTCTCTCTCTCTCTCTCTCTCTCTCTCTCTCTCTCTCTCTGTGTCTCTTCTGGATATTGTTAGCAAATTAAAACAAATTAACAAATTTCCTTTTCTCTCCATCTCTGCTTTCGCTTATCTAACTTGCATTTGTTTTTTTGGCATCGGCATATGGTTTCCCTTTAATTTCTAGATATTCTTGGGTAACGCTCTGATTTTGTTATAGAAAGCCATTTTTACAGAAAATATTCTCTCTCTCTTTGGGTGATTTTGTCATCCATTTCTTTTGCTTTTTCGTTCTGGCTAAGCTTTTACTACAAGCATTACCAAACCTCACTGTGCATTTCATATTAGTTTTTGGTTGTTTTGATTTCAATTTAAGTTTCATGCTACATGATGTGTAATGTTAGAATTCTTTTGTAGTTACACTGTTAGAATCCTGAAATTTAAGTATTTGCTTCAAGTTGGTTGGTTGGTTGTATTTTGAGGCTATGTAATTATGTGGTTGTTGTACTTCATTCTAATTACTGTTTATTTCTTTTTATTTCTTTTTTTAATTTCAGTATGAATCACAGTTAGGCAGTCATCCAATGGCTTCAGGTATGACTTATGAAAATTAAAGAGTTATTCAAATCTACATGTCTTATTGAAACTTTGGAATTTTATCTCAACAGATTCAATGGTCTCTCACCTCTCTGACAAGCAATCACTGAAGCAAAGAAGCGAAGATAACTTTCAGGTTAATGTTTCTTCATTTTGATGTATTGACATTTTTTTCCTTTTTGTGTAGCCTCAAAATTCCTTCACAAAATTCGACTTGGCTCTACTACAACGTGTTTTCTGCTCTCTTTCCTTATGTTTTTTCCCCCTGATTTAATTTCAGGCTTAAAAATGAAATTTTGATTGTTTCAGGAGAGCTTGGGTAGGAAATCCAAATACGAGAAGCGGTCGTTCGCCCAAATTGTTTAACCATTCTTCGCTTTAAAGGTATAATTTATGATTGCCTCTCTTCCTTATACTCTTTACTTTTTTTTTGGTACTGATTTCTTTATTTTTGCAATGTTTGTTTGCTCATCATTTCTGCATTTTCATGTTTGTATATTTCTTTTCTTCCACAACTTTATACACATTTTACATAATTTCATAACCCGCAGCACCGCGCGGGTCCTTTTGCTTGTGTTGACTACAATTGCCATCCCACCACATTCAAAAAAGTTGGCTTGGACCAGAAGAAGATGGCCGGTGCCCGATTGTGCCCCTGATTCTATTGCATTTGGATGCAACTGTTTTAGCATCCCAAGATCTGGTTTATCGAAAACCTGTGACATGGGACAGTTGACTCTGGCCTCAAAAAATTTAGCCCCACGGTCATTGCAACAGATTGAAACATCCTTAGATTGGATTGTTCCTGCAAAGGGATAGAAGTGAGTGAGGACGTGGGATAATGACCTTTTCAGAATCTTGGACCTTTCAGCAGCCAAAGAATGGCTATCGCCGTTATTGCTGGGGTAGAAGAGAAGTACGGAGACATAAACTTGAGGAGTAAGCTGATCAAAAACAGAAAGGTTAGAACTTCTGAGGTGGTGAGGAGTTGGAGAGGATGGTCTAATTATTTCCTCCTGAGTGACTTCAACCTTCATCTCTGAAGTCATATTTTTCTCCACGCTTGAAAATTTCACAACACAGCTCCTCCGGGACGAAATTAAACTTCCTTGTTTTATTGAGCTTATTATATTATCCAAATGGTACATACACCATAACAATTTAATCTATTTTGGTGGGCTTCTTACTTTGCTCCAGCTGATGCCCTCCTGATCATGTAAACATTTGTGAATTGATTATATTCGATCATCACAATCATAATCCTCCTAATTAATCAACAGCTATCACGGGACTTAGGCTAAGACTGTTTGTTGGTTATGATCATTGTTCATTGTTTATTGTTAGATAGTGAAAGGCTCTTGTACTTACATTAAGAGCATTGATGACATTATTAAGAGAAAAATTATTCCTTTATTCTTCCACAGACTATAAGTTCTATGCAAAGTGCCAAAGTCATCATCAAGTGGACGATTAACTTGACCCCATATTGTCCAAAAATAATATTCTACAACTAATTTTGAGACCTATAATTAAAAGTAAAGAGTGAGATCATCAAAGGTAACAACATCACATCCATTTTAATTCTAGAAGCACAAGAGTGGTACTAATTGTTTACACAATGACACTACCGACTAGCTCTTGGTCTAATGAAATTTCTTTTTGTTGGAAGAGGTTCCAAGTTCGAATCTTCCCTCCTCCAGAGTAAAAAGAAAAAAAGAAGAAAGAAAAATTATAGGACGACTAGTGGGGGATCCAGGATTTGAAAGGCAGGGCGAAACTTACTTGCTAAACTCAGCGGTACAAGCAAATTCAAATTTGATTAATAAACATAAAAAACACACATAGGGGAAATCATAGATAGATCATAGAATTGGACTAAGAAAAATGAAAAATGAAAAAGAAAATTCATAAATTGTGGATTAAAAATGGGACACACATTTGCCACATCAGAATTTAACAGACCAACTAATGGTCTAGTTAATGGAGGGTCTTATTTTTAGGGTTTCCATAAGTTTGAGTACCAGATTGTTGGGTCTTCAAAGCTTAGGTATGAGTTTGTGACGAACCTCATAGTTCAAAGAAGCATATGTAAGCAGCTCCCGGTTACTTTCAACTATGGCCATGTCTTCCGCTTTCAAACTTAAGCGTGCTTGTATACCATTCCCATCTCTTACATCCATCAATGAGATTATGTTCTTGATTTCTACAGCACCAGCTGGCATACTCATCCATGATGGCTTTCCCCATCCGAAATTGGCTTTGTAGAAGGGAAACCTGCACAAACTGGTGGAACAATAGTTGTCTACATCCACCTTTCCAATGAGCTCCCCTAACTCTTTGCAGAGCTGCAACACATCCTCCCCACTAATTCCATTAGCAAACTTTACCTTCAATTCCTCAAAGCTCTTCCTCATTTTAGCAACCAAGCTTTGAACATCATGATCTACTTCACTTTCCTCTGTCTTTGCTACAAAGTGCCCGAAGAAATTTCCCAATAAGTCGTCTGCTGAGTGCTTAACCAAAACTTTCCGCATGTTCACAAATTGACACCACGAGGATGGCCTTACAAAACCCAAGTTTGATCGTGATGCTTCCATCATGCATTTCCAAATGAGTGCTGACACTACTTCAACGCGCGTTGGGTTTGGCACAGTGGCACTTGCAGCTTTGGACTTGAGAGCAGCAATATTTGAGGCATCAAACACTAATGTCCTTGTTACACAATTTTCTTGGACAAATTCCACAGGAGATTGAGGTGAATTGAGGAAATCTAGAGGTGGTAAAAGAGATGCTGCAGCACCAAATTGTGCAGGAGGCAGCACATCAGTAGAAGTAGTGGAGTCAAGGGCAATTGCAGCCCAACTATTAATGAATTTGCTTAGTGTATAAGCATCACCGATCTTGTGTGAAATGCAGACTCCAATTGCCACTCCACCACATTCAAAGAAGTTGGCTTGAACTAGTAGAAGATAGCCTTTGCCTGATTTTGTCCTGCATTCTATATCATTTGGAACCAATTGTTTCTGTATCCCAAGATCTGGTTGGCCCAAAATCTGTGATATGGGACAGTTGACTCTGGCTTCAACAAATGTAGCTCCCTGGTCATTGCAGCTAATTGAAGAATTATACACGAATTCTCCGGCCCAGGGATAGAAGTGTGTTAGGATTTCAGATAATGATATTTTTAGAAGGTTGGATTTTTCAGCAAACAAAGAATGGTGATCAATATTATTATTGACCTCATCACTACTGATGGGATAGAAGAGAAGTACTGGGACATAAACTTCAGATGTGATCTGATCAAAAACAGAGAGGCTGGTGTTTTTAAGGTGGTGAGGAGTTGGAGAGGATGGTTTAATTATTTCCTTGTGGATGACTTTAACCTTGATCTCTGAAGCCATCTTTTGCTCCAAGCCTGAGTTTTGTAACAAAGACCCTCTATATATAAAGAGCACAAAAAGAGAAGGATAGAGTTGTGGAATCCATTGACACTGACTTGGTAACACAGAAGACTTGATCTAATGAACAATAATGCTAGTCTGTTATCCAATTGTTTATTAGATCCGTTTTTATGTATTTTGTGCTTACCACTATACTGGTTGAGCCGATTGCATGTACCACTATACTCTGTTTTTTTCATTGCATTCATCCACGTGATTTCAGTATTTAAATCTCTTTAGTTCCTGTTGCGTGAGTTGCCGGCATGTAATAATTTGTTAATTTGCTAAAACATGTGGTAAGATTTCAAAAGGAATCTATATTGTTCTTATTGAGAGGCCGATAATATACTAAACTTACACACAGTACACGGATGTTAGCACTTAAACCAAAAACCTTTCCTGAGTAAGAATTTGCTCCAAACCACTACACTAGCAGGTCATTTGCTTTAATCAAGTTCCTTAGACTAGTGTGAGTAGTTGAGAATCTTGATACGCACCAAAGGAGAATCTAGGATTCTATAGCAGTTGTCGGCATTATTGATCAGCTAAAGTACACTTTTTATTGTTATGGTTTGGCCCCTTTTTCCTTTTAGTCCATATCATTTTAATTTTTGCAATTTTAGTCCGTGTAATTTGGTTTGATTTACAATGATTTTTTACTTTTGGTCGAAGATTTACAATGGAAATTAAAATTGTAAGCTTTTGTCAAATATATAGATCTAGATGAAACTTTGCATGAAAATAAGCAACCACCACATGCAAGGGTTTAGCCCAAAAAAAGAACCCACCACATGTGACGACATTTTAATATCTCCAAAAACATTTTTAATGAGAAATCTTGAGAATTTCGCCTCAATTTCTTTACAATGTTGGACTAATTGGCACATAAACATTTTTGTGTGTGTTTGTAATATTGCACTGGTCCAGATAAATTTAGTATATCAGTTGTATTCATGTAATTATTTGTTTCACACCTCATATAAGAACTCACATCCAAGTTCCAAACAAATAGTATAAATCCCAATACTAAAACAATAAAAAATCCAGACATTAAAAAAAAAGAGTAAATTGCCATTTTCCCGACTGAACTATATGTGTCTGAGAATTAAGCCCCCAAACTATTTTTTCAAAAAATTAAGGATATGAAATTTTTAAAAATAGCCAATTTATCCCCTTCCGTTAAATACAAAAGAATTCCATCCAATATGCCGTCAACTATCAGCACGTGACAAGCATGTGAACCCAAAAAACAATCGGTTATTTGCACCAAAAAAAACAATCATCTTCAATCGGCTCACCTAAATTGCATTGCAAATAACCGAAATCAGCAACCTACAAGAAAAAAAGAAAATCAGAAAAAACAGGAAGAAAAAAACTGCAACTAAATTAGAAAAAGAAAAAGTGGTTGAAGAAAATAAAAAGAACGATGAAAACAGACAAAAAGGGACAGAAGGACAAGCCAAAGAGAACACTAGAAAACGAATCCTGAAGCACTTATCTAGGCATCTGCAAGTTAAAAACTTGCAAAATAGATGGCAAAACAAGGAAATAGGAGTTAGGTATGCAGACCAACTGTGGGAAACTAGCAAAAAGAAAAGAAATGAAGAAAAAAAAACAAAACAAGCATAGGCTGAGAAAATAGCAAAAGCCTCAATAGAATTATAAAAGTTACACACAAAAATTTAATTATCAAAATGTCGGGTTGTACTTAATTAGGTGGAACTGTGGATTAGGAAGACAATTGTAATAGGGATTTTGTCTCTATATTGGACTTAAAAGATTTGGCGGATATATTTGTTTTCACTCTGGGCGCCTAAGAGCAGGTGGGGCCTTTTTTTATTATTTATAAATAGTATAGCCCTGGAGGGTATTTTTTATTTTTTCAAAATAGTTTAGCCGGGCGGCTTTACAACGGTTTTTTATATATAAAAAAATTGGTATAGCCGCGCGGCTATACTGGTTTTCACATGTATAGGGGCCCTTTTATTTATGGGAGATTCACTATTATACAAAATATAGAGGCCCAAATTATATAAAAATCATATATGAAATGGACTTTAAAAACACACTCAAAGCCCATTTACAACATAACAAAAAGGCTTTTAACTTCTTTTAAATTACAAAATTGCCATTGATTTCTTAAAACAATCTCAATCCCAAAACCTCATAAAAAAAAGCCCAAAACACTCAATAGGGCATCAAAGTAATTTAATAATCAAAATTAAATTCAATAGGGCCAGCTATTATTTTTTGTGTTTTTTTATTTGTTTATAGAAATTAAATTATGTAGGGTTTATATTATAGTTTTAGTACTAAGAATGGGTATATGACTAAATATCTCTTTATTTATTTATAAACATTATAGCCGGGCATCTATACTCAGGTATTTTTTTTATTGTTTTTCAAAATCATATCGCCGTGCGGCTATACTCTTTTTACAAGTGGGTCCCTTTTTTTCTACTATTTTTCAAAATAGTATAGCCGCGCGCGATACTAGGGTATTTTTTAAATTTTAAAAAATTGAGTTAAAAAATGCCCTATTATAGCCGAGCGGCTTTACTACGGCAATTGATTTTTAAATAAAACAAGGCTTAAATGTCGAAATGGTCCTTGTGTTTTACCTTGTTGGCCAATTTAGTCCCTGTGTTATTAATTTGGCCAATTTAGTCCCTGTGTTTGTATCTGTTAACAAATTTTATCATTTCCGTCAAAATTATGTTAAAACCTAAAAAAAGGACATTTAAAATTAATTTCAAAATCTGTAATTAATTATAAAGATTTAAACTCAAATAATAATAATGCTAAAATGATTAAAACCCACACAACCTCAACCTTCAATGGTCTCAATTCCTGCAGGAAAAAAAAAAGGTTCTTAGTCGAATTGATGCCTATTCTTTTCTTGCTGCAATTTTTCTTCTCTCTTATGTTTTAGATTTTCTCATACTCTACCATTCATCTCTCTCTCCTCTTCGATCCATTGGCGGTAAAGCCATCAAGGTTATGGTGACCGGCTATGAAGATCTTCGTGATTTGTTAGAGAGAGAGAGAGAGTTGTTGTGGTTTAGGTGGGGTTGGAATGGTGGTGAGGGTGGCTATGGGTTTGGGGTTGGAGTGGTGGTGGTGAGGGTGGCTAGGTTTGGGAAGTGGTTGAGGTGTATGCGTGAAATTGGGGAATGTGAAATTTTAAAAATTATATTCTATTTTCAAACTGAATTTAATTTTTTTTTAATCAATTACAGTTTTTTTAATTAATTTTAAATATTATATATTTTATATTTTTAAGAGAATGGACCACATTGACTAACATATACAAACACAAGGACCAAATTGGCCAAATTGATAACACATGGACTAAATTGGCCTATGAAATAAAACACAGGGACCATTTTTACATTTAAATATAGTCGCCCAACTATACCTATTTTGACACGTGCACACCTAGCGCTAGGCGGGTCTTTTGTTTTTTTTTCTTTTCTATAATTAGTTTAGCCGGCCGGCTATAGTTGTTTTCACAACCCACAACATAAATTTAAAAAAATACAATCTTATTTTTTCACCCACTATTATTCCTAAAATACCCTATCAAACCACCATGAACAACACTCATCTCCTCCGACTCAGAAAAAATTAGGACCAACTCTTATCAAAACCAACAAGAACTTTTTTCACTTTCTCTTTCCACATCATCACAATCTTTGGTGGAATAGCATATTTCACATGCAAATTGAGAACTTTTTATCCCTCTATTTCATTGCTTTGTTTTTACCTCTCTAAAATTTATGTCTTCAACCTTCATAGAGACCACAACCCTTGCCGAAAAAGACCATAAAATTTATCAGAGAATTGAGAGGCACTATAGATCTAGTGATTGCGACCCGACAAAACTCACTACCAAATCAGGCAATGCAAGTTGGATATCACTGTGCAGCTTTGATAATTGAGAGACCTGAGTTGTTTAGACGGAGAAAGTGAAGAGAGAGAAGATGAGACTTTCTTAATTTGTTCGTTCAATTTTATTTTACTTTTATTAATTATTGAAATGTGAAATTTTTTTGTTGGTTGGTTTTGCAGAGGGGAAAAAAAATGTATGCTTTCTTCTTTAATTTTTTTTATTTATTTTTGTCAAACCCCAGAATAGATGGGATAGGTTAGTTGAGTTTTTTTCCCGTAGTCCTTAGAAGTCATTTTACAAATAGGTAAATTGCTTTTAAAATTTTGAAGATAAGGTGGGTGGGGAAATATGACAAGGGGTGGAAATAGCAGCAGTTTTTTTTTTTTATAAATAGTATAGCCGTACGGCTATACTCTGGTTTTTTTTTTCTTCAAAATAGTATAGCCGGGCAGTGGTACTGGGGTTATTATTATAATTTTTAATAAATAGTCTAGCCGAACGGCTATACTTTTTATATATATACTAGGATCCTTCTTTTATTTTTATAATTTTTTCCCAATTTTCTTTTATCGATAAGAGTATTTTTGATCATTATCCATTACTATTAGGCCATTGGCCAAGTCTCTATTGTCTCTTTTTGATTTTTTACTTTCCCATGAGTTGTTTAATTAAATTATTAGAATAATTTAAAATGCTGATAAACTAATGCTGAGTTGCTAAAATGTGGTAAAAACCCTTTTGAATTGATGTTTCCCTGGACCTGGGAGAGTACAAACAACAATCCTTTCAACTAAAAGGAAAAGAGATTTAGCTATCAAAAAGGTAATTTTGTTATATCATAATATACTGTAAATTGTAATGTCATATGTTAATCACCTCCAGCTTTCTCTAAAGTGTTGTGCATATTCTTTAGTTACCCTTCATCTTCCACAAAATTTCTACCTTTGTACCCTGTAATCTCATTCTAATTGGATAACAACTTTACAATACTAAGCACTGAATTATTGTGGTTTATACACCAAAATGCAGAAAGCGAGCGGAATTTACTTCATGAGCAATATGTTTATGGGACAGTGTGATCATGATTTGTCATGTAAAATCAAGGCAGATATTCATTTGCTTAATTCCCTTTAAGCCTTTGGTTCAGATAAACCTGGATGTTCCAAATTTAACTAGTACTGCACAGATAGAGGTTCGCTACACATCGATTTAATAAGGGTTATCAATGGAGGCTGTTGTCATTGCTGTGTTTTCTGTTGGAATCCATAACTCTGCATCCTTACTTGTACTTGCCTGAGGCAGGGATCGAAAGTACGCGGTTATCTCCCACCTGCAATCTGTTGCAAAGGAAAAGCTTACACACCTAGCAGCAATATCTCTAGGAAAGCAGACATGAAAATCCAAACCATGTTCATGAGCTCAACAACCACCCAAGCATATGGTCAATGCTGTAGCAATTTTAAAGCGAAAACCAAACGGAACTACAGCATTGAAAAAGAATTATATCAAATAGTATTCTACGACAAAACTACAACACTGAAGCAAAAAAATGAACATCAATGTACAGTTGTCAACTATGAAACTTAAAACTTACCCTGGGGAAGAACCCGTGTAAGGGATTCTGAGAAAGGAAGCCTGATAAAAAAACGACCTTAGTGAGAACTCCAGGTCAGCTTCTTCCACCCTTGAGCCATAAGACTGATTCACAGTGAGCTTAAACACAAATCTTTCCACAGGGATGCTATCACTGTTAAAGAAAATAACTGCTACTCTCTCCACCAGATCCTAGTTTGTAAAATGTACGTCTGTTTTAGTGAAAATGGTACATCACCGGAATAAATACATTAAACGAATAAGAAAGACTGCATCTTTCTTAAAAATAGAAAAAAAAAAAAAGAAAAAAGAAAAAAAGAAAAAAAAATCCAACCCGCCCAGACCCGCCTAGCGGCTAGGCGGCCGCCTAGGCCGAACTTTCGAACACATGAGATATATGAGAAATTTTTGAAGAAACAAGAAAGAAAAAAGTAAAAAGGAAATAAACGAGTAAAGGATCAGCCTTTTGGATGAAAGGATGAAGTCCCGAGACAGCAGAATGGATATAATCTCTGAGTTCAGGGTGACGAGCGCTATGAACCACCAAATTCATATATTTCCTTCTTTCAAAAGCACCTTTGCCCAAAACCAACCATCAGTGAAAGCAGTTGAAAATGCAAAAACAACAATTACCCATTATCCCGCTAAGCTCATATGCAATTTGAAAACTGGGTTCTGCTTTCTGGGTTCCCCAGAAGATGAAGAAAAACAGAACTCAAAACCACAACTTTTTTTCTCAGCAACCAAAAGGAGAAGTGGGTTTAGAACAAACCTGGAGGGTAAGTTCCTTTGAGGAGAACGATTGTTGATGCCAAATAAATAATGAAAGTGCGTTTTCTCAACCAAAAAAAAAAAAAAGTGCGTAACTTCTCATGACTAGTGACTATTGTAGAAAGGTAAACAATGTGATTTTGGAGTGAATGAATAATGTACGGTTAAAAAAAAAATTGTTGGTCTTTGTCAGATCTGAGCCGTTCAATTGAAAAAGAATTTGAAAATAAATGGCCTAGATCAAAGAAGCGTTGGAGGTGTTGGAGGCTGATGCTTACGGGAATAAATGGCTATACAATCTCAAAGCTATAAGGCCTTTGCAATTGAAATGCTGGGTAATGAGGTATGCTCATCACAAATTGTATACGTTTGGCTACACTAGAGTGTAGAGTACAACCATAGATATCACAATTGATTCCATTATCTATTCAAACTGAACAGGCTGCTAATACATGATCAATCATTCAAACTTGTTCAACTCTTAGATCGAACGTTCACTTGACTCCAAGTTAATTTCCAACAATTCTACTGTTTTATTGAGCTAGAAAATAAGCAAGCTATCAAAAGCTAGCCTACAATTTTATTGATATCACAACCGTGGCAGAGGAGGACGGTACTCAGTTGGTGACCCTAGGGTTCAGAGAAGCATATGCAAGAAGGTCCTTGTTGCTTTCAAATAAGGCCATGTTCTCTTGGCTCAGAGTCACCCAAGCTTCTATTCCATTGCCATCTCTTTTGTCCATCAAAACAGTTACATTGTTAATTGCAACAGCAACGTAGCTCACCCATGATGGCTTTCCCCACCCGAAATCGGCTTCATAAAATGGAAACCTACACCAACTTGAGCAGATAAACTTGTCTATGTCATCATTTTTCATCAGGTTTATGTACCATTTCATGTTTTGCCATGCTTCGTTAGAATCAAATACTACTACTGCAGCATAACGTTCTTTTGTTTCTTCAAGTCCTACCCTGATTTTTGCCACCAACCCTTTCAAATCTATCACAGTGGTATTCTCTCCAGAGTGAGAATAGTTGGTTGTCGAAAAATCTACTAGATTCCCAACCAAGTTTTCTGGCAAGTGTGGCACTGCCATTTTACGCATGTTCACAGAGTGAGAGAAGATTGATGGCCTTATTAGACTAGTCCCCAACATGTTTGATGATGATCTGGATGATGCTTCAATTTTGCATTTCCAAATGAGTGCTGAAGCTGCTTCTACTCTTGTTGGTTTGGGCACAACTGAGCTGGTTACCTTAGATTGGAGAGCAGCAATCTTTGAGGCATCAAACACAAACCTCCTTGTCATGAACTTTTCCTTATCGACTTCCACGGATGGCAGTGGTTCTGAGTTAGAGAAATTTAGTGGTGAAAACAGAGACGCAGCACCAAATTTGGGAAGCATTAACATATTTGACTGATCATAGGCAGTTGCAGTCCAACAATTGATGAATGTGCTTAATGTTGTGGCATCACCAAACTTATGAGAAATGCTAAACCCAATTGCCATTCCGCCACACTCAAACAAGTTGACTTGAACAAGAAGCAACGCGCCAGTGCCCGCTTCTCTGGACTCGGGTTCAACTGGTAGGAATCGTCTTAACATCTCGGCATCTGGGTATTCGAAAATCTCCAATAAGGAACACTTGACTCGAGCTTCCACAAACTCAGCTCCATCATCGTTACATTCAATCACGGCGTCATCTTTGATTCTTCCTGCCAAAGGGTAGAAGTGAGTGAGAGTTTTAGCTAAGGATTGCATTAGATGCTGACATCTTTCACTGGTGGCCATGACATTGTTGCTAGTAGCATCAGCAGCATTGGCATAGAAGAGAAGGAGTGGGATGTAGGTTTGAAGGGCCATCTGATCCAAAATAGAGAGCTTATAATTTCTAAGGTGATGAAGAGTTGGGGAGGATGGTTTAACTGTTTGCCTGTGGATGATTTCAACCTTGATTTCTGTGGCCATTTTGCTCAAGTGATGCAAGCACAAACTGTGAATTGGAACAATGGGGCTGGTCTACCTTATAATGGATTGATATCGGGTTCTACATTGAATTGAATATAACTAGGACTACTTTGTAGGCAAAAGCCCCACTACTGGCTGCCTCTCAAAGATTTCAACCTTGATGCTCTGTGGCCATATCTTGATGGTAGATTCTGTTAAGTGTGGAAAATAATGTCATGAATATTGGACCGCGGCATGGCCTGCCTTAAACAACTACATTGAAGAGGGCAGCATTCTACATTGAAGAACTGCGTTTGAAAAGGCCAGCATTCTCTATAAGGAAAAGGCCAGCATTCTACATTGAAGAACTACCTACTTTTGTGGAGTTTTGAAGTTGATTATTCCAATTGTACTGGGATACAATTAAGTCAACTGGACAGTTGCTTGGCTATTATGGCTGATCACTACCGAAAATCCATATGCTAGCAGTTTTCTTTTAATCTCTTGAGAGGTCGGGACTGAATATGATACCTTTTTTGACATTGTGAAAAGGAAACTATTAGGCTAATAGCTAGTTGGCCATTATCATTAATTGTTTTACGAGCAATAAGATTAGGACATTGCTTGCTTCATTCATGTAAATTAATCACAGTTTGACACATGCAAAATAATTCATTAAACACACACACACACACAAAAACAAAATTTGCATACATGTCAAACTGTGATTGACATGAGTACAAGTTCCTACTTACATGGGCATGATGCAAGTATTTTCCATAAGAGTATTTATAGCACGAATTAGTCAGACTGTGATTATTTACCCAACATTACCAACCTCTTTAAAATTTTGAGAATAGAGTTGGTCACCACCATTAATTGGTCGTGATCATGAGCATCGCGATAGTATTGGATGAGTGTGATTTAATCTATCCACTCCTCAAATCCTAAAACTCATCTAATGACACATGGGTGTTGTAGTGATGTTGCAACTCACCGATTAATCTCAATTGATATAGTGCAAATATATTCTCTAAATTTTGTCTTCTGTTCCGGTTATAGTGAGGTCAGTTGATCACTAATAGTCTTTGGATGTGAAAGATCCAAGCATCTAAAACGATCATAAAGGATCACATTTTTAAACCACTACAAAGACAAGATCATCCTATGCACCAAGACAACAATTAAGCTCTCATCAAAACTCAAAACCCAAAACACTACCATTTTATTCAAACACGCATAGACAATAGCAGAGGAGGCTCTATGTCACCAGGTGACACTTGGATTGCAGAAGCATATGCAAGCAGCTCCGAGTTGCTCTCAAACAAGGCCATGCATTCTTTGCTCAGTGTTTAAGTGAGAAAGCTCAAGTTTATTTTTCAATTGATTGCTTAGAAGAAATGAAAGGCTACAACACAACTACCCAAGGAAACTAAATTGCATGCAGACATATTTTTTGCTACTAATAATTAAATGTGACAGTTGGATTTAGAGAAGCGTATGCAAGCAGCTCCTCATTGCTTTCAATTATGGTCATGTCTTCTTCTTTCAACGTCACCGACGCTTCTACGCCTTCCCCATCGCTCAAATCCATCAACATAATTGTATTCTTGACTGTACTACGAGTACTCACCCACGATGGCTTTCCCCATCCAAATTCGGTTTCGTACAAGGGAAGCCTGCACCAGCTGCTGCAAGCATTGGTTTCTAAATCATCCCTTTCCGCGAGGTTGCCAGACCCTTTAATGGCTTGAAATATATCCTCACCAGTAACACCATTCGGATACTTTTCCTTGTATTGCTCAATGCCTTTCCTGAGTTTAACAACCAAGCTTTCAAATTTTACCTCACTTTCCATTGCCATTGCGGCAAACACCCACACAAAATTCCCCAATATGTTTTCTGCCAAGCCCTGCAGCGATCTCTTGCGCATATTCACAACTGGACACCACATAGATGGCTTTATAACACCGAACTTCGATCTGGATGCTTGTATTATGCATTTCCAAATGAGCGCAGACACTACTTCAACCCGTGTGGGGTTTGGCACTGTGGTGGCAGCTTTGGACTTGAGAGCAGCAATCTTTGAGGCATCAAATACAAATCTCTTTGTTATACAGTTTTTGTTAGAAAGTATTATTGAAAACTGGGGTGAGCTGAAGAAATCCAGGGGAGGGAAAAGAGAAGATGCAACACCAAATTCTACATGATCAGTAGTACACGCCGAGCCAAGTGCAATTGCAGCCCATCTTTTGATGAATGCGCTGAGGGTAGAGGCATCGGCGACCTTATGTAGAATGCTGACTCCAATTGCCAATCCACCACATTCAAACAAGCTGGCCTGAACTAGTAGAATATAGCCTGCTTCGGCTTGTTTGGATTCTATAGTAGTTGGAAGAAATTGATTTAGGACCTCAAAATCGGGTATCTCCAAAATCTTCGATATGGGACAGTTGACTTGCGCGTCAAGAAATGCAGCCCCGTGGTCATTGCAGGTGATCGAGGCATTATATACAAATTCCCCTGCAAAGGGGTAAAAATGAGTGAGGGCCTCAGATAATGATCTCTTTAGAAGCTTGGATTTTTCAGCGAACAAAGATTTGTGATCAATATTGCCCTCATCACTAGTACTGGGATAGAAGAGAAGTAGTGGGGTATAAATTTCGGGTTGAAACTGATCAAAAACAGAGAGGTTGATTTTTTTAAGGTGGTGAGGAGTTGGAGAGGATGGTTCAATTGTTTCCTTGTGAATGACTTCAACCTTGATCTCTGAAACCATCTTTTGCTCCACAGTCTAAACTTGAGTTTCCCCTCTATTTAAAAAGACTCAGATTCATCGAGCAATGGGAGTCAACTTCATTCATTTCTTGTATTGCCCATTCTTTAGTATACCATATGTCACTCGTGGAAAGGAAAAATATTAGAGGACTTTTGAAAGTTGGATCCATCTGTATTTTTTGAATTATATAAAGAGCCTTATTGATCTTAAAAATGTATATTCTAATTTCTACTGTCACAACTTCGAAGAGCTTGTGTTTCCTTGCGTGACAATTATTATATTGCCACCGACAATTATCATTTTAATTTGAAATTGTAAAATTACCTAATTTCCTCTTGTAAAAAGCAACTATAGAATACTAATATAATAACAATAATTAGACAATAAAAAAATTCACAAATGTAGTGTTATCTCACTCTTTTTTAGTTCCAATCCCTTCATACTAGGTTGTATTATGTTTTTGGCCCCTATAGTTTGGGCAAAGTTCTACTTTAGTCTTATAGCTTACTTGTTGCAATCCAATTTGTCTTAAATTTGTCTTAAATTGGTGTCATAATGTGTCTCCCTCGATCCTTACCCTATATATATTACTTCTAATTAAATGACAGTCGAATTCAGAGAAGCATCTGCAAGAAGAATCTCCTCATTGCTTTCAATTATTTCCATGTCTTCTTCTTTCAAATTCATGGACGCTGCCTTCATTAAAAAAGATTAAAAAAGTCACGGACGATTCTATGCCATCCCCATCTCTCAAATCCATCAACAGAACTGTATTCTATTCTTCACTGCACTAAGAGTCTACGAGTACGAGTACGAGTACGAACCTATGATGGCTTCCCCAATCCACATTCGCTTCATCCCTTTCCATGAGGTTACTAGACTCTTTAGCGGTTTGAAGTACATCCTCACCAGTAACACCATTGAGACTTTCCTTATACTAGCCTCTCCGCACGCTCTCCCGCGCCTGCGAGATGCTTTTTTTTAAAAAAATTTATAATTTATTTTAGAATTAAAAAAAATAATAGGTAGTTGTGTTCCATAAAAAGAGGATCCATTATCTAATTTTTCTTCTAATTTTAAATTTTTTTAATATGAAAAATGTGAATTTACCATATTATCCTCATTTAATTAATAATTTTAATTCTTAATGTTTGCATTAACTAAAGACATTTTCTGATATTTTGAATGTTTCACCATTCTCTGTTTTTTGCTATATATATATATATATATATGATTCATCAATGTCTTTCTATTGATTTTTGGGCCAAATTGGTACCTATAATATGGTGGGCTTTAAGTGAGTCATGTGAGCCCATGTTATGGGCTAGGTTTTCAGCCACAATTTGGTGGCTTATTAAACACACCACTTTACTAGCTATACATACCAGAGGTGGAGTAATTTTTGTATGTTTCGGGTACACCAGCTGTCTGGTGCACCATCCAATACACACGAGACATGTGGAAATATACTCCAATACACATAAGATATAAAAATAAAATATTTCCAAATGAGTGCTGACACTACTTCAACGCGAGTTGGGTTTGGCATTGTGGCACTGGAAGCTTTCGACTTGAGAGCAGTAATCTTTGAGGCATCAAACACAAAACTTGAGGTGGGAAAAGAGAAGATGCACCACCTATTTCTACATGCTCACTAGTACTTGCTGAACCAAGTGTAATTGCAGCCCAACTTCTGATGAATGTACCGAGGGTAGAGGCATCGGCGACCTTATGTAGAAGTTGGCCTGGACAAGTAGAAGATAGACTCTGTCTGATAGTGTGGATCCTGTATCAGTTGGAAGCAATGGTTCTAGCAACCCAACATCTGGTTTGTCCAAAATCTTTGATATGGGACGGTTGACTTGGGCTTCAAGAAACGCAGCCCCATGATCATTGCAGGTGATCGAAACATTATATACGAATTCCCCTGCAAAGAGGTAGAAATGAGTGAGGGCTTCAGATAACAAAAAAAAGGGTGATCAATGTTGACCTCATCACTAGTATTGGGATAGAAGAGAATTAGTGGGACATAAATTTCAGGTTGAAATTGATAAAAAAAACATAGATGTTCGCATTTCTACGGTGGTGAGGAGTAGGAGAGGATGGTTGGATTGTTTTTTTGTGAATCACTTCAACCTTGATTTCTGAAACCATCTCTTCCTCAACAGTCCAAACTTGAGTTTCATAAAAAAGACCCTCCCTATTATAAAAAGACCCAGATTCAGCACTGTTGATTTCTGGAAGTCAACTTCATTCATTTATTGTATGGCCAGTCTCCCATATGGCCCATGTGGTTAGAGCATTAAAGAAGTATGTGATTGGATCTGGCTCACCTCTTGCAATTCTTTTCTTATTTTCTTTAACCTATTGAATTCAATCAAAATGTAATGCCAACCAGAATTAAAGCATACGTAGCTAATAATAATTTATTAGTTACAAATGAGGTTTGTAGGATTTGGTTAACAAGTTCGGTAGGTTATGATTAATTCATGCTCAAGGGGTGAAACAAATCTCATCATTCATATATATCGTAGTACATAATTGAAAAACAAACAATTTTATTGAAAAACAGTACAGCACCAATGAAAGGGAAAATGCAATGAAAGCACGAACAATACAAGCATACAAACTGTTATAAGTGATCATCGTCAGAGATCCGCCATAGCATTCATCTAAGAAGCACAAGAGGAGAGACTAATTAAACTAGAGAAGCATACATAAGCATGTCCTCATTGCTTTCAATTAGGACCATGTCTTCTTCTTTGAAAGTCAAGCACGCTTCTATGCCTACACCATCACTCATGTCCATTAACATAATCGTGTTCTTGAATTCAATACTACGGATACTCACCCATGACGGCTTTCCCCAACCAAAATTGGCTTCGTAAAAGGGAAACCTGCACCAACTGCTGCAACTGTAGGTTTCTACATGATCATTCGCCAAGAGGTTCCCAGACTCTTTGATGAATTGAAATGCATCTGTTGGAAAAAATGGCGCAGCTAAAGGATACAAAGGTTTTGGGCCTCGAAGGAAGAATTTGAAACTGCCTAAAAGCGACCGGTCGTTGGGGATTTGCGACCGGTCGTTTTGGAGCAGATTCGAAGTCCTGGAGCTAAACCAAGGAGCGACCGGTCGCCAGGTTCTTTGCGACCGGTCGCAGGAAGCACGAGCGACCGGTCGCGTGACATTTGCGACCGGTCGTTTAGAAGCAGATTCAAATCTGGAGGGAAAAACCTCTGCGACCGGTTGTTCCAGTCGTGCCTGTGACGTTTTCTTACGTGTTTTCAACTGTGTTTTCGATGGCTATCGCTTTCCACATGATTTCAGAGGCTTAGTGGGTCACTTCTGAGGTGTAAGAACGTTGACTACCTGCTGGATAGTTGGGAGAGCACTCATGGCTAATTGGTTATCTTATTTCAAAGAAATCACTCTCCATTTTCTGGTGTAAGTGGGAGGTGGCTGAGTGGAATGTTATTTACCTACTTGATCTGACATTTAGTCTAAGTTATTGACTAAAGGAGGAACGTGGAGGACAAAGATGGTGCCTTATCTTATGTCCATTGGCTTGTGTAGGAAATGAGGTGAAGTAAGATAACACAAGAGGAGAAAACAAGTTGAATAATTGTAAGTGGTATAAGCTGGAATTCTGAGTTGTTAGAGACTAAGGAGTTTTTCAGTTTTGTCAAGAGAGCCAAGGGGAGAGCAAGAGAGTTCTCTAAGTGTATCAAGGTGTTGAGCAAGGGTGTGAGAGAAACAGATTGTGAGGGTAGTGTTCTAAGGGGGTTTCCTTTTATAAACCAAAGTTGTAACCTATCTTCATTAGTGAAATTTCTCAAGGTGATCACCAAAGAGGATGTAGGAAATTTGCTGAACTCTATAAACACTTGTGTCATTTGTGCTTGGTTAATTTATGTGTGTGTGTGTGTAAGACTCATCCATCATTGAGTTCTTTGTCTAAAGTCCATCAACAACAAGATCTTTAAGGGCAGTGAGTTTGTTATTAATTCACAACAAGTGGTATCAGAGCTGTGTTTGGCAGCTGGAGCTAGTTCTTCTCTTGGACTGCTAGTGTGTTGAAGATGGCAAGTGACTTAGAAGCTGAGAGTGGTAGCAGTTCATAGCATGTGAAGCAACCACAGGTAGCAAGCATGAAGGTGGAGTTAAAGCCTTTCACAGGGAAGGAGAACTTCACTCTTTGGCAACGAAGGATGAAGTCAGCTCTTACACAACAACAACTCCATGTTGTGTTGGTTGGCAAGGAGAAGAAGCCAACAAGCATGACGGATGATGAGTGGGGAGTTCTTGACGAGTTAGCCAGAGGAGCCATCGAAAACTACCTCTCCCATGAGGTGCTCATCAACGTGATAAAGGATACGGCGAAGCAAACATGAGAGAAGCTCGAAGAAATGTTTGCAGGGAAATCGTTGTCCAACAAACTCTTCCTCAAGGAAGAGCTCCTGAATCTTAAGATGGAGGAGGGAGGAAATCTAATGGAACATCTAAGTAGTTTCAATAGATGTGTTGCTGACTCGCAGAGAATGGATGTGAATTATAGTCCGGAGGATAAGGCTCTTATGTTGTTGACATCTTTACCTCCGTCCTATAAACACTTCCGAACCACTCTTATGTTCGGGAAGGTTACTCTTGATTTTGAGCCTGTGGTGCAAGACATCATGACACACCATAGGATGACTCAACGGTCGGGAGAAAACTCTCAAGGCGAAGGTCTAGTTGCAAAGACCGGAGAGAGAGGCCGTTCAAAGAAGCGTGAAGGCAAGAAAGGCAATAGAGGAAGGTCCAAATCCAAGGCAAAGGAAGGTTGTTTCGAGTGTGGGTCAAAAGAGCATTGGAAAAATAATTGCCCCATATAGAAGGAGAAGAAGAACAAAGTGAAGAATGCAGCAAACACAGCTGAGGATGTCACAGAAAGTGATGGTGAGCTTTTGTGTGTTAATAGCAATGTTAAAACAAATGCATTGGCTAATTCTTCAAGGTGTTCCTCTTCCGATTGGATTTTGGATTCCGGGTGCTCATATCATATGTGCTCAAACAAGGAGTGGTTTGACACGTATGAGAAAGAGGATAGTAGTGAAGTGATGATGGGGGATGGCTCTATGTGTAGAGTCAAAGGCACCGGTACAATCAAGGTGAAGATGCATGATGGGGCTGTTAGGACACTTGGAATGGTAAGACACATTCCAAAGTTGCGTAAGAATCTCATTTCCCTTGGAACTCTTGATAAGAATGGTTATTCATTCAAAGCAAATGGAGGGAAACTCATAGTCTCAAAAGGTTCACTTGTGATTATGAAGGGAGAGATTCAACCTAACTGTCTATATAGGTTGTGTGGTACAACAATCATAGGTGGAGCAGCTGTATCTACAAGCAAGGACTCAGAAGATGAAACTCAGCTTTGGCATTTGAGGCTAGGGCACATGAGTGAGAGGGGCATGCAGGAACTACACAACAGAAAATTGTTGAAAGGTGTTCAAAGTTGCAAGCTTGAGTTATGCAGATTTTGTACCATGGGAAAGCAATCAAAAATAGCTTTCAAGCAGCGAAACAAAGAGGAAGAAAGCACGGGTGTGCTAGATTATATTCACACGGATGTTTGGGGGCCATCACCGGTTAAATCGAAGGGTGGAGCTCGCTATTTTGTGACTTTCTTGGATGATTTTTCCAGGAAGGTTTGGGTCTACTTCATGAAGGAGAAATCTGAGGTCTTCACCAAATTCAAAGAATGGAAGGCGGAAGTAGAGAACCTAACCGGAAGAAAGATCAAGATCCTAAAGAGTGACAATGGTGGTGAATATAAGGACAGCAAGTTCCTTGAGTTTTGCAAAAGTGAAGGCATTAAGAGGCACTTTACCGTGAAGAAGACACCCCAACAAAATGGAGCTGCGGAGAGGATGAACCAAACTCTCATGGAGCGTGAGAGATGTATGAGAATTCATGCAGGGTTGCCCGAATCTTTTTGGGCAGAAACGGTTAACCACGCTGCCTCTTTGGTTAACCGATCGCCTTCAAGAAATCTTGAGTTCAAATGTGCAGAGGAGGTATGGTCTAATAAGTCAATTGATTATTCGAATCTTAAGGTGTTTGGATGCAGTGCATATGCACTTATTCCTAGTGATGAAAGATCCAAGTTGAAGCCAAAGTCTCTTTAATGTATTTTCATTGGATTTGAGAGTGGTGTGAAGGGCTACAAGCTGTGGGATCCTGTGAACCACAAGAAGATACTCAACAGAAATGTTGTGTTTGATGAGAAGACCATACCTATGAACAAAGTCAAGAATTCAGAGGCAAAGGAGGATGTTGTTGAGAAAGAAACAACCATTGAAGTTCCACTCAAGAAGGTGTCAAGAAAGACTTCTCAGAAACAGCCAACTGAAGACGTTCAGGAGGAGGTGGAGTCTAACATTGAAGAGGAAGAAGCTGGGCAGCATCAACAACACACTCAAGAAGAAGAAGAGGCTCAAGAACAGGTGGAGCCATCATCTATAGCTCGGTCCAGGCCCAAGAGAACCATCAAACCACCTCAAAGGTTTAGATGGGAGATGGATGCAGTTCACTATGCCCTAAATGCTAGTGAAGAAGAACCAACCACGTTCCAAGAAGCTGTTGAGAACAAGGAACGGGAAAGTTGGATGGAAGCTATGATGCAAGAGATGGAATCTCTACACCAAAACTCAGTTTGGGAGTTAGTTCCTAAACCCAAAGGTCACAAGGTTATTGGCTGCAAATGGGTGTTTAGGAAGAAAGAAGAAATGCATGAGAAGGGTGCCACCTTATTCAAAGCTCGGTTGGTGGCAAAAGGATTCTTGCAAAAGGAGGGAGTTGATTATGATGAAATTTTCTCTCCGGTGGTGAAACATACTTCTATACGGCTACTACTCTCCATAGTAGCACAAGAGGACATGGAGGTGGAGCAAATGGATGTGAAGACTGCTTTCCTTCATGGTGAATTGGAGGAAGACATCTACATGTGCCAACCTCAAGGGTTCATTGAAGCAGGGAAGGAAAATCTGGTTTGTAGGTTGAAGAAGTCTTTATATGGGCTGAAGCAATCTCCAAGACAGTGGAATAAATGCTTTGATTCTTACATGATGAAGATTGGGTATAGAAGATGTGAATCTGATTGTTGTGTTTACTCTCATGCATTCAAGGATGGTAACTTCATCCTTTTGCTTCTTTATGTTGATGACATGCTAATTGCATGTAAAGACATGTCAAAAATCCAGAATTTGAAGACATTGCTTGGAAGGGAGTTTGACATGAAGGATCTTGGAGCTGCACAAAAGATCCTAGGAATGGAGATAAGGAGAGACAGAAATGAAGGCAAGTTGTGGCTGTCACAAAGCAAGTACATTTCCAAGGTATTTGAAAGGTTCAATATGATGGATTGCAAGCCGGTGTCTACTCCTTTGGCGGAGCATTTTAAGTTAAGTGCTAAAGAATGTCCTTCTACGAATGTGGAGAAGGAGGAAATGAGTAAAGTTCCATATGCAAGCTTGGTAGGGTGTCTCATGTATGCAATGGTGTGCAGACGCCCCGACTTAGCCCAAGCCGTTAGTGTGGTGTCAAGGTATATGGCGAATCCTGGAAGGCAACATTGGACAGCAGCAAAATGGATTCTAAGGTACTTGAAGGGCACCAAAAGGCTTGGGATATTGTTTGAAAGACAACAAGGAAAAGCATGTGTGTCGGGGTTTGTAGATTCTGATTATGCTGGAGATCTAGACAAGAGGAGATCCACCACAGGATATGTCTTCACTTGTGGTGGAGGACCGATTAGTTGGAGAGCGGTGTTACAATCGGTTAGTGCCTTGTCTACTACGGAAGCGGAGTATATGGCTTTAACGGAAGCTTCAAAAGAAGCGGTATGGCTGAAGAGATTGGCAAAGGAATTCAGAATAGCTCAAGACTTGGTGGTGATTCAAAGTGACAGTCAAAGTGCTATATGTTTAGTGAAGAATCAAGTGTTCCATGGAAGGTCCAAACACATTGATGTACGTTACCACCGGATAAGGGATTGGGTGAATGATGGAGACATCACTATAATGGCTAATTGGTTATCTTATTTCAAAGAAATCACTCTCCATTTTCTGGTGTAAGTGGGAGGTGGCTGAGTGGAATGTTATTTACCTACTTGATCTGACATTTAGTCTAAGTTATTGACTAAAGGAGGAACGTGGAGGACAAAGATGGTGCCTTATCTTATGTCCATTGGCTTGTGTAGGAAATGAGGTGAAGTAAGATAACACAAGAGGAGAAAACAAGTTGAATAATTGTAAGTGGTATAAGCTAGAATTCTGAGTTGTTAGAGACTAAGGAGTTTTTCAGTTTTGTCAAGAGAGCCAAGGGGAGACCAAGAGAGTTCTCTAAGTGTATCAAGGTGTTGAGCAAGGGTGTGAGAGAAACAGATTGTGAGGGTAGTGTTCTAAGGGGGTTTCCTTTTGTAAACCAAAGTTGTAACCTATCTTCATTAGTGAAATTTCTCAAGGTGATCACCAAAGAGGATGTAGGCAATTTGCTGAACCTCTATAAACACTTGTGTCATTTGTGCTTGGTTAATTTATGTGTGTGTGTGTGTAAGACTCATCCATCATTGAGTTCTTTGTCTAAAGTCCATCAACAACAAGATCTTTAAGGACAGTGAGTTTGTTATTAATTCACAACAGCATCCTCCCCAGTAACTCCATTTGGATACTTTTCTTTATATTCCTCAATGCCTTTCCTGAACTTAGCAACCAAGCTTTTAAAGTCTAATTCACTCTCTACGGTCGTTGCAGCAAAGTACCACACAAAATTCCCCAATATGTTTTCTGTCAAGGACAGTCCTGATCTTGTCCTCATGTTCACCACTTGACACCACACCGATGGTTTTATATAACCCAAGTTTGATCTTGATGCTTGCATTGCACATTTCCAAATGAGTGCCGACACTGCTTCAACTCGCGTGGGATTTGGCACCGTGTCACTGGTAGCTTTGGACTTGAGAGCAGCAATCTTTGAGGCATCAAACACAATTCTCTTTGTTACACAATTTTCTATAGCAAATTCCACAGTTGGTTGGCTTGAGTTGAAAAAATCTTGTGGTGGGAAGAGATAAGATGCAACACCAAACTCTGTAGGGAGCAGAACATGATCAGTAGTACTGGCTAAGCCAAGGGCAATTGCAGCCCAGCTTTTGATGAATGTGCACAATGTCGAGGCATCGGCGACCTTATGTGAAATGCTGACCCCAATTGTCAATCCGCCACATTCAAACAAGTTGACTTGGACTAGAAGAAGATGGCCAGCCTCAGCTTGTTTGGATTCTATTGCAGTTGGAATCAACTGTTTCAGGATCCCGAAATCGGGTTTGTCCAAAACCTTCGATATGGGACAGCTGACTTGGGATTCAATAAATCCAGCCCCATGGTCATTGCAGCTGATTGAGACATTATATTCAAATTCCCCTGCAAAGGCATAGAAGTGAGTGAGGGCTTCAGATAATGATGTTTTTAGAAGGTATGATCTTTCAGAAAACAAAGAATGGTGATCAAACTCATCATCACTTTTGTTGCTGGGATAGAAGAGAAGTAGTGGGACATAAATTTCAGGAGTTATCTGATCAAAAATAGAGAGCTTGGATTTTGCAAGATGGTGAGGAGTTGGGGAGGATGGTTTAATTGTTTCCTTGTGGATGATTTCAACCTTGATCTCTGAAGCCATCTTTTCCTCCACACTTAGATTTTCATAACAAGACCTTTCATATAAAGATGCAGAGTCAACGGCAGCTCCTCTGTAATTGGAAAAACTTCATTCATTTATGGCATCGTCCATTGTTTACTCTACCATATGTGACTCGTGGAAAGGAAAAATTATTAAAGGATGATCCATAGGTATTTTTTCGAATTTTTATCTAAAGTGCGATACTGATCTATTTTAGATTTTGTTTGATAATAGGCTATTGATGGTTAGTTGTGTTCTATAAAAATAGGATCCATTAGCTGATTATTATTTTAATTTTAATTTTTTTAATAGGAAAAAGTGTGAATTTACCATATTATCCTCATTTAATTAATAATTTCAATTCTTAATATTTGCATTAATCAAGGGCATTTTTTGGAATTTTGAATGTTTCACCATTCTTTGTCTTTTGCTTTATATATATAGATATTCTAATTGGTACAACTTCAAAGCATGTGCTTTCTTGCTGGACATTATTATCTATTAACAATAATATTAGAAAAATCTGACCATTATCATAATTGTCTAATTGTCCTCTTTGGAAGTGCTGGCTGAGGCACATTATTGTAGGGGCTAGGTGTTTTTTTTGGGTAAGGGATGGTTTATTTGCCATGTGCTTCACCGAAAATCCCACGTTGTCTCTACAATCCAAACTGGGTCATTATGCCCTTTGTGCTTTAGTTTCTTGATAGGACCCGACCCAAATTCCACTTTGGAATCCGAAGCTGAACCTGTGCGTGTCCGACACCTGGTAGGTGCTGGGCACAAATAACCTAATTGCCCTTCTACTCAAAATTTAAATAAAACTAGGGTTTGACTTTTGCTGAAAATTCGACGGAGTCTCCCCTATAATTTGATCAATATCCCCAAAGTTACACCTGTCAAACATGCACAAAGATATGTACACCAACTGCCAGCATGCAAAAATTACATTCTAACAGTTAAACATACGTTCTAGGGCAATACCAGAGCTCTATACAGAAGATTACAAGTATAAAATAATTATATAAGACCCTACATTGTCAAGGGATGTGGCGGAAGATGGACTCGGCTCGGTGGTGGTGCACTGACGCACAACTACTGCATGGGAGCACAAAACATTCAAAAGGTGAGTGGACCAAAAACAAAGTTTTCTGAAAGTACATAAGAACGTACTAACTCCACTGTAAAAACAATTATAAAACTAAATCATTTTCTTATTTATACTCGTACTGAAATCAATGCATTCATATTTATATCTACATAATCAATCACACACTTGATCAAACATTAATTCCTTGAAAGCATTGAAATCAACCTAAATCTACCACATAGGTGTACCCATTTAATATTTCCGTCAATTTCTTTAGCTTCCGTCAATTCCTATAGTTTTCGTCAATTCCTTTATAACCCGTCAATTCCTCGTGTCACCGTAGCAACACGTTCTCGCGGGTCTCAGAAGACACAAAGTCACCCGAGCCGCAACCGTCGCAGGATTCAGGGGACATAATGTCGGCCTGATCAGCATTCCTCACTCCCAAGGTCCGGGTATCCCTAAAACTCGAGGGCCTAAGTCAAGCATGCTGACATATCCGAAGGCAACCAATAAAATCTGAAGGCAACATATTTATCGAAGGCAATCATTTAAATCTAAAGACAACCTTGGGTACCTATGGTGATTTCTAAGAAAATAAATGAAATTCTGAAAAGACTTAATAAATAAATGAATTCCCGTTTACTTAAAAATACCACTCACTGCCTCCAAAATCTTTCCGAATTAAAAAGTGACTATTTTACCCCTACTCCGAGGGCAAAATTATAAATTCATAATTAAATTAATTAAATAATTTAATTGGATAAATAAATTAGGATCGGGGTGTTACACTCAATTTTGTGCAAGTGGCATTGGAACAAAAGGGAACAAGACCACTTCCTTCTTACTTTCACGAGGTGGTGGTTCACCTCCACTGGCTTCTTTTTTCTTTTGTTTACATTCAGCGAAACATAATAAACCCAAAGGTCTGATTTTGCATACTAAGAAAGAATTCCTCTTGCTCTCAGACTTCACTTCATACCGCACAATTCAATTGTCCCGCTAAAATAAGAGGAATCCAGAAAATTCCAAGTCTTTTAACAATCCTCACGGATTGAATTTGCTATTTTGGATGATGAAGGCATCCGTGAGAGAAATCTCAAGATCTTGTTGTTCGAGATGCTTAAAGGCATCACACAGAGAGACCCAACAGTCTTTCTTAGCTTTTGACTCCGTGGTAGGTTCACCCTCACATCCTCATCAATTCTTTCTTGTTTAATTTCCTTTTTCTCCTCAGTAGACACGAACAACATTGAACAAGTCTTGGCCATTATGCCGCTGTAGTAAGAGAAGTCCAAAAAATTCCGGGAGTTTCTCTACGTCTGTTAATGGCACCACAAACCAATTCTGGTTTTGTGATGGTTAGCCCATCATGATAAGCAATCCTTACGGAGTGCTTGTGAATTGGATGTTGAGCACATCTTGGAAGTGTCTGAGCGGAGCTGCACCTCAGAGCAGATCAAGACTTGATCTCATGATGATTGAAATCATCTTGGCTGTCAATCTATAGCTGGATCGTGGAGGTATTTGAGAAGAGGTACGCCTTAGAGTAGATTCTTGACTTAATATGTGATACTTGGCAAACACTTATATTTTTTGATAAACTTGCAGGGAGGAATATTTCAATCCCATTCGAATAAACTTGTATGGCTGGAATTTTATTTATTTATTATTTTATAATGGTCAGCCACCTATTTTTTTTTGTACTTATCATTAGATTAGATAAGGTTTGTAGGACTTGGGCTTTGACCAAAAGAAACTTGGCAAAAGAAATTTTGTGTGAATTTTTTTGGTTCAACAGTATCCAGGCTTTCTTTTTGTCCTTGCCTCGTCCCCTATAGGCCTCGTTTGGAATGTGGGGTGGGACATGACTATTAATATTGGATAGGATTGAGACTGACTATACCAGCAAAGGAAAAGAAAGCACCCGAATTTAAATTTTATTTTTCGTACAAACTGAAGTGAACAAATACGAAAATAATAAAAAGATCATCAAGGCTCCAGCAATAATGTTCATCTAAGAATCACAAGAGGAGGCCTTTTGTTATTTAATTTTCCTTTTCGGTACTAATTAAATGACAGACGGATTCAGAGAAGCATATGCAAGCAGTTCCTTATTGCTTTCAAATATGGCCATGACTTCTTCATTCAAAGTCAAGGACGCTTCTATGCCATCCCCATCCCTTGTTTCTGTCAACACAATCATATTCTTGAATTCCATACACTGAGTCACCCACGATGGCTTTCCCCATTCGAAATCGGCTGTGTAGAAAGGAAACCTGCACCAACTGCTGCAACTGTAGGCCTCCCCATCATTCCCATCCATGAGGCTCCCGATCTTGGAAGAATTCACATGGATCATCCCCACTAACTGTTGTGAATTAATACTAACTCACTTCCCCTTAGGACCTTGTTGTTGATGAACTTTGTGACAAACTCAATAATGGATGAGTCTTACACACACACAGAAATTTAACCAAAACAGAAATGACACAAGTGTTTATAGAGGTTCAGCAAATTGCCTACTTCCTCTTTGGTGATCTCCTTGAGAATTTTCACTAATGAAGATAGGTTACAACTTTGGTTTACAAAGAAGGAAACCCCCTTAGAACACTACCCTCACAATCTGTTTCTCTCTCACCCTTGCTCAACACCTTGACACACTTAGAGAACTCTCTTGCTCTCCCCTTGGTATTTTCTGAACTTACAAGTTTCCAGCTTCTCTCTACTTTGCACAAACTTATGCACTTAACAACTTAATGTTCTCTTGCTTCCTCTTCCCTCTTATATAAGCCTTTGGACTCCAAGATAAGGTATCATTATGTTCTGCACGTTCTTGCTTTAGTTATCCAACTTTAGATACCTGTTATGGCAGCTCACAAAGCAAGTGATCAATGGTTGCTAGCTGCCATCAATCTCTTGAACCAAGAGAGAATTCACTCATTGAAGCAAGTTATCAATTTGCCAAAGTGTTCTCCCCAACTTTCCACCTGCTTGCCACCTCTTATTATCCTCAGAAGTGATCAGAAAAATCCTTGCAAGTAAATAGAAAGTGGTAGCACACCAAGGAAGACTTGAAAACGCGTAGAAAACTGAAACAGCAAGTTCTGGGCTACCGGTCGCGGATACCTTGCGACCGGTCGCTTTCTACGATTTCTCCAGACTTCGAAATCTGTGAAAAACGACCGGTCGTCCAAACCTTACGACCGGTCGCTCACTCCTTCACTTGTATACTAAATGTGAGCCATTTTTCTAACACTAACACCATATCCCACTTTAAACTCCTCAATGCCTTTTCTGAGTTTAGCAGCCAACCTTTGGTCTACGCTGCGAAGACGCCAAAAAAATTCCCCTCAAAGTTTTCTGCTAAGGGCTGCACCAATACTTTCCGCATGTTCACGAATGGAAGCCACGCTGATGGCCTTATAGAACCCAATTTGGATCATGATGATTCGGTGGCACACTTCCACATGAGCGTGGACAATACTTCAACGCATGTAGGCTTTGGCAGGATGGCAGTGGCAACTTTACACTTGAGAGCAGCAATCTTTGAGGCATCAAACACAATTCTTCTTGTTTTCCAATTTTCTTCAGCAAATTCCACCATGGGTAGAGGTGAGTTGAGAAAACCTAGTGGTGGGAGAAGAGAAACTGCACCAGCACCAAAATCTGCTCAGGAAGTACTACTTGATCAGGAGTACTTGACTTGAGCCAAGGGAAGCTACAGCCCAGCTAGTAATGAATTGCTCATTGTAGACGCATCAGCGACCTTATGACTAATGCAGACTCCGATCGAAATTCCAACTGCATTCAAAGAAGTTGGCCTGTATTTGTACAAGATAGCTATTGTCTGTTAGTCTACATCCCATATCAGTTGGAAGCAATTGTTTTAGCATCCCAAAATCTGGTTTCTCCAAAATCTTTGACATGAGATGTAACATCCCGGCCCTAAAAATAAGTAAAATAATTAAATTAAGAGGAAATAAATTGGAGCAAACAATAAAATAAAATGATTTGATTTAATTGAGGTTTTTGTTTTGAAATTTTAAAATATTATTTAATATAAAAAGGGGCAAAAAGGTCATTTTAAGTTTGGGAAGGAATTTGGGAATTTCGATTGTACCGTTGCGTAGAGCTCGTCGATACGAGTTCGTAGACATGCGGCATGCCCAATTCCGATTTGTAACGATTGAGAAAAAGTCTGAAATCAAAAGGGACATAAATGGAATTTATTTTAAAAATATTACTGTAGCAACAGTAATATTTTCCTTCTTTTTCTTTTTCTTCTTCTTCTTCCCCTTCTTCCCCCTCCCGTGCGAAGCAGCCCCCATTTTTTTAAAAAACAGCCGGTGGCTTCCAAGAGCCACCGCCGTTGCCACAAGCCACCTCCGGCCACGGGGCCGGACTCAAAAGAACCGGGCCTCCTTCCTCTCCCCATCCCGACCAGTCTCAGCTGCTGGAGCCACCGGTGATGGCCGGAAATTGCAGAAATCCGAGCTGTTTTGGGTGGATTTTTAGCGAACTTTGGGAAGCTCGTTCTCCCACTTCCGGCCACCATTTTGGTCGAACCAGGTATGTATCTTGAACCTCTCGAGCTGTTCTTGCTGCTAGTGGTGTTAGTTTTAAGAAATTTCTGCGTTTTGAATCTGAAATAAGCGATAGAAAATCTGCCAGTTTCGGCCTCCGATTCCGGCCACTTCCGGCCATTTTCTGGCTTTCACTCAAGAACAAAAGTGACTCCAAATTAGGTGTATTAGCTAAGGTAGGAGTTTGGAGTCAAGATGTTAAGTTTTTCTGGCAAGTGGTTATCGCTTTTGACACCCACACGCCGGCAGGGGCACTATAGTAGGGAGACATTTTTTTTATCCTAAAGTGATCTCCTGGTTGTCACGAGCGCGTAGAATTTTACGAATCTCAATTCGGATAACGTTTGAACCCCGAACGGATTTTACATATTGTGTGATTTCCGGGTTCGATATGTTAGAACCGTTGGATTGCTTCCCATTTAATATATGTTGATTTAGGTATTCCTAGGATCGTGTAGGAATTCGCGGATCGAGAATCGGAGCTACGGATGTTTCCGATTTAAATAGTTAAAGTTTGTGTTTTACGATAACCGTCCGATTGCGCGATTGCGAGCGATCTAACCGTCCAATCCGGACCAAACATGCAGGACGTGTATCCTACACCTTGTGGAACCCATAGGAGCTTTCGGATCATAAAACGGAGGTCGTGGGCCCGCGGGCCCGGTTGACCAAGTTTGGGCAGTTTGACCCTCGGTTGACCGTGAGTCTCCGAGGTAGTTCCACTCTTCAAGGAGTACTATTACGACCCTTTTTGGACGAGTCTTGACCGTCACTTGGTTTATGTTGATTTTGTGGATTTATGAGATTGTTTTTATGGTTTTGTGATATAAATCTCATGTTGTTGAAATTAATGATTTATTTAAATTCTTTTTATATTTAATAGTTGAATGTTTAAATTTCTGTAAAGTAATTGTGATGCATTTGTGGATTTGATATATTCGAGTGTTTTGAGTTTATTTGTCTATGCTATAAATAGGTATTGTGGGAAAAATTGGATTAAGGAAGAGAATATTATTTTATAATATTTACATAAGGATTACGAACTCCACCATCATACGTACCTCCCCCTGGATTTGTGAATGGATTACGGAAAGGTGTGATATTTGGATATGACGGAACCCGGGGCATACCTTAACGGGGTGTCGTTGTAGACCCTTAATTGGGTAGTCTGCGCGCGTAGGGCTGTTTTCAGGCGTACGGGTCTTGATTCTTCGTCCGTACGTGCTGGCTGAGAGTTAGTCCCCCAGTTGGACGGCTCGTCCCTAGCCACATAGTCCGTTTGAGGGCTGATAATTGTGAGCTAGTCAACAATCCCCTGTTGGATTGTTTCCCCTAGTACATGATGTGCAACATCACATGTACCTCCCCTTGGATCCTGATACATGGAAATTGTGGATATGATTTGGATATGACGGAACTCGGGGCATACCTTAACGGGTGTCGCTGTAGACCCTTAATTGGGTAGTCTGCGCGCGTAGGACTGTTTTCAGGCGTACGGGTCTTGATTCTTCGTCCGTACGTGCTGGCTGAGAGTTAGTCCCCCAGTTGGACGGCTTGTCCCTAGCCACATGGACGTTTGAGGGCCGGATAAGTGTGAGCTAGTCAACAATCCCCAGTTGGATTGTTTCCCCTGGTACAAGATGATGGTGAGAGGTTGGTGTTATTATATTACATATATGTATATGTGGTTTTGATTCTAGTTTGAGATTTGTGAGCTTGTATATGTATGAACGTATAAGCCCTGGATTTGGGCAGTGTTGTTTGGCACCATACGCCTTGGATAGGGTATGGTTGCAGGATTGAACTGTTATAGATGGAATAATTTGATAATGTGTTCTTTGTACATACGCCTTGGATAGGGTATGGTCGTGGGGTTTGAATTGATATAAAGAAGAGATTGAGAATGTGTTCTTTGTATTTTTGTTGGAATTTGGATGGCGATAAATCTGAAATGTATTTGTTGGTTCTGCTTTGAATATTGGTATATTATCGGAGTTGAGGCCATTGATGGTGAGAACTACGTGTGGCTTGATCCCTGGTCCAAGGGTACGTAGGTAGCCTGGGGTCTCACCTAGGTGCAGCCGCAAAATATTATTGTGTTTAAAAGGGTTTGTTCGATTCTGCGTATGTGATTGTTGGATTTGAATTCAGTTTAATGATTTCTGTGGTGTTTGTAAAGTTGTTTGAAGTCATTAAGTACATGGTTTATGTAGTAATTGACTTGAGGACATTGTTGGTTCTGTTTCGAATTATCTGAAGGCCGGAGTCCGAATACATGAATTGCATGAAACTATATTGTGCGTGCTGCTCCGTTGGAATATTAAAAATGTGAATTTTATGCAGGTTGAAATTTGGGAAATGTTCATTTTACAGGGGAGGCTCTGCCGAATTTTTGGTAGAAAGTCTCGTGCTATTTTTCATAATTTTGGAAAATAGGATAAATTTTTAATTAGTGGGTCCGACATCGGTGTGATGTCGAAATTTCCACAGGATTCATCTGAGTTTTGAGGAATTCGGGGGCGGGTCCTGTCATGGGACAGCTGACTTGGGCCTCAAGAAATGCAGCTCCATGATCATTGCAATACATTGAATCATTGCATTGGTGCTTTCCTGCAAAGGGATAGAAGTGAGTGAGGGTTTCAGATAATGACGTTTTTAGAAGCTTACATATTTCATCAATATCATGGTCACTATTAGTATTGTTGGGATAGAAGAGAAGTATTGGGACATAAACATCTGGAATAAGCTGATCAAAGACAGAGAGGTTTGTAGTTTTGAGGTGTTGGAGAGGAAGGTGGAATTTTTTCCTTGTGAAGGACTTCAACCCTAATCCCTAAACCCATCTTGCTCCACACTTGTGTTTCATAACAATCACCATCACCTCCATATATATATAAAGACACAGTACAAGATTCCCCGGTGCAATGTGAAACTGAAGTAGTTCATTATATGTCCCACATGATACATATGGGACATTTAAAGAAACATATAATCCATATTCTCGACGTTGCAATTCCACACTTGTGTGTATTTTTAGTTTATCATATATGCTACATATATGACATTAACTTAAGAAGCATATCAAATTGAACCCTCTATGTGTTCTGTGCATGTACTAATTAGTCAACTTTGAAAACCATTATAACATTCATGATCCAAGTGATGCAAATGTGTACAGTAGATTGGATTCATAAGGCAGATAATGCCTTGTACTTAGATTTCTTCAGTTGAACGAGTAGGAGGATGCATATATTTATATGCGCGTGGGTTACTAGTTAATTTTGTGTATTATGGCTCCAAAAGGAATCTTTTTTCCTTAATTTTTTTTTTTAAATCGTGCTATAGTTAATTCATGTTTGCCATCTCAAATTGAAAAAATCACATTCCACTTTTTTTATAAGAAGATAGTTTATTGAAGACAACTTAATAATTTTTATAATAATATTAATAAGAGCTTTCAAATAATGCAAGCTCGGTTGAACTTCCCATGTTTAACCCATGACATGGGAATGGAGGTTGTTCATTCTCATATAATAATAAAGTAATTAAAGTTAATAATTAAACAAGCCTTCTAGATTGATTATGATCCCATTTTGAAATAACCAGGCCAATTGAAAATTTCATTGGTCATTTCGGAACAAAAGGTTAATTTTTTTTTTTTTATCAGTAATAATAATAATAAGATAATTTGGTATAGTAGCATGCAGCCTCCACTTTATTCAAGAAAGTTAATAGCACTACAAGAAATATAATTTCAGGGCTCATATTAGATTGCCTCTAAAGGAAGCACTCTTGTTCATAAGCACTGAAGAAGCACTAGCAAATGAGCACTGAAATTATAGGTTGTACCAACTAGTGACTAATTCAGGGGGTTTCTCTTTCTCGTCGTTCGAATTTCACCTCCGACAATTTAGTGACCAAACTAATGACATGCTTTTTGTAATTTATGAAAGCACACGTCTTAAATTTATTTTTGGTACAAACTGAGTACAAGCATCAAACATTGAGAGATCATCAAAGGTCCAGCAATATTCATCTAAAGTAAGCAAACTAAACTAAAGTTGGATTCAAAGCTGCATATTCAAGCAATTCCTTGTCAACTTCAAATATGGCCATTTCTTCTTCATCGAGAGTCAAGAATGCCTCTATGCCATCCCCATCTCTTGTATCCATCAATACAATCAGATTCCTGTATTCCATGCTCTGGCTCACCCATGATGGCCTTCCCCATCCGAAATCAATGGCATAGAAAGGAAATCTGCACCAACTGCTGCAAGTATAGGTGTCTACATCCAGGGCCGGCCCTGGGCCTGGGCTGCGAGGGCGACGGCCATGGGCCTCCGAATTAGAAGGGCCTCAAAATTTTTATATATTACCAAGAGCCCAAATTAAAAATTTTTTTAAAAAAAAAAAAAACTTTCTAATTCCAGCCAAAAGACAATTGCACGGTTCCTCTTCTTCCCATAAAACAATTGCAGTCTTCCCAATTTGCACAGTTTCTCTTCTTCCAATAAACAAATTGCACGCTTCTCTCTTCCCATAACAAAATTTGCACGCTCCCTTCTCCCAAGTTCTCTTCACTATCAAACCCCACAAAATGCTCTCTGCAGAGGTTCTTCAATAATAATCCCAGATTTCGAATTCTATTTGCAGCAGAGCTAAAAGAAAAGCTCTCTTCAATATCGTTGTCTTTGACCCAAAAGAAAAGCTCTCTTCAATATATTATTTCCAGATTTCTCTCATCCCTCTTTTATCTTTTTATTCGAATTGATCTATCCAAACAAATATTTGTAGATTTCTTTCTTCTACACCTAGAGAAGAAGACTCTGAAAGATTATCTGAGTGAGTGAAGATGATGATGTTCGTCAATAATAACCCCATATTTGAATTCTTTCCATTATCTTTATACATATTTTTTATATATTGAATTGTATGTATCTAATTATAATTTTTTATATCATTGCAGATGTGCAATATAGATCAATTGAAGTTAAAGCTCTGCAAGATTGAAGCTTTTTATTCAACTTAAGCATAAACCAGGTTGTATTGCCTTTTTTTTTTGTTCCTTAAATTTAGTTTGTTTCCTTTGCTGGTTGTGTTTGGTTGCTTTGCTGGTTGTGTTTGCTGGTTGTGTCTGTTCAGTTTCTAGATGTAAGAGTTGCTGTAAAAAACGATGAGGAAACATGAGTCTGGCAGTCAAAAAAGAAATAAAATGAGGAAAATAGAAAAAATGATTCAAACTCAAAAAGGAGCTCTTGATAAGTTTTTTAAAGCTAGTTCTTCAATTGAAGATCCATAATGAATTAGCTAACGAATCACAACAACCAATTAGCCAGGAAGAAGAAATTATAGAAAATGAAGAGGTTGATGTCGTCATTGAGAATGAAAATAATCAAGAAGAAGTGAGAGAATGATATAAATGAACTGAATGTAGTTGGTGATCAATTTGAGAATGAAAATGAACTTGAAAGTTATGGTATAAACATTTTGAAAAAAATTGACTTGGTTAGCCAAAAAATTGCAATATGGAGATATGCAAATTGATGTTGCAATAAAACATTTGAAAGGGCTGGTCTCATATTTTGTAGATTATAAGGAAAATGGGTTCACATTGGCTCTACTTTATGCTAAAGTAGAAGAAAAAAAACAATTTGATGAAAATGACCATGAAGAGACATTTCAATCTGCTGAAGAATCTTTTAGGGTTAATTATTTTTTTGTTGTAGTTGATGCTGCAATTTCTTCTTTGAGGAGTAGATTTGAACAATTAGAAATATTTGAAGGCATTTTTGGTTTTTTGTTTGATCCTTAGAATTTACTTCAAATGAATTATAGTCACAGGAAGATCCTAATGATTTTGCTTCTCAAAATGCTAGAAGATCAAGAATTTTTCAATGATTGTTTGTATTTGTATTTTTAATGTTATTGTTTTGTTTTTTGATTTGTAGAAGATGAAGTGGAAGTCAAAGCAGCTTTTTGTGTACAATTGAACCACTTGAAAACTAAGCCCAGTTGAAGAGCCACTAAACTACTTGAGAACTTTCGTTTTGTTTTGTTGAAATTTTAGAAGTTGTATGACCCTAAATATGATTTTTGTCGTTTATCATGTACTTTTCATTTTTTTTTTAGTTGAATGAAATTATTCTATTTAAGTAAGCTTAGTTGTTTTCTGAGATTTTTCCCCCTATTCATAAAAAGAAAGAGGAATGAGCAAATTAAAAAAAAAACATATATACTAAGGGCCTCATTTAATATTTGCCCATGGGCCACCAAAATGTCAGGGCCGGCCCTGTCCACATCATCCTGATCGATGAGTTTCCAATAATCTTTGAAGAATTCACATACATCTTCCCCACTGACATCATTAGCATATTTTACTTTAAACTCCTTAAAGCATTTCCTGAGTTTAGCAACCAAGCTTTGAACATTACCATCTACTTTACTTCCATGAGTCTTTGCTGAAACCAGCGCCAAGGCATTCCCCGCTACGTTTTCTGCCAAGGGCTGCACCAATATTTTTCGCATGTTCAAAAATTGAAACCACTCTGATGGCCTTCGGAACCCAGGTTTGATCTCGATGCTTCGAAGGCACACTTCCAAATGAGCGCTGACACAACTTCAACACGCGTTGGGTTTGGCACAGTGGCAGTGGCAGCTTTGGATTTGAGAGCAGCGATCTTTGAGGCATTAAACACAAATCTCCTTGTGATCCAGTTTTCTTTATCATACTCGATGGGGGGTTGGGGTGTGTTTAGGAAATCTAGTGGTGGGAAGAGAGAAGATGCAACACCAAATTCTGTAGGAAGCACCAAAGGAGTAGTGCCATTGGAGCCAAGGGAAATTGCAGCCCAGCTACTAATGAATTTGCTGATTGTAAATGCATCAGATACCTTATGCGAAATGCATACTCCAATTGCCATTCCACCGCAGCCAAAGAAGTTGGCCTGGACTTGTACCAGATAGCTTGCGCCTTCTTGTCTGGATTCCATATCAGCTGGAAGCAACTGTTTTAGCATCACAAAATCGGGTTTTTCCAAAATCTTCGATACGGGACAGTTGACTTGGGTTTCAAGAAATGCACCCCCATGGTCATTGCAACATATTGAATCATTATATTGAACCTTTCCTGCAAAGGGATAGAAGTGAGTGAGGGTCTCAGATAATGATGTTTTTAGAAGCTTGGATCTCTCAGCTACCAAATTAGAATGGTGATTAGTAGTATTATTGACCTCTTCACAATTATTGTTGGGATAGAAGAGAAGGATTGGGACATAAATGTCTGGAAGAAACTGATCAAAAACAGAGAGGTTGGTGTTTTTAAGGTGGTGAGGAGTTGGAGATGATGGTTTAATTGTTTCCTTGTGAATGACTTCAACCTTGATCCCTAAACCCATCTTGCTCAACACTAGAGTTTCATAACAAACACCACAACCTTGACCCCTTCATATAAGACACATAGAATTCCCCCACAACTATCCTTTGCAATGTGAAGTTCAGGTAATTTATTCAGCTAATTACCCGAATATATTATATGGCGCCATATGGCATTAAAGAAACGTATGAAATGCAATCTTCTATCATTAGATGATGATGGAATACAAGACAGTAATGGCCGGCACACAACAAAAATCGAGAGAAAGCTGATAAAGAAACAGACAAGTTGATAGTTTCATAACAAATGCCTCCCCCCGCAACCACGTCATCCTGCCTGTCTGTGCAGTCCAAATTGCATGTCATATGTCATATGCTACAATGCGACTACAGAAACATATATATGATGTAAAGTCTTCAATTTATAATTAGTCAACTTTGAAAGCGACTTGCACTTGACTTTTTTTTTTCCAGTATTGTTAGATTATGTGTGCATATACTAATTAGTCAACCCCTTTCCATTTTTCACTATACATTTTCATATGCGAAAACGACATAAAATTGGGTAGAACATCCATTTTGTGTTCTGATATTCTTTTTCAATTGAGTTCTTATAATAGTTTCAGTTTTTCTTCCAATCCAGTCCTATAATTAGTTTTGTTTCATCATCAAGTTCTTGGTTAACTAATTCGTCAATCAAGTCTGAGGTTGGCCTAGTATTTCGTGAGTAGAAATGTTGTATACAAACGTTGTTGCCAAGAATTTATCCTATACATTGGGATTTTCCTTTGCTTAGTAAAAAGGGTTTTTCTTATAGATGTGTTTGTGTAACTATTTCTATATGTTCAAACTCCTCATTCAGGGGTCTCAAACATTAGTAAAATACCATGATAAAACTTTCTTCTTCATTGTCATGTCAGCTGGCACTACTAGCTACAACTTAAGCTTGGTTGCATAGTGGTTGAGCACGCGACCAAATAAGGGAAAAAGTACATAATGTAATGAAAGCACCCGTTTTCTGACAGGACTCGCCCCGAATTCCTTGGAATCCGCGGCAAATCCTGTAATATTTCCGACATCCACCCGATGCTGGACCTACTTACTAATATTATCCTCTTCTCCAAAAACAGAGGAAAAGAGGGTCGAGACTTTCTGCCGAAATTTCAACAAAGTCTCCCCTGAAAAACGGACATTTGCCAAAATTTCTTAACCTGTTAAAAACACATTTAATATCACCAACCGGCAGCATGCACAAGATAAATTCACGTAGTTTACTTAGATGGCCTCTAGCCTTCAAATAATTTGAAGCAGCACCACCAGCAATGCTCTTAAGTCAAAAATGAACTTAAACAAAGCAATTAATGAACTCAAATTAATTTATGTATGCCCTCCAAAACTAACATAAAATATCCTCCCAAAATCCATCATGCGATGTTTAACAACCAAACACAATTGCAAGTAGATTAAGGACTCGGCCCAAATCATACAACAATCTAAAACGGGTTTCAGCCCCGTCACTACCACCAACACATTTTCACCAAACTCAACTAATCCAAAAATAGTTTATCTCGTGGCTGCACCTGGAGGTGAGACCCCAGGCTACTTACGTATCCTTACTGAGGGATCAAGCCACACGTAGTTCTGCATACAAAAATCCCGGTTCAAATAACATGCAATCAATTTCAGCAATACTAATAAGTAAATTCTAGAATTATCCCTTTCCCTTTACTTTATATCACGTCATACCCATCATAATCCTTTTTAAACATTAAACTTTCCCCGGCATAGTATAATAGTCCCTTTTTCCTCTCCCTGTTACTTTACGACACTCCGGAAGGTCCAACGCCACGCGTAGTAAAGTAACAGTAACCCAAGTGTACGGATCTTTTACCACACGCCGGATAATCCAACGCCACGTGTGGTAAAGTAGCCAGTGTCCCAATGAGCACACACGCCGAACATCCAACGCCACGTGTGGCCCAACCAAACCATATATGCCCACATGCCGGATCCTCCAACGCCACATGTGGGTACCATAACACTAAGTTCTATGCTTGCAAACAACTTTATCACACGTCGGAATCATCCAACGCCACGTGTGGGTCCAACAACCAAGGGAGGGTACTTAGCATAGTGTAATCATAGTTTCACATAACCAAATCAATAAAGTACCCCAATTTATATTAATATTTTGCCCAAATACTTCATCATAAAATGGAATGCAATTACTCAAGCATAAATCCATATTCCAACCAACCAAGATCCTCAAAATCGAAAGAGTAAAACTTCCACTTTTTAAGCAATATATATATATCCCATAATCCGAACAATCTATATTTAATGCATATTAATTCAATCGATAAAAATAATGCACTTCCAAAACAAAGTCCACTCACTTCTTAATAATCATATATTTTAATAATCATATATATTGCATAAACTTCAAATAACAATATAACATATGATAATCCCCCAATTTAAAATAATAAAATAATCTCATAATTCCACGTAATCAACATAACTCAAATAACGGTCAAGACTCATCAATAAGGTCGTTTTAGTACTCCTCGAAAGGTGAAACTATCTCGGAAGACTCACGGTCAATCGAGGGTCAAACTGCCCAAACTTGGTCAACTGAGCCCATAGGGCCCACGACCTCCGATTTACAATCCCAAAGTTCCTATGGGTTCAACAAGGTTTAGAATACACGTCCTGTACGTTTGGTCCGAATCGAATGGTCGGATCACTCACGATCGCACAATTTCGAACGGTTATCGTTTAACGCAAACTTTAAGTTATTGAATCAGGACATCGGGGCTCCGATTCGCGATCTGCGAATTCCTACACGATCTTAGGGATGTCTAGATCAACATATAATAAAATGGAGTTGATCCACGGTCCGAACGTATCGAACTTGGATAACGTCTAATATGCGATATCCGATCAACGATCAAACGATAACCAAATTCATATCTGAGCATACTGTCATGCTCGGGATGACATGGGGATGATTTTAGGACTCAAGGACATGCCAAAAAGTGGCCCACAGTCCATCACACGCTCCAGCAGTGCGTGGGTGTCTAAAGCGATTCTGGCGATCGGAAAATCTCCAAACCGCCAGTCAAGACTTATACCTACATGATCAGCACATAGAGTGGAACAACTTTTGTTCTTGGACCTACCCCAAAAATTCGACGGAAGTGGCCATAATCGGAGGTTGAAACCGGCCAAAACTTCTATCGCTTATTTATCCCCCAAAACATAGAAATTTCTCCTAAATACCACAACCAGCAGCTAAAAACACCTCGAGAGGATGAGACAGCATACCTAGAGCAATTGTAGCCCAGCTATTGATGAATTTGGCGATTGTGGAAGCATCCCCGACCTTATGTAGAAAGTGGACTCCGATTGCCAATCCACCGCATTCAAAAAAACTGCCTGAACTAGTAGAAGCTAGCCTACATAATGAGTTGGACTTGGAAGCAATTGACAGCAACCCAAGATCTGGTTTGACCAAAATCTTTGATATGGTACAGTTTAATTGGGCTTCAAGATATGTAGCACCCTGGTCATTGCAAGAGATTGAAATATTATTTTGGAACCTTCCTGCGAGGGATAGACCTGAGTGAGGGCTTCAGATAAAGATGTTTTTAGAAGCTTGGATCTCCCAGAAATTAAAGAATGAAGATCAATCTTATTATTGATTGAGCACATCATCAGTAATATTGTTGCTGGGATAGAAGAAAAGTTGCGGGACATAAGCATCTGGAATAATCTGATCAAAAACAGAAAGCTTGGTAGTTTGAAGGTGGTGAGGAGTGGGACAGGATGGTCTAATTTTTTCTTCCCCAATGACTTCAACTTTCAACTCCGAAGCCATGATTTTTGCTTCGTACTTGTGTTGTATATCATAACAACACAACAAATTTTCCATAAAATACACAGATTCACCTACAACAATAGCTCATGTGCAATTCAAGTCAACTTATTAGTCAACATTCTTATAAATGTATAACCGTGGGTTAAGCCAACCGGCCGGGCGGTGAGTCCATCACATTCCAAGCTAGAAAATTCATGTCCTTCAAAATCATGAAAGTTCTCCGTGGCGGCTCTTATGATTTGAAAAGGTAATTTTGCCAACATCCATCTATGGCGTGGCAGCAGTTTAGTTCTTATTGATTCTTTTGTTTCGGGTCCTACTAATACTTGTCTTGGCTGCGAACTTCCCTCATGTCATGCATGACTCATGATGCATGGTTTGTTTTCATGTCAAAAAATCTTGGCCAAGAATCAAATAGAAAATATTAGTGAAAAACCTTAGTTTATGGGCATACATTTAAAAACCCTAGTTTATAATTATTAGTCAAGCTGCATAATGAAATCCAATTCAATAAGAGGCAAATCAAAATGTGAAAGCACAAGTTTTTCATTATACATTTGGTTCAAACTTCAGTGTACAAGCATCAAAACAATGAGAGATCATCCAAAGTTAAGTAAACACAAGAGGAGGTTTCTAATTATTATTTTTGGGGTACTAAATAACACTTGGATTCAAAGATGCATATTCAAGCACCTCCTTGTTGTTTTCAAATTTGGTCATGTCTTCTTCCTTCAAAGTTAAGGACGCTTCTAAGCCATCACCATCTTTTGTATCCATCAATATAATTAAATTCTTGGAATCTACATTAAGGGTGACAACCCATGATGGCTTTCCCCATCCGAAATTGGATGTGTAGAAGGGAAACCTGCACCAACTGGTGCAACTGGAGCTGTCTATATCATCCCTTACGATGAGGTTCACAGCCTCTTTGAAAAGTTGACATAAACCCTTCCCACTAACTCCGTTTCTATAGTTTTCTTTAAATTCCTCAATTCCCTTCCTCAATATAGTAACCAAGCTTTGAAGATCATGATCATCTACTTCAACAATTTCTTCCCTCTGTCCCGCAACCAACCCAAAAACATTCCCCAGTAAGTCTTTACCTCCAAGACGCTAACAAGTACTCTCCTCATGTTCACCGTTTGACACCACGCGGAGGGCATTACCGACCCCAAGTTTGATCTTGATGCTTCAAATGCACACTTCCAAATGAGTGCGGAGACGACTTCAACACGCGTAGGATTTGGAACGGTGAGAGCAGCAATCTTTGAGGCATCAAACACAAATCTCCTTGTTATTCACTTTTCTTTGATCCTGGAGTTTGCGCTGCCACTACTAGGCGTTGGTGGTGCGTTTAGGAAATCTAGTGGTGGTAAAAGAGAAGCTGCAACACCAAATTCTGCAGGAGGCACCACATGATCAGGAGTAGTCCTGGCTGAGCCAAGTGCTATTGCAGCCCAGCTGTTAATGAATTTGCTCAGAGTAGAAGCATCTGCGACCTTATGTGAAATGTTGACTCCGGTTAATGAATTTGCTCAGAGTAGAAGCATCGGTCGATTTCTGGCGGGTATGTCCTTGTATATCTTGGCGCCTCCTGGTCGCCTCTGAGCTAGGCCGACCTCGATCATTCGCCAGACGTCTTCCGAAACCGGAGCCCTTGAGGTGGTGCTTCTTGCTGGGCCGCACACGGCCGCGGGACCTGTTGCACATCGTTATGTGGCCTTATCTGCTGGGTCGTCCTGAACATGAGGCTCGGTCGTACGACAGAGCTGTTTGGCGCGAGATGAGCGCCATGGGTCTGGCCAAGGTGCGTGTGCGTTACCGTTGGAATGGCTGAACCGTAGTGAAGGTGAGAGCCAAGCGGAAACAACGATGCTTGTAATGGTGGCGAAACGGTTGGATTGCTCTGACCGTACTCCTGTGATGGAGCGGTGGCTGCGTTGCTTGGGCCAGGATGGGTCCCAACGGCCAAAGTATGAACTGGGCTGAGTTGCTGGATCGCGGAAGGCTTGGGGCTACTTTGCCCTAATGATACGGCCAAAGCATGGAGTGGGCCATATGCTGTTTCTGCCGGGTTGGTTGGTCCGGGATTCGCCCATGTGGCCTGGGACTGCCCCCAGTTATTCGTCGTCGGCAGAGAATGCTGGCCATAACCTGACGCTTGGGGGCTGCCAAGGCGCCGAGGCTGCTGATTTCGCCGTAGGGCTCGATCCTTTCGCGCTCTGGCTTCTCTGCCCGGCTCTGGAGGTGTCGAGGACGAAGGTTGCCGGCATCCTCTCCTGAAAAGCGTCAGGCTTCGAGGAAAATCTGTCCGTTGCGGCCATAAAGTATGTTTCTATCCTGGAGGCCTGCCTAGACATGAGATCTTCCACCACTGCTTGTTCCTGCATGGACTCGGCGATAGTGATTGGAACGCTGGCCGAGATGTCGACCGTGTGCTTGGTCTCGGTGATAGTGATTGGTGAGGTGGACTCAGGAGTCTCAGAATTCATTTCGATTGTTTTGTTCTTGAGCTTTGCCTGTGCCCTCGTTTCCACCATGAGTTTTTCACAAGAGTCCCACTGGGCGTGCCAAAAGTGTTTGGTCTGCGCAAATCTCACGGCCTAGTGATCCGAGCTGAGGGGATGTGCGTTAACACATGGCTTCCTGCTTTTGGATACGGTGCGGTTATGTGCGAGCGTGCCAGCACGGTCTGCCATGCGTCGAGATGTTGATGTGGATAGAATGGTTAGGTGGTGCGCCTGTTTGGACTCAACTTCTAATCAAGCGATTGTAGCCGAGAGAGGAACTGTTCTCGGCTGTTAGGTTCAAGGCCTAAGTTACAAGGCCGTTTAGTGGTGATGTTGGTGGTGGGTTTTGGGCGGTGCTCCGCGCGCTGCTCAAGGAGCGACGGTCGTATGATATATGGGGTGAATGAGATAGTAACAAAAATGGTGCTCCGGGGCGTTGAAAATCAAAGGTCGTATGATATATTGATGAATAGATTTTCCTTACAGTCTAATGCTACTCCTAGGAAAGCAAGTGAAGATATTGAAAGTGCAGTACAGGAAAATATAATTTGCTCCGTGGGAGGCTTTTGTTTGGTGTTTGAACCCTTTGAATGTAGTTTGAGCCTTGTATTTATAGGAAGGGCTCTGAAGGAGTAATCGAGGCTAAAAACCTGCATGGTGGAGCCTGACCAGGAGCAAGTGGGTAGTCCAATCGACATTTGGGATCGTGAAGCATGGTGGTGTGATTCCATAAATCTTGGTAAATCTCGGCCGCCGCCCTGATCGTGGGCTCTGCGCTTCTGGCCGTGGAGACGCATTTATTGTTCTGATCGCTGGTGACCTAATCTCTCAAGCTGTAAGAATTCTTGTGAGAATGTCTGCGTCTAATCATTCTGATTCTATTTCCAAATCCCGACTTCAGTCACTTCCCCTCTTTCTCTCGTGCATTAAATGCTCTTTCGTGGTCAGTGGGTTTGCTGCAATAAACAGAGGCATTACTTCATTAAATGAAGCATGGGACCCTCCTCTCACGTGATGATTTGACTCCAATTTCTTCGGCCGTGACCTCTTCGCTCTTCGGCCTCGGCCTATAGCACCGTGGTTGGAAGGCCGAGATGCTTATCCATTGCAATTTTTTCCTTTGTCTTTAGGAAGGCAAAGCATCTGAAAATGCCAAGTCTTGGTTCGCGAGCAAGTGCTAGGACTGAGAAAGGAAGCCCCTTCGGCCAATTCATGGATGTGATTTATTAGGCACAAACAGTTTCCTACCTTCACCATCCAAATAGTACCTCGAGCAGAGAACGCCCACGCAGAAGCACTAGCAAGCTTAGGATCAGGGCTTGATACCCAGTTCAGACACTTTATCTCGGTTGAGCACCTTGACCATCCAAGCATAGAAGAGGCAGAACAGCCAAACTTGATGCAGATCGACGAGGATCCTAGCTAGCAAGACCCCATCATTGACTACCTGGCCCGGAAAATCAAACAGAAGGCTGCGAGGTACTACATGAAAGGTGACATGCTTGTTCGCAGATCATACTCCGGCCCTCATCTTACTTGCATCAAGTACCCGCAGACGCTCGAGGTTCTCTGCAAAATATATGACGGCAAATGTGGAAATCACGTTGGGGGCAGATCGCTTGCCCAAAAGGTTCTGCATAGGCTATTTCTGGCCTACCATGCGCCAAGACTCCACGGAGTATGCTCGAAGATGTGATCGATGCCAACGATAGAAGCCAATCCCTGGCTTGCAAGCTAAGGAATACCATTTGCAGAACAGTCCATGGCCTTTCATGCAATGGCTATCGACCTGGTGGGACCTATGCCGACAACACATGCCAACAAGGAGATGGTGTTCGTTGCCACGGATTACTTCCCCAAATGGATTGAGGCCGAGGCTTTATCCTCTACCAAGGAAGCAGATGTCGAATGATTTTTCTGGAAGAACATCATCTGTCGATTTCGGATGCCTGTAGTCGATAGTCACCGACAATGATACACAATTCGTGGGCAGGGCAGATCACCGTATTCCTTGCGAAGTATGGCATCAAACAGCACCTGTCAACCCCCAGAGACCCGCAAGGCAATGACCAAGCAGAGGCATCCAACAAGATCATGTTAGACTACCTGAAGAAAAGACTGGAAGGCGTAGAAGGAAAATGGGTCGACGGCTACCAGGTGTCCTATGAGCTTATTGCACAACCAAAAGGAGATCAACCGGCTAGACACCATTTTCTTTAGCTTATGGGACAGAAGCAATCATCCCCCCACACATCACGGTCCCTTCCATGAGTATTGAGGTGGGCAGTCTTGACTGAAAACTGCAAGCAAATGAAAGTCAACCTTGATCTGCTCGAAGAAGAACGAGTTGCAGCCTGCCAGCAGCGCTGACGTCCTATTACAATAAAAAGGCCAAGATCAGACAGTTTCAACCTAGGGACCTTGTGCTCAAGAAAGAACTTCATCACAGCACCAAGGCAAGGGTCAAAGAAGATGAAGCCCATCAGGGAAGGCCCCTACGTGATCAGCCGACCTGGGGGCAGAGGAAGTTACACCCTCGACACTCTAAAAGGAAAGGAAATTCCAAGACAATGGAATGCACACCACCTTCGGAGATACTATCCATGAAGCCCTTCGCTCACCAGCTGGGCTCCTAGCAGGTGACGAGCCTTACCTCCGTTGGGACAAGCTGCTTCTCGAGCACAAACTCAATAGAGCATTTTTCGAGTGTTATGTCCCCGACATACCCCCGCAGGCAACAAGCCTCACCTCCATTGCAGGGCAGGCTGCTTCTCGAGTACAAACTTCATTGAGTCTTTTTCAAAAGCTATGTCCCTTACATACGCACACAGGTGACAAGCCTTACCTCTATTGTAGGCAAGCTACTTCCCTAGTACAAACTCAATGGAGTCTCGTTCAACCGCTATGTCTTCGGACATACACGTACAAGATACAATGAGAATTGAAGTTTGAAAGACAACTGAAAATTCCATTACAAAGCGGCCAACCAGCCAAGTTCAACAAGAAATAAGCCTAATTCTGCTCAATCGGCATCATCTGCTCAGGAGCCCCAGCTGCCTCCTCCTTCACATCTGCCCTAACCTCATCAGTCGTCTTCCTCCGTTGCAGCTTCATCAACTACTTGCTCTTCAATTGCTTCTATGCCCATAACATTGATATGCTCACTTTGAGCAGCGGGCAAGTTAAGATAAGCTGCTCACCATCCTCATGTTCGAGAGGGCAACAAGGAGGAGCACCTTTCCTACAGTCCAAGTATCCCAGCTTGTATGCATTAGCAGCAATTTCATGCTTGGATGCTTCCGTGGCTTCCACATGGATGTTAAACTTGGCTAGCAGCATGTCGCGATCCTCGGACCAGAGCAGTATGTTTACGTTTGAGGTGAAATTAGGCTTCCTTGTGTTCGAGCAGAGTAGCCATAAGAGACTCAAGCTCACCATCCTTTTGGCCAACAGAACTCTTAAGTGCGGACATACTCTCGTTCATCTTGGAAATCCTCGCATCATGGCGAATCCGCTCGTTCGAGAGGTTGTCAGCCATATCAACATTCTTCTTCACCAGCTCGTCAAGCAGGACAGAAGAGGGGGCAACAGCACGTGAGTCATGGCCCTAACACCAAAAATCATCCCCTTTTGAAGTTAGCAGCTGCTAGGTCCAAGACCATTGTTGCCAAGGTCACCAGCTCGATACGTGTGGTCAACCGGCTTCGCACAGGCAGTTGGACTTGACATGAAGCCCGTTTTAAGCAGATCAGACACGGACTCACCCCCAACAGGGTTACCACCAATTCCCGGACCGGTAGTTTGCGCAGATGAAGGACTCTTTGCTCGAGCAGACGACTCTTTAGCTCTCTTGGCCTCAACTTGCAACATCGAGTCAGCTCCGCGTTTGACTGTCGTGGTCCTGGAGACGAGTCATGGTTTCTAGGCAGAAGTACATTCCTCTCAGTTTGATCCCGCGGATTGGCGGAGACGCCCCAAACCTTGCTTCTCGCAGTTTGCTTACAAGGCAAATCACGAGTTTTGGGCAGGCACGGGCGGAAACTTGAACAGAATATCCCGAACCTCCTGCATGCCATTGACCATTTTGCTGTTTGAGCCGACAAGGCGTTTGGTCCCAGCAACGAGGTACGAGCAACTCCCACATGGACCTTCTCAGGCGAGACCCCCCTTGAGGAAGACTTGCTTGTGGCAGAAGAAAGTCTCGCCTCTTTTGTTGTGGAGATGTATCCCTTGATCATGAGATTGCGGCTTCATCGCGGGCAGACCCTGCTAGCCTTCCTCTCCTCGGGGAACTCGGTCGAGGACTCCTCCTGCTCGACTGGCAGATGACCTAAGTCTGAGCCATGCAGCTTCCATCTTTCAACATCTTCAGTAGGAGGCAGACCATCGACCTCCTTCCGATGTTCACTCAACAACCAGTGCCATTCACTAAATCGGACAGGGCTGTTTAGAGCTTATTGAACTTTAGACATGTTCGAGTTGAGATCGAGCTTCTTGCATATGTTATTCTCTCAAGCAGGAGATGGAAGTTAGTCAGATACACATCAAAGTTTCAGAAAGGCTATAGCAGATCAAAGAAGTACAACTTACCATCACACGAGCGGACCGTCGCTGACCTCCCATTCCCATCTACCGATGACTTCCAGCACATCCATATGCCACGCACGATCGCCTTGACTCAGACTATCCCTAGTTCATGGCACAAAAAATTGAAGCAGTTTGGACCAACCCCAGGAACTAAGCTGGCCCGAACTACCACCCACTCTAGCAGTGAGACCAGCGCACCTCTAGCCTAGTTACAGCTAGACTGCCCAAGTCAAAGTCCAATTGGCAAGTCAAAAACCTCCTCCACTCAGGAGCCCAAGTCACAGAAGGAAGCCCAATTACAGCTGAACAGCCCAACATCTAATTCACACCTCCTCCATGCCGCCACGTGCCATGCAGAAGCTGAGGGGCATTTGTGGAAGCAAAATATCTCATTCTCAATTTGGGAATTATTTGACCTAATTTGGTGTTACCAAACCTAATTGGGAGTTATCTGAATTAATTAGGAAGTTATTTGATTTAAATTAGATGTCTTTGATTTTTGTCTTAATTAGGGATTTGATTAAATCCCTAACCCCTAAATACACCAACCCCACAAACATCGCCAAATTAAAGCCTCTGAGACCCTCTATAAATATTGGCTACACACAAGGTTTGAGGTACGTCTGAATTCCTCCTGAAACTCTGCATAAATTATTTCTCATAAACCCTTCTCCTTTCCTATTCTTTCTCTCTCTCACACAAGGCTCCGCCCACCACACACGGCTCTTGGCCACCCGATTTTCCTTGAAACACCCAACCTAACTTAGGCATCGGAGGGCCTTTGGCCAACACCCCCCGGGTGTGGTCCTTTTACTCCGATTTATTTTGCAGGGAGAAAGAGAAGCGGAGAAGACGAAGGAATCTTGGGCGAATATTCTCGTGGGAGGAAATTTGCTCCCACATCTACCCTTTAGCAGGAAGATTAACTGAAGGCAATGCCATGATGGAATGCAACGATGACGGAGCTGAATTCGTCAAACCCTGAGTCAACTGTTCCTCATTAGAGGTTTTGCAACCCCCAGATATCCAAATGTTAAACCAATTACTTCCAACTGAAACTGAATCCAAGTTAGGCAGCGCCTAGGCGCAGGACCATTGTTGCTAGTGCAAGTCAACATGTTTGAGTGTGGTGGAATTGCAATTGGGTTCCAAATTTCACATAAGATTACAGATGGCTCCACAGGATGCCCATTCATCAAATGTTTGGCCACAACAGCCCTTCAGTCCTCCTGAACAGTGATCAGGTACTAGCGCTTCTAGAATTTGGCTCTGCATCTATTTTTCCACCACTAGATTTCTCTAACTCATCACAGCTAGCACCAAGAAAGAAATTCGTCAAAGCACAAAAGTGCATAACAAGGAGGTATGTGTTTGATGCGTCAAAAATTCTTCTCTACAATCTAATGTAGCCAATTCAGTTGTTCCCAAACCTACACGTGTGGAAGCGGTTTCAGCACTCATTTGGAAATGTGCAATGGAAGCATCGAGATCAAACTTGGGTATGTCTCTAAGGCCATATGTGCTCCATCACACTGAAAACTCGTGTAAAAGGGTCACTTCGCTCTTGCCATAAAACTTGGCTGGGAATGTTGTGGGTTACTTTACATCAAGGGCTGAAGAGAGTTTGATAGATCTAAAAGACTTGGCTGCTAAAATCAGGAAAATGAGTGAACAAGTGAAAGAAAAATATGCTGCAAAAGTAGGATTTGATTCTAAGGAGACATGTCAAAAGCTAAAAGACTACTACAGAGACATGATAGATAATGAAGACATAGACGACTATAACTACACAAGCTAGTGTAGGTTTGCTTTCTGTGAAACTGATTTTGGATGGGGAAAGCCTGGGTGAGCTTCGCTAGGTTTCCGATTAAGAACGTAATTGTTTTGATGGACAAAAGATATAGCAATGGAATTGAAACATGGTTAACTATGAGCAAAGAATGCATGGCCTTGTTTGAGAGCAACTCGATTTCAAGCTGCTTGCATATGCTTCTGCAAATCCAAGTGTCACCTGGTGACATAGAGCCTCCTCTGCTATTGTCTATGTGTGTTTGAATAAAATGATAGTGTTTTGGGTTTTGAGTTTTGATGAGAGCTTAATTGATATCTTGGTGCATAGGACGAGAGCTTAATTGTTATCTTGGTGCATAGGATGATCTTGTCTTTGTTATGTGGTTTAAAAATGTGATCCTTTATGATCGTTTTAGATGCTTTGGATCTTTCACATCCAAAGAATATTAGTGATCAATTGACCTCACTATAAACAAAACAGAAGACAAAAAAATTTAGAGAATATATTTGCACTATATCAATTGAGATTAATCGGTGGTTTGCAACATCACTACAACACCCATGTGTCATTAGATGAGTTTTACTTTTAGGATTTGAGGAGTGGATAGATTAAATCACACTCATCCAACACTATCGTGATGCTCATTGTGGGAGCGATTTTCATCCCCAAAGAATATTCATCTGAAGATTCCATCTTCCTCTTCGCTTCTCTTTCTCCCTGCAAAACAATACGGAGTAAAAGACCACAGCTGGGGGGTGTTGGCCAAAGGCCCTCCAATGCCTAAGTTAGGTCGAGTGTTTGTAGGAAAACAATAGCTAACAAAAGGATGGAGATTTCTCTAGGGTGAGAACTGGGTGGCCGGATCCGTGTGTGGTGGCCGGAGCCTTGTGTGAAAGAGAGAAAGAGTATGGCGGCTAGGGTTTGTGAGAGATAATTTCTATAAAGTTTCAGATAGAAGTTTAGATGTACCTCAACCCTTGTGTGTAGCCATGTATTTATAGGAGCCTCGGAGGCTAGGTTTTTGGAAGAATAATTCCACATATGGAAAGGAATTATTCTTCCCCAATTTGGAGAGATTGATTTAGTTAGGGATTTGATTAAAATCAAATCCCCAATTAGGTAAGAATCAAATAATTCCCAAATTGATTGGCTTAATTATTTGACATAGGATCCATAGATATTTTGCGACCACAAATGTCCCCCAACTTCTGCATGGCACGTGGTGGCATGGAGGAGGTGTTAATTAATTATTGGGTTGTCCAGCTGTAACTAGGCTTCCTTATGTGATTTGGGCTCCTGAGTAGAGGAGCCCTTTGACTTGCCAATTTGTCTTTGACTTGGGTTGTCCAACTGTCCTGGGCTGGAGGAGCGTGGGCCTCCTGCCGAGCGGGTGGCAGTTTGGGCCGACTTACTTGCTGGGGCTAGTCCAAACTGCTTTAATTCCTTTTTCTCTTTTTTTTGTGCCACAAACTAGGAACATTCTGAGTCAAGGCGATCATGTGTGGCATTCGGACGTGCTAGAATTCATCGGCAGATGGGAAGTGGAGTTCGGCGAGGTCGCTCGTTCCTCTCACCTATTATGATGGTAAGTTGTACCTCTTTGATCTGCTATAGCCTTTCTAAAACTTTGTTGTGTATCTTCCTGACGTCCATCTTCTGCAAGAAGCTCGATCTCGGCCCGACATGACCAAGGTTCAACAAGCTCTGAACATCCCTATCAGGTTCCATGAATGGCGTTGGTTGTTGAGCAAACATCGGAAGGAGGTTGGTTGTCTGCCCCTTGCCTAAGATGTTGGAAGATGAAAGCTGTATGGCTCAGACCAAAATAATCTGCTAGCTGCGCATGAGGAGTCCTCGGCCGAACTTCCTCCACATGTGTTGAGAAGATCCCCATAGGAGTTGCTCCTTCTTCATCTCCGGGATTAAGTTGCCCCCGGCCGAAGATGTTGGAAGATGAAAGCTGTATGGCTCGAACCTAAATGATCTGCTAGCTGAGTAGGAGGAGTCTTCGACCAAACTTCCTCCTTCTGCCACAAGCAAGTCTTCCACAAGGGGGGTCTCGTGTGTTGAGAAGATCCCCATAGGAGTTGCTCCTTGTTCATCTGCCGGGATTAAGCGCCTCGTCAATGCGAACAACAAGAATGTCAATAACATGTAGGAGGTCAAGGATATTCTGCTCAAGTCTCCACCCGAATTGCCCAAAACTCGTGATCTGCCCTATAAGGAGGCTGCTGAGAAGCGGGATTTTAGTCGCCTGCGCCAATCCGGGATTAAACTGAGAGGACTGTACCTCTGCCCTAGCAATCATGACTCGTTAGCAGAGCCACGAACAGTCAAGCGCGGAGCTTACTCAATGTTGCAAGTTGCGGCCAAGAGAGCTAAAGAGTCATCTCCTCGAACAAAGAGTCCTTAAGTTGCGCGAACTGCCGATTCGAGAGTTGGTGATAGCTCTGCTGGTCCAGTTTGACACTCATGTTGGAGCCACGAGGCGTCCAACCCTGAGATTGCTACTAATTCGTACAACCTGGGATACTTGGACTGTAGGAACAGTGCTCCTCCTTGTTTCCCTCTCGAACATGAAGATGGTGAGCTGCTCTATCTTGATATGCCCCCTGCTCAAAGTGAGCAGATCAATGCTGTGGATATAGAAGCAGTTGAAGAGCATGTAGCTAACGAAGCTGCAATGGAGGAAGACGACGCCAAAGGTGGTGCTGCTCGATGAGGTTAGGGCAGATGCGGAGGAGCAGGCAACTAGAGTAGCCGAGCAGATAGTGCTTGTTAAGCAGAACGATGCTATTGTCAACGCGGTTGATCAGGAGGTAGCTGAGGGTGTGATCGGCTAAGGGTCATCCGCTGAAGTCCCCTAGTAAATGTAGTCCCTTTTTGCTATTTTTGAACCTTGTAATTTTTTTTTCAATGAGTGGTCTTCAGTCGACCACCTTATTTCTTGTTGAACTTGGCTGTTTGGCTGCTTTGCTATGGAATTTTTAGTTGTTTTTCAAACTTCAATTTGCATTGTATCTTGTGAGTGTATGTCCGAGATATAGCGCTCAAATGAGACTCCATTGAGTTTGTACTCGGGAAGTAGCTTGCCTACAATGGAGGTAAGGCTTGTCGCCTGCATGTGTATATCGGGGAAGCACTCGAAAAAGACTTCGTTGAATTTGTGCTCGGGAAGTAGCTTGCCTACAATAGAGGTAAGGCTTGTCGCATGCATGCGTATGTCGGGGACATAGTGCTCGAAAAGACTCCATTGAGTTTGTATTCAGGAAGTAGCATCCCTACAATTAAGGTAAGGTTTGTCGCCAGGCGTGCGTATATCAGGGACAAGTAGCTTGCCGACAATGGAGGTAAGGCTTGTCACCTACGTGAGTATGTTGGGGACATAGTGCTCAAAAAAGGCTCCATTGAGTTTGTACTCGGGAAGTAGTTTGCCTACAATGAAGGTAAGGCTTGTCGCCTGCGTGCATATGTCGGGGACATAGCGCTTGAAAAAGACTCCATTGAGTTTGTACTCGAGAAACAGCTTGCCTACAATTGAGATAAGGCTTATCGTCTACGTGCGTATGTTGGAGACATAGAGCTCGGAAAAGACTCCATTGAGTTTGTACTCGGGAAGTAGCTTGTCTTCAATTGAGGTAAGGAAGGCTCGTCGCCTGCTTGGAGCCGAGCTGGTAAGCTGTAACTCGAACAATGGCCTTCTTATTGTAATAAGATGCCAGCAAGCTGGCATGCTACAACTCGAACAATGGCCTTCTTGTTGTAGTAATATGTCAACTGCTGCTGGTATGTTGCAACTCGAACAATGGCCTTGTAGTAATATGTCAACTGTTGCTGGTATGCTGCAACTCGGAACAATGGCCTTCTCTCGTTCTTCGTCAAGTAGATCAAGGTTGACTTTCATCTGCTTGCAGTTTGGTTAAGACTGCCCACCTCAATGCTCATGGATGGGACTATGATGTGTGGGGGATGATTGCTTCTGTCTCATAGGCTAGGGAAAATGGTGTCTCGCTGGTCGATCTCCTTTTGGTTGTGCGTTGGGCCCATAGGATTCATGGCAGCTCATCGACCCATTTTCCTTCTGTGCCTTCCAGTTTTTCTCTTCAGGCAGTCCAACACGATCTTGTTGGATGCCTCTGCTTAGCCATTACCTTGCGAGTATCTGGGAGTTGACAGGTGTTGTTTGATGTCATACTTTGCAAAGAATACGATGATCTGCCTACCCACGAACTGTGTACCATTGTCGGTGACTATCGACTACAGGCAACTGAATTGGCAGATAATGTTCTTCCAGATAAATCGTTCGACGTCAGCTTCCTTGGTAGAGGATAAAGCCTCGGCCTCGATCCATTTAGTGAAGTAATCAATGGTGACGATCATCATCTCCTTCTTGGCGGTGTCGCCGACATAGGTCCCACCAAGTCAATGGCCCATTGCATGAATAGCCATGGACTGTTCTATGGATGGTATTCCTCGGCTGGCAGGCCAGGGATTGGCTTATTGTGTTGGCATCGATCACATCTTTGAGCATACTCCGTGGAGTCTTGGCGCATGGTAGGCCAAAAATAGCCTATGCTGAGAGCCTTCCTGGGCAAGCAATCTGCCCCCAGCGTGATTCCCACATTTGCCGTCATGTATTTTGTAGAGAACCTTGAGCGTTTGTGAGTACTTGATGTAGGTAAGATGTGGGCCTCAGTGTGATCTGCGAACAAGCATGTCCTTTTTCATGTAGTATCTCGCAGCTTTCTGTTTGATTTTTCTGGCCTCGAACTCGTCCTTGGGCAAGTTTTCGTTCACTAGGTAGTCAATGATAGGGTCTTGCCAGCTAGGATCTTCAATGATTTGCATCAAGTCCGGCTGATTTGCCTCTTCTATGCTTGGTAGGTCAAGGTGCTCAACTGGATGAAGCGTCTGAACTGGGTATCCATGTCCTACCTTAGGCTTGTCAGTGTGACTGCATGCGCGTTCTCTGCCTGGGGCACTAGTTGGATGGTAAAGGTAGGAAATGCCTTCAACATCCCTTGGACTTTATCAAGGTACAAGATCATCCTTGGGTGCTTTGCCATGTATTCTCCTGAGGCTTGACTTGTGATCAGCTGGAAACCTGAGTAGATGGCCAGCCTCTTAATTGATAGCTCATTTGCCAAGCGCAAGCCAACGAGCAATGCCTCATATTCTGTCTCATTGTTTGAGGCCGGGAAGCCAAGCTTGATAGCTTGCTCCAACAGGGTTCCATTCGGGGTGATGATGACAACGCTTGCTCTAGCTCCTTTTTGGTTCACCTGCTCCAGCTCCTTTTTGGGTCAAAATGAGCTTCTCCAATTTCCAATAGTGAGTCTTTGCATCGAGGAGAGCTTTTGACGTGTAGAATACCAGATGTTGGGCCCTCAGTTCTTCTCTGGATGAGAGCTAAGCAGACGGCTAAGTTGGACACTACCAGGTATATGAACAAGTCTTCACCAGAACTGGCTTTGAGAGAAGGGGAGGTGAAGTGAGTTCAGTCCTTAGATTCTGGCACAGTCTTAAATATCAATATTATCGACGAAATATCGCCAATAATGTTGTTTTTTTGAATGGGCAATATTTTAGCCCATATCCACTTAAATATCGTCAATATATTGATATTTTCATCGATATTATCGTGATAATGTCGGAGGCGATAATTTCCTACTCGTTCATGCTTTATTTGGGCAATATATCGCGATATTATTTATAATATCAATAATATCGTGATATGAACTGCAAAATAAATGAAATTTGTTGAGAAATGGCGCTTTATTCAACACGCTGCGAATGAGTTTGTTAATAAAGCTATGACGTGTAATATTTATATGGTCTTTAAAATTTCTGCAAGCTAATATGATATAGGATAAATTTCCATTAAAAAAAATCCCTAATGATAAATTTAGGCTTATGTTTAATGTTATTTATTATTTTATTATGGAGTTGTATTATTATTATTTTGGTTATATATTATGGAGTTATATTATTATTCACTATTGAGTTTTAATATTGTTCATTATATGTGATACTAAATTTTAACTTTAATAGGAATTCTTTCTATGTGGTACTAAGTTACTCATATATTTTATTTTTGATTTTTTGTCAAGCTCATATATCTTATCATATGTAATATATTGTAGTAAATTATTATAACTAAAACATTATGGTGTGTTTAATTTTCTTTCACTAATTACTACCTATTTTCTAAAGGCACAGTGTTTGTCAGGTCGCTACATAATCAACTTAAATCATTCAAACCCACCATGCCATGCATTTTATTCCAATTTTTTGTGATAAAATAATAGAAAATTGACTAAATAAACATCCTCTAAAGTTTCAATAAAAATTTTCAAGTTTTTCTCACAATTTCCGTGATTTTATTCCATTTTTATTCGATATTCGATATTTCCATTGATATATCCGTGTTTTTGGACCACCGATATTTCCGAAACTCTCGATATTTCAAACCTTGGATTCTGGAAAGCTACTTCGCACTCCTCGTCCCACTTTTCTTATTGTCTCTTCTTCAAAGATTTGAAGAATTGTTTGCACTTGTTGGTAGATCCTGAGAGGAATCGGTTGAGGGTCGATGCTCTGCCCATTAGACTTTGTATATTCTACACTGTTGAAGGTGATTTCATCTCAAGAATTGCCTTGATTTGGCTAGGTGTGCCTCGATAGCTCGTTGAGTGACTAGGTATCCTAGGAGCAGGCTGAATGCCTTAGTGAGGTTCTTGATGTGGTCTGCACGCTTATGTGATCCTGGCGGAGCAGAGGCTGACTAGCATGTCGTCAATGTAGACTTCCATGGTTTTGCCGATCTGCTCCTTAAAAATTTTATTGGTGAGGTTGACATGGAGCCAGTTGTAGATGATGTTCGGGTCGATGGCAGGCCTCGTTTGGAATGTGGCGCGAGCCGATTTGCGCTTCTTTGCACTGGAGGGCTAGGATCATGGGGTACTAACTCAATATCATCCTCAGGCTTCCAACCCTTTTCAGGGAGTCTTCCGGGCCTGATTCCTTAGCCTTGATCCTGGCTCCTTAATTGCTATTGTGAGGTAGCAACTCCCTTCCCATTCAGGCTTACTTGTCGACTGGGAGCACATCCTGCCATGTTGACAGCTTGCATTACTGGTGTGAACTTGCAACTGCTTGCTCTTCTTGAGCCCTTGAGCTGTGCATCTCTTCGCCATGGCTTGGTCACTGTTGCCCGATCCCTAGGGTAGGTCATTGTCGGCTGCGCAAATCTCACGGCTTGGTGATCCGGGCAGAGGGGATGTGCGTTAACATGTAGCTTCCTGCTTTTGGATGCGGTGCGGTTTGTGCGCGGGCGTGCCAGCACGGTCTCCCGTGCGTCGAGATGTGGATGTGGATGAAGTGGTTAAGTGGTTAAGTGGTGCGCCTGTTTGGACTCAACTTCTAATCAAGCGATTGTAGCCAAGAGAGGAACGGTTCTCGGCTGTTAGGTTCACGGCATGAGCTACAAGGCCGTTTAATGGTGGTGTTGGTGGTGGGTTTTGGGCGGTGCTCGGCGCACTGCTCAAGGAGCTACTGTCGTATGATATATGGGGTGAATGAGATAGTAACAAAGATGGTGCTCCGGCGCCTTGAAAATCAAGGGTCGTATGATATATTGATGAATGGATTTTCCTTACAATCTAACGCTACTCCTAGGAAAGCAAGTAAAGATATTGAAAGTGCAGGACAGGAAAATATAATTTGCTCCGTGTGAGGCTTTTGTTTGGTGTTTGAACCCTTTGAATGTAGTTTGAGCTTTGTATTTATAGGAAGAGCTCTGGAGGAGTAATCGAGGCTGAAAACCTGCATGGTGTAGCCTGACCAGAGCAAGTGGGTAGTCCAATCGACATATGGGATCGTGAAGCATGGTGGTGTGACTCCATAAATCTTGGTAAATCTCGGCCGCCCCCTGATCGTGGGCTCTGCGCTTCTGGTCGTGGAGACGCATTTATTGTTTTGATAGCTGGTGACCTAATCTCTCAAGCTGTAAGAATTCTTGTGAGAATGTCTGCTAATCATTCTGATTCCATTACAAAATCCTGACTTCAGTCACTTCCCTTCTTTCTCTCGTACATTAAATGCTCATTCGTGGTCAGTGGGTTTGCTGCAATGAACAGAGGCATTACTTCATTAAATGAAGTATGGGACCCTGCTGTCACGCAATGATTTGACTCCAATTCCCTCGTCCTCGACCTATAGCACCGTGGTTGGAAGGCCGGAAGGCCGAGATGCTTATGCCTTGCAATTTTTCCTTTGTCTTTAGGACGGCAAAGCATCTGAAAACGCCAAGTCTTGGCTTGCGAGCAAGTGCTAGGACCGAGAAAGGAAGCCCATTCGGCCAATTCATGGCCGAGATTTATTAGGTACAAACAGTCATTCATTAGCCTCTCGACTTCCTCTGTCCGCAGGTCCGGTGGCTCGGATCGGTGTCTCGGTGCCTTGAGAGCCACTAGTTAACTTCCTCCTCAGCTTCCAAGGGCCGATCCCCCTTGGTTGCTCCTCTCGTGGGGCAGATTAGGAGATTGAGCTTGTGCGGATTCCTCTACGGCTTGTCACCTTGTTCACGAACTCGAGCTCCGTGTGGGCCTAGCCTATAATAGATACTTCCTTGTGGGCCCAAGAAAGCATGGACATTGGATTATGGGTCCAGGCTCTCGTGCACGTTGGTCCTTGGACCTAACCTCGAACGGATCGTCAACCGGCTCAGAGTACGGCGTGCAGAGTTCTGAGTCTCGATAGCACGATCTCGTTCCCTCCCCTACTAGTTTGTTTATGTCCGACTAGCTTGGGACCTCTCGAACTGCGCGCATGCATGCTCTTGTGTCCTCCTCTCCTCGTCACGAGATCCAAGGTCAAGGCCTTGATTCAAGTTTATCTGGGTGAGTTGCTAGCCAATCAGATTGTTTTGATCGTTGACCCTCTGCGTGAGTTGATCAACCCGTGAGTTAAGGTTCACCTGACTGCGCGGGTCGAGAAGAGAGGTGTGCATCGTGCCCAATGGCATATGGGCTAGGGCTCCATTAGACACGTACACAGGTGCATACGTCAAGTGTGGTTGTAAAGGCGGGAGAGAATGGATTTGCTCCAAGGCTGTGACGGCATCGAAGTAGCCGTGGGGCTGTGTAACAAATCCGGCCGCTGCGTGGTGTGGCTGCTGCTGTGTTCCGGTGGTAGGATAGCTCGATAAAGCAGCGGCGGCTGATGGATGCGGCTGTGCAGCTCCTGCCTGGAGGCTAGGCAACGGCGTCGGCAGCCGTGAAGCTCCAGCTGTGCAATTTGGTGGCTGTACAACGGCTGCGGCTCCTGCCAGCTGTGAAGCTCCTGGAGGGAGTTGTGTCTCATTGGCAGCCATGGGAGGTTGCTGGAACTCGCCGGGGAGCTGCTAGAACGCCTTGGTAACCATGGGAGGCTGCTGCAAAGCGCTGGCAGCAGCTGTCCCATGGGATTGCAACGAGGTTTCCACCACGAAACCTTGAGACGGGCCCGTCGTGTTGGTGTTACTCTTCGTACGTCTTGTATCAACCATGGTTGTTTGAAACAAAGTGTGGAAAATGTATTTGGAGCAAGCTTTGAGTATTACATCGTGCTCTCAATGAAAGCACCAATTTGTGGGAGCGATTGTCCCCAAAGAATATTCATCTGAAGATTCCGTCTTCCTCTTCGCTTCTCTTTCTCCCTACAAAACAATACGGAGTAAAAGACCACACTTGGGGGAGGGGGGGGGGGTCTTGGCCAAAGGCCCTCCAATGCCTAAGTTAGTTAGTTCGAGTGTTTGTAGGAAAACAATAGCTAACAAAAGGATGGAGATTTCTCTAGGGTGAGAACTGGGTGGCCGAGCTGTGTGTGGTGGCCAGAGCCTTATGTGAGAGAGAGAAATAGTATGGCGGCTAGGTTTGTGAGACAGAATTTCTGCAGAGTTTTAGACAGAAGTTTAGACGTACCTCAACCCCTGTGCGTAGCCATGTATTTATAGGAGCCTCGGAGGCTAGGGTTTCGGAAGAATAATTCCACAGATAGAAAGGGAATTATTCTTCCCCAATTTTGGAGAGATTGATTTAATTAGGGATTTCATTAAAATCAAATCCCCAATTAGGGTAAGAATCAAATCATTCCCAAATTGATTGGCTTAATTATTTGTCCTAGGATCAGTAGATATTTTTCTTTCACACTCATGATCATGACCAATTAAAGGTGGTGACCAGCCCCATTGTTCCAATTCACAGTTTGTGCTTGCATCACTTGAAATCAAGGTTGAGCAAAATGGCCACAGAAATCAAGGTTGAAATCATCCAGAGGCAAACAGTTAAACCATCCTCCCCAACTCCTCATCACCTTAGAAATTATAATCTCTCTATTTTGGATCAGATGTCCGTTCAAACCTACATATCAATCCTTCTCTTCTATCCCAATGCTGCTGATGCTACTAGCAACAATGTCATGGCCACCAATGAAAGATGTCAGCATCTAATGCAATCCTTAACTAAAACTCTCACTCAATTCTACCCTTTGGCAGGAAGAATCAAAGGTGGCGCAGTGATTGAATGTAACGATGATGGAGCTGAGTTTGTGGAAGCCAGAGTCAAGTGGTCCTTATTCGGAGATTTTCGAACACCCAGATGCGGAGATGTTAAGACGATTCCTACCAGTTGAACCCGAGTCCAGAGAAGCGGCCACCGGCCCGCTGCTTCTTGTTCAAGTCAAGTTGTTTGAGTGTGGTGGAATGGCAATTGGGTTTTGCATTTATCATAAGTTTGGTGATGCCTCAACATTAAACACATTCATCAATTGTTGGACTGCAACTACCCATGGTCAGTCAAATATGTTAATGCTTCCCAAATTTGGTGCTGCGTCTCTGTTTTCGCCACTAAATTTCTCTAACTCAGAGCCACTGCCATCCGTGGAAGTCAAAAAGGAAAAGTTCATGACAAGGAGGTTTGTGTTTGATGCCTCAAAGATTGCTGCTCTCCAATCTAAGGTAACCAACTCAGTTGTGCCCAAACCAACAAGAGTAGAAGCAGCTTCAGCACTCATTTGGAAATGCAAAATTGAAGCATCTTCCAGATCCATCATCAAACATGTTGGGGACTAGTCTAATAAGGCCATCAGTCTTCTCTCACTTTGTGGACATGCGTAAAGGGGCAGTGCCACCCTTGCCAGAAAACTTGGTTAGGAATCTAGTAAATTTTTCGGCAGCCGACTATTCTCACTCTGGAGAGAATACTACTGTGATAGATTTGAAAGGCTTGGTGGCAAAAATAAGGGGAGGACTTGAAGAAACAAAAGAACGTTGTGCTGCAGTAGTAGTATTTGATTCTAACGAAGCATGGCAAAAAGTGAAATGGTACATAAACTTGGTGAAAAATGATGACATAGACAAGTTTATCTGCACAAGTTGGTGTACGTTTCCATTTTATGAAGCCAATTTCGGGTGGGGAAAGCCATCATGGGTGAACTACGTTGCTGTTGCAGAGGAAAATCTAACTGTTTTGATGGACAAAAGAGATGGCAATGGAATAGAAGCTTGGGTGACTCTGAGCCAAGAGAACATGGCCTTATTTGAAAGCAACAAGGAGCTGCTTGCATATGCTTCTTTGAACCCTAGGGTCACCAACTGAGTACTGATAAGAGAGCTGGCCATTAGGACAGTCCTCCTCTGCCATTGTTGTGATATCAATAAAATTGTAGGCTAGCTTTTGATAGCTTGCTTATTTCTAGCTTAATAAGACAGTAGAACTGTTGGAAACTTGGAGTCAAGTGAATGTTCGATCTAAGAGTTGAACAAGATTGAATGATTGATTATGTATTAGCATTAATGGAATCAATTGTGAGATCTATGGTTGTACTCTACACTCTAGTGTAGCCAGTTCAGTTGTTCCCTACACGTGTGGAAGCGGTTTTTATCAATTCAAAAGTCATTAACCCTTTTTTAAGAAAATAAAATAAAATAATCGAGGGTTTACCCAACCCAGCCCTAACCCCACTGATCTCTCACACCATAATACCATGTCCTTCTGGTACTCCTAAACGAGTCATAGTTTCATGTCCTTTTGGTACGATTTGTGGTTTGGGTTTCAGAGAAAACCAGAGTGTTGTTTCTTGAGTCAAAAAATAAAGGAATGAATTATACCAAAAGGATATGAAACTGTGAATCTTTTTCAGCAGTAGAACATTCAGCGGGAATATTTTCAGCCGTGGTGGTGTGGGATGGTGGTGCTCTTAAAAGGATAAGGGGTGGTGTTATACGATGGTGGTGGTGTAAGATTAGTGGGATGTGACATTTGACATATAATTTTTTATTCAAATTTGGTGTACAAATACTAAAAAGTAATTAACATTTAAACTGATATGTTTATTATTCACTCAAGGAAGGATATATATGACATGGAGAGTGGGTACAAATAGAAAATATATACAAAATCTCATAATTCTACTCAAATTAGATAATTACAATAAAATACAAATTATATTCCTAATAGTAATGTTGACTTTGACTCACGCCAACACTCCCTCTCAAGTTGGTGCATAGATATCGGTAATGCCCAACTTGTCAAGTGAGTCTTCAAATCGGCACTTTGACACGGTAGATACCCAAGAACATAATTTCTAATTAGCAACCAATGATAGAACTTGTATGAAAAGTGAACATCATGTGAATTGGTTTCTTGACAACAATTGATGAATTCCTATTCACTAAAATAATCTATCCTTGATGTATGTTCTTCTTTGATTGATCACCTTTGAAAGCATGCTTCTTGAGATTGTTGGGATTGTGTGTATCTTCATATTTTCCTAAGCAACAAATGGATGGAGTAAGAACCATCCATGTGAATTGGTTTCTTGAATACCTAATGTAAACACCATGCTATTAGGATTCTTGTGGTGTTCATATTCTCTTTGAGCTTAATGGGTTTTTCTTGTAATTGAATCAAAGTACTAAGCACACCTAGATTCGGTTATAGGGAAGGCACAAGCATTATAGCACTAGTACTGCACTTTACGTATATTAGAGAGAATCAATGCGTCTTGAGCCACTAGTACTGGTCTTGATTGCGAACATCTTCATCAATACATTTAGAGTTCATCACTTGAGTATCCATGAACATGGGTAGAATTGTTTAGGGTGGATTCCGAAACCCTAGTGTTTGTTACTTGGTACTTTCACATTTTGATAACTCATATCTGTCATTCTCATTGTAACATCCCGACCCAAAAATAAAAGGAATAGTGAATTAATTAATTTCAAGAATTATGAATTTCCAATTTTGGCCCTCGGAGTAGGGGTATTTTGGTCACTTTTTAATCCGGAAGGATTTTGAGAAAATGAGTGGTACCGTTGCGTAGAGCTCGTCGATATGAGTTCGTACACATGCGGCATGCCCAATTCTGAGTTGTAACGAAGGAGGAAAAGTCTGAAAACGAAAGGGACGTATATGGAATATTATTAACAAAATTGTACTGTAGCAACAGTACCGCTCCAGTGCCGGACAGTTTTATTATTTTTCTTTTTCTTTTTTCTTCTTCTTCTTCCTCCTCCCTTCCCTCTCCCGCGCAACCCCCCTCCCCCCCCCCCCCCACCCGCACTGTTCATCCGAGCGGATTTTGGGCCACCACCACCACATCCGGCCACCAAAGTTGACGGGCCGGTACCAAAATGACCGGGCCGCCGTCCTCTTCCGACCCCAGCCAGGCCCCGCCGCCAACCGCCGTGATTTCGTAGGAAAACGAAGAGAAAATGCGCCCTTTTGACAGAAACTTCGCCGCTCCGTTCTCCGTCATCCGGCCGCCATTTTTGGCGATCCAGGTATGGAAATTCATCTATTCCTCGAGCTCTAGCAGCTGGTTGGGTAGGATTTCATAAATTTTGAGCGTTGTTAGTCCGATTTTCGAATTCGAAAAATCTGCCGGTTTCGACCTCCGTTTTTAGCCACTTCCAGTTACTTTTTGGGGTATGTCCAAGAACAAAAGTGACTCCAAATTAGGGGTATTACCTAGGGTAGGAGTCTTGGCTCGAGATTCTACGATTTTCTGGCTAGTGGTTATTGCTTTGGACACCCATGCGCCCAGCGCGTGTGGAGGGGCATGGGCACTGTAGCAGAGAGAGATTTTTAATCCTAAAATGATCTCCTGATTGTCACGAGCGCGTAGAATTTTACGAATCTCAATTCGGATAACGTTTGAACCCGAACGGATTTTACATATTGTGTGATTTCCGGGTTCGATACGTTAGAACCGTTGGATCGCTTCCCATTTAATATATGTTGATTTAGATATTCCTAGGATCGTGTAGGAATTCGCGGATCGGGAATCGGAGCCTCGGTGTTTTACGTTAACCGTCCGATCGTGCAATCACGAGCGATCTAACCGTCCAATCAGGACCAAACTTGCAGGACGTGTATCCTAGACCTTGTGGAACCCATAGGGATGTTTGGATCATAAAACGGAGGTCATGGGCCCCGCGGGCCCGGTTGACCAAGTTTGGGCAGTTTGACCCCCGGTTGACCGTGAGTCTTCCGAGGTAGTTTCACTCTCCAAGGAGTACTAGAACGACCCTTTTGGACGAGTCTTGACCATTGTTTGATTTATGCGGGTCTATGAGATTATGTTTGTGGTTTTGTGATGGAAATCTTATGCTTTTGAATTTAATAGTTTATTTGAATTCTGTTTATATTTAATAGTTGAATTATTTATTTTTTCTAAAGTAATTGTGGTACATGTGGGTTTGACATATTCAAGTTTCTTGAGGTTTTATATAATGTTTGAGAAAGTACTATCCTTGTTGATTTTGTGTGGGGTACTTAGAATGTTAATTTGAATGCTATTAGCACTACCTTAGGTACCTCCCCGGTTATGGGTTTTATGTTTGAAAGTTTATTTTTCCCAGGCCCGTTGGAGTTTGCCCAGGCCCTTCGGAGATTTATTTTGCCCAGACCCGTCGGAGTTTGCCCAGGCCCTTCGGTTGATTTATTTTGCCCAGGCTCGTCGGAGTTTTCCCAGGCTCGTCGGAGTTTGTCCAGGCCTTCCGGATGTCTTCTTAATACGATGCCTTGCGAAGAAATTGATAATGTTTCAATGTGTTTTTGTCGGATTTGGAATTGCGATAGATCTGAAATGTATAGTTGGTTTTGTTGTAAATATTGGTTTATTACCGGAGTTGTGACTGTTGATGATGAGAACTACGTGTGGCTTGATCCCTTGTCCAAGGGTACGTAGGCAGCCTGGGGTCTCACCAGGTGTAGCCGCGAAATATTATTGTGTTTAAAAGGTTTGATCGATTCTGTGTATGTGATTGGATTCTGAGGTAATTGTTGGATTTGAATCCGGTTTAACGATTTCTGTGGTATTGGTAAAATGTTTGAGGTCATTAATTGACTTGAACGGTTTATGTATTAATTGACTTGAGAACATTGTTGGTTCTATTTCGAAATTATCTGAAGCCCGGAGGCCTATTATGTGATTTGCATGAGATTATATTGTGCATGCTGCCGGTTGGTATTGTTAAATGTGTTTTATGCAGGTTGGAATTTTTGGGAAATGTTCAATTTTTAGGGGGGACTCTGCCGAAATTTCGGTAGAAAGTCTCGTGCTCGTTTCCCTTTATTTGGAAAAGAGGCTAAATTTTTAGTTAGTGAGCCCGGCATCGGTTTGATGTCGGAATTTCCACAGGATTCGTCTCTCGAGTTTCGAGGAATTTGGACAAACGTTGGAAAGTTATAGGCAAAACACTGGATAGAGGTCGAAATTGGAAAAAAGCAGAGAAACGAATCTGCCAAAAAACGACCGGTCGTTACTGTTCAGATGACCGGTCGCACATGAATCTATCCAAAAACGATCGGTCGTCACTGTTCTTTTTTCACTGTTCACAGTACTATTCACATGTGATAAATAGGTGATAAAAGGGTGATAGAAAGTGCTGTTTGTATTTTTCTTTGGTTTCTTGTTTTGTTTCTTTTCTTATACCTTCCTTTATTCATTTTTAGTTCCCAATTTGTACTGTGTTTGTGTGTTGTGTAAAATAAGTGTTCTTTATGTACTCAAATTAGAACTTATAGGAAGCCAACAAGTTCTTCGTGGGATTCGACCCCGTATATACATAATCTATACCTCATTAGATTCGTCCACTTGCGGGTATTTTTAATTGGTTGTTTGCACATTAATTTGTGTTCAGTTAACAAATACAACAGGTGTTAGTTCATATAAATGGGCATTCGGGACCAAGCGGTATAAGCATGGTATGAGACGTGCAGGTCTGCTTGTCCAGTTATATGAATTAACGGGATTAGATGAAGTGCATTCATGCATTATTATCAATAATGTGACATTTGGCTGTGTGATTGTATGTCACTTGATTTAATTATATCAATTTCCTGTCAAAAGGTTTATGTCCCTACTGAGCTGTGGTTTCGCTCACCCCCTAATAGATTTTGTAGGTACCGAACCTGAAATCTAGAGCTTTTGATGATTTTGGCGTATTTATAAAAGTGTACTATGTACATAGCTTGTGGATAAATAATGAGTTACTCTTTTAGTAAACTCTTTAGTAGTTCTGGCTTGTAAAATAATGTAACTATTTCAAGATTTCAGATGTTATTGTTTCAAATATTCCATGTGAAATATTTACTTTATTTATTTAAATGTTTCTTCACATTTTAGTTATAGTTTTTATTAAATTCTATAATTAAGGTGTGAATCACGTCTTAATCCAAGGTTACGTAAACCCGTGGGTTGGGGCGTGACATACATACAATTAATGATAATGGCCAACTAGCTATTAGCCTAAGAGTTTCCTTTTCACAATGTCAAAAAATGTATCATATTTGAATCCCGCCCTCTCAAGAGATTAAAAGAAAACTGCTAGCATATGGATTTTTGGTAGTGATTAGCCATAATAGCCAACCAACTGCTAGGGACTGCTACCTATATAGCACAGCCGCCTAATTGCTCCAGAAATTAACTCAAGTGTCCAGTTGACTTAATTGTATCCCAGTACAATTGTATAATCAACTACAAAATTCCACAAAAGTAGGTAGTTCTTCAATGTAGAATGCTGGCCTTTTCAGACTCAGTTCTTCAATGTAGAATGCTGCCTTCTCAAGAGATTAAAAGAAAACTGCTAGCATATGGATTTTCGGTAGCGATTAGCCATAATAGCCAAGCAACTGCTAGGGACTGCTACCTATATAGTGCAGCCGCCTAATTGCTCCAGAAATTAACTCAACTGTCAAGTTGACTTAATTGTATCCCATTACAATTGGATAATCAACTACAAAATTCCACAAAAGTAGGTAGTTCTTCAATGTTTAAGGCAGGCCATGCCGCTGTCTAATATTCATGACATTATTTTCCACACTTAACAGAATCTACTATCAAGATATGACCACAGAGCATCAAGGTTGAAATCTTTGAGAGGCAGCCAGTAGTGGGGCTTTTGCCTACAAAGTAGTTCTCGTTACGTTCAATTCAATGTAGAACCCGATCCATTATAAGGTAGACCAGCCCCATTGTTCCAATTCACAGTTTGTGCTTGCATCACTTGAAATCAAGGTTGAACAAAATGGCCACAGAAATCAAGGTTGAAATCATCCAGAGGCAAGCAGTTAAACCATCCTCTCCAACTCCTCATCACCTTAGAAATTATAAGCTCTGTATTTTTGATCAGATGACCCTTCCATGCTACATCCCAATCCTTCTCTTCTATCCCAATGCTGCTAATGCTAATAGCAACAATGTCATGGCCACAAATGAAAGATGTCAGCATCTAATGCAATCCTTAGCTAAAACTCTCACTCACTTCTACCCTTTGGCAGGAAGAATCAAAGGTGGCGCAGTGATTGAATGTAACGATGATGGAGCTGAGTTCGTGGAAGCACGAGTCAAGTGTTCCTTAAAGGAGATTTTCGAACACTCAGATGCCAAGATGTTAAGAAGATTCCTACCAGTTGAACCCGAGTCCAGAGAAGCAGGCACTGGCACATTGCTTCTTGTTCAAGTCAACTTATTTGAGTGTGGTGGAATGGCAATTGGGTTTAGCATCTCTCATAAGTTTGGTGATGCCGCAACATTAAGCACATTCATCAATTGTTGGACTGCAACTGCCCATGATCAGTCAAATATGTTAATCCTTCCCAAATTTGGTGCTGCGTCTCTGTTTCCACCACTAAATTTCTCTAACTCAGAGCAACTGCTATCCATGGAAGTCGATAAGGAAAAGCTCATGACAAGGAGGTTTCTGTTTGATGCCTCAAAGATTGCTGTTCTCCAATCTAAGGTATCCAGCTCAGTTGTGCCCAAACCAACAAGAGTAGAAGCGGCTTCAGCACTCATTTGGAAATGCAAAATTGAAGCATCAGCCAGATCATCATCAAACATGCTGGGGACTAGTCTAATAAGGCCATCAGTCTTCTCTCACACTGTGAACATCCGTAAAAATACAGTGCCACCCTTGCCAGAAAACTTGGTTGGGAATCTAGTAGATTATTCGACAACAAACTATTCTCACTCTGGAGAGAATACCACTGTGATAGATTTGAAAGGCTTGGTGGCAAAAATAAGGGGAGGACTTGAAGAAACAAAAGAACGTTATGCTGCAGCAGTAGTATTTGATTCTAACGAAGCAGGGCAAAAAATGAAATGTTACAAAAACCGGATCAAAAAGGATGACATAGACAAGTTTTACTGCTCAAGTTGGTGTAGGTTTCCATTTTATGAAGCCGATTTCGGGTGGGGAAAGCCATCGTGGGTGAGCTCTGTTGCTATTGCAATGAACAATGCAACTGCTTTGATGGACACCAGAGATGGCAATGGAATAGAAGCTTGGGTGACTCTGAGCCAAGAGAACATGGCCTTATTTGAAAGCAACAAGGAGCTGCTTGCATATGCTTCTCTGAACCCTAGGGTCACCAACTGAGTATTGATAAGAGAGCTAGCAATTAGTACCGTCCTCCTCTGCCATGGTTGTGATATCAATAAAATTGTAGGCTAGCTTTTGATAGCTTGCTTATTTTCTAGCTCAATAAAACAGTATAATTGTTGGAAACTTGGAGTCAAGTGAATGTTCGATCTAAGAGTTGAACAAGTTCGAATGATTAATTATGTATTTAGCATTAATTGAATCAAATTTGGTGGTGGTGTAACATTAGTGGGATGTGTCATTTGACACATCATTTTAGATTCAAATTTGGTGTACAAGTTTAGTGTCCGTACTGTTTTACCATTCATAGAATTACTAATACATTTGAGTGCTGAAATCGCATCCATTCCGTGTGTAGGGATTAGGAACAAGTGAACTGGCTCCATTAGATTGTAGAGTAGAAATTGGAGCTACTGTTTAATAATTAATTCCTTGGTACAATCATAGATCTCACAATTGATTCCATTAATGCTAATACATAATAAATCTTTCAAACTTTGATGTAGGACGAAATATGGTTCAATTATGGTGTGAAAAATTAATTAAAATAAAGTGGCTCAAAGTTGGAAGGAAATCGTGCAAGAGAGGAAAATTCCAATTAATTGTCAATTATGGCGCTAGGAAAAGAAGGAAGACGTATTGTTGGGATTTTCTAATTGATTAAGGAAGTTCGAAGCAATTATGATTTTGTCAAGATTTGTATTTAATTTAATGTTTAATTTTATATTTTGACGAATAGGCTATCTATTAGGAATATTCTAAAACCTACGGTTTTAGGGTTTCTTTGTTTTCTATTTAAGCCAACTCATGACGTTGTATTTGTCAGTTCATTCATATTATTTTCAATCAATATATTTGAGGTTTACTCAATTTCTCTGGTGGATTCCAGTTTGTTGGTGGATTCCGACATTGTTACTTGTAGGGTTATCGTTCGATCTCCCTATCCCTTATATCTTGTGCGTCAGTTGGTATCAGAGCCAAGTTTTGTCTTACTCGAGGTGCCTCCAATGGCTAGTCTAGACGAAGAAGGTAGGACCCATGGAGACGGGGAACCAATCACTCCTAAAGAATTTGATGCAGTTGTTCCATACTTCATGGGGAGTGATGCAGTTTTTGCAGACGTAGAGGAAATATTTGATTCAATAGCAATCCCAGAAGAGAAGATGGTGAAAATTGTTGCGTTCCGTTTAGAAGACGATGTCGCTTCTTCGTGGGATCAATGGAGACAATCTAGGAAGCAACAAGGTAAAAATCCTATCAGTTCTTGGCGTTGGATGAAGATACTTTTTTTCCTTTTGAATATGATATATATATATTTGTTAAGGAATGGTTACAAGATTGCCCAACCTAATATCATGGTGAGTCAAGAAAAGATCGCGGAAGGTCTCATAAAGGAAGAAGCTGTGATGGATGATGAATTAATTGAAGGTCCAATAATCCACAATATGGAGGAAGAGATTCAAGAAGAACAAGATATTGAGCCTATTGAAACTCTTATTGTTGTTGAATCAGATATTTCAAAAGATGAAGAACAACAATTGGATTGCTATGAAATTCGAGGTATGGATAAATCTGAATTTGGAGAGGAAAATCATTCATACAAGGAGTTTGATTCTCAACTGGCATATTCTAATCTTGTTTATGGACTTAATTATATGATTATTCCATCCAAATATGAGCAGGTCCATACGCCACAAATTGAAGGGCTTATCTACACATCAAGTTCTATGTCTACTCAGGTTCATTTTAACGAGAACTCGAGGTCGAGTTCTTTACAAGTGAAGGGGTCTGACGTAGGACGAATTATGGTTCAATTATGGTGTGAAAAATTAATTAAAATAAAGTGGCTCAAATTTGGAAGGAAATCGTGCAAGAGAGGAAAATTCCAATTAATTGTCAATTATGGCGCTAGGAAAAGAAGGAAGGCGTATTGTTGGGATTTTCTAATTGATTGAGGAAGTTCGAAGCAATTATGATTTTGTCAAGATTTGTATTTAATTTACTGTTTAATTTTATATTTTGAAGAATAGGTTATCTATTAGGAATATTCTAGAACCTAGGGTTTCTTACGGTTTTAGGGTTTCTTTATTTTCTATTTAAGCCAACTCATGACGTTGTATTTGTCAGTTTATTCATATTATTTTCAATCAATATATTTGAGGTTTACTCAATTATATATATATATAATAATTATTTATTAATATGAATTTTTCTTATTTAAATATTTATTGTGAAGATTTATATGTTATTAAATCTTAAGTCTAGTATGAGATTATCCCTTTAGTTGAAAGATGACACCATTCTTGTTATCCATGTGTAGAGACTTAGAATTGGTTTTAATCAAATCATCATTGCCATGCCACCTTACATGCTAGTAACAAGTGGTGTTGTGATATCATTGGCCAAAGGTGGATGACTCACATTATTCCCTCATCTTTCTATCTTATCTTTTGGTGGTGGTGTTGTGATATCATTGGCCAAAGGGGATGAGTCACATTATTCCCTTACATTTCTATCTTATCTTTTTGGTGGTTTAAAATATTGTATATATAAATATTATTTGGGTGCATGCATATCCTCTCCTATAAGTATCATGCTTCCTTACTTCAATCATTCATTCCAATCATTTAAGATAGATTTCTACCATGAAGTAGTGTTAGAGAGAGAGAGAGAGAGAGAGAGAGAGAGAGAGAGAGAGAAACAAGATGGAGAACATGTGTGTTTGTCTTGCAATATTTCATACTTATTATGGTGAGTGGGTTATGTAATATGTTCTAAAAGTTCTTATTTTGTGATAAATGTGAAAATCATGGGTTTATTCTATTTACAAATCTCTCTCTATTCTCAAGTCAAGCACGTCTAATTTGTGCAATCTTTCACACAATATATATATATTATTTGGAGTTTTTGTGAAGTATGTATTATTCATGGAACATGAGAACTTCAGTGATGGGGTATCCGAAGGATAAATGTACCAGACGGAGACATAGGGCAGTGAGGTCAATAGGGGTCACGTACTAGGTACAATTTGTGAATGATAACCAAGATATGAAGTAATGATGTTATATGATTTGGATTATGTATCTTTTTATTATATTTTTCTAGAGTGTGTAAAATGACATTGCTTGACTGGCATATTACATAATCTACTCATTAGCGGTGGTTTGCTCATCCCTCACCTATTTTGTTTTTCAGATCAATTAGTGGGCAAGACAAAGTCAAAACCAGAGAAGTTGGATTAGTTTAGAGTGATAAAATTTTATTTATATCTTGTACCCTTGTAAGATTATTATTATTATTTTTTTTATAAATATAATGGTAATGCATTTTAACCAATTTTTCAATCTTTTTTATTTATTTCTTTCAATTCACGCACCCTGATTCGGGAATATTCTTTATTCTCGGAATCGGGGTCGTGACAGGTGGATTCCAGTTTGTTGGTGGATTCCGACATTGTTACTTGTAGGGTTATAGTTCGATCTCCCTATCCCTTATATCTCGCTGCGTCAAACTTGGTCAACTCTAACATTTACTTTATTCCAGGTTTCCAACAGGACAATTGTGTTATTGTGCTAGAAAATTAAGCTAGCCGACCATTTTATCAATAACACAAATTGAATGCCATGACAGAATGAAATTACCTGTAGGATGACTAAGAATGCCTAGAGGGGAGTGATTGGGCCAATTTAAAATTATAATCAATAAACAAAGATAAACTTCGGTAGTAGGATTGATATAACTCATCAGTCCTGAAAGGTGTAGAGCATAAAATAAAGAAAGACGCAGAGAATTATTTTACGTGGTAAAACCCCACCTTTGGGAAAATCCATGGGACTCCTCAGTTCCAAAACAAATCCACTATAGAACGCTGATTACAAGAAGTACTCACACACTTATCCTAGACACATTCTAGATAATGTTTACCGACTTCTTTGTAACTCAATTTATGTCACAGGATGATCTTTCGACACTCCTTATATTAAACATAATACTAGTCACGATTGCTTCATGCTTGCCGGAGTTCTTCCAACTCTCAGTATGTTGAATTCGATACCTGGTCAAGATTGATTCAAAAGCTCATCGGAGAAAAACTGCCACAATGATTTTGGTGCCCTTAACCGTATGAGTCACCAAACATCTAAATGAATGCAATATCACTACAAGAAAATAGGCCTTAGTTGACACTTCATAGTTGACGCTTTTTGCAAAACCATCAACTATCCTACGAATCTTTGACGTTTTTTAAAAGCGTCAACTACTTAGAAGGTTTACTTGATGTTTTACAAAAAAACGTCAACTATATATCACTTTCCGTGACATTTTATAAAAAACGTTAACTCTATATAACTTTTCCCTGACATTTTATAAAGAGCGTCAATTAAAACCCCTTCATACCTGACACTTTCTAAAATATCCCAAGGAAAACGAGCGGGCTAGTTCGCGGGTCTTCATTTCGCTTGAATATCTGGCCAATATTTAATGCTTTGAATATCTGGCCAATATTTAATTGATTTGATGATCCAAGCGGAGACCAAGAGGAGATGTTTGGTGTTTGCTTCTCGTAACAAATATCATGTCTTGAATGAGTGCTTGAGAGGGACTAACATGACTCATGCAGTTTTCTTGCAGATTCTCATAGAACTTAATGGGTTCTTGACTTTCTAAATCCGTTGCTCGAGAGAGAATGGGTTGTTAATTAAGAATACTTTCGGTTGAGCCCGAGAGGGGATATCGAATGAATTAGGAGAAACCAACTGTCAACATGAGTAGTAATTAGGGTTAATTGGCTATAAGAATTAAGTGGAATTGGTTATGGTGAAATTGGATGCTCTAGTGTCTCATCATCTTGATTTTCTATCATTAATTAAATTGCTATTTTTCATAATTGTTTTAGTTTACTTAAATCAATCAATCTTCTTAATCAACAGTTCAAATAAACTTTAGAATTAATCATAATTGGTAATTAATAGGAAATTATAGTCTTCGTGGGAACGACACTCTACTTATTTCTATATTACTTGTGCGAATTGTGCGCTTGCAATAATTTCACAACAATATTCTTTTCTAAAACTTATCTTTTTCCAAATTCTTGTTGCTCCCAATTTCTTTTCGTATATCCGAAAATGCAGACTAAGATTTTTCTCTTATCAAGTTCATTCTAGAGATAACTGAGGGCTGCACATGGGCATACATTACATATTTAGTTTATTGTTTGATTCCTACGTTGAATGGATGCCAAAATTTTCTTTTAATGCTCTGGTAAGGAATATAAATCTTCATATTTAAAGGATTTCCATTGTTCTACCCTCTTACAAAATTTGTGTACCAAACTAGGCAAAAGTATACGGATATTTCTTTTGTACACAATTGAGTTCAAAATTTTCTTTGCATTAATTTTAGTCAAATGGAGCAGCTACTTATATTTGGCAATGCAAATGTGCACGATATGCCATTGGTTGAGGATACTGTCATTTCTTTTGTCTTGCTGATCTTTTTTCATTTTGAGTACATTTTGATAGATGTACACACATGTACAGAAAAATTTAACAGTATAGTTAGCTTTAGTTGGTTGTAAACTTAATGCATATTCCTTGTTTACCTAAATACATAACAAGATATGAAGCATGCACTTAAGTAGTTTATTGTTACTAGCTTGTTATAAATTGTGGTAGATTCTCTCTCTCTCTCTCTCTCTCTCTCTCTCTCTCTCTCTCCTTGATGCATGTGCTCTTGTTTGACAGATTAATGCAATCAATGAGGATCACAAATGCAGAATAGGCTCATCAAGGAGGGCTTCGAATCCATTGACGCTGAATACGTTCAGTTTTAGATATAAGTTTTTTGCATATTCAGTTATTGTATATAATCATCATATTAAGTTGTCATTTGGAAATTTATATTTTTTTAATCTACATTATATTTTGGTATCAAAGAAATATTTTAATGTGTTTTCAATATTATTTGTTTTTAATGTGCAACATTTGTTGTATATTAAATTAGTCTATCTAATTATATTATAGTGGATGTGCAATTTCCTTTTTTTTTTTTAATACTACCCTTTTGTTTCTTCACGGCTAAAATCCGTCAAGAAAAGAGATGATAAGTGTCAACAAAATGTATGCTGAGGTTTAAAAGCGTCAAGGTTGGCTACTGAAAGTTTAAAGCGTCAAGGTTGACTATAAGTTGACCATCTTTGAAAGCATGCTTTTTGAGGTTGTTGGGATTGTGTGTATCTTCATATTTTCCTAAGCAACAAATGGATGAAGTAAGAACCATCCATGTGAATTGGTTTCTTGAATGTCTAATGTAAACACCATGCTATTCGGATTCTTGTGATGTTCATATTCTCTTTGAACTTAATGGGTTTTCCTTGTAATTGAAACGAAGTACGAAACACACCTAAGTTTGGTTATGGGGAGGGCACGAGTATTGTAGCACGAACCCTGCACTCTACTTATTTTAGAGAGAATCATGCATCTTAGCCACTAACCCGTCTTCATCAACACGTTTAGAGTTCATCATTTGAATATTCACAAACTTGAGTAGGATTGTTTAGGGTGGATTCCGAAACCCTAGTGTTTGTTACTTTGTACTTTCACCCTTTGATAACTCATCTCTGCCATTCTCATTTAAATTCAAAGTTCATTTACTTTCATGCATTAGAATTAGGTCACTTGAACCACACCAACCCCACCCCCCCCCCCCCCAAAAAAAAAAATTGTGTTTGTGTGTTTACATTGTTTGAAACGTGGTGTGTTTGTATCATCGCTTTTTGTCTGTTATTGTACTTGTGTTTGGATTTTGATCCAAATTGTTTTCTTTGTTTTTGTGTGCTGAATCCAACCGTATAAAGAACGTGAAGTTTGGACATACAGTTGGAAAGTTATAGGCTAAACATGGACAGAGGTCGGAACTGCAAAAAAAAAAAGGGAAAGCGACCGGTCGTCGCCATTAACCGACCGGTTGTCGAAGAATCTGCAAAAAAAAACGACCGGTCGTCACTGTTCGCGACACTGTTCACATCACTGTCTATAGGTGATAAACATGCGATACAGTGGTGATAAAAGGGTGATAAAAGGGTGATAGAAATTACTGTTTGTGTTTTTCCTTGGTTTCTTATTTTGTCTCTTTTCTTTTACCTTTCTTTACTCATTTTTTAGTTTCCAATTTGCATTTGTGCATGTGTGGTGTGTTAAATTAGTGTTCTTTACGTACTCAAATTAGAACTTATAGGAAGCCGATAGTTCTTTGTGGGATCGAACCCGTACTTACATAATCTATACCTCAATAGATTCGTGCACTTGCGGGTATTTTTAATTGGTTGTTTGCACATTTAATTTGTGTCAGTTAATAATACAACAACATGCCACTTTGAAGGTTAGGTTTTCCTAATTTATATTCTACTTGGAACCTCCAACATAGAACGTATATCTAACATGCAACCCGTCCAGACGTTCGGATCAAATCTGAACATGAAAGACTCATTACGTTTTGTGAAAACCCTTTGAAAAACCATGCAACCCTTAAGACGTAGTGTTCATCTTAAGTGAAATTACAATTATTAATCACAAGAAGCCATCGTCAATTTCAGGAAACCTTCCGACCAAAATTGCATCAAATTACTTTTCTAAAGATCCTAATGGTGATCAAGCATTAAGACAATTAGATAGTTTAAAACAGTGATTAACAATTAAAAGTATGCATATGCAATCAATCATAAGAAATTAAATAAAAATTACATATTCATGCTAAGGTTCAAGGCTTCACCCTAGCAAAAGGAAATTAGTTACGCATATTCATAACTGAAATCATAGAAAAAAAATGAAAACACCTTAAAGTCGCAAAAACTCCAAAACCCTAGCAATTGCTCTCCACAATGTCAAGTTCAAAAGACAAAAAAAAGTCCCAAAAAATTACCGTGAAAAAGAACTTAAATACCTCCTAAAAACAAGCTGCCCAATCCCCACAAGGAAACTAGGTTAAAATAAAAGAATCCTAGGATATAAAGTCCAAATTGGATTATGATAATCTGCCCAGCCACGTTTTGACCTCAAATCTCCTCCAAATCCATCCCAAGATAGCTTGTTTTAAAGATAAAAACGTTCTGAACACTTCTCCAGAAGGCCACGAACCCATCTGAGATCATCTTGGGCTCCAAAAACGCAATAAAGGCCCAAAACGTCACTATTCCAGCACCGCGCACTGCTCATTTATTTTATTGACAGAAAGTAACCGCTTGGTAGAAAAATCTGAAATTTTGATACGATCAAGCTAAGTGACTCACGAAAGTCCTCCGACTAGAATTACTCCAAAATTCGTCCATTTGATTATGTTTTTCTCCAGAGGAAGTCGAAAATCCTATATTGGAAATATAATTCAAAGTATCAAAATTCTTCCAAAATATTAACCAAAATATATTAAGAATGGGGTTAAATATATAATATAAAATATACCCATCAATTGGGTTGGACTTTAATAAGTTGTTTGGTATATTGAGTTGGGCTAGACTGCACTAGACTTAAATCCAATCTGTTGTTTGGTACAAGTATGGGCTGGACTTCATTGGACTTCAAAATTTCTTATTTTAAAATTAGTTTTAATGTTTATTAGATTCTTTAATATCATAAATAATTAAATTTTTATTAATTAGGTTATTTAAATTGGGTGAGTTAGGATTTTTTTTTTTTGGTTGGAAAAAAGAAGCCACTAGGGCTATAGCCCAAGTTTGCCAAACTAAAGGTCCATCCCTGGGTAAGCTAGGATTTTATTTTTTTGGCTGGAAAAAAGAAGCCACTCGGGCTATAGCCTAGGTTTGCCAAACTAAAGGTCCATCTGCATAGACTTGTGTGGAGGGAAAAAAAGGGGACACATTGAAAAGTAGCTCAGTTTACCTTTATAAATAATCTGCATTTGCAAGCACTGCAATGCACACAGAAAAGCTCAGATGGATTCCACAGAAGTAGCTACTAAGCCACATGCTCTTTGCATTCCAGCTCATGTTCCAAGTCATATAAAGGCAATGCTTAAATTTGCAAAGCTCCTCCACCACAGAGGTTTTCATATAACCTTTGTTAACACAGAGTTCAATCACAAGCGCTTTCTTAAATCTCTAGGACCCAATTCCCTTGATGGCTTGCCTGATTTTCAATTCGAAGCCGTCCCGGTTAGCCTTCCGGATTCAGATGAAGGTGCCACACAAGGTGCCACCTTGCTTTGTGAAGCCATCAGAAAACAACATTTCTTGGCTCCCTTTCATGCCCTCATTGCAAAACTCAACAATGATGCCATATCAACATCTAGCAATCCTCCTGTGACTTGCATAGTTTCAGATGGTCTCATGTCCACGCTCACAATCACAGCTGCTGAAGAAATCGGAGTCCCTATAGTGCTGTTCTACACTATAGCTGCCTGCAGCTTCATGGGACTTAAACAACTTCGCGCTGTGGTCGAAAAAGGACTTGCTCCACTCAAAGGTGAAATATATAACTATGAATTAAAGCAATTGTTGTTTAACTTATGGTTAACTCTTAACTGCTTGTTTCTAAATATGCAAATGAAATGTTTCTTCAATTGAATTTCATTTGTCTATTGCAGATGAGAGCTGTTTCACAAATGGCTATCTAGAAACAGGAATAGATTGGATCCCAGGAATGAGAGATATCCGTTTGAGGGATCTCCCGACCTTCTTGCGAACCACAAATTCGGATGATATCATGTTTAACTTCATCATGGAAGCAACCGATAGAGCTCATGAAGCTTCAGCAGTTGTTCTTCATACTTTTGATGCCTTGGAGCCAGATGTTTTGGATGCTCTCTCATCTATGCTTCCCCATGTGTACACCGTTGGCCCTCTTCAATTGCATCTCAATCAGATACCAGAACACCCTTTGAAAATGGGATATAGTCTATGGAAAGAAGAAACTGAATGCCTTGAGTGGCTAAACACCAAGGCACCAAACTCAGTTGTCTATGTGAATTTCGGCAGTATAGGCGTCGTGACACCAGAACAGCTTGTGGAGTTTGGGTGGGGACTTGCAAATAGCAAGCTTCCATTCTTTTGGGTAATTAGACCTGATCTAGTTATTGGAGAATCCGCTATTTTGCAGCCAGAGTTTGTGACTGAAACAAAGGAAAGAAGTCTAATAGCTGGGTGGTGCCCACAAGAGCAAGTCCTTAACCACCCATCAATTGGAGGATTTTTAACGCACAGCGGTTGGAATTCAACAATTGAGAGCATTACTGCAGGAGTTCCTATGCTTTGTTGGCCATTCATCGCAGGACCAGCAAATGGACTGTCACTATACTTGCAATGAATGGGGCATTGGCATGGAGATTAGTAATGATGTGAAGAGGGATGAGGTAGAGAAGCTTGTCAAAGAGTTAATGGAGGGTGAGAAGGGTAAGAAGATGAAAAATAAGGTCATGGAGTGGAAGAAACTTGCAGAAAAAGCTACCTGGTCCACATGGTTCTTCATCCACAAACTTAGACAATTTAGTGAATAAAGTGCTATTGAGAAAAAGTTAAAGATGTTTCCAAAAGAATATTGAAACATAACAAAAATAAATAAAATAACAAAAATAAGATTAAAACTAAATAATAAACAAATAAATAAACCTGAGGCAGGGGCGGAAGCGTGTGTGGTCCCTGGCCCGCACTCAAAGGTTTTTTATTTTATTTTAAAAGTAATATAATGTTATATATTTCTATATGTATATTATTTCAAATACTTTACGTTTTCATTTGTACCCACATGTATTGTGGCGGACCTATTAAGGCACAAGGAGGTGCTTCAACTTGCCCATTTGCTCAGCCAGTGGTGGTGTACTCTAAGTGTACAGATTACCTTATTTCCATTTTCAACATATAAGTCATTGTCCTTTTACTTTCATTTATTTTTATATTACTCCATTTACTTAAGTTTACAATGTAAATAAGGAAGTACCCCCTATTTGAATTCAAATAAAAATATTATAAAATCAAATTCCCACCAAATCAAAATATGAAAAATCGGTTTTAGTGAAAAATACGATTTAGGCTAAAAATGATGGCTCATTAAGTCAATATATACTTCATACTAAAATCCCATAAAAACAAGTTTTCTTATTTAATGTGTAAGGAATAAAAGCCGCCAAAAATTATCTTGAGAAAATAATTATTCCCAAAAATCATTTTTCATACTTAGTCAATATTTTTACATAAAACATTTTTTCATGTATGATATGAATGCATGAAGGGACCTAAGGTTTTTTTTTAGTTTGTGAAATTTTGATTTTTTCTTTCTATTGGGTTTAATGGGGGGAAAATATTTAAAGATATTTGCTAAATCGCTACTCTTTGTCTATCTCTTGCAATTTTTCTTGCTCATAATGTATTTGTCTATCCCTTTGTCGAGGACAAGTATGATTGCAACCAATAAGCAATATAATTCTTGACATATGTGATATATATATATATATATACTATTTTTCGTATGTATTGTGAGTTCAAATTTTTTATTCTTTATAATTTGTAAGAGGCCCCCATACACATGAAATCCTAACTTCGCCTTCGATCATAAGTGAAAGCCTCCATGTAATCTTATCCATAATCACAAGATTCAAATGGAAAAAAAAAAAAAAAAAAAAACCCAAACCCATTACTTTTGTCACTTGTCAACGGCAGCGAACCTCATTTCTCTGTATAATCATGACTTGCAAAACTCACCAGAGGGAGGACTCTCTCTCTCTCTCTCTCTCTCTCTAAAATTCCCATCCCAAAGCTTGTCCTTTTTGTTTATTTTAAAAAGACCAAAATCATGTTGACCACCATGGCGATTATAATAATGAATTATTCTTAATTTTAATTTACTCATTAATGGTTCATTGAACAAGCCAACAAGAAGGTTTTAATTTTAGTTTGCAAACCCACTCGCCATGAATTGGGTGGGGCTTGCGCTAAGCACAATAAATGTGAATCAACTTCACCATCACAAGTTGCAGTTGTCGACCTAGCCAATGCCAACATCATCTCATCTTCTCTCTTTCTTCCTTTTTGGTTTCTTCTTGCAACAAAACAATTCACCATTTGGACACAGACGTAAATTGATGACCAAAACCAGATTTTTTGCAAATTGGGACTAGAGTAGACTAGTTTTTTCTTCATCTTCTGAACAAAGCTTGAAACCGATGCATGGTACAATGTTATACTAATCCTATGAATAGATAAACACGTGCGAGAATAATGCAAATACGACCTCGTTTTCAGCATGTTCGGTCTCCAAGATAATTCAAATACCTATTACTTTTCAGGTAAACCTATGAAAACTGTAGAAGAAATTGTCAACCATGCCAACCATATCCTTTTTAATAGATAAGAGAAAGATTGTTGGGCCAAAAAATAGGGGAAAAAAGGTTGTAGTGGTGCACTCCAGGTTTTACTTTCATTTATTTTTATATTACTCTATTTATTTAAGTTTACAATGTAAATAAGGAAGTATTCCCTATTTGGATTCAAATAAAAATACTAGAAAATTAAATTCCCACCAAATCAAAATATGAAAAATATGTTTTAGTGCAAAATATGATTTAGGCTAAAAATGATGGCTCATTAAGTCAATATATACTTCATACTAAAATCCCATAAAATCAAGTTTTCTTATTTGATGTGTAAGGAATAAAAGCCGCCAAACATTATCTTGAGAAAATGATTCTTCCGAAAAATCATTTTTCATACTTAGTCAATATTTTTACATAAAACATTTTTTATGTATGATATGAATGCATGAAGGGACCTAAGGTTTTTTTTAGTTTGTGAAATTTTGATTTTTTTCTTTCTATTGGGTTTAATGGGGGGAAAATCTTTAAAGATATTTGCTAAATCGCTACTCTTTGTCTACCTCTTGCAATTTTTCTTGCTCATAATGTATTTGTTTATCCCTTTGTTGAGGACAATTATGATTGCAACCAATAAGCAATATAATTCTTGACATATGTGATATATATATATATATATACTATTTTTTGTATGTATTGTGTGTTCGAATTTTTTATTCTATATAATTTGTAAGAGGCCCCCACACACATGGCATCCTGGCTTCGCCACTGGCCATAAGACTGATTCATTGTGAGCTTAAACATAAATCTTTCCACAGGGATGCTATCACTGTTAAAGAAAATAATTGCTACTCTCTCCACCAGACCCTAGTTTGTAAAATTTATGTCTGTTTTAGTGAAAATGGCACATCACCGGAATAAATACATTAAACGAATAAGAAAGACTGCATCTTTCTTAAAAAAATCCAACCCGCCCAGCCGGCCAGACCAGCCTAGGCCGAATTTTCGAACACATGAGATATATGAGAATTTTTTGAAGAAAAAAGAAAGAAAAAAGTAAAAGGAAATAAACGAGTAAAGGATGAACCTTTTGGATGAAAGGATGAAGTCCCGAGACAGCAGAATGGATATAATCTCTGAGTTCAGGGTGACGAGAGCTATGAACCACCAAATTCATATATTTCCTTCTTTCAAAAGCACCTTTGCCCAAAACCAACCATCAGTGAAAGCAGTTGAAAATGCAAAAACAACAATTACCCATTATCCCTCTAAGCACATATGCAATTTGAAAACTGGGTTTTGCTTTCTGGGTTCCCCAGATAATGAAGAAAAACAGAACTCAAAACCACAACTTTTTTTCTCAGCAACCAAAACGAGAAGTGGGTTTAGAACAAACCTGGAGGGTAAATTCCTTTGAGGAGAACGATTGAAGTGATTGCCACCTCCAGGAATTCAACCAGAATCCGAGCTGTCTTACCTGCACCATTTTCAATTTTAATTATACTCATCTAATAGCCAAAAAATGAAGACAAAAACATACCAGAAGTAAAGAGGTCATTGAAAACGGACTAAGAAATCTATAAAAGTAATTTATAGTCTTTAGTTTTTTAGTCTTTATGGTGAGGAGTAACATGAGAGGTAAAAAGATGGTTAAAGTGGGAAAGGAAAGGAATGTGAGTTAAGTAAGATTCCCCAAGACTTCTGTGTGGCAACTAGCAACTAAGCACTCATCTCCAAAACATTCGAGACACAAGCAAAATCATCCCAGTAGAAAATCGGAAGCCTACAGTTTGCAAAGTTGGTTCATCTGGAACTTTGAGCAACTCAAGCACAGACGTTGATACGAAATGAAGAGCCGATTCTCAAGTAAGAAGCATTTCCTAATCAGGAGGAAGAATTTGTTTACAGAGGGTAATAAAATAAACAAAAAGGAACATAGATTTGAAAATAGAAGAGAAAGTACGATATATTTCTTAACCCATGTAGAAAATAGAGTAAGAAGTTCACGAAAAGGAACATCATAACAGAGAAGATGAAGCTACAAGTCCCTAACAATAACAGAGGACAGAAACCAAACAAATTAAAATAGCTAAAGACCAAAAATATTGTAGTGCAATCTCCTCAGGCCAAATAGCAGAGAAAAAAAAAACTAATAGCATAGTAAATTGTTTAAAGCTTATCCTCAAACTCGGATAGCGGGGTCATTTGCTTCTTCAAGCCCTTCCTCTTGCGGATATCTGTAACAAGCTGTGCAGCCTGGGATCCAACTTCCAATGGATCAGACGACATCATCTCCCAATGATCAAACACACATTGTACGAAAGCCTGCCCTGAAGAACCGCATCACAAACTTCAAAGCAAATACCCCTCATGTTTTCTTCTGCCAATGCAACAACAGAGTCCTTAATTTCATTAAGGTACTGAACTCCCTCATTAAGGTACTGAACTCCCTTACACATATCCACCACCAGGGCCAAAACACCAGATTTTCTTAGCAAGATCCTTGTCCCAACCGAACTCCTCAGCCAAGATTTTGGAACGAATTTTGGGATCATCTCTTGGGCCAATACGACCATCATCAATGACCTCAGGAAGACCTTCCTCCAAGGGTCGAGCTTCCATATACAGACGGTTATGCTTGTTGGGTGACTTGCTCATCACAGTACGACTAGACTTCTCCAGGACAGTCTCACGGAAAGACACAACAGGGTCAGATTTTATAATCTCAGCTCCACCCATGAAATCATCTTGTAGATCCTTCAAACAAATCTCAAGATGGAGCTCACCACAGCACCAGCAATAATGTGCTCACCGGATTCCTCAATGGAACAGAAAACCATAGGATCAGACTTGGCCAGACGTTTCACACCTTCAACAAGTTTGGGAAGTCAGAAACGACCTTGCATTGAACGGCAACACGCACAACAGGTGAAACAGAGAACATCATAGCACGAATTGGGTGAGCACAGCCGCGCGGCTTTGCTACGGCAATTATTTGTTTTAAAATTCTTATTTTTGACAAGTGGGCTCCTAGGCCCTAGACGATAAGAGTAGTGTAGTTGATTATCCATTACTATTAGGCCATTACCCGAGTCTCTATTGTCCCATTTTGATTTTTTTACTTTCCCAGAGTTGTTACGCATATAAAGAATTTAGTATTTTTGACATTTAATACTCCTATTATACACGTATGTATGTATTTTTTAAATACATTCGTTTTCTGTACACGTCTTAAAGTCTCGGTAAAATACATATTTTTTAAAAAGCAATCCTACAATACTCATATTGTACACATATGTACGTATTTTTCATGTGTTAATACACGTGTTTTTAACAAAATTTTCAATAATACAAACAAAATTTAGATAGATACCGGCCGGTTTAAGAATTGGCGGGATATACAAAGTGTGGAGTGTGTACGATTAACAATGATTTGTTTATTAATCATACAATTAATCCTAGACGGTTGAGATATTCAAGTAAGAAGGGACTAACTAAATCACAGCCGGGTTCAAGGTTGCATATGCAAGCAACTCCTTACTACTTTCAATCATGGCCATGTCTTCTCTCTTCAAAGTCAATGATGTTTCGATGCCCACGCCGTCACTCATATCCATCAATGCGACCATGTTCTTGATTTCGATGCTACTGATGCTCACCCATGATGGCTTTCCCCAACCAAAATTGGTTTCGTAGAAGGGAAACCGGCACCAACTGGTACACATATAGGCAGTGGCGGATCCAGGAATTTTCCTTGCAGGCGTCAACGTCGATATATTCCATACAGCAATTGCACATACATTATATTGTTGACCATCCTATACATGAATCATTGTATATTGTTGACCATCCTTTTCACTTCTTAATCTGATAAGGTCTTGTACAACAGAAAGCTACTCATTTAAACTTCAGCGATTCCCCATTAAACCATTTCAAGAAAAATAAAAAACCATCAAAGAAAAACAAAGTCCACCCGATTCAAAACATAAACACAAAGGAAAAGATAAACTATACATAAATGAAATACCCAAAACACAATTCAGATCGAAGTCGTAAGATTTCCAAGCTAGATAAACTAAACCCACAAAAGGGTATACCAAAATCAATAATTTTCAGGAAAAAAAACCCCACAATCAACAGAATCAAAAGTAACAAGTTCGCGATGTAAGAGAAATTTCAAACTATTTTGAATAAAGAACGAAGATGGAGATCCGCACTTACCGTTCAACAACTTTTTATGCAAAAAACATACAAACTAATTAATAATCTAAATTGCCAAGATTTATTCTAACTAACCAAATTAATCAAAAACTCCTAACAAATACAATCAACAACAACAACAAAAATGTACAAGAACAAGAATCTTTATTAATCAATTAAAGCATAATAAAGAGATTAGAAATTAGAATAATTAATTAAAAACTCTTTAATTCATTCAAACTAATCAACATATTAATCAATCTCATCAAAGCATAAAAAGATTAGGAAATAGGATAACATACTTTAAATTTTGAGAGCAAATTTCAAACCAAATTGAAATTGGGGTTTGCTGACGTCGGATTGAGTGAAGGTTGAGTAGAATTAGGGGTTGGGGTTGGGGATTTAGGTTTTGAATGAGAGGAATGAGTGAAAAACCCACTGCCCAATCTGTTTTATCGAGCTGCTGTGCTGCTGCCTGGGGTTTTTTTATTTATTTTTAAAACCCACTTAAGTGGAACGACGTCGTTTTGACTTCAGGAAAAAAAAAAGGAGAAAGGAAGCGCTGGCATCGCGCGCGCTGCGCAGCAAGCTTCTTGGTTGCTCTTGGCTATGGCTGCTCCCTCTTTGGGGCATTTCAACAAACACCTTCTAGGCATTTGCAGGGGTCAAGTTTTCCAGCTCCTATGGAGGATTCCGGGCTTGCGGGGGTCAATTGACCCCCCTTGCCCCTATGTGGATCCGCCACTGCATATAGGTTTCGACATCATCCCTTGCCAGGTTACCAGACTCTTTGATGGTTTGCAATACAACATCACCACTAACTCCATTGGGATACTTTTCTCTATATTCCTCAAGGCTTTTTCTGAGTTTAGCAACCAAACTTTCGAAGTCAAATTCACTCTCTAAGGCCATTGCCGTGAAGCACCACACAAAATTCCCCAATATATTTTCTGCAAAGGCCTGCCCTGATGATCTTTTCCTCATGTCCATTGCTTAACAACACACTGATGGCTTTTTAAAACCCAAATTCGATCTTGATGCTTCAATTGCACATTTCCAAATCAACGCCAACACTGCTTCAACTCGTGTAGGATTTGGCATTGTGGCATTGGCCGCTTTGGCCTTGAGAGCAGCAATATTTGAGGCATCAAACACAAACCTTCGTACATTTCTCTTTAGGAAAGTGCACGGTGGGTTGGGGTGAGTTGAAGAAATCTTGGGGTGGGAATAGAGAAGCTGTAACACCAAATTCTGCAGGAAACATGACATGATCGGTAGTGCTGTCTGAGCCAAGGGCAATTTGAGCCCAGCTTTTGATGAATGTGCTGAATGTTGAGGCATCAGCGACCTTATGCGAGATGCTGACCCCAATTGCCAATCCACCACATTCAAAGAAGTTGGCTTGAACTAGTAGAAGATAGCCTGCTTCTGCTTGTTTGGCTCCTATAGCAGCTGGAAGCAATTGATTTAGGTTCGAAAATTCAGGTTTGTCCAAAATCTTCAATATGAGACAGTTGACCTGCGCTTCAAGAAAGGTAGCTCCATGATCATTTGCAGCTGATGGAAACATTATATTCGAATTTTCCTGCAAAGGGGTAGAATCGAGTGAGGGCTTCAGATAACGATTTCTTCAGAAGCTTGGATTTTTCAGCAAACAAAGAATGATGATCAAAATTATCGATCTCATCACTACTGCTGGGATAGAAGAGAATTAGTGGGATATGAATATCAGGTCGAAACTGATCAAAACCAGAGAGGCCCAAACTTCTAAGGAGGTGAGGAGTTGGAGATGATGGCTTAACTGTGTGCTTGTGAATTACTTCAACCTTGATCTCTGAAGCCATCTCTTGTTCCGGGCTTGAGTTTCATAAGAACTTAAAACCCTCCATATAAAGAGGCAGAGTCACCAGCATGACCAAATGGCAGCTCATCTGCAAAAAGTAAGCTTCCTTTTGTATCTGTCCCATTTGAACATAGGATCAATCTGTAAGTTTTTCTTTTTTGGATTATCTAAAGGCACATTAAGTGTTTTGGCCTTCAAGGGCCGGCCTTGACATATGCATGAAGACAACAGGTAAAGATAAACTATCATTTTCCCTTTTCTATTTTTATTTTTTAAATTCTTCTGGCAAGAAAAACAAGCTATCAATTTATTTTTATCGACACAAATCATCAAATAAAGTCCAAAGTGGGCCTAGAATGAAAACAATTGAAACAATGCCACATGAGTTGGTGTCCGAAAGTCCGTGTAATCATAATTGATCTACTTCTCTATATCCAATGAATCGATACTATATACTAGCTAGAGTAGCACTTATGCATGCACGCTTTGTCTATACATTGCAAACAATATATATAAACTCAAGCAGAATCTTGTAATAATGGGAGACCATGAATTTGGACCCATGATTTTTTTCAACAAAATTGAGCTACCGGCGACACTATGAAGGAGGCAAACTCGTTTGCAGAAATAGGAATTTTTATATTTTTTATTTTTGTTCATTTGGTAGACTGCCAATATATGGAGGAGGGAGATTCAAATTGTGAAAGCCCGGATCAAAAGGTGGACTTATCCCACCAAAGTCATCAAAAAAGAGTGTTTCTGAACCTGCGCCCCAAGATTGATCCACCATTGCCGCAAAATTCATTTGGAAAATCCACCATTGCCGCAAAATTCATTTGGAAATATTTGTCATTTTTTCATGATTAGTAGTAGTGGGGATGATGATGAAGAGACGAAGAATCTTGTCATGGCATGGTGAGGCGGGTACGAGAAGAAATAAGTAAGATTGACAAGGACTACGTGAAAAGGCTACAACAGGGTGATCAGCACTTCAAATTCATGAACCGACTTGCTCAAAGTTCTATTAGATCTGGAGGGAAGGTAGTTACGTCTTACTTGAGTAGTTTGTGCAGATTTCCCCTCTATGATATGTGTTGATGCCCAAAATTGGTTCAACAGAAGATGACCTCTTCGAGATCGAGGTCGGGCAATTCTTCCAGACTAGGCAGCGTGACCAACCAAGTCGTCCTCCAGAACCTGTAAAACAAGATAGCCTCAGTGGGTGACACCAGTGTGGTGACGGCCAAAGACCCTCCGATGCTAAACTCAGTTCGAGTGTTTGAGAGTAAAATTGCACAATAGGTTCTAGTGCTTAGAATTGCGTACCTTTCACGGAGGATGGCCTTAGCCTTTTATATTATCCCAAGCGACCTAATCTTTCTCGGAGTGGAACTCCAGAGCGAACCAGCTCTCCTCGAACTAGGACTCTAAAACAACCTAACCCTCCTCGGACTAGGACTCCATTTAGATAGGCGTCTTGGTGGTCCCCAAACATCCCAACTCCTTTAGGACTAGAAGTCCTTTGAGTGAACACCATGTAAACCAAGTTGATGTCAGCCTCATGTGCACCGGGCTCAAGCTCATGGACTAATGGGCCCATATGCCCACATGGGTCAAGGTGGAAAAATATATAGCGACTAAGCTCGAGCCTAGCCCAACCACTAACACCATGGTCTGGCCCAGCTTGACCACCAACATCGCGACTGGCACAGCTCGACCACCAACACCGCGGTCTGGCACAGTTCGACAACCAACACCGCGGTCTGGCATAGCTCGACCACCAACACCGCGGTCTGGCAGACTAGACCATCAACACTGCGGTCTGGCACAGCTCAACCACTAACACCATGGTGTAGCCTAGCTCGGCCTAGATGTATTTTACCTCACAAACAGAAGTCCCCCAAGTCCCCAGACAAGAGAGTTTTGTGTGGGGAGTTGTATTTTAATAATTGGCCGAGCTAGCAATATAAAATAATTTTTTAATATTCCCTCATGTCACAGATTGGCACCAGGACTCCCCCAATTTTCCATAAGAAAGCGTGGCAAAAGGACTTGAGAAATAGTGAAGAAAGTAATAATTTGTCGTGCAACGAAGAAACACAACATGATGTGTAAATCGACTAATGGTATAGATGCCACGTAGCATGATGGTACTAGTAAAGGAAGCTCAATTGAGGTCAACGAGTCTCTAGTTTGGACCTTTGCCAACCTAAGGCTAAGCTCGACATATCGTGAGGTCAGACCTCCATCAACATGAGGCTGAGCTTGGCAATTTGGGGTTGGTCTTCTTGCCAACCTGACCATGAGCTTGGCATGGCAAGGTGGGTTCTTCGCCAACTTGACCATGAGCTTGGCGATTTGAGGTCGTCTCCTTGCCAACCTGCCCATGAGCTTGGCGAGTTGAGGTCGGTTCCTTGCCAACTTGACCATGAACTTGGCACGGCAAGGTGGGTTCTTCGCGAACTTGACCGTTAGCTTGGCAATTTGAGGTCGTCTCCTTGCCAACCTGCCCATGAGCTTGGCGAGTTGAGGTCGGTTCCTTGCCAACTTGACCATGAACTTGGCATTCCGAGATGGGTTCTTTGCCAACCTGACCGCAAGCTTGGTATGACGAGGTGGGCTATTCGCCAACCTGATCATGAACTTGGCGAGTTGAGGTCGGCTCCTTGCCAACCTGACCATGAGCTTGGCATGGCGAGGTGGGTTCTTTGCCAACCCGACCATGAGCTTGGTGAGCTAAGGTTGGCTTTTTGCCAACCTGAGCATAAGGTTAGAAAAGGTTGAGCTCAGAGCTTTTCATCCATCAAATCTTGATAAAAATATGGCTCAGACCTTTTGTCCATTTGAGCTTGACCAAAATTGAGCTTAAACCTTTCGTTCGTACGAGCTCGATAAAGAATATAGCTTGGACCTTTCGTCCATATGAGCTTGGTGAAAATATAGCTCGAACTTTTCGTCCATCTAAGCTTGACCAAAATTGAGCTTAGACCTTTCGTCCATATGAGCTCGATAAAGAATATAGCTTGGACCTTTCGTCCATATGAGCTTGGTGAAGATATAGCTCGGACCTTTCGTCCATCTGAGCTTGACCAAAATTGAGCTTAGACCTTTCGTCTATATGAGCTCAATAAAAAATATAGCTTGGACCTTTCGTCCACATGAGCTTGAAAAAACTATAGCTTGGACCTTTCGTCCATTTGAGCTTGGCCAAAATTGGGCTTAGACCTCTCGTCTATATGAGCTCAATAAAAAATATAGCTCGGACCTTTCGTCCACATGAACTTGAAAAAACTATAGCTCGGACCTTTCGTCCATTTGAGCTTGGCCAAAATTGGGCTTAGACCTCTCGTCTATATGAGCTCAATAAAAAATATAGCTCGGACCTTTCGTCCTCATAAGCTTGAAAAAATTATAGCGAGGACCTTTCGTCCATTTGAGCTTGGCTAAAATTGAGCTTAAACCTTTCGTTCGTATGAGCTCGATAAAGAATATATCTCGGACCTCTTGTCCATATGAGCTTGGTGAAATTATAGCTTGGACCTTTCATCCATCTGAGCTTGACAAAACTATAGCTCGAACCTTTCGTCCATCTGAGCTAGGAAAATCTATGGAGCTTGATTCCTTCGTGACTTGAATATGGTGCTTTAAGTTACCTTGTTAAGGCTTGGAGAGACAATACGTTGGAAAAGGAATCCAAATTTTATTCACTACTAAAAAAGTTGAAAACAAAACAAGAGCGAGCTTGAACACTGGCTGACTAAGTTGAAAAACTTAAAAGCTACCTCATGGACTATTGTAACATGATAGTTCCACACTGAATGAAAAGAACAAAACGAACAATCTAAACCTCAAACTGATGATCTAACTTTGATAGCATGTAGACGATGATGAAGTCACTGGTAATACTTCTTTAAATACTCTGCGTTCCAAGGATGAGGAAAATTTGCTCCCCAGGAGATCCCTTAGTCGATAGGTGCCAGGGTGCACGACATCAATGACACGGTAAGGCCCTTTCCAAGTCGGTCCCGAGCCTTCTTCTAGAGGTTTGGGAGTAGAAAGCATGACCTTGCGGAGTACTAGGTCACCAACTTGGAAAGCTCGGTGCTTGACATGAGAGTTGTAGTAGCGAACTACATGTTGCTGGTATGAGGCATTGCGCAGGCTGAGCCTGATCATGTCATTCATCTATTAAGTGCCCTTCTGGCATTGCTTGTGTTTTACTTGTACCTTCTCGTGGGTCGATCTCGCCCCCATGGTCTATCCTATCTCGTTCGATGGCGTACATCTCCATATTTTTCTTCCCTTTCTGCTTGGACGCCACGACATAACACTCCCTAGCTTTTTGTTGATCACCCTTCACATATCCCACACCAGCTTTGGTTGGGAATTTCATCAAGAGCATGTGGCTAGCAATGAAGGCTCGGAGAGAGCATAAGGCTGGCCGACCTAAGATAACATTATAAGTAGAAGGGCATTCAACTATTAAAAAGGTTGTGTACACCGTTGTCCATTGGGGTGCCATTCCAAGTGACAGAGGTAGTGTGACGCTTCCAATGGAATTGATGCTATCCCCAGTGAATCCAAGCAAGGGAGTGACCACTGGCTTGAGCTCTTCTTGTGATATCTCCATTTGTTCGAAAGCTAATGTAAAGATGATATTGACTAAACTACCTGTGTCAATGAAGACCCTTTTTCACGCAACAATTTGCGATATCAGCTTGGATTATGAATGGGTCATCATGTGGGTGAACTACACCTCTTTCCTCCTCCTCGTTAAAGGTGATCGCGGAGTACCCGAGCTTGGGTGACTTCGGAGTCCGGTAGCCTGGACCAATCGAGGGTGCCTTTAGTCCACATTGGGTACGTCGCGCATACTCCTTTCGTGCTTTGTTGGAGTCCCCAGCTAGAGTTGCTCCACCTGAGATAACATTGATGTCTTTCGTAGCACGTGGTTGCTTGTCTGATGTGTTGTCATGCTGCTCTGCTTGCTTCTTTTCATCCATGAATCGGTTTAGACGACCTCGCCTAATTAGTGCTTCAATCTCATCCTGGAGTTCGTAACATTGGTCCGTCGTATGACCATTCTCACGGTGATATCTGCAATATCGATTTGGATCCTTTTGCCCTTTGGAAAACCTCGAAAGTTAGGGTTTTAGCAACTCAGTTTGGATGTGGAAGAAGACCTCCTCTCGATTAGTATTCAACGGGGTGTAGTTGTCGAACCGTGGTCGAAATGAATTTTGTGGTCAATCTCGGTCTCTCCCTCCTCGCCTAGAATTCTCAAATCTTCCTTTCTTGTCGTCCGGCTTATTACGTACATCACTCCGACCTTCTCTCCGTTTATCTCCAACATTAGGTTGCAACTGATCCTTCCCTTCTGGTGTATCATATGTCATCTCCTCAGCTATGGCATGACGATACGCCTCGGACACTAGGTCCTCATAACTCTTAGGTGGGAACTTGTTGACATGGAACAGAAAAGGTCGTATTCGGAACCCAGTTAGAAGGGCAGTATAGGTCGTATATTTGGAGCAACAAGGGATGCCAATTACTTCTCGATTGAAACGATTGATGTAGTCTCGAAACTTCTCCTTAGGGCCCTGCCTGATGCTGGGGAGGTAGTTAGGTGGGTATCTCTTCTTTGAGGCAGATAGAAATTGGTTCACGAAGCTCTGTTTGAGCAGGTCAAATGAGCTGATGGAGTCCGGCTTCATGGACTTGAACCAATCCTTAGCTGATCCTTCTAAGAGCAGAGGAAAAGCTCGACATTTCATGGCGTCTCCAGCATCCTTCATATTCATCTAGTAACCAAAGTCGTTCAAGAAGTCCACCGGGTCAGTGGTCCCATCATAGAGTCGCATCATGGGCTGTTTGAAATCCTTTGGGAGCTTGAACTCAAGGATGTCCCTAGTGAATGGTAGGGTGTCAGTTGTCATGACCAGGTCGAGAGGTCTTGGACCTCGCTCACGCTCAAGGGCTGTTAGGCGGAGTTCTAGCTTCCGATCCATCTCATCTTGCATCTGCTTCATGGCCTCCAAAATTCTACTTTCTCCAGCATGCTCGTCTCCATTAGGGCGGACTTCAAACTGATCGACTTCTTGATCACGATCGACCTCACGATCAAGACCATGATTGACTTCACGATCACGATCGACCTCACGATCGCGATTATGAGGTCGGACGTCCTGAGCTTTCTTTGCCTCAAGCAAATCTCTTAGGTCAAGGTATTCCATTTGGCTTTTAGTTGGCATGCGAGAGAAACCAGAGAATGAGCCGCGAAGGCTAGGCTCGAAAGTTTGCAGCTTTCTCACGGTTCAGTTCCATTAGGAGTTTACAAAATGTGTTTGGCAGGGTAATGTTGACTGCTTGGAAACAATCAGTTAAGATTATTCATAGTTGGAAGAAAGATATATTTGAGTTTATAAATTGGTCTAGCAACAGAGAAGGATTTGTTGTTGTTGAGTTGAGCTACCACCCACTTGACAATGAAAAACTTTTGAATTGTGCTGTGAGAGTTGAAAACTTTTAAATCTTTTGACATATATATTTCCCACGCAACACATAAGCTATTTATTTTATTTCAATTCCCACAGTTGGTGTGCTTATTATTGAACTGTTATTAATCATTCACCAGCCTCATGCTAATAAACAAATACTTATTTATCAGTAATTCCATGATGACGCAATAAGTGAGAATCATCCAGTTGTAACTTGTAAGTTTGATATACATTGTTAACTCATTTTCTTATAACTTAGGGGCATGTTTGGTATCATTTCATGGGCCATTTTCTGTTTTTGTTTTCTGTTTTCACGTCAAAACTTATATATTGTGGGTTATTTTGAGAAACAAGCTGGATTTTTTTTATTTTTGAGAATGAATCCAATAGTATGAACAATTGTTGAAACGCCAACAAGTCATTTTATACGCAAGCAAGTACATGTAACATCCATCAGTGAGCTTTTATTGAGGGATCCCGTAAATAAGCTTATTTGAGGGACACCCTTATACTTGCAGGGCCCACTCCATATTGTATTTCACTAATTCAAACCGTCAATTTTGTAGATATTCATTCAAAGATCATCTCTACAAAAAATCACTTGAATCCGATATCATTTGACCACTCAATTTAATTATTGAAATTTTAGTACTTTCTTGAAGAACCGTGTTCATTGATTTTGTAGGACACAACTAGATGTCAAAACAGTTTCTGATTTGTCTAATTTTTTGCAATAGGACGATCTATGAATGTAGACTTAAAAAATAGATGGTTTGGATTGTTGAAAAAAAATTCGTAAGGGACTCTAAAGGGTGTCCCTCAAATAAAATTATTTCAGAGATTCCTCAATAGAATATATATAGATCTTAGAAGATCTTGATCACAATATATATAAAGATTATATTTTCCCCCACGCAACGCATGGGCTCTATTTAAAATCCTCGAAGTCCAATTCTATATTATTAGGCAATCCCATTTGCAATATTTTTGAGTACGTCCCATGTGTAATGATTTAACCCTGAATTACTCCCCAATAATTTGTGACAGGACCCGCCCCCAAATTCTTCGGAATCCGAGATGAATCCAGTGAAAGTTTCGGCATCAAACCGATGTTGGGCCCACTTACTAAAGAACGAGACTTTCTGCCGAAAATTGGGCAGAGTCTCCCTTGAAAATTGGACATTTCCCAAAATTTTCAACCTGTTATAAACATATTTATATATCCCAACAGGCAGCATGCTTCGGAAACAATTAAACAACTTACAGCAAAGGCCTCTGACCTCACAAATCAAACCCTAGCACGGGCGATAACAGAGCAATCTAAGAGTTCAGTTTACAAACGGAAACGAAGTTTAACAGAGAGTAATGATAAAAGGAGTCCTCTGATTTCCGATCCAGAAGTTCCTATGGGTTTAATAAGTGCGTAACTTCTCATGACTCCTGACTATTGTAGAAAGGTAAACAATGTGATTTTGGAGTGAATGAATAGTGTACGGTTAAAAAAAAATTGTTGCTCTTTGTCAGATCTGAGCCGTTCATTTGAAAAAGAATTTGAAAATAAATGGCCTAGATCAAAGAAGCGATGGAGGTGTTGGAGGCTAATGTACGGGAATAAATGGCTATATCCTTTCTTTGATTCCCTAGGGGCCCTTTCCCTAATATATCACTTATAAGTTTTTCTGACAACTGTTGTTAAAAACGCTTTTTCTGTGTTTGCCCAAATCAGACTGCGTTTGGTTCTTACATAATTATTCTGTGGCGACTCAAGAGATCTCTTGCATTAATTCGATAAGAGTGTCGCAGGTTGCCTGACCGGAAAGGGTTTCTCTGTGCTAAAAAGGATTTTTCTTTCACTTTCCAAAAGAAAAAGAACGGTGTGCTCACGAGTTCATAAAGAAGATGCATCATAGCATCCGTGTAGTGTGTGTGAGTTTAGTATATTATCACCTCTCTCAATAGAAAAGGTTCTCAAAAAAAAAAAAAAGAAAAGAAAAAGAAGATGCGTCTATCAAGGGTCAACTATATATGAATAATCTGCAACGCAATGTTATTATTTGCAGTTTATTAATCTTCTTCATAGTTTTTTTGTCTCAAGTGGGTACAACAGCTCGAGACAACGCGATCACATCTCAAATGGGCAGATGCTCATAAAAAAATGCATGTGTATGGTACAGGTTGACTTGAACATTGCAGGCTTGGTTGGGAAACAATGACTTGAGATTATTCATATTCTGCAAGTTAAACATGATCTTGAATTATAAATTTGCCAGCATTTGCACAGGATTTTGGGGTTGTTGAGTTGTAGAGGAAATTTAAGGGGCCATATATAAGGCTTTGCCATTTATATTGTGCATGGCTTTGTGTACACCCCCCTACACAGGTATGGTGCTTACCCAATTGAGATTGAAAAACCAGCAGATTTTTTTTTGAAATTGTGAATAACGTGAGAGATTATGTCAATCCATTTATTTTCTTGCATTCCTTAGTTAATTACGGATTACATAAAGTCAGGTTAGGTTTAATGAACACAAATAAAAGTACCACGACTTTTAAAACACAAGCAAATTACTGAAAGTTATAAAGAAAATTAGCAAGTACATGTAACATCCATAAGCAAGCAAGCAAGTACATGTAACAACCATCAGTGAGGTTCTATTCAGGGATCCCTTAAATAAGTTTATTTAAGGGACTTGTAAGGCCCACTCCGTATTGTATTTCACTAATCCAAAGTGTCTATTTTGTAGATATTCATTTAAAGATCATCTTTACAAAAAATGACTTGAATCCGATATCATTTGACCACTCAATTTAATTATTGAAATTTTAGTACTTTCTTGAAGTACCGTGTTCATTGATTTTGTAGGACACAATTAGATGTCGAAACGGTTTACGATTTGTCTAATTTTTTGCAAGGATAATCTATGAATGTAGACTTAAAAAATAGATGATTTGGATCGTTAAAAAAAAAATTGTAGCGGACCCTATAAAGGGTGTTCCTCAAATAAAATTATTTTAGAGTTTCCTCAATAGAATATATATATATATGTATAGATCTTAGAAGATCTTGATCACAATATATATATTATATTTCCCCATGCAACGCATGGGCTCTATTTAAAATCCTCGAAGTTCAATTCTATATTATTAGGCAATCCTCCCATTTGAAATATTTTTGAATACGTCCCATGTGTATTGCTAATCAAACACTTATTACATTATTAGTATTACTAATCGTTTCAACTCTTTGTGATAATTAAATGAATACTTATCTACCAGCCTATTGTGTGTATATATATATATATATATATATATATATATATATATATATATATGCATATGCCATGCAAAATATAAGAACCACACTATCAACATATTTAGAGAAAATGAACGTTCAAGTGGAAGTTATCTCCAAGGAGATCATCAAACCCTCTTCTCCAACCCCAAACCCTCTTCGCCATTACAAGTTATCTTTTCTTGATCAACTAACTCCCCCATCGTATACCTCTTTGGTGTTTTTCTATGAATTTAATGGCGAGACCCAACCCGCCATTAATGAAGTAGCAAAGCACCTTAAGAAGTCCTTAGCCAAGGTCTTAACCCTTTTCTACCCGCTAGCCGGACGAGTGAAAATCGACGATCATTTTGTGGACTGCAATGATGAGGGAATTGCCTACCTTGAGGCTCAAGTAACCAACTGCCGGCTTTGTGATTTTCTCAACAATCCGCTCCCTGATGAACTCAATAAATTTATCCCATTTGCGCAAGATGAGCATATTGCAAATGAAATTGCCCTCGGTGTCCAGCTCAATATGTTTGAAGGAGGCTTTGCCATTGGTCTATGCACTTCCCACAAGCTTGCTGATTTGCTATGCATGCTCATGTTCACCAAAACTTGGGCTGCCATTGCCCGTGATGAAGCTGAAATACAGCGTCCCCAGTTTGTTTCCGCCACACTCTTCCCACCCAAGGAGATCACCGGCTATCGCGACGAAGAAAGTAACAAAGAGGTTTGTGTTCGATGCCCCCACGATAGAGGATCTCATAGCAAAATATACAGGCTTGCAAAACGATGAGAAACAACCGTCGCCTGTCGAGGCCTTATCGGCTTTCATGTGGAGGCGATTTGTGGGAGCTACCAAGGATGATCATAATGTTAAGAATAAGTTGCACAGCCTAATCCACTCTGTGGACTTGCGTCCACTGATTGATCCACCGTTGTCTCCATATTCTTTTGGAAATATTTATGGTAATTCTTTGACTGCTCCCTTCTTAAGTAGTGGGGATGATGATGATGGTGATCAAGAATCTTCTTATGGCATGGTAAGGCGAGTACGAGAAGCAATAAGCAAGATTGACAAGGACTTCGTGAAAAGACTACAACATGGTGATGAGCAGCTGAGTTTGATCGGCCGGCTTGCTCAAAGTGCTAGCAAAGGGGAGGTGGTTACTTCTTACCACAGTAGTTTGTGCCAATTTCCTCTCTATGATAATGATTTTGGTTGGGGAAGACCTACATGGGTGAGCTTACCACCACTGCCCGTGAAGGACATAATAGTTTTCCTCGACACCAAGGAGCCCGGTGGGGTAGAGGCATACGTTAGCCTTGCCAAGGAAGTCATGACTAAATTTGAAAGTGACACCTTCCTCCGACGAAGGGTGGGTACGGGTCGGGTCGGTTCTGCAAGTTCGTGCTTAATTCATCAACCAGCCCGATTCAATCAGGTTGTAACATTTCACACCCGAAATCGAGCAAGTGTTATTAAGAAACCAACCCAAACCAAACTAATGAAGCTCGGGTCAGGTTCAGTTTGTTCGGTTTGCTTCTGAAGCTTATGAAAAAATAGTTGGCATTAAAACCTATAAGGCTTGCTATAAAATAAGAAAAGCCCTTAGAGCTAAAAGCCACTTTAATTTTTTGATTTTTCTTTGTGTGTATTGTTTTGCAATTTAAGTTGCTTCTAGACGCTTTGTTGATTTTAGGCCTTTCTGTACTTTTGGCCTACCTCTCCTTGTAATTGTTTTTTCCCTGAAGAAAATAAAAGAAAAAGGTTTGATGCCAAATGGCGTTTTCTCAACAACCAAAAAAAAGAAAAAAAGAAAAAAAAGAAAGTGCGTAACTTCTCATGACTAGTGACTAGAGTGTAGAGTACAACCATAGATATCACAATTGACTCCATTATCTATTCAAACTGAACAGGCTGCTAATACATGATCAATCATTCAAACTTGTTCAACTCTTAAATCGAACATTCACTCGACTCCAAGTTAATTTCCAACAATTCTACTGTTTTATTGAGCTAGAAAATAAGCAAGCTATCAAAAGCTAGCCTACAATTTTATTGATATCACAACCGTGGCAGAGGAGGACGGTACTAATGGCCAGCTCTCTTATCAGTACTCAGTTGGTGACCCTAGGGTTCAGAGAAGAATATGCAAGCAGCTCCTTGTTGCTTTCAAATAAGGCCATGTTCTCTTGGCTCAGAGTCACCCAAGCTTCTATTCCATTGCCATCTCTTTTGTCCATCAAAACAGTTACATTGTTAATTGCAACAGCAACGCAGCTCACCCATGATGGCTTTCCCCACCCAAAATCGGCTTCATAAAATGGAAACCTACACCAACTTGAGCAGATAAACTTGTTTATGTCATCATTTTTCATCAGGTTTATGTACCATTTCATGTTTTGCCATGCTTCGTTAGAATCAAATACTACTACTGCAGCATAACGCTCTTTTGTTTCTTCAAGTCCTCCCCTGATTTTTGCCACCAAGCCTTTCAAATCTATCACAGTGGTATTCTCTCCAGAGTGAGAATAGTTGGTTGTCGAAAAATCTACTAGATTCCCAACCAAGTTTTCTGGCAAGTGTGGCACTGCCATTTTACGCATGTTCACAGAGTGAGAGAAGATTGATGGCCTTATTAGACTAGTCCCCAACATGTTTGATGATGATCTGGATGATGCTTCAATTTTGCATTTCCAAATGAGTGCTGAAGCTGCTTCTACTCTTGTTGGTTTTGGCACAACTGAGCTGGTTACCTTAGATTGGAGAGCAGCAGTCTTTGAGGCATCAAACACAAACCTCCTTGTCATGAACTTTTCCTTATTGACTTCCACGGATGGCAGTGGTTCTGAGTTAGAGAAATTTAGTGGTGAAAACAGAGACGCAGCACCAAATTTGGGAAGCATTAACATATTTGACTGATCATAGGCAGTTGCAGTCCAACAATTGATGAATGTGCTTAATGTTGTGGCATCACCAAACTTATGAGAAATGCTAAACCCAATTGCCATTCCGCCACACTCAAACAAGTTGACTTGAACAAGAAGCAACGCGCGGTGCCCGCTTCTCTGGACTCGGGTTCAACTGGTAGGAATCGTCTTAACATCTCGGCATCTGGGTATTCGAAAATCTCCAATAAGGAACACTTGACTCGAGCTTCCACAAACTCAGCTCCATCATCGTTACATTCAATCACGGCGTCGTCTTTGATTCTTCCTGCCAAAGGGTAGAAGTGAGTGAGAGTTTTAGCTAAGGATTGCATTAGATGCTGACATCTTTCACTGGTGGCCATGACATTGTTGCTAGTAGCATCAGCAGCATTGGCATAGAAGAGAAGGAGTGGGATGTAGGTTTGAAGGGCCATCTGATCCAAAATAGAGAGCTTATAATTTCTAAGGTGATGAAGAGTTGGGGAGGATGGTTTAACTGTTTGCCTCTGGATGATTTCAACCTTGATTCCTGTGGCCATTTTGCTCAAGTGATGCAAGCACAAACTGTGAATTGGAACAATGGGGCTGGTCTACCTTATAATGGATTGATATCGGGTTCTGCATTGAATTGAATATAACTAGGACTACTTTGTAGGCAAAAGCCCCACTACTGGCTGCCTCTCAAAGATTTCAACCTTGATGCTCTGTGGCCATATCTTGATGGTAGATTCTGTTAAGTGTGGAAAATAATGTCATGAATATTAGACCGCGGCATGGCCTGCCTTAAACAACTACATTGAAGAGGGCAGCATTCTACATTGAAGAACTGCGTTTGAAAAGGCCAGCATTCTCTATAAGGAAAAGGCCAGCATTCTACATTGAAGAACTACATACTTTTGTGGAGTTTTGAAGTTGATTATTCCAATTGTACTGGGATACAATTAAGTCAACTGGACAGTTGCTTGGCTATTATGGCTGATCACTACCGAAAATCCATATGCTAGCAGTTTTCTTTTAATCTCTTGAGAGGGCGGGACTCGAAATATGATACCTTTTTTGACATTGTGAAAAGGAAACTATTAGGCTAATAGCTAGTTGGCCATTATCATTAATTGTATGTAGATACGTTTTACGAGCAATAAGATTAGGACATTGCTTGCTTCATTCATGTAAATTAATCACAGTTTGACAAGTGCAAAATAATTCATTAAAAACACACACACACACACACACAAAAACAAAATTTGCATACATGTCAAACTATGATTGACATGAGTACAAGTTCCTACTTACATGGGCATGATGCAAGTATTTTCCATAAGAGTATTTATAGTACGAATTATAGTCAGACTGTGATTATTTACCCAACATTACCAACCTCTTTAAAATTTTGAGAATAGAGTTGGTCACCACCATTAATTGGTCGTGATCATGAGCATGCGATAGTATTGGATGAGTGTGATTTAATCTATCCACTCCTCAAATCCTAAAAGTAAAACTCATCTAATGACACATGGGTGTTGTAGATGTTGCAACCCACCGATTAATCTCAATTGATATAGTGCAAATATATTATTCTCTAAATTTTTTGTCTTCTGTTCCGGTTATAGTGAGGTCAGTTGATCACTAATATTCTTTGGATGTGAAAGATCCAAGCATCTAAAACGATCATAAAGTATCACATTTTTAAACCATTACAAAGACAAGATCATCCTATGCACCAAGACAACAATTAAGCTCTCATCAAAACTCAAAACCCAAAACACTACCATTTTATTAAAACACACATAGACAATATAGCAGAGGAGGCTCTATGTCACCAGGTGACACTTGGATTGCAGAAGCATATGCAAGCAGCTCCGAGTTGCTCTCAAACAAGGCCATGCATTCTTTGCTTAGTGTTTAAGTGAGAAAGCTCAAGTTTATTTTTCAATTGATTGCTTAGAAGAAATGAAAGGCTACAACACAACTACCCAAGGAAACTAAATTGCAGGCATATTGCCAAATTGGTTTATTTACTTCAAAGAATTCCCTCTCCATTTTTTGGTTTAAGTGGGAGGTGGCTAAGTTGGATTTTGTTACCTACTTGATCTGACCTTTAGTCTAAGTGGTGACTAAAAGAAGGAACGTGGAGGACAAGATGATGCCTCACCTCATCTCCATTGGTCTGTGTAGGTAATGGGGTTTGAAGCAAGATATCATAAGATGAGAAAAATATGTTGAATATATGTAGTGGCAGAAGCTGGAAACTAAGTTAGAGTTTCTTAAGAGAGTTCAGAAAAACCAAGGGGAGAGCAATAGTGTTCTCTAAGGGTAATCAAGGTGTTGAGCAAGGGTGAGAGAGAAACAGATTGTGAGGGTAGAGTTCTAAGGGGGTTTTTCTTTTGTAAACCAAAATTGTAACCTATCTTCATTAGTGAAATTTCTCAAGGTGATCACCAAAGAGGATGTAGGCAAATTGCTGAACCTCTATAAACACTTGTGTCATTTGTGCTTGGTTATTTTTCTGTGAGTGTGTGTAAGACTCATCCATCATTGAGGTCTTTGTCCAAAGTCCATCAACAACAAGATCTTTAAGGGCAGTGAGTTAGTATTAATTCACAACAAGTGGTATCAGAGTGGTGTTGGCAGCTGGAGCTAGTTCTTCTCTTGGAGTGCTAGTGTGTTGAAGATGGCAAGTGACTTAGAAGCTGAGAGTGGTAGCAGTTCACAGCATCTGAAGCGACCACAGGCAGCAAGTATGAAGGTGGAGTTAAAGCCTTTCACAGGCAAGGAGAACTTCACTCTTTGGCAACGAAGGATGAAGTCAACTCTTACACAACAACAGCTCCATGTTGTGTTGGTTGGCAAGGAAAAGAAGCCAACAGGCATGACAGATGCTGAGTGGGGAGTACTTGACGAGTTAGCAAGAGGAGCCATTGAAAACTATCTCTCCGATGAGGTGCTCATTCACGTGATAAAGGATACAGCGAAGCAAGCATGGGAGAAGCTCGAAGAAATGTTTGCAGGGAAGTCGCTGTCCAACAAACTCTTCCTCAAGGAAGAACTCCTGAATCTTAAAATGGAGAAGGGAGGAAATCTAATGGAACATTTAAGTAGTTTCAATAGATGTGTTGCTGACTTGCAGAGAATGGATGTTAATTATAGTCCGGAGGATAAGGCTCTTATGTTATTGACATCCTTACCTCCGTCCTATAAACACTTTCGAACCACTCTTATGTTCGGGAATGTTACTCTTGATTTTGAGCCTGTGGTGCAAGACATCATGACACACCATAGGATGACTCAACATTCGGGAGAAAACTCTCAAGGCGAAGGTCTAGTTGCAAAGACCGGAGAGAGAGGCCGTTCAAAGAGGCGTGAAGGCAAGAAAAGTAGCAGAGGAAGGTCCAAATCCAAGGCAAAGGAAGGTTGTTTCGAGTGTGGGTCAAAGGAGCATTGGAAAAGAAATTGCCCCATATGGAAGGAGAAGAAGAACAAAGGGAAGAATGCAGCAAACACAGCTGAGGATGTCACAGAAAGTGATGGTGAGCTTTTGTGTGTTGAAACAAATGCATTGGCTAATTCTTCAAGGTGTTCCTCTTCCGATTGGATTTTGGATTCCGAGTGCTCATATCATATGTGCTCAAACAAGGAGTGATTTGACACGTATGAGAAAGAAGATAGTAGTGAAGTGATGATGGGGGATGGCTCAATATGTAGAGTCAAAGGCATCGGTACAATCAAGGTGAAGATGCACATGACGGGGTTGTTAGGACGCTTGGAATGGTAAGACACATTCCAAAGTTGCGTAAGAATCTCATTTCCCTTGGAACTCTTGATAAGAATGGTTATTCATTTAAAGCAAATGGAGGGAAACTCATAATCTCAAAAGGTTCACTTGTGATTATGAATTGAGAAATTCAACCTAACTGTCTATATAGGTTGTGTGGTACAACAATCACAGGTGGAGCAGCTGTATCTACAAGCAAGGACTCGGAAGATGAAACTCATCTTTGGCATTTGAGGCTAGGGCATATGAGTGAGAGGGGCATGCAGGAACTACACAACAGAAAGTTGTTAAAAGGTGTTCAAAGTTGCAAGCTGGAGTTCTGCAGATTTTGTATCATGGGAAAGCAATCAAAAATAGCTTTCAAGCAGCGAAACAAAGAGGAAGAAAGCACAGGTGTGCTAGATTATATTCACACAGATGTATGGGGGCCATCACCGGTTAAATCGAAGGGTGGAGCTCGCTATTTCGTGACTTTCTTGGATGATTTTTTTAGGAAGGTTTGGGTCTACTTCATGAAGGAGAAATCAGAGGTCTTCACCAAATTCAAAGAGTGGAAGGCAGAAGTAGAGAACCTAACCGGAAGAAAGATCAAGATCCTAAAGAGTGACAATGGTGGTGAATATAAGGACAGCAAGTTCATTGAGTTTTGCAGAAGTGAAGGCATTAAAAAGCACTTTACCGTGAAGAAGACACCCCAACAAAATGGAGCTGCGGAGAGGATGAACCGAACTCTCATAAAACGTGAGAGATGTATGAGAATTCATGCAGGGTTGCCTGAATCTTTTTGGGCAGAGACAGTTAACCACGCTGTCTATTTGGTTAATTGATCGCCTTCAAGAAATCTTGAGTTCAAATGTGCAGAGGAGGTATGGTCTAATAAGTCAATTGATTATTCGAATCTTAAGGTGTTTGGGTGCAGTGCATATGCACTTATTTCTAGTGATGAAATATCCAAGTTGAAGCCAAAGTCTCTTGAATGTATTTTCATCGGATTTGATAGCAGTGTGAAGGGCTACAAGCTGTGGGATCCAGGAAAACCACAATAAGATACTCAGCAAAGATGTCGTGTTTGATGAGAAGACCATACCTGTGAACAAAGTCAAGAATTCAGAGGCAAAGGAGGATGTTGTTGAGAAAGAAACAACCATTGAAGTTCCACTCAAGAAGGTGTCAAGAAAGACTTCTCAAAAAACAGCCAACTGAAGATGTTCAGGAGGAGGTGGAGTCTGACATTGAAGAGGAAGAAGCTGGGCAACATCAACAACAAACTCAAGAAGAAGAAGAGGCTCAAGAACAGGTGGAGCCATCATTTATAGCTCGGTCCAGGCCCAAGAGAACCATCAAACCACCTCAAAGGTTTGGATGGGAAAATGATGCAGTTCACTATGCCCTAAATGCTAGTGAAGAAGAACTAACCACTTTCCAAGAAGCTGTTGAGAACAAGGAACGGGAAAGTTGGATGGAAGCTATGATGCAAGAGATGGAATCTTTACACCAAAACTCAGTTTGGGAGTTAGTTCCTAAACCCAAAGGTCACAAGGTTATTGGCTGCAAATGGGTGTTCAGGAAGAAAGAACAAATGCATGAGAAGGGTGCCACCTTATTCAAAGTTCGGTTGGTGGCCAAAGGATTTTTGCAAGAGGGAGTTGATTATGATGAAATCTTCTCTCCGGTGGTGAAACATACTTCTATACGACTACTACTCTCTATAGTAGCACAAGAGGACATGGAGGTGGAGCAAATGGATGTGAAGACTGCTTTCCTTCATGGGGAATTGGAGGAAGACATCTATATGAGCCAACCTCAAGGGTTCATTGAAGCAGGGAAGGAAAATCTGGTTTGCAGGTTGAAGAAGTCTTTATATGGGCTGAAGCAATCTCCAAGACAGTGTTACAAGTGCTTCGATTCTTGCATGATGAAGATTGGGTATAGAAGATGTAAATCTGATTGCTGTGTATACACTCATGCATTTAAGGATGGTAATATCATCCTTCTACTTCTGTATGTTGATGACATGCTAATTGCATGTAAAGACATGTCAAAAATCCAGAATTTGAAGACATTGCTTGGAAGGGAGTTTGACATGAAGGATGTTGGTACTGCACAAAAGATCCTATGAATGGAGATAAGGAGAGACAGAAATGCAGGCAAGCTATGACTGTCACAAAGCAAGTACATTTCCAAGGTACTTGAAAAATTCAATATGATGGATTGCAAGCCGGTGTCTACTCCTTTGGCGGAGCATTTTAAGTTAAATGCGAAGGAATGTCCTTCTACGGATGTGGAGAAGGAAGAAATGAGTAAGGTTCCATATGCAAGCTTGGTAGGGTGTCTCATGTATGCAATGGTCTGCACACGCCCCGACTTAACCCAAGCCGTAAGTGTGGTGTCAAGGTATATGGCGAATCCTGGAAAGCAACATTGGACAGCAGCAAAATGGATTCTCAGGTACTTGAAGGGCACCAAAAGGCTTGGGATATTGTGACAGGACCTGCCCCGAATTCCTCGAAACTCGAGACGAATCCTGTGGAAATTCCAACATCACACCGATGCCGGGCTCACTAACTAAAAATTTAGCCTCTTTTCCAAATTAAGGGAAAAGAGCACGAGACTTTCTACCGAAATTTCGGCAGAATCTCCCCTAAAAATTGAACATTTCCCAAAAATTCCAACCTGCATAAAACACATTTAACAATACCAACCGGCAGCATGCACAATATAATCTCATGCAAATCACATAATAGGCCTCCGGCCTTCAGATAGTTCGAAACAGAACTAACAATGTTCTCAAGTCAATTAATACATAAACCATTCAAGTCAATTAATGACCTCAAACATTTTACCAATACCACATAAATCGTTCAACCGGATTCCAAATCCAACAATTACCTCAGAATCCAATCACATACACAGAATCGATCAAACCTTTTAAACACAATAATATTTCGCGGCTGCACCTGGTGAGACCCCAGGCTGCCTACGTACCCTTGGACAAGGGATCAAGCCACACGTAGTTCTCATCATCAACGGTCACAACTCCGGTAATAAACCAATATTTACAACAGAACCAACTATACATTTCAGATCTATCGCAATTCCAAATCCGACAAAAACACATTGAAACATTATCAATTTCTTCCCAAGGCATCGTATTAAGAAGACATCTGAAGGGCCTGGACAAACTCCGACGGGCCTGGGCAAAATAAATCAATCTCCGAAGGGCCTGGGCAAACTCCGATGGGCCTGGGCAAAATAAATCAATCTCCGAAGGGCCTGGGCAAACTCCAACGGGCCTGGGCAAAATAAATCAATCTCTGAGGGCCTGGGGCCTGGGCAAACTCCGACGGGCCTGGGCAAAATAAATCTCCGAAGGGCCTGGGCAAACTCCGGGCCAAAAAATTGGAATTTCATAATTCTTGAAATTAATTAATTCACTATTCCTTTTATTTTTGGGTTCGGGATGTTACATATTGTTTGAAAGACAACAAGGAAAGGCATGTGTGTCGGGGTATGTAGATTCTGATTATGCAGGAGATCTAGACAAGAGGAGATCCACCACAGGATATGTCTTCACTTGTGGTGGAGGACCGATTAGTTGGAGAGCAGTGTTACAATCGGTTAATGCCTTGTCTACTATAGAAGCGGAGTATATGGCGCTAACGGAAGCTTCAAAAGAAGCGGTATGGCTGAAGAGATTGGCAAATGAATTTGGGGTAGCTCAAAACTTGGTGGTGATACAAAGCGACAGTCAAAGTGCTATATGTTTAGTGAAGAATCAAGTGTTCCATGGAAGGTCCAAACACATTGATGTGAGATACCACCGGATAAGGGATTGGGTGAATGATGGAGACATCACAATAATGAAGGTTCATACAAAGGAGAACGCTTCAGATTGCCTAACAAAGCCAGTCACAGGAGAAAAGTTCAAGCATCGTTTGAGCTTGCTCAATCTTGTTCCATGCTAAAGATTGAGGTGGAGGTCTTGGGAGTTATCAGAACGATTCTCAAGACATTACAGATGTTCTGGAAGACAATAATTTCCACAAGGAGTATTAGGCTCGCCATGGTGGAGATTGTTGGAAAAAAATGGCTCACCTAAGGATAAAAGGTTATTTTGGCGCTGGAATGAAGATTTTTAATCTGTCTAAAAGAGACCAGCGCTGGGAATTGGCGACCGGTCGTCCTGAAGCAGATTCGAAGTGTGGAGTGAAATGTTCTGCGACCGGTCACTAGGTATGGCCGACTGGTCGCTCCAGTCGTGCCTGTGTTGGTTTTCCTACGTGTTTTCAACTACTTTTTCGAGGGATATCGCTTTCCACAAGATTGCAGGGGCTTAATGGGTCACTTTTGAGTTAAAAGAAGGTTGACTACCTGTTGGATAGTTGGGAGAGAACTTATTGCCAAATTGGTTTATTTACTTCAAAGAATTCCCTCTCCATTTTCTGGTTTAAGTGGGAGGTGGCTGAGTGGGATTTTGTTACCTACTTGATCTGACCCTTAGTCAAAGTGGTGACTAAAAGAAGGAACGTGGAGGACAAGATGATGCCTCACGTCATGTCCATTGGTCTGTGTAGGTAATGGGGGTTTGAAGCAAGATATCATAAGATGAGAAAACATGTTGAATATATGTAGTGGCAGAAGCTGGAAACTAAGTTAGAGTTTCTTAAGAGAGTTCAGAAAAACCAAGGGGAGAGCAAGAGTGTTCTCTAAGTGTATCAAGGTGTTGAGCAAGGGTGAGAGAGAAACAGATTGTGAGGGTAGAGTTCTAAGGGGGTTTTTCTTTTGTAAACCAAAGTTGTAACCTATCTTTATTAGTGAAATTTCTCAAGGTGATCACCAAAGAGGATGTAGGCACATTGTTGAACCTCTACACTTGTGTCATTTGTGCTTGGTTATTTTTCTGTGAGTGTGTGTAAGACTCATCCATCATTCAGTTCTTTGTCCAAAGCCCATCAACAACAAGATCTTTAAGGGCAGTGAGTTAGTATTAATTCACAATAAATTCACTAGTTGGTGGGAGTGAGTTGAAAAAATCTTGTGGTGGGAAACGAGTAGATGCAACACCAAACTCTGTAGGAAGCAGAACATGATCAGTAGTACTGGCTAAGCCAAGGGCAATTGCAGCCCAGCTTTTGATGAATGTGCTCAGTGTCGAGGCATCGGAAACCTTATGTGAAATGCTGACCCCAATTGTCAATCCACCACATTCAAACAAGGTGACTTGGACTAGAAGAAGATGGCCAGCCTCAGCTTGTTTGGAATCTATTGCAGTTGGAATCAACTGTTTCAGGATCCCAAAATCGGGGTTGTCCAAAACCTTCGATATGGGACAGCAGACTTGGGATTCAATAAATCCAGCCCCATGGTCATTGCAGCTGATTGAGACATTATATTCAAATTCCCCTGCAAAGGCATAGAAGTGAGTGAGGGCTTCAGATAATGATGTTTTAAGAAGGTGTGATCTTCCAGAAAACAAAGAATGGTGATCAACCTCATCATCGCTATTGCTGGGATAGAAGAGAAGTAGTGGGACATAAATTTCAGGAGTTATCTGATCAAAAATAGAGAGCTTGGATTTTGCATGATGGTGAGGAGTTCGAGAGGATGGTTTAATTGTTTCCTTGTGGATGATTTCAACCTTGATCTGTGAAGCCATCTTTTGCCCCACACTTAGATTTTCGTAACAAGACCTTCCATAAAAAGATGCAGAGTCAACGGCATCTCCTCCTTTGTAATTGGAAAAACTTCATTCATTTATGGCATCATCCATTGTTTACTCTACCATATGTGACTCGTGGAAAGGAAAAATTATTAAAGGAGGACTGTATGAAAGTTATTTGTATTTTTTCGAATTTTTATCTAAAGTGTGCTACTGATCTCATTTAGATTTTGTTTGATAATAGGCTATTCATGTTTTAGATATATATTATAATTGGCACAACTTGAAAGCATGTGCTTTCTTGCTGGACATTATTATCTAATAACAATAATATTAGAAAAAATATCTGACCATTATCATAATTGTCTAATTGTCTTCTTTGGAAAGTGACTGGCTCAAAGTGTTAACATTTATCAACCAATGAGGGTTGGTTCAGTTGGTATTGTCCATGCACTGTGTGTAGCCCAACCATTGTTCCAGTCCCTCTGCCAGCAGTCCTCATTGGTGCGTGATCTGTAATTTCCTACATAAATTCATACTCGCGGCAGCTGGTAGTTGGGTGCCACATGTAAGTCCTTCCGACTCGAGATTGTGGGTATGCCCTGGCGCTGGTGGTTAGAGTAGCCAATCTCCCACTAAACTCTTTTTTTTATTATTTTAAAAAAACAAAACAAAAAAAGTGCAACATTCATCATGTCTACGGCGCTAGTTTGGCTGCAGGCATTATCGATCTTTTAAATGCATATACTAAAAGGTTTCTAAGCCTAGCTTGTAAAATAAGTCCCCTAACTAAAACATGAATATTCATCTGCGAAGCACAAGAGGGGTCTTTTTCAATCTTTCGGTATTAAATAACAGTCGGATCAATAGAAGCATATGCAAGAAGCTCATTATTGCTTTCCATTATGGCCATGTCTTCTTCTTTGAAAGTTAAGGACGCTTCTATGCCATCTCCATCAACACAATCATATTTTTGGCTTCTTCTTTGAAACTCTGGTTCCCCCATGAAGGCTTTCCCCATCTGAAATCGGAGGCGTAGAAGGGAAACCCACACCAACAGATGCAACTATAAGTTTCTATATCATCCCTCGTTAAGAGCTTCCCAAAATCTTTGAACAACTCACATGCATGGCCCACACTAACATCGTTAGTGTATTTTATTTTAAACTCCTCAATGCCTTTCCTCAATTTAGCAACCAGGCTTTGAAGATTGTGATCTACTTCACTTTCTGTGGTCTTTACTGCCAGTAAGTTTTCTGCCAAAGGTCTGCAACAATATTTTTGCATGTTCACCGCTTGACACCAGGCGGATGGCCTTATGGAAACCAAGTTTGATCTTCATGCTTCCATTGTGCATTTCCAAATGAGCGCTGACACTACTTCAACCTGCGTTGGGTTTGGCACGGTGGCACTGGCAGCCTTGGACTTGAGAGCAGCAATCTTTGAGGCATCAAACACAAATCTCCTTGTTATGCACTTTGCTTTAGGCAATTCCGCGGTAGGTTCAGGTGAGTTGAAAAAATCCTGTGGTGGAAAAAGAGAAGCTGCAACACCGAATTCTGTAGGTAGCACGACATGCTGATTAGTAGTATTGGCCGAGCCAAGTGCAATTGCAGCCCGGGATTTGATGAAAGCGCTGATTGTAGACGCATCACTGACCTTATGTGCAAAACTGAATCCAAGTGCCATTCTACTGCATTTGAAGAAATTGGCCTGGACTAGTAGAAGATAGCCTGTGTCTATTTGTCTGGCTCCCATATCAGCTGGAAGAAATTGTTTTAGCATCCCAGAATCTGGTTTGTCCAAGACCCTCTGTTGGTGATTTTGCTTGGGCTTTATACTCATTTGTGGAGGTTCTTATTCTCCTTTGTACCTACCCACTGTTGTTTTCCTCTTTTTGCCCCATATCCTCTTTCTTTCCATGTTACACAATTCTGTTCTTGGATCGCTCCCTGCTCAACTCAAGTTCCTACAACCTCCTCCACTCTACTGTGTCATCCTCTTAAGATCCATGGCTCCATGTTGGCTACTGATGCAGCTTGACTTTGGGATCTCCCTAAAGCACAATTGTCGCTTATTGACTGTTGGAGGACATCGTCTTCTTCCCTTGCAGACCGCTCTTTGAGTTCCTCTGTTCTTTGTTCTTGGTGTTGTCTTGATGCTGGGGATGCTGGGTTTCTCCAATGCTGGGGCGGCCGGGTGCATCTCCTTCCTTGTGGCGACTAGGGTTTCCTGTTCTTTGTTTTATTGTTTGATAGGGCTTGTTTGTTGTTTTTGTCAGGCTTTTGGCTTTTGATGTTCTTCTCTTATTTGTTGAAGATCTTGTATATTATTATGTGTGGATGGGCTCTTTGCAAAGGGATTATGTTTGTGATCCTTTTTTATTGGGCTTTTTACCATAATTTCCTTATCTAATGAATTTCAAGTTGACTATAAAAAAAAAAGCTTAGACTACATACAATTACTAATTTCATGTTGAACTAAATATAATTTGATGACCATATAGATATATAATAGTTTTCCACGCTTACGGTATGAGTTTTCAATTTTGAGTCAAATATTTAATCCTTCAAATGGTTGGGCATGTTTAGAATTTTGAACTAGTTTCGGAAATTTTCATAAAAAATCCAAAATATGTAAGTTCAGAAAATTTCCAAAAATTCAGAGTTTTCCAAATTGGAATGGAAATTGAAATTCCCAAATTTTTTGAAACAAAATTGGAATAGAATTTCCGTTCCAAATCTTTTTGAATTGGAATTGGAATCTCATGATTCCGATCTGATCCATCTGAAAATCAACCTTACCTGTGCTATAGCCCAGGTTAGTCTCTACTTGGGTCCATTTGAATACAGCCATGACTTTTGTCAGCAATCGAGTCAAGACGCTTCTACGCCATCCCCATATCTTATAATTAGCTTTTGTCATCAATCGAGTTCTTGGTTATTAACTAATTCGTCAATCAAGTTTGAGGTTGTGGTTATCTGAGACTGCAAGCAGCTCCATATTGCTTTCAATTATGGCCATTATGTCTTCTTCTCTCAAAGCAGATAGCGTTGCATGCAAGTATTTGGTGCTGGCGTGGGCTCTGTTGGTTTTTTATCTTAATGAGTATTTCAAAATATGTTTTAATATCAAATATTTTAGAATCAAAATCAACTTTAATGTTTTGAACGTTAGCTAATTTGATTAATTTGCTTTCTTCAATTTGAATCTTTATTCTTATTGTTGATAACGTTAAATTGGTTTAATTGTGGAAAATTTTGTAGACCCACTCAAATATTAGTTACTTGTTTGTTTATTCTGGGCATTAAGTTTTGCTGGCTATCCTTGTTTTTTTAACGTAGACTTTGCCTTCAATTCATCTGATTCCTACAAGGAAAGTTTTTTGCTTATATAATCATTGTGATTTGCTGAAGGTCTTGATTACATAACCGTTTGTGTTTATATATATTTAATTGGTCTATTGAAATCAGTATTCAATTTCTAAACGGTGCCACCATTACTTACTAAACGGCAAGATTTGTCTTTAATGACCAACGTCTCTTTGGGGTCAGCAACTTGTATATATATATATATATAGCTTTGGCTATTTTGGAGATACAGAGTTCTTAATTCGAGCATCTTCTCTCAATTTTTGTCCTCCCACATTATTTCCTTTCCTCACACTTTTCATATAGTTTTGTATTGTGTTAATTTTATTTTTACTTCCCAAGGAAAAGATTCAAGTGTTCATCCGATCCAAGTATTGCGAGTGTACGTTTACAAGGATCAAAGGTTGTTGTATCCTGGAGGGTAGGACGTCATAACCTGCTACACCGAGATATTATCTCAGAGGGGCGGATCTACTCTTAAGGACAGTGACTTACACGCCTCAACCTACTGTTCATGATCAAAGGAGAGCATCCACAACCAAGATTATCCAACAATCTTAAGAGTAGATCCATGGATGCCATCACCAAACTTCCTGATGTTTCCAAGATCGATACCTTCAATGGAGCTTTCTTTAAACACTGGCAAGAACGAGTGTTTTCCACCCTTGATGTTCTCAGTCTCTCCACCTACCTTACCAAGCTCAAGCCAAAGGAAGGAACCGACAACTACAATAAAGCACTAGAACAATGGGAGAAAGGTAACAAAATTTGTAGGCATACAATTTTGAGCACACTTTCTAACGAGTTGTTTGATATATATTGTTCATACAAAACCGCGAAAGAGATTTGGGAGAATTTGAACAAAAAGTACGTGATCGAAGATGCTGGCACCCAAAAATATGCAATTGGAAATTTCCTGCAATTCCAAATGGTGGAGAGCAAAGATGTGTCAATACAAATTCATGAGTACCACAACCTTGTCAACGAATTGAAAAATGAGGACGTTGATCTACCTGAAACATTTGTGTGTGGAAGTCTCATTGAAAAGCTCCTTGAATCATGGAAGGACTACAAAAACAACATGAAGCACAAAAGGAAGCAAATGAGCCTTGAAGACTTAATTGTGCACATCCGAATCGAAGAAAAGAACCGTATGCAAGATAAAGTCATCAAAGCCAAAGAAATTTCGTCCAAAGCCAATGTCATCGAAGGTAAATCTTCCAAGCATTACAATAAATCTAAATTTTCTAACACCAAGCATGACAACAGATCACAACCCAAGCATGAGAACAAGTTAAGGTCAACCCACAATCAATCAAACTTCAAGAAGAAGGGAAGTTGCTTCATATGTGGAAAACCTGGGCACCATGCACATGAATGCAGGCATAGGAGGAGAGATGACAATCCTGCTAGAGCAAACGTGGTTGAAGCAGATGATATCATTGTTGCGGTCGTCTCTGAGATAAACATGGTGACCAATGCTAAAGACTTGGGTCGTAGATTCTGGCGCTACTAGGCATATATGTGGAAATAGGAACGCGTTCTCATCTTACACCCCAATTAGAGATGGAGAAGAACATGTTTTCATGGGTGACTCAAGGCGCTCATCAGTTGCTGGAAAAGGAAAGGTTCTTCTCAAACTTACTTCTGGTAAAACTTTATCTCTTAATGACGTACTCCATGTGCCAGATATTCGTTATAATCTTGTCTCTGTTGCTTTACTTGGAAAAGTGGGGGTTAAAATCGTATTCAAATCTGACAAGATTGTTTTGACTAAAAATGGGTTGTTTGTGGGGAAAGGATATTGCAACCAAGGGTTATTTGTACTGAATGTTTCTGAAGTTATTAATGGAAATGCATCAACATCTTCTGCTTATTTGGTTGACTCTGTTGATTTATGGCATGGTAGACTTGGTCACGTGAACTTCACATACATTAAGAAAATGAAAGATGTAGAATTGCTATCTTTTCCCACATATTCAGAAGATAAAAATTGCAGTGTGTGTATTGAATCTAAGACAACCAAAAAGACATGTAAGCCTATACAAAGAGAATCGGAACTACTTGGTTTGATACATAGTGACCTTGGTGATTTGAAACAAACTATGACTAGAGGAGGAAAAAGATATTACATAACTTTTATTGATGATTATTCAAGGTACACAAAGGTTTATCTACTTAGAAACAAAGATGAGGCTGGAGAAATGTTCATAAAGTATAAAGCTGAGGTAGAGAACCAACTGAATAAAAAGATAAAAAGGTTAAGAACTGATAGAGGAGGAGAATATGATTCCAACCCTTTTAGTGCATTTTGTGAAGTACATGGCATAATACATGAAGTAACCCCACCTTATTCACCCGAATCTAATGGAGTAGCTGAAAGGAAAAACAGAACTTTGAAAGACATGATGAATGCAATGCCAGTTAGTTCAGGGGCACCTTTAAACTTGTGGGGTGAAGCTATCTTATCAGCTTGTCACCTACAAAATAGAATACCTTATAAGAAAATTGGAAAAACCCCTTATGAGCTATGGAAAGGTCATTTACCTAATCTAAAGTACCTGAAAGTGTGGGGGTGTTTGGCTAAGGTCCTTTTTCCTGAACCGAAGAAAAGAAAATTAGGGCCCAAAACCTTTGATGCTATGTTTATTGGATATGGCCAAAACAGTGCAGCTTCAGGTTCTTAGTCGTCAAAAGTGATCACAATGTGATGGAGGTGAATACCATAGTGGAAACTAAAAATGCAGATTTCTTCGAGAGTGTTTTCCCTATGAAGGTCACTGTAGAGCCTGGACCTCGTTCAATATCAGAATCCGAAAGTAATGATAACTTAGAAGTTGAATTAAGGAGAAGTAAAAGAGCAAGGAAAGAAACTAATCTTGGAGATGGATTCTACACCTTCTTAATTGACAATGACCCACAAACTTATAGTGAAGCTGTAACAGCACCTGATGTACCTTTTTGGAAAGAAGCCATTAACAATGAATTAGAGTCTATTCTTTCTAACCATGTTTGGGAATTAGTGGATATACCTCCAGGAGCTAAAACTTTAGGGTGCAAATGGATTTTCAAGAAGAAATTGAAATCTGATGGGTCTATTGATAAATATAAAGCGCGTTTGGTAGCTAAAGGTTACAAGCAACAAAAGGATATAGATTATTTTGATACCTTTGCTCCAGGAACAAGGAATGCCTCAATTAGAGTCTTGATTGCTTTAGCGTCCATCTACAATCTTGTTATTCATCAAATGGATGTAAAAACTGCTTTCTTAAATGGTGAATTGGAAGAAGAGATCTATATGGATCAACCGGAAGGCCATGTTGTTGAAGGTAAGGAACGCAAGGTATGCAAACTTGTAAAATCTTTGTATGGTCTGAAACAGGCTCCCAAGCAGTGGCATGAAAAGTTTGACAAAGTGCTGCTTTCTAATGGGTTTCTGATAAATGATGCAGATAAGTGTTTATATTGTAAATCTACCTGGTAACACTTGTGTAATCATCTGCTTATATGTTGATGATATGCTTATTATGGGAACTAATATTGAGATTGTTAGAGAGACCAAATCATTTTTAGCATCAAATTTTGATATGAAGGATATGGGTATAGCTGATGTGATTCTTGGGATCAAAATTACAAGAGACTCTGATGGCATTTGTCTATCTCAAGAACATTACATCGAGAAAATTGTGAGGAAATTTGGATACTACGACTGTAAGCCTCTTTCTACACCTTATGATGCAAATACCCAATTGAAGAAAAACAAAGGTGAAAGTGTATCGCAGTCTGAATATGCTCAAATAATTGGTAGCTTGATGTACTTGATGAATTGTACTCGACCTGATATTGCTTACGCAGTTGGGAGGTTGAGACGATACACTCAAAGTCCTAATAAGGATCATTGGACTGCCATATCAAGAGTATTGAAATATTTGAGAGGCACAATGGATTTTGGATTGAAATATTGTGGATTTCCCGCCGTACTTGAAGGGTATAGTGATGCTAATTGGATATCTGATTTCAGATGAGATGAAATCCACAAGTGGGTATGTGTTTACAATTGGTGGAGGTGCAGTGTCTTGGAAATCTTCTAAACAAACGTGCATAGCTCGATCTACTATGGAATCAGAGTTCATCGCCTTAGAAAGGCGGGTAGAGAGGCTGAGTGGCTTAGAAACCTCTTAGCTGATATCCCTTTATGGAAGAGACCAGCTTCGTCCCGTGTCTATGCATTGTGACAGCCAGGCTGCAATAGCCCGAGCTCAGAACAAAACTTATAATGGGAAAAACAGGCATATACGCCTAAGACATAACATTGTGAGGCAGCTGCTTGAGACAGGGGTGATATCCCTAGAATTTGTTAGGTCAGAGATGAACTTGGCTGATCCTCTGACAAAACCACTATGTCGAAAACTAGTGAGTGATACATCGAGGGGATGGGACTTATGTCTATATCAACAGTCAACAGTGATGGTAACCCAACCTATGTGAATGGAGATCCCAGGAAGTAGGTTCATATGGGTAAGAACAAGTCACTTGGGTGATTGGGTCTGCACTATCAATTTATATTCTTGAGAGTCCCTCCCTATGGTGTAGATAGTGCAATCCTGCAACGCTTAAGGTTGAACTTATGTTCTTAATGAATACCATAGCCCTTATGGGTGGGGTGCTTGATTGCAGTGCACTCTTGATGGATTCACCTATTTGAGTGTGGAAGTGGGGCCGCTTCCTATGAGAGTTTACACATGCTCTCTAGAGCACTCATGAATATCCAGGTAGGGCGAGGGCCTATTCGCGCCAACCCGCTTGAACAAACTTGAATCAGAAATTTAATGTGGGGACTTAGTCCTCTGATTCACATACAGAAATCTTGGTTCATAGAAAATTTATTTTCACCAAATTTCTGTGGATCATGACTATCTTTCCTAAGGCTGGTTCATAGTCCAAAAGACACCAGTCCTAATACATTGAATTTCAATTTTCCTTGGAACTTTCCATATTTTGAAATATGTGGGGGATTGTTGGTTTTTTATCTTAATGAGTATTTCAAAATATGTTTTAATATCAAATATTTTAGAATCAAAATCAACTTTAATGTTTTGAACGTTAGCTAATTTGATTAATTTGCTTTCTTCAATTTGAATCTTTATTCTTATTGTTGATAACGTTGAATTGGTTTAATTGTGGAAAATTTTGTAGACCCACTCAAATATTAGTTACTTGTTTGTTTATTCTGGGCATTAAGTTTTGCTGGCTATCCTTGTTTTTTTAACGTAGACTTTGCCTTCAATTCATCTGATTCCTACAAGGAAAGTTTTTTGCTTATATAATCACTGTGATTTGCTGAAGGTCTTGATTACATAACCGTTTGTGTTTATATATATTTAATTGGTCTATTGAAATCAGTATTCAATTTCTAAACGGTGCCACCATTACTTACCAAACGGCAAGATTTGTCTTTAATGACCAACGTCTCTTTGGGGTCAGCAACTTGTATATATATATATATAGCTTTGGCTATTTTGGAGATACAGAGTTCTTAATTCGAGCATCTTCTCTCAATTTTTGTCCTCCCACATTATTTCCTTTCCTCACACTTTTCATATAGTTTTGTATTGTGTTAATTTTATTTTTACTTCCCAAGGAAAAGATTCAAGTGTTCATCCGATCCAAGTATTGCGAGTGTATGTTTACAAGGATCAAAGGTTGTTGTTGTTGAGAAAAATGGCTCAATTAAAAGATACAAAATATCAAACCAGCGACCGGTCCAGGGTTATGTGAGCGACCGGTCGGTTTCGGCAGATTGCAAAGTCTGAATTGGTTTTCGACTCTATGCCAAAGCGACCGGTCGCAAGTTATGAGCGACCGGTTGCCCAGTCGAAGTCTGGAGCGAAAATTGATTCTGTGTAAAAGGATGTGAAGACTGCTTTCCTCCATGGAGACTTGGAGGAAGATATCTACATGAGCCAACCTCAAGGGTTCATTGAAGCAAACAAGGAAAATCTGGTTTGCAGGTTGAAGAAGTCTTTATACGGGCTAAAACAATCTCCAAGGCAGTGGAATAAGTGCTTCGATTCTTTCATGATGAAGATTGGATATAGAAGATGTGAATCAGATTGCTGTGTTTACAGTCATGCATTCAAGGATGGTAACTTCATCCTTTTACTTCTTTATGTTGATGACATGCTAATTGCATGTAAAGATATGTCAAAAATCCAGGAATTGAAGACATTGCTTGGAAGGGAGTTTGACATGAAGGATCTTGGCTATGCACAAAAGATCCTAGGAATGGAGATAAGGAGAGAGAGAAAACGCAGGCAAGCTATGGCTGTCACAAAGTAAGTACATTTCCAAAGTACTTGAAAAATTCAATATGATGGATTGCAAGCCCGTGTCTACTCCTTTGGCGGAGCATTTCAAATTAAGTGCACAGGAATGTCCTTCTACGGATGATGAGAAGGAAGAAATGAGCAAAGTTCCATATGCAAGCTTGGTAGGGTGTCTCATGTATGCAATGGTTTGCACACGCCTCGACTTAGCTCAAGCCGTAAGTGTGGTGTCAAGATACATGGCGAATCCGGGCAGACTTCATTGGACAGCAGCGAAGTGGATTCTCAGGTACTTGAAGGGCACAAGGAAGCTTGGGATATTGTTTGAAAGACAACAAGGTAATGCATGTGTGTCAGGGTATGTAGATTCTGATTATGCAGGGGATCTAGACAAAAGGAGATCCACCACTGGATACATCTTCGTTTGTGGTGGAGGACCGATTAGTTGGAGAGCGGTGTTACAATCGGTTAGTGCCTTGTCTACAACAGAGGCGGAGTATATGGCGCTCACGGAAGCTTCGAAGGAAGCGGTATGGCTGAAGAGATTGGCTAAGGAATTCGGGATAGCCCAAGACTTGGTGGTGATTCAAAGTGATAGTCAAGGAGTGTTAAATCTCGCCATGGTGGAGATTGTTGAGAAAAATGGCTCAATTAAAAGATACAAAATATTAGGACCGCGACCGGTCAGAGGTTGTGAGCGACCGGTCAGTTTCGGCAGATTGCAAAGTCTGAATTGGTTTTCGACTCTATGCCAAAGCGACCGGTCGCAAGTTATGAGCCACCGGTCGCCCAGTGGAAGCCTGGAGCGAAAATTGATTCTGTGTAAAAGCAACCGGTCGCTAGTATCGGGCAACCGTCGCCCAGACGATGTTGTTTCAAATTCCTACGCGTAGTCGTGCATTTGCATATGCGGGACTACGCGTAGGAATTTGAAACAGCATAGTCTTGCTCAACCGGTCAATTTGAGTTTTCCAAATTGATTTTTCAAAAACTGCATTTGAAATATGAAGACATCATCTTGCTAGATCAAACACTCTCTCATATTTATATCTAGGTCAGATTCAAGATTGATTTCTTCAAGAGTATGGTTTCTTGAAGAAATTGGTCATTCTCCTTTGAATCGAAATTTTGGTTTCGGTTTGAGTTGGAGCTTGCAAGCTAGTGCCATGGGATGAACGAGCTGGAGAAGGAGCTGCCATTGCCATGATGAACTGAGCTTCAAGCTTTGCTAAGTTGGAGAAGAAGATTGCACAAAGGAGGTATAGCCCATCTTCCTAAATAGATCTAGGTTTTGCTTGAGCTTGCTTGTATTCCTTTGTAAGAATCTTTTTCTACTTAGTGGATTGCCTGGTCGGTTGATGACCTCCAGCTTTTCCCAATGGTGGGTTTCTGGGTGAACAAAATCTGTTTTGCAAATCTGTAAATTTTTCTGGGTTTCTGTATCTTGGTGGTTGACTAGTCATCTTTATCTGCTGTTTGCTGTTTACTTGATAATGATGATTTCACACATTTTCACCATAGTTGTTGCTAGCACAGGGGATGCCTAGATTGACGGGTCCTTCCTTGAGTGCCTAGGTTGTCACTAGTAATCTTCTAGGGTTGCAGGTACTTTGTGGCATTCTCCGTATGTTCTTTTGATTGTGGTTGTTCATGACTAGTATTGGTCAAGGTCTAAAGTGTGTGAAGCCCGCTGTGGTTTTGTTTGTGTCATTTAATTTACCCCTCGTCACCTAAGTGCCAATTTCAAGTCTAATTGTTATAAGTGATATTGGGTGCAATCCACGTAGATGTTGTTGTTAATCCAAGTCCTTTGACTTTTGTGCCACATAAGATAACATGCTTTTTTTGATTTATTGATGTTTACATTTTATTTATTTATTTGTTTCAATTATGCCCCTAAATAAATAAGGTAAATTATGGATTTGTAAAATTTATTGATTTGTTGGACATTAATTATCAGATTTGATTTGAATTTAATTGCAAATATATTTATTGAATTTTGAAATTTTCCCAAGGTATACCGACCACAAAATTTGTAATTAGAGTTCATGAAAACTTCATACCTTAACAATAGGTAGGTACCTATGCATACAAAGAAATGCATTATATATATATATATATAATGAAATGCTGAATTTTAGAAATGTGTTTGCATATAATTCTATTTATGATGGTGGCATATACTGTAAATTCCTTCAAAATTATGGACATATTAATTGCGTACTTGACGAGAGTGGATTGCAATTAAAAAGGGAGCGTATATGGACTACATCCATTACATATGAATGAATATGGACCTATATCTAATAAGCCCTAAAAACTAAGTATGTTCCATGTGAAAGAAGACTGGGATAACCATTTTTGTTTCTTGTTTTTTTCAATGACTGGGATAACCATAGGTCCTTGAAAGAGGAAAGCGTCGTCGTGGAAGCAAAATCCAACTCGTGCAAGTTTCGAGCTCGGAATCAAGCCCATGACCTGTTGTTTTGAAGAAAACGTGGTACATTATACTTCTTTGCTATGATGTGTGAGCATTTTTAGCCAACTTCCATAATTTACTTTGACTTTTCAGCATTTAAAGTTTTAGTGTTATTTTTGGGAATTTTTGTTATTTCCGTTTTTGCTTCTAATTAGGTTTCCCTAGCACGCCTGGGTTTCTTATGTATGAAAGGGACACATTAGTGTATCTCTGGATTCATTATTAAACATAGTTAGTACCTTGATTATCTTATAATAAAAAAATATACTAAATTATCTCTACGATAATTATCTTGATGGAGTTATTCACATGTTGGCGAATATGTTGAGAGATAAACTAGCACTAATTTAAAATTCAGGTTGATAATCAATGAAAGCATTATTGGTCACAGATGACAGAACATATGTAATCGTACTTATTATTATTTATAAATATTGCTAAGTCGTACAATCTGATTCATTGTTTTGTGAAAACTTTCAACTATATCCTTTGTCCATGGCCAATACGAATTGACTCATGAAAACAGATTAATTTTAATGTTTGAACAAAAACAAAACAAAACAAAAACAATTATTAAATTGTGTCTGATGAAAAGAGACATCTGCATAGATGACAAGAATAATGCTTTGATCTCGTCATCATGGGATCAAGGGAAAAGACAGAGGGAAAAGATTAACCCAAAAAAAAAAAACAGACAAAATGGAAAAGAAATACATGTTGATCATTACATAGATGATATCATCTATGACTACACCTTTTTTTAAAAAAAAATGTATATATAATATATAGATGATATCATCCATGAAATACACTTTTAAAAGAAAGGATCATGTGAAATTATACTCCAAAATATACTGAATCTAAAATGAAATTCTGAAACCGTCAACCTTTCTACCGATCAATTTGTTTATTATGTCTTCCCTACGTACATCACCTCGTTTGTCTTGTTGGCACAATTGCCTACTCGACAAGTAATATTAATCTCTCAACTGGTAAGTGAAAAACCAAAACGTAAAAACATGGGTTCTGATGGGCAGCCAAAGCTCCCCGTCTTAGATTTCTCTAAGGAAGCTGGCTGAAGCTCTGAAGCCTGGCACCAACTCATGGCTATCGGCATGCAAAGATGTTCGACAAGCACTTGAAGAGTTTGGCTGTTTTTTCGTATCGTATGACAAACTCTCTCCGGAGTTTCAAAATGGTTTTTTGGGTGCTCTACAAGAATTATTTGATCTCCCTACTCAGACCAAAATGACAAACAAATCTGAAAATCCCTCAAGTGGGTATTTTGGACAAATTCCCAGCCTTCCTCTCCATGAAGGCTTGGGCATTGAGAATGCAACAAATTTGGAGGAGACTCAAAAGTTCACAAAGCTCATGTGGCCTGGTGGAAATGATAATTTCTGGTAATATCTTCTAACTTCCTTGTAATTTTGAGTGACCATATGAAGTCCGTATACATTACTAATTGTTTGCAAACGCTTTTTCTTTTTTGTTTTTTGGTGGTAATTAAGTGAAAGTGCGCATTCGTTTGCAAAAGTGGCAGAGGAGTTGGACCAAATGGTGACTAGAATGATATTTGAGAGCTATGGTATGGAGAAGTATTACGACTCCTATGTTGGGTCCGTCTCCTATCTTCTTCGACTCTTGAAAAATAGAACACCCCAAAAAAATGAGCCTAGCCTTGGCTTCGTGGCTCATACTGACAAGAGCTTCACAACCCTACTTTATCAGAATAACCAAGCCCATGGTCTGGAGGTTGAAACTAAAAGCCACGAATGGATTAGGGCTGAGTTTCCAGCTTCATCCTTTCTAGTCATGGCCGGTGATGCACTAATGGTAGGTCATCGATAATTATATTTTTTATTTTGGATATACATGTATATGTATAATGACAGAATCTAGGAAAGTAAGTGATCCATGTACTTAATCAAGATCACATCAACCATCTATACTTTTTCTGGTATGTTATATTGTCAAATTGTAAATTTGAACATTCAACAATATTTGTGTTCAAATATGCGTTATATATATATATATATATATATATATATATATAATATTGCATATTACAGACCATCTTATGGTTTTTAATGTTGGTTTTTTTGTTTAGGCATGGAGCAATGATAGAATATTATCTCCTAACCATCGAGTTATTATGAGTGGGAATGAAGCAAGATACTCTCTGGCGCAATTTGCATTTAGTGACGGCGAGATACATGTGCCGGAAGTTGGTGTTGCTGATGAACAACACCCCTTACGCTACAAGTCGTTTGAGTTGTACTCATGGGTTCTGATGCAGGTAACGAGTGAGAGCCCCCAGCCCTCTCCTCCGTGAGAGCCCCCCTCTCCTCCGTGAGAGCCCCCTCTCCCCGTGAGAGCCTCCCTCTCCTCCGTGAGAGCTCCCTCACCAGATTTGGTGATCTCCCTAAGCTCTGTCTTAGCAGTTTTCGTTTTTCAATCTTTGTTTTCTTGACTTTCTTTAGCCTTTCAACCTTTGCTTATTTTTCGAAATATCACAACACCCCCCCTCCCACCCCCAATACACCCATCCCTTAACCATCTTTCGCTACATGTTCTTGTCCCAACTTTATTATCCACCCTTATCCCCCCCCCCCCCCCCTTTTTTTTTCCCCAGCCCGGGTTTCATAATCCTAACCAGGAATCCCTCCTCCTTTTATTTTGTTGGTCATGAGGAAGGAAGATGGACCTGGATCTTTGGGATGCTAATTTTGAAGTTTTCAACCTAGCTTATATGCAAGTGTCACGCTATGTGTTCGACATTTTGCTCCAATAAAGCAATATTGAACCCAGGTGCATATGTGAGGCTTTATGCCTTTGATGTGGAATCTGTGATCTGTCGGAGTAAATGTGGACGGGATTTATACCGCTTCTCGGTTAAATGATTCATTTGGCTTGGAACTGTCAGGGGTTGGGAAACTCCTTGACAGTCCATACACTGGGTGAGCTTATTCGCTCCCACAATCCATCAATGGTTTTCTTAATGGAAACAAAACAAAGAATCCATCGATTGAATCAACTGAAGAAACAATTTGGTTTCTCATCTTGCTTTGCTGTGGAACCTGATAGGCTTGCTGGAGGTCTTTGTCTGTGGTGGAATTCGGAGGTTTCGGTGGAGGTCTTGATGGGAGACCGGAATATGATCGACACCCGGGTCCATCTTGTCGGTGAGAATGTGAACTACCGATGCTCTTTCATCTATGGTACTCCCTACAGCGAGGAAAAACTTCCTTTCTGGTCCTCCATTATGGAGATGGGAGATAATATTCGTGAACCATGGATGTGTATGGGCGATTTCAATGAGCTCTTGTGGATTCATGAAAAGTGGGGTGGAGCGCCTTGGTCCAACACCAGGAGGAGATATCTTCGGGATTTCTTGAATGCCAACTCTCTGATTGATGTTGGGTATAAAGGACCCGATTTCACGTGGATTAAATCAGAAGGGGGTAATGCGGTTATTTTGGAGAGGCTTGACCGGTGTTTGTTTAATCTCATGTGGCTGGACCTATGGCCAAGCTCTAATGTGACCCATTGCCCTCGGATTGGCTCCGACCACTGTCCCATACTTTTCGACACAACTGAAGTTATTCCAAAACCCCCAAAGCTGTTCCGTTTTGAGTCTATGTGGGCCGACGAACCGGATTGTGGGGAAATTATGGATGTATCCTGGAAGAATGGCTACGGCAACTCCAGCATCAAGTGTTGGCGGTCATCCTTGAAACGATGTAAATGGAGTCTAATCAACTGGAGTAAGGCTCATTTCCCAAACAATCGTGTAATGATCAACCAATTATTAGTGGAACTTGAGTAGGTACAGATACAACCTAGTCTTTGCCTTCTCAGAGAAAAGGAGTTAAACTCCCAACTGGCAGAGTTATGGGTTAGGGAGGAAAAATACTGGAGGCAAAGGTCGCGGGTGTCATGGTTAAAGGATGGTGATGCAAACACAAAGTTTTTCCACACTTCCACTACGCTAAGGCGAAGACGAAACAAAATTGCTAGACTGAATACGGAGGATGGGGTGTGTGTTCAGACTGAAGCTGGCATCAGGGCTACTTTCGACGATTTTTTCAAGAAACTTTTCACTACTTCCGGTCATCGAAATTGGGGCACCATCTTGGACGGTGTTGCGAACAGAGTTACAGATACTATGAATAGGGAATTATGCAGACCTATCACTGAGCTGGAAGTTCATGAGGCTATGGGTCAATTGGGAACCCTCAAGGCGCCTGGGCCTGATGGCTTTCCGGGTTCTTTTTACCATCGCTTCTGGGACTCTGTTAAAAATGTTGTTTGTGAATCGGCTATGACTCTTGGCCAGGGTGCTTTGGACCTGGACTTACTAAACCAAACTTTCATTGCTCTTATTCCAAAGACACCTAACCCCTCATCTGCTGCTCAGTTCCGGCCAATAAGCTTGTGTAACAACTCATACAAGATCCTCTTGAAGATTCTGGCGAATAGATTAAAGGTTTTTCTACCTTCCATTGTCACTTACCATCAGAATGCTTTTGTTCCTGATCGACAGATCCAGGATAATCTCCTTGTGGCACATGAAGCTTATCATTACCTGAGGACGAAACGTAGTAGTAACAGATATGAGCTTGGGCTAATGCTTGACATGACTAAAGCCTATGATAAGGTGGAATGGGATTTCCTAGAGGCTGTCATGACTCGAATGGGCTTTGACGGTAGATGGGTGAACACGATCATGCGGTGTGTTTCCTCCATTTCCTTTTCTGTGGTTATAAATGGAAAACCTGGGCCTTTTTTCAAACCTTCGAGAGGATTGCGCCAGGGCGATCCCCTGTCCCCGTATTTATTCATCCTGGTTAGTGAAGTCCTCTCTAGTTTGATTTCTCGTGCAATTGAGATTCGAACACTACATGGAATTAAACTGAGTAGGGGAGGCCCAACTCTGTCCCACTTATTTTTTGCTGATGACTCTTTAGGCTTTCTGCGAGCCACTAGCTAGAACTGTAGAAGTTTCTCAAACTTGCTGGATGGGTATTGCACTGCTTCTGGACAACAGGTGAATTACAGTAAATCCTCCATATTTATGTCCCCCAATGTCTCCCCTGAATTAGAAGCTGAAATTGGGGTAGCTCTTCGGATCAACCCAACCACCGATCTTGGAGTTTACCTCGGGATCCCTACAATTTGGGGCAGATCAAAAAAAGAGGCTCTAGGGTATATTTGTGACAAAATTCGTATGATGGTACAGGGTTGGAAAGCCAGCTCCTTGTCAATGGCTGGTAGGGAAGTTCTAATCAAATCAGTGGCTATTGCGATACCTGCTTATCCTATGTCCTGTTTCAAATTTCCCTCCTCCACTTGCAAAGCTATTAATGGGGACCTTAGAAGATTTTGGTGGGGATCGCATGTTGACGGAGGGAACAAGATCCATTGGAAAAGTGTGGAGCATCTTTGCCTTTCCAAGAACGATGGAGGAATGGGTTTTAGAGACATTGAGACTTTCAATTTAGCCCTCCTTGCAAAGCAATGCTGGAGACTATGGAATAATCCGCATGCCTTTTGGGCTCGTGTGTTAAAAGCTAGATATTTCCCACATGGTAACTTCCTGAATGCTTCTAGAGGTGCAAGGCCTTCTTGGGCATGGGCAAGCCTGCTTGAGGGGAGGAAAATTATGGAGAATGGTGCGATGTGGCAGATTGGCAATGGATTGAGTGTTAAAATGTGGCAGGACAATTGGATTCCTCACCCCGAGCCAAGAGGTTTATCGGCAACAATTATTGCTCCTGGCCCTCTCCCAACTATGGTGAGCTCCCTTATTGACCGAAACTCCATGACTTGGCAGCTAAATGATATCATCCGACTTGTGAGACCCAGTGACTTAGATGCAATCCGCGCTATTCCTATCTTCAATTCGTTGGAACCCGACAAATTGATTTGGCCTTGGGAGAAAGGGGAATACTTACTGTGAAGAGTTGTTATTATTGGGCTTTCTCTAGAATTGGCAAAAAGTCCCTTCCTGCCCACTCTTCTCACCAGATTGATACTAAAGTGTGGAATACAATTTGGAAAATTGATGTGATTACAAAGATAAGGAACTTCCTATGGAGGGCAGTGTCAAACGCCATCCCTACCAAACTTAATTTATATAGGAGGAAAGTTAGTTGCAATCCCCTATGTCCTTTTTGTGAACTATATGAGGAATCTATTGAGCATATTTTATTTCTCTGCACGTGGGTGAAAGGTGTGTGGTTTGGCTCAACTCTGAGCTACAAACCAGATATGCAGAGAATCTCCAAGATCGATAATTGGCTTTTGGCCCTTAGTTCCAACTCGGTTTTTCCTATTCAAGTGCGAAAGGAGTTGTTGGCATCTGTTAGCATTATATGCTGGGAGATTTGGAAGGAAAGATGCAACGCTTTCTTCTCACACTTCCCCCACGATCCTGGTATTGTGCTCAGGAAAGCTACTGCAAGGATTTTTGAAAGAAAAGGCTTGACTTCTATCCCTGACACTACCAATGCTGTAGATGTAAGCCATGTTTATTGGCGCCCCCCTGGGGAAGGACTTATCAAAATTAATGTTGATGGCGCATGGCAAAAGCATACGATGCATGGAGCTGTGGGGTGTGTAATCCGTGACAATCATGGCAATCTTATCGGTGGGGCATCCTCCTTTACTGTTCATTCCTCTCCTGAGGAGGTGGAGGCAGAAGCTATCTTGGAAGGTTTGAAGTTGGCTCGGACTATGCATCTTCAACATATTGTGGTGGAGAGTGACTCAAAGGTTGTCATCGAGTCGATCTCCAAAAAGAAGCTGATGCTGTGGAGGATTTTTCCTCTTTTAGCAGAGATTTGGCGCAGAACTTCCTTCTTTTCAAGGGTGGTCTGGAGCTGGGTCCCAAGAAAAGCCAATTGTGCTGCCCATGCAGCGGCGGCTTTAACAAATTCGAGGGTGAGACATGTGAATTGGGCAACTTCGCCCCTCCCTCTTTGGTTCTGGTGCTCTCAAAAGATGGACTCCCTTGTCCTCCTCCATAACCTTGTCTTTCTTTTGTATATATTTTCCGCTTTTCCTAGTTTTTGTCTTTATAGTTTCTGCGGTTTGCTTTCCTGGGAGGTGTTCTCTGCTCCCTGTGGCCTTGGGCTAGTGCTGCATTTCTTTCTTTTATGTTTGTCTTTTGTATCCGTTGACTTTCCCATGTGCTTTCTACATGGGAGGTTATTTGTTTTCTATTGAAGAGCTTGATCTTCCTGACCAAAAAAAAAAAAAAAAAAAAATCCTGGACTGCTAGTTTTCTTTCGCACTAATGAGGGCTATGTTTCAAACAGTGCTATAAAAGCCTACTGTGGTGTTTGAAATAAACCTTGTAGCTAATAAGAATGTTTGCTACGCTTGCGTGTGCTGTGTGTTAATTTCAAGGCTTGGTTGTGGGTTTTTTAATTGTTCAATCTGTTTCTGCTATGTAACCTTCATTTTACCGATCATGTGAAAATAAAAACTATGAATAGATTGTACAAGCTTCTTAAGCTTCTCATGTTGTATGTTAATTGTCCATTTACAGATCTACATTACTAAAAAAGTCAAATCATGTTATGTGGTAACGTTCAATCCATTTTATACATTCAAATAGTGGCCGGTAAAACATTGGGTCGATCCGGCCAATCAAAACCAAACTAATTTGAGCAGTTTAGATTTATTTATTTTTATTTTTTTTGAAACTTAGCGATATATTGCATTCATTGATCAGGCACAGAGGCCGTTAGCCAAAAAGGCCAGGATTGAGGCAGGTAAAGACCAGGACAAGAGCCGTAAAGGCCATAGCAATAACAGAAATTGATACCCATTTAGGGTTGATACAATTGTTGTGGAAGAGCAGAAACCACATAAGGTTTTCCAGATTGAGCGGGGAACAAGCCCCATCCTGGCCGCGCAAGGCCGGAGAAATAGCGGTAAGGAAGACCGCGAGCCCAGAAAGATCAGGCATAGAACACCAACACCCCATAAGCAGCTGAACTACAAATGCAACCAGCACCAGAGCCTCTTACAAGTAAAAACTAGAAGAGATTGAAACATAACACCAAAAATGGGTTAAGAACAAGCAGCACAAAAGGCTGTAGAAATCCGCACAGGAACGCTTAGTCACCCTGTTTGTCACCGAATCAGAGACTGAAGAAGATTCCAGCAAATCTGCAAAAGAAACAAACAAAGCGAAAAACAAACGGCCGGCGAAAAGCAACCGGCGGCAACCACAGGGGAAAACCACCTAAGCCACCGAAATACCAGAGCAATCCCCGGATAAGCTAGATCCAGAAAAGATCTACCGGAGATGCCAAGCAGCAGAGCAACAAAACCACCCAAACCCACCTGCGAGAATGAGAGAAAGGCCCAAAGACAAAGCAAAAGAAAAGGTAGAGGAAGAAGGCTCAAAGAGGGAGGGAAGAAGTGGACGGAAAGCAAGGGAAGGAAAGGAGAGGGGGGGCAAGAGGAGAGTGGGGGGGTGGGACAGAGACGGGAGAGAGGGGAAGGGAGGGGGGAGAGGAAAAGGAAAACACCCACCCCCAAAGGGGGTGGTGGCTGAAGCTGCAAACCTTGGGTTTTCTTTCCAAAGGAATAATTTCATACTGAATCGAACCAAATCGCAATTATTTTGGTTTAATTTGTTCGGTTTAGCCTATTTGGAAACTGCCCAATCTTATCACCATTTCCTATCATATATGATCTCACACATTGATATGATATCCATCATTTGAATTTGACGATATCTCTCTTGCAACATTTCTCAATCTTTGACGGTTAGAAGGTTACTCAAATATTGGTTAATCTATGGTATGAATCCCTATTTATATATATTGTTTAGGAAAGGAAATGAATTTTATTTGTATTGTTATGGCTTGATTTTTTCAAACTTGATCTCTTTTTGATTATTATGAATTTGCAATCTAAATTGTCTTAATTTTGATGTTAGACCGCTACATTATTGTAATGGTCCATTGTGGCTAGTGACTTTTTTAGTTGAATTATGAATGCAATCATAGAATTTCTCAACAAAAAAAAAAAACAAGGAAATGGCAATATCATTTTTGTCACTGAATAGATTGGTTTGAGGCCAACCAATCCAAACGGTGATATTGCATTGGTTCATTATGTGGTTTGAGACATGAACCAAACCAAATCGTTGTGTGCCCACACCTAAAAAACTACTAGTTTGATTGATAGTTTTATAATCAGTGGTCCTTAGATAGGGTGTAACATCTCAATCTATACAATAACCAAACGTAATCCTTTAAAGTTACATCATTTTCTATTTCTTATGTATAGATCATGGTTGATCATCTATCATTATTGAGATTTGTTGGCATGTTGAGGTTGGTATTTATCCCATACAACCTCATACTGTTTATTGAAACAAGATCATCAGTCCCAAAATTCAACCTTACTGAAAGCTAGTCCCTAGTTTTATAATCAGTGGTCCTTAGAGAGAGTGTAACATCTCAATCTATCTTACGTACAATAACCAAACGTTATCCTTTAAAATTATATCATTTTAATACCGGATGGTGACGATAATATGTCCATTAGAAAAATGGACATAATGAATCGAATTTGTCTCCTATAATGGTCTGCTTTCTGCATGTTGACCCCAAATGCAATATATATTAACAGCACCCGTACAGTTTGTGACTAATTTTTTAAAGTATTAACACAAATAGCAGCCCAGAAATAATTGATCATGTACTAATTAAGAACTTAAAGTCCCAATCAAGTATCAAAGGGTTTGCAGCACAGTTTGCTAACAGTTTTTACCATGCATTCGAGGTCCTGGGTTTTGAACCATTCTAAGTTCTTTGATTTAGGTCAAATCATTCGGACTATAAGGGCTTTGCAACTCAATATTGATTAAAGAGTATTTATTATGCATCTCACAGGTCCTATGTCCAAGTCACTAAGTTCTCGGAGAAATCACTCATACTACAAGTCCTTACACACATAAACAGATTGGGTTAGTATATACTGACTAGTAGTATTGGCACAAACAGCACGAAGTGACACTATCCAAATAGAAAACAATGCGATTGCCATAGCACCAACAACATAAATTTTATGATTTTATGGTTTATGGTTAGATTAGATAGCACCAAGTCTCATTATGACATCGGCGCATCAATGCAACCTCTATAATATAGGTTGACCAAGGTGGTGGTTGAGATAGACGCAATTCTCTAGGTTTACCCAAATACAATCTCATATTTGGGCCACAATGTAAGTCCATGTACATTTTGTAATAGAGAGGAAGAATGGAAGTCCACCCCCTTTGGAGGCCCGACGTCCGGGTCCTCATGGACAATATACCTCAACTGGTTACAAAACCCAGATCACCTAGTTTTTTTTTTTTTTTTTTGGACGAACCCAGATCACCTAGTTGATTATATGGGACTCAACACACTCTATGTTTTTTAGTCTCAGCCTAAGACATATATGTTTGTAAACAGAGAAACACTTGACCCTAGGAAATCCTAATTGTAGGGAAAGAATACGTACATATGTACATTACAATTTAATCTAGTGAACAAAACTAGATTGAGTAAGGGGAAAATGACATTGACTTGGAGATTAGATGGTCTAAGGTTCAAACCTCCATGACATCTTGGTATATAGTGTGTGTGAAAAATTTCATCTCCTTTGTAATTTAGACTATCATTTGTATTTTAAAAAAATAGAAAAAGAAAAATGTAATAACTGAAAGCACAAGTTTTTCATTTTATATGTGTTCAAACTTCAGTGTACAAGCATGAAAACAATGAGAGATCATCAAAGGTCTAGCACTACTCATCTGAGTAAACACAAGAGGAGGAGATTTCTGTAATTTTACTTTGGGGGGGTTGGGTGGGTATGCTAAATTACACTTGGATTCAAAGATGCATATTCAAGCAACTCCTTATTGTTCTCAAATTTTGTCATGTCTTCTTCCTTTAAAGCTAAGGACGCTTCTAATGTTAGCAATAGTCAATTAATGTGTTAATTATGTAGTAAATTAATGTGTTAATTATGTAGTCAATTAATGTTTGGCACCTACTATGTTTGGCACCTACAATATTTGGGGGGCTTGACTAGGTTGGTTGCCTAACTAGTTTGGTTGCCTAATTAGTTTGGTTGCCTAACTAGGTTGGTTGCCTAACTTGGGGGGCTTGACTAATGTCTTAGGAATTTGTATATATATGTGTTGATTGTAAGGAATGAAACATAAGTGAAAATCAGAAAATATTCTACAACTCTCATTCTCTCTACACTTTCCACTATCTTCTCTCAATATTCTCTATGTTTTGACATAATCTACTACCCAAATCCATATTACTCACCAATTAGAAAGATATAAAAATGATATCCATATCCATCAACACATTCAGATACAAAAATGATACACATATCCATACCATTCGCACTATTATCTACACATTCAGATACAGGAAATTATACCCAAATCCATACTACTCACCTATTATCAAGATATAAAAAATGAAACCTGCACATTTAGATATAGAATCTGGTACCCAAATCCATACTACTCACCTATTAGAAAGATAAAAAAATGATACCCATATCCATACTATTGGCACTATTATCAACACTTCAGATACAAAATCTGATACCCAAATCTATACTACTCACCTATTATCAAGATACAAAATTGATCCCATACATTCAAATTCAGAATATGATACCCAAATCTATATTCTATACTACTCAGTTATTCGCAAGATACAAAAATGATACCCAACTCCATACTAAGCTATTGGCAAGATACAAAAATGATACCCATATCGGTATTACTCACCTATTGGCCAGATACAAAAATCATATCCATATACATACTACTCACATTATTATCAACACATTCGGATACAGAATTGGATACCCATGTCCATAATACTCACAATATGATCAACACATACCTATATCGATGCTAACTTCTCAATTCCATTCTCGATCAAGGTCCCCAGGTACAGGCCCTGTATCACATGACATGGAAAAAGATATAGTTCACCATGAATGCAGGCACCATTCCTTCCATAAAAAGCCAAAACCATTAAAACTCTTACATATAGCATTTATTTTATCAAAAAGTTAAATACTATTAATTTATGATATATGAGCTCCCAAGATTTGCTGAAATAAGACCACAAATTAATTATTTAGTTCTCACCCGGATCTATTACTAAACTAATCCAAAGCTCATACTCAAAATAACATATTCCATAACTCCAACAATGACAGAAATTGATGGTCACTACAATCAAATATCCAGTAAGCAACCAAAAAGCTCATCTCTTCATACCCAGTGAAAAACTGCAAATATATGGTTTATTATGTAATATTGATTCAAGAAAAATCTGGAGACGACTTCAACACGCGTAGGATTTGGAACGGTGGTAGTGGCAGCTTTGGACTTGAGAGCAGCAATCTTTGAGGCATCAAACACAAATCTCCTTGTTATGCACTTTTCTTTGATACTGGAGTTTGCGCTGCCACTACTAGGCGTTTGCTGTGCGTTTAGGAAATCTAGTGGTGGGAAAAGAGAAGCTGCAACACTAAATTCTGCAGGAGGCACCACATGATCAGTAGTACTGGCTGAGCCAAGTGCTATTGCAGCCCAGCTGTTAATGAATTTGCTCATAGTAGAAGCATCCGCGACCTTATGTGAAATGTTGACTCCGATTGCTAATCCACCACACTCAAAGAAGTTGGCCTGGACTTGTAGAAGATAGCTTGTATGACCAGATGGAAGCAATTTCCATAGCATACCAAGATCTGGTTTGTCCAGAATATTTGATATGGTACAGTTGACTTGGGCATCAAAAAATGCAGCCCCATGGTCATTGCTAATGATTGAAACATTATATTGGAATTCCCCTGCGAAAGGATAGAAGTGAGTGAGGGCTTCGCATAAAGATTTCTTTAGAATCTTGGATCTTTCAGCAACCAAAGAATGGTGATGATCAATATTTTTGACCTCGCCACTGTTATTGCCGGGATAGAAGAGAAGTAAAGGGATATAAATTTGAGGAACAAGCTGATCAAAAACAGAGAGGTTGATAGTTTTAAGGTGATGAGGAGTTGCAGATGATGGTTTAATTGTTTCCTTGTGAGTTACTTCAACCTTTACCTCTGGAGCCATGACCGTTGTCCGCAGTTAAAGCTTCATAACACAATCACCCCCATATAAAGGCACAGATTCACCATACAACAAAAGCTCCTGTAGGACAAAAGTCAAACTTTGTTCAGTTCATTTATATCTGTTTATGTATTCAACTGGGCTTATCTCTTTGATTTATATGCTAATTAGCAAGACTTGGAAAAACATGATCATGTGCTGTCTTGTTGGAGCCAATTGCACTAACCCATCACACAATTCTTTCCTTTTCAATTGGAATGAGTCAATGACCAAGACTACTTTAGTGTTTAAAGTTCTTCAAGTCCTTGAGTTGAATTCATGTTTATCATTTTTATTTATTATATCCTTCCATCATTCAAAGTTCAAACCCCAATTAGAAAAGTAATGCCATTCAAAATTGAGATGCGTCCTACCGAGCCGGCTTCTAGAGACCCCTTCCAGATCATCATGCAGCAGAATAGTACACACCCAATATTAAAATGTTCTTGAAAATGTTAAAACAGAGAGGTTGGAGAGGATGGTCTAATTTTTTCCGCCTGAATGATTTCAACCTTTACCTCTGAAGCCATGTCTTAATGCAACATATTGAAACATTATATTGGAATTCTCCCGCAAAAGGTAGAAGTGAGTAGGGCTTCAGATGATGATATTTTAGAAGCTTTGACCTCATTGCTATTAGTTGTTGGGTTAGAGCACTTCCACCCCACTGTGTCATGGCAAAGGGTAAGGGCAAATACTATTCATGTGAATAGTGATTGCCTTAGCAATTTTTTGTCATAGCAACCCAATGGCAACCACTATTTACATGAGATATGAGGTGAGGAATTTGTATGGATTTTGGTGTGGGAAGTGAAGAACATGACTAGGTATTTATAGAAAAAAAAAAGTGAATTTTATTTATTTTATTTTATTAAAATTTGGTATTTAAATTGGCCGCTAACGTCAGCTTACCTAGGCAAATCTTGCCTTCAGGCTTGCCTAGTTTCGTGGGCCCAGTTCTTGCCATGGCAACTTTTCCATTGTAGGGGTTGTTTTTGGAGCCTAGGCCTCTTGCCATGACAAAAGGGGATGGAAGTGCTCTTAGAAGAAAAGTAGGGGTTGTATTGGTCAAAGCGAATGTAATGACAATGGAGCTGTATTTGTCAAAGCGCAACAACCAGAGATTTTGCAACAATGGAGCTGTATTTGTCAACTGTTCCTTATTAGAGATTTTGCAACAACCAGATGCCGAGATTTTAAGACGATTACTTCCAATTGAACTTGAGTCCAAAGAAGCAGGCACAGGCAGATTGCTTCTTTTACAAGTCAACTTGTTTGAGAGTGGTGGAATGGCAATTGGGTTGTGCATTTCACATAAGGTTGCTGATGCATCCGCAATATGCACATTCATCCATTGTTGGGCCACAACAGCCCTTCAGTCCAGTACTGACAGTGATCAGGTAATATTGCTCCCAGAATTTGGCGCTTCATCTCTTTTTCCACCACTAGATTTCTCTAACTCATCACAGCCACCAGCCAAGGAAGCCGTCAAAGAAAGTGCACGACAGGAAGGTATGCGTTTGATGCCTCAAAGATTGGCGCTCTCCAATCTAAGCCAGTCCAATTGTACCCAAACCAACATGAGTAGAAGCAGTTTCAGCACTCATTTGGAAATGTGCAATGGAAGCATCTGTTGTGAATTTCTGATAAACTCACTGCCCTTAAAGATCTTGTTGTTGATGGACTTTAGACAAAGAACTCAATGATGGATGAGTCTTACACACACACACAAATTAACCAAGCACAAATGACACAAGTGTTTATAGAGGTTCAGCAAATTGCCTACATCCTCTTTGGTGATCACCTTGAGAAATTTCACTAATGAAGATAGGTTACAACTTTGGTTTACAAAAGGAAACCCCCTTAGAACACTACCCTCACAATCTGTTTCTCTCTCACCCTTGCTCAATACCTTGATACACTTAGAGAACTCTCTTGCTCTCCCCTTGGCTCTCTTGACAAAGCTGAAGACTCCAAACTCTAACAACTCAGAATTCCAGATTATACCACTTACAATTATTCAACTTGTTTTCTCCTCTTGTGTTATCTTACTTCACCCCATTTCCTACACAAGCCAATGGACATAGGATAAGGCACCATCTTTGTCCTCCACGTTCCTCCTTTAGTCAATAACTTAGACTAAATGTCAGATCAAGTAGGTAAATAACATTCCACTCAGCCTCCTCCCACTTACACCAGAAAAGAGAGAGTGATATCTTTGAAATAAGATAACCAATTAGCCATGAGTGCTATCCCAACTATCCAGCAGGTAGTCAACGTTCTTACACCTCAGAAGTGACCCACAAAGCCTCTGAAATCATGTGGAAAGCGATAGCCATCGAAAACACAGTTGAAAACACGTAAGAAAAACGTCACAGCACGCCTCGACGACCGGTCGCCAGCCTCCTGGCGACCGGTCGCTTTTGAACAGAATGCTGCAATTCGTTTCTGTGACAAAACGACCGGTCGTAAATGGCGTGCGACCGGTCTCTCTCTATCGACGACCGGTCGCAAGGAGATAGCGACCGGTCGCTCTTCACTTCCTACAGACTTCGACTTTCTATGTAAAACGACCGGTCGCAAATGTTCAGCGACCGGTCGCTTTTAGGCAGATTCAAAATCTCCATTTTCAGCGCCAAAACATCCTTGTATCTTTAGGTGAGCCATTTTTCCAACAATCTCCATCATGGCGAGCCTAATACTCCTTGTGGACATCATTGCCTTCTAGGACATCTGTAATGTCTTGAGAATCGTCCTAATAACACTCAAGAACTCCACCTCAATCTTTAGCATGTAACAAGATTGAGCAAGCTCAAACAATGCTTGAACTTTGCTGTTGTGACTGGCTTTGTTAGACAATCTGAAGCATTCTCCTTCGTATGAACCTTCATTACAGTGATGTCTCCATCATTCACCCAATCCCTTATCCGGTGGTATCTCACATCAATGTGTTTGGACCTTCCATGGAACACTTGATTCTTCACTAAGCATATAGCACTTTGACTGTCACTTTGAATCACCACCAAGTCTTGAGTAATCCCGAATTCCTTTGCCAATCTCTTCAGCCATACCGCTTCTTTTGAAGCTTCCGTTAAAGCCATATACTCCGCTTCCGTAGTAGACAAGGCACTAACCGATTGTAACACTGCTCTCCAACTAATCGGTCCTCCACCACAAGTGAAGACATATCCTGTGGTGGATCTCCTCTTGTCAAGATCTCCAGCATAATCAGAATCTACAAACCCCGACACACATGCCTTTCCTTGTTGTCTTTCAAACAATATCCCAAGCCTTTTGGTGCCCTTCAAGTACCTGAGAATCCATTTTGCTGCTGCCCAATGTTGCTTTCCAGGATTCGCCATATACCTTGACACCACACTTACGGCTTGAGCTAAGTCGGGGCGTGTACAAACCATTGCATACATGAGACACCCTACCAAGCTTGCATATGGAACTTTACTCATATATTCCTTCTCTTCTTCCGTAGAAGGACATAGCTGAGCACTTAACTTAAAATGCTCCGCCAAAGGAGTAGACACCGGCTTGCAATCCATCATATTGAACTTTTCAAGTACCTTGGAAATGTACTTGCTTTGTGACAGCCACAACTTGCCTTCATTTCTGCCTCTCCTTATCTCCATTCCTAGGATCTTTTGTGCAGCACCAAGATCCTTCATGTCAAACTCCCTTCCAAGCAATGTCTTCAAATTCTGGATTTTTGACATGTCTTTACATGCAATTAGCATGTCATCAACATAAAGAAGCAAAAGGATGAAGTTACCATCCTTGAATGCATGAGAGTAAACACAACAATCAGATTCACATCTTCTATACCCAATCTTCATCATGTAAGAATCAAAGCATTTATTCCACTGTCTTGGAGATTGCTTCAGCCCATATAAAGACTTCTTCAACCTACAAACCAGATTTTCCTTCCCTGCTTCAATGAACCCTTGAGGTTGGCACATGTAGATGTCTTCCTCCAATTCACCATGAAGGAAAGCAGTCTTCACATCCATTTGCTCCACCTCCATGTCCTCTTGTGCTACTATGGAGAGTAGTAGCCGTATAGAAGTATGTTTCACCACCGGAGAGAAGATTTCATCATAATCAACTCCCTCCTTTTGCAAGAATCCTTTTGCCACCAACCGAGCTTTGAATAAGGTGGCACCCTTCTCATGCATTTCTTCTTTCTTCCTAAACACCCATTTGCAGCCAATAACCTTGCGACCTTTGGGTTTAGGAACTAACTCCCAAACTGAGTTTTGGTGTAGAGATTCCATCTCTTGCATCATAGCTTCCATCCAACTTTCCCGTTCCTTGTTCTCAACAGCCTCTTGGAACGTGGTTGGTTCTTCTTCACTAGCATTTAGGGCATAGTGAACTGCATCCATCTCCCATCCAAACCTTTGAGGTGGTTTGATGGTTCTCTTGGGCCTGGACCGAGCTATAGATGATGGCTCCACCTGTTCTTGAGCCTCTTCTTCTTCTTGAGTGTGTTGTTGATGCTGCCCAGCTTCTTCCTCTTCAATGTCAGACTCCACCTCCTCCTAAACGTCTTCAGTTGGCTGTTTCTGAGAAGTCTTTCTTGACACCTTCTTGAGTGGAACTTCAATGGTTGTTTCTTTCTCAACAACATCCTCCTTTGCCTCTGAATTCTTGACTTTGTTCATAGGTATGGTCTTCTCATCAAACACAACATTTCTGCTGAGTATCTTCTTGTGGTTCACATGATCCCATAGCTTGTAGCCCTTCACACCACTCTCAAATCCAATGAAAATACATTCAAGAGACTTTGGCTTCAACTTGGATCTTTCATCACTAGGAATAAGTGCATATGCACTGCATCCAAACACCTTAAGATTCGAATAATCAATTGACTTATTAGACCATACCTCCTCTGCACATTTGAACTCAAGATTTCTTGAAGGCGATCGGTTAACCAAATAGGCAGCGTGGTTAACCGTTTCTGCCCAAAAAGATTCGGGCAATCCTGCATGAATTCTCATACATCTCTCACGCTCCATGAGAGTTCGGTTCATCCTCTCCGCAGCTCCATTTTGTTGGGGTGTCTTCTTTACGGTAAAGTGCCTTTTAATGCCTTCACTTCTACAAAACTCAAGGAACTTGCTGTCTTTATATTCACCACCATTGTCACTCTTTAGGATCTTGATCTTTCTTCCGGTTAGGTTCTCTACTTCCGCCTTCCACTCTTTGAATTTGGTGAAGACCTCAGATTTCTCCTTCATGAAGTAGACCCAAACCTTCCTGGAAAAATCATCCAAGAAAGTCACAAAATAGCGAGCTCCACCCTTCCATTTAACCGGTGATGGCCCCCATACATCCGTGTGAATATAATCTAGCACACCTGTGCTTTCTTCCTCTTTGTTTCGCTGCTTGAAAGCTATTTTTGATTGCTTTCCCATGGTACAAAATCTGCAGAACTCAAGCTTGCAACTTTGAACACCTTTCAACAACTTTCTTTTGTGTAGTTCCTGCATGCCCCTCTCACTCATGTGCCCTAGCCTCAAATGCCAAAGCTGAGTTTCATCTTCCGAGTCCTTGCTTGTAGATACAGCTGCTCCACCTATGATTGTTGTACCACACAACCTATATAGACAGTTAGGTTGAATTTCTCCCTTCATAATCACAAGTGAACCTTTTGAGACTATGAGTTTCCCTCCATTTGCTTTGAATGAATAACCATTCTTATCAAGAGTTCCAAGGGAAATGAGATTCTTACGCAACTTTGGAATGTGCCTTACCATTCCAAGTGTCCTAACAGCCCCATCATGCATCTTCACCTTGATTGTACCGGTGCCTTTGACTCTACACATTGAGCCATCCCCCATCATCACTTCACTGCTATCTTCTTTCTCATACGTGTCAAACCACTCCTTGTTTGAGCACATATGATATGAGCACCCAGAATCCAAAATCCAATTTGGAAGAGGAACACCTTGAAGAATTAGCCAATGCATTTGTTTTAACATTGCTATTAACACACAAAAGCTCACCATCACTCTCAGTGACAAACTCAGCTGTGTTTGCTGCATTCTTCCCTTTGTTCTTCTTCTCCTTCCATATGGGGCAATTTCTTTTCCAGTGCTCCTTTGACCCACACTCGAAACAACCTTCCTTTGCCTTGGATTTGGACCTTCCTCTATTGCCTTTCTTGCCATCACGCTTCTTTGAACGGCCTCTCTCTCCGGTCTTTGCAACTAGACCTTCACCTTGAGAGTTTTCTCCCGAACGTTGAGTCATCCTATGGTGTGTCATGATGTCTTGCACCACAGGCTCAAAATCAAGAGTAACCTTCCCGAACATAAGAGTGGTCCGGAAATGTTTATAGGACGGAGGTAAGGATGTCAACAACATAAGAGCCTTATCCTCCGGACTATAATTCACATCCATTCTCTGCAAGTCAGCAACACATCTATTGAAACTACTTAGATGTTCCATTAGATTTCCTCCCTCCTCCATCTTAAGATTCAGGAGTTCTTCCTTGAGGAAGAGCTTGTTGGACAACGACTTCCCTGCAAACATTTCTTCGAGCTTCTCCCATGTTTGCTTCGCCGTATCCTTTATCACGTTGATGAGCACCTCATCGGAGAGGTAGTTTTCGATGGCTCCTCTGACTAACTCGTCAAGAACTCCCCACTCATCATCCGTCATGCTTGCTGGCTTCTTCTCCTTGCCAACCAACACAACATGGAGTTGTTGTTGTGTAAGAGCTGACTTCATCCTTCGTTGCCAAAGAGTGAAGTTCTCCTTCCCCTGTGAAAGGCTTTAACTCCACCTTCATGCTTGCTACCTGTGGTTGCTTCACATGATGTGAACTGCTACCACTCTCAGCTTCTAAGTCACTTGCCATCTTCAACACACTAGCACTCCAAGAGAAGAACTAGTTCCAGCTGCCAAACACAGCTCTCATACCACTTGTTGTGAATTTCTGATAAACTCACTGCCCTTAAAGATCTTGTTGTTGATGGACTTTAGACAAAGAACTCAATGATGGATGAGTCTTACACACACACACAAATTAACCAAGCACAAATGACACAAGTGTTTATAGAGGTTCAGCAAATTGCCTACATCCTCTTTGGTGATCACCTTGAGAAATTTCACTAATGAAGATAGGTTACAACTTTGGTTTACAAAAGGAAACCCCCTTAGAACACTACCCTCACAATCTGTTTCTCTCTCACCCTTGCTCAATACCTTGATACACTTAGAGAACTCTCTTGCTCTCCCCTTGGCTCTCTTGACAAAGCTGAAGACTCCAAACTCTAACAACTCAGAATTCCAGATTATACCACTTACAATTATTCAACTTGTTTTCTCCTCTTGTGTTATCTTACTTCACCCCATTTCCTACACAAGCCAATGGACATAGGATAAGGCACCATCTTTGTCCTCCACGTTCCTCCTTTAGTCAATAACTTAGACTAAATGTCAGATCAAGTAGGTAAATAACATTCCACTCAGCCTCCTCCCACTTACACCAGAAAAGAGAGAGTGATATCTTTGAAATAAGATAACCAATTAGCCATGAGTGCTATCCCAACTATCCAGAGGTAGTCAACGTTCTTACACCTCAGAAGTGACCCACAAAGCCTCTGAAATCATGTGGAAAGCGATAGCCATCGAAAACACAGTTGAAAACACGTAAGAAAAACGTCACAGGCACGGCTGGACGACCGTCGCCAGTTCCTGCGACCGGTCGCTTTTGAACAGAATGCTCCAATTCGTTTCTCTGACAAAACGACCGGTCGTAAATGGCGTGCGACCGGTCTTCTCTATCGACGACCGGTCGCAAGGAGATAGCGACCGGTCGCTCTTCGACTTCCTGACAGACTTCGATTCTATGTAAAACGACCGGTCGCAAATGTTCAGCGACCGGTCGCTTTTAGGCAGATTCAAAATCTCCATTTTCAGCGCCAAAACATCCTTGTATCTTTAGGTGAGCCATTTTTCCAACAGCATCAACAGGGTCTAGTCTTTTAAGATCATCTCTGTTCCGTCAAGCTGTGAACTTGCGCAAAAGGGTTTTTCCACCTTGCCAGAAAATTTGGCTGGAAAAGTTATGGGATTTTCCATATCAAAAGCTGAAGAAAGCGCAATAGATCTAAAGGACTTGGTTGCTAAATTGAGGAAAGGGACTGAGGAAATGAATGAAAATTATGGCAAAATAGTCCCATTTGATTCTAACAAGGCATGACAAGAGATGGAAGAGTACAGAGATCTGATAAATTATTGCACAGACAGTTATGCCTGCACAAGTTCGTGCAGGTTTCCATTCTATGAAGTCGATTTTGGATGGGGAAACCCATCATGGGTGAGCGTTGGCTAGTATCAAAAGATCTAATCTGCTTCTAAAATTTTTAATCCAATGGATGACCACAATTTGTGGAGGATATTATGAAATCGATAGTTATAGAATTATAAACTGGTAATTGAATAATGGCATAAACTGTCTAGTTGACTTGTATATCCTATTGATGATTTCAAACCTCAAGACTCAAGTGGGCAGGGCTTTACTTAGAAGCTCTTTCCAATGTATAATCCTTTATCCTTATAAAGCAGGATAGGCCCTATGATCAATTCATAATATTATTCTAGAAGGCATCAGGTAGCTAGAGCAAGATGGCCACAAAGATCAAGGTTGAAATCACTGAGAGGCAAACAGTTAAACCATCCTCCCCAACTCCTCATCAATTTAGAAATTTTAAGCTCTCTGTTTTGGATCAGATGGCTCCTGTAGCTCACATCCCACTCCTTCCCTTCTATCCCAATATTACCACTGTTACTATTAGTAAGGTCAATACTAGCCATCATGACCAAGCCATGGCCATGAATGAAAGATGTCAGCATCTCATTCATACATTAGCCAAAGCTCTCACTCATTTCTACCCTTTAGCAGGGAGATTAACTGAAGGCAATGCCACGATGGAATGCAACGATGACGGAGCTGAATTCGTCAAACCCCGAGTCAACTGTTCCTTATCAGAGGTTTTGCAACCCCCAGATATCCAAATGTTAAACCAATTACTTCCAACTGAAACTGAATCCAAGTTAGCAGCTGCTGCAGGCGCAGGCCCATTGTTGCTTGTGCAAGTCAACATGTTTGAGTGTGGTGGAATTGCAATTGGGTTCCGAATTTCACATAAGATTGCTGATGGCTCCACAGTATGCACATTCATCAAATGTTTGGCCACAACAGCCCTTCAGTCCCGCAACAGTGATCAGGTACTAGCGCTTCTAGAATTTGGCTCTGCATCTCTTTTTCTACCACTAGATTTCTCTAACTCATCACAGCCAGCACCAAGCAAGAAATTCGTCAAAGCACAAAAGTGCATAACAAGGAGGTATGTGTTTGATGCGTCAAAAATTTCTACTCTACAATCTAATGTAGCCAGTTCAGTTGTTCCCAAACCTACACGTGTGGAAGCGGTTTCAGCACTCATTTGGAAATGTGCAATGGAAGCATCAAGATCAAACTTGGGTATGTCTCTAAGGCCATCTGTGCTCTGTCACACTGTAAACTCGCGTAAAAGGGTCACTTCACTCTTGCCATAAAACTTGGCTGGGAATGTTGTGGGTTACTTTACATCAAGGGCTGAAGAGAGTTTGATAGATCTAAAAGACTTGGCTGCTAAAATCAGGAAAGGGAGTGAACAAGTGAAAGAAAAATATGCTGCAAAAGTAGGGTTTGATTCTAAGGAGACATGTCAAGTGCTAAAAGACTACTATAGAGACCTGATAGATAATGAAGACATAGACGACTATAACTGCACAAGCTAGTGTAGGTTTGCTTTCTATGAAACTGATTTTGGATGGGGAAAGCCTGGGTGAGCTTCGCTAGTTTTCCGATTAAGAATGTAATTGTTTTGATGGACAAAAGATATAGCAATGGAATTGAAATATGGTTGACTATGAGCAAAGAATGCATGGCCTTGTTTGAGAGCAACTCGGAGCTGCTTGCATATGCTTCTGCAAATCCGTGTCACCTGGTGACATAGAGCCTCCTCTGCTATTGTCTATGTGTGTTTGAATAAAATGGTAGTGTTTTGGGTTTTGAGTTTTGATGACAGCTTAATTGTTATCTTGGTGCATAGGATGATCTTGTCTTTGTAATGTGGTTTAAAAATGTGATCCTTTATGATCATTTTAGATGCTTTGGATCTTTCACATCCAAAGAATATTAGTGATCAATTGACCTCACTATAACCGGAACAGAAGACAAAAAAATTTAGAGAATATATTTGCACTATATCACTTGAGATTAATCGGTGGTTTGCAACATCACTACAACAGCCATGTGTCATTAGATGAGTTTTACTTTTAGGATTTGGGGAGTGGATAGATTAAATCACACTCATCCAACACTATCATGATGCTCATTGTGGGAGCGATTTTCGTCCCCAAAGAATATTCGTCTGAAGATTCCGTCTTCCTCTTCGCTTCTCTTTCTCTCTCCAAAACAATACGGAGTAAAAGACCACACCCAGAGAGTGTTGGCCAAAGGCCGTCCGATGCCTAAGTTAGGTCGAGTGTTTGTAGGAAAACATTGACTAACAAAAGGATGCAGATTTCTCTACGGTGAGAACCGGGTGGCTGAAGCCGTGTGTGAAAGAGAGAAAGAGTATGGAGGCTAGAGTTTGTGAGAGAGAATTTTTGTAGAGTTTCAAATAGAAGTTTAGACGTACATCAACTTTTGTGCGTAGCCATGTATTTATGGGAGTCTCAGAGGCTAGGTTTTTGAAAGAATAATTATCGTATAGGATTTTTGAATTACAAGGAGCTATTTTAGTATGACCCTATTTAATACAAGTCCGGATTAGGGCGATTACTCCCCACCTCTCTCAATATTTTAGAACGACCCTATTTAAAACATAGAAGAAATAAGCAAAAAAAAGGGCATTCCTTTTTTTTTTTTTGGTGAAAAGGGGCATCCCTTTCACTCAATCGTAAAGGACATCCCTTTCACTCCCCACCGATAATAAGAAAAAAAAAAAAAAAAAAAAGCATTTTCTTCTCTGCGTCTGCTTATATATATAGATGCACTCCTCTAAAATTCGAAGATCCACAATTTTCTTCGTGGGCCAGCCTGACCCAGCCCAAAATTCGAAGAGACTAGAGCCCACTTGAACTTGTTCGGAGCAGACAAGGGTTGCCCGACCCGTTCACAGCAGTATCAGGGTTTCAATAAACCTTTTACTCCCTTTCGGCGTTTCCCTCGCATAAAAACCTCTCGAGAGTGTTCTGAGCTCGTCTTCCCTCTTCCTCACACACTCAACAGTTTCAAACAGATCTCAACGTCACCATGCAAGCCCCAGTACTCGTCCTGAGTAAGCTTCCTTTCTTCTTCTGTTTTCCCTTTTCAAGTTGCAGTTACTTTAAAGTTTAGGTTTTGAATCTGTCTTTTATCTGGGTATGCGAAAAAACTTAGGTTTTTGTGTTGTTTGCTGCTTTTGAGGATGATATTTAAGTTACATTGAAAGCCCATTTGCTTAGTTTCACTGATCTTGCTTGTTTCCACTGATTTGAGCAGAAGATTCATTGAAGCGTGAGTCTGGGACTAAGGTGCACCATGGTAATATCCAGGCATCAAAGGTATGATCAAGGGCACTCCATTTTATGAATCCAAACATTTGATTTTGTGTGAGATTGTAAATCCATAGTTTTGTTCGTTCTACGGAAAATAATATTTTTGGTGATGAAGTCTTGGAGATAAATTTATTGGAGAATCCAATAAATATGTAAATGGGTTTTGTTTTCTAATGTTAATGGAGTAGATAAATTTGAAATACTCTTTAAATTTGAGTTATTTTACATGTGCCGTAGTGTCTGAGCCTTGTTTTGGTCCATGTAGCTTAGTACCGGGTGAAAGACTTACTAAAAAAGAGGCTGTTTTAATTGCATGTTTTATACCTAAAACTGAATTGATATGAAATTCATCTGAAATGTGTGTTTTAATATTTGTTTTCAATGTAATTTAATTGCTGGACGGGTTAACATGAGTGTTAGCCTTCTCACTATGAAAATGTTAAATATTTTCTCACGAAAAAATGCTAAGCATTTAAGCGTCTCAGTTGTGGATGCTCTTTATGAGAAAATATTTTTGTGTTTCACTTGTGGTTACTTTTTCATAAAAATGTTAAGCATAAAAATGTTACTTTTTCAGATTATTAGTATTTGGGGTCTCATGACCATAAAAATGTTAAGCATTTTGATAATGACAGGCTGTTGCTGACATAATCCGTACAACCTTGGGTCCTCGATTTCGATGCTCAAGATGCTACTTGATGCTGGTGGAGGTGATCCTTTTGTCTGCAGTATACAAATTTTATTGCTTTCCTCTTTGTTTTGGAAGAAATAAAATATATTGTTTTATCTTCCCTCAGTTTTTAGGACCCAAATAAGCCCTTGTTGTAGGTGGCAGTATGTTTGTTGCTGCAATTGCATTACCTTGTATCCCATAAGTTATTTTACTGTTTTTATAGGGTGGTTCTATTTTCAATTAAGTAAAATTAACATTACTGGTTGCCTCATGTATCTATTTCATGGGTCTATGGCTTGTGTCTGGGTCTTGATGAGTTTGCAATACGCTAACAAAGTTTTTTCCCTCATTGCTAACAGGAATTGTGGTGACTAATGATGGAAATGCCATTCTGCGTGAATTAGATATTGCACACCCAGCAGCAAAGGCATGACATTTGTCTCAAAATGCTCCTTTCTGGATCTAAATTTTTTTTTCAATGCAAAAATTACTCTCCGTTATTTCTGCTTCTTTTTCCCCGTGTTTTACCATAAAATTTTCTCCATGACCCCTTACTTTTGTATGTGACCCCCATCCTCATTTTAATTTTCTTGTTATTCTTACCTTTGCTCTTTTAAAATTTGTGATGATAGTCAATGATTGAACTAAGTCGCACACAAGATGAAGAAGTAGGTGATGGAACTACATCCGTCATTGTCCTTGGTATGTTTGAGCTTTATTTATTTATAAACAACTCACTGTTCATTTATGGGCTATAGTAATATGTTTATTACTTATTGGTGTATATTCTTGTTCAATCTCGTTTCTATTGAGATTTTATTTTAGAATTGGTAAATAGTTGTTAAATCTATCTGGCGAAGAAAAAAATATTGCTTGATAAATAAGTTGATGATATACAGAAATAGGTTAACTTGCAAAATAATTAATATATATCACTGGATTTAGTATGCTGGAGGAAGGTGTTTATGCATCTTTCTATCTACTGGATATGTTAAAGCATTATTATATGTACAAAAAGTTTGTTCCGTGTCTTACATTTGGAATGAAATTTTGGTGTAGCTGGTGAGATGCTCCATGTTGCAGAAGCATTTATTGACAAGCATTATCATCCTACTGTCATTTGCCGAGGTAAGTTGATAGAAATTATGATAATATATTCCTTTCTGATTTTTCTTTCAGTTATAGTTTTGGATTAGATTTTGATGTGTGACTTCTTTTTCTGTATTGTTTTTGTTCTTTGTTTTTTTTTTTTTTTTTTTTCTGTTTTTTGGTTGTAGCATACAACAAAGCTCTGGAGGATGCTATTGCGGTTCTTGACAAAATAGCAATGACCATTGATGTGAAGGATCGTAAGTTCCTTTAGTTTCTTGTCTACTCATAATCAAATTCTCTATCTACGTTGTATTTGTATTTGGTGCCCAGACTATAGGTCTCAAGCTCTCAGTTAATCCACTTATGTGAGAATGTAATGTCATGCATCAGTATATATAAATAAAATCAGGGGTACTATTCCTTGTGCTCAATTAGATCCATTTTGGATTTGATGTTGCAGCCTTAGATTTTTCTATAGTAGAAAATGGGGAATAGACTTTCAAATTTAAAGCACCAGAAGGGAAAAAGCCAAGTTGGACACGCATAGTTCTATGCCCATTTGCAATTGTAGCTGTAACCTCTGTTACATTTCTGTAATGTTAGCTTCATATGTATTGAATTTGGAATGTGCATAGTTCTATGCCCATTTGCAATTGTAGCTGTAACCTCTACTCATTTGCAATTGTAGCTTCATGCGGAATAATACTTTCAGTGCCAGTTGTTATTGATGATAACATCCATTGTTAATCGTTGCAAACCTGCCATTGATTTGAATATCCTACTCGTACTAATAATCTGTCTTGGGTAATGATTTTTTAAAATGTCCAGTTTGCAGTACTGGAATTTAACTTATGCATGCTTTACGTGGCAGGTGCAACAATGTTGGGGCTGGTCAAAAGTTGTATCGGTACAAAGTTCACTAGTCAATTTGGGGATTTAATTGCTGTAAGTGCTTGTCTAAATAAAGGTTTTGCATGTAGGTCTTTCCTCTTGTTTAAAGGTTTATGAGTATTATGATTCTTCATCTATGTAGACTGTAAAGTGGCCTATGAAGGACATACTGACAAACTTTTTAAAGGAAAATTCTCAATATTGCCCCAAAACGTGAAACACTTGAACCACAAAATGAGCTTTAACCATGGATTTTCCAATTTGAATTCTTGCCTTCCAGCATTTCTATTTGTTTTTCTTTTTTATTATACAAATAAGATAAACGTCACTTTGTCTTTTATGTTTCCAAGATTTCTTAAGAGCATTCAAGTTAATGACACTCATGCATGCAAGTTTATTCTGTATGAGAATGACTTTGCATCCTCTTCTAGGTGGAAAGCTCCGGCATTGATTTCATAGTTTCCAACATTTTTGTCTTTTATAGTATGTCGTGCACTTGCTTGAGCGGCCTTGGCACTGAGAATCAACTTGAAAAAATCAATTAAACTGGTCTTCAGAGTAACAGTAAACCGGCTAACTCTTCAATTAAATAAAAACTTCCAACCTTGAATTCATGCCCCTGTATGTAGTGACAATCACTGTGAACCTAAAAATCAGGAAGTTTGAACACTTTGTCTCTCTGAGATCTGACCGTATATTGGTATGCTAAGTATGTATTGGGTTTTCTTTTAGGATTTAGCACTTGATGCTACCACAATAGTAGGGGTGGACCTTGGCCAGGGTCTGCGGGAAGTGGATATTAAAAAGTACATAAAGGTTGAGAAGGTTCCTGGTGGCCAGTTGGAAGATTCAGTGGTTCTCAAAGGAGTAATGATTAACAAAGATGTTATTGCACCTGGAAAAATGAGAAGAAAGATTGTCAACCCACGCATCATTCTTCTTGATTGTCCTCTTGAATATAAGAAAGGCGAGAACCAAACAAATGCTGAGTTGCTTAAAGAAGAAGATTGGGGAGTCCTGCTTAAATTGGAAGAAGAATACATCGAGAGCCTATGCGTGCAAATATTGAAGTTTAAACCAGATGTGGTTATCACAGAAAAGGGGCTTAGTGACTTGGCATGCCATTATTTTAGCAAGGCCGGCGTCAGTGCAATCAGGAGGTTGCGGAAAACAGATAATAACCGAATTGCCAAGGCTTGTGGGGCTGTAATTGTTAACAGACCAGATGAATTGCAAGAGTCTGATGTTGGTACTGGCGCTGGGCTATTTGAGGTTAAGAAAATTGGTGATGAGTTTTTTGCATTCATTGTTGATTGCAGAGAGCCCAAAGCATGTACTGTACTCTTGAGAGGTCCTAGTAAGGATCTCTTAAATGAAGTGGAAAGGAATTTGCAGGTATAGTGGTTTTACTTTTTTGTCCCCATTACGTAGAATAAATATAGTATGCTGGAATTTGTTATTTACTCCCTTATATCTGGTCATAGGATGCCATGTCTGTAGCAAGAAACATCCTCAAGAATCCGAAACTTGTTCCTGGTGGTGGTGCTACAGAGTTAACTGTATCTGCTACATTGAAGCAAAAGAGTTCATCTGTAGAAGGTATAGAAAAGGTAAAAGCTCCTTTCCTTATCCAAAAGTTTGGTATTTCTGGTGTAAATTTGGTCCAAGAATAACTCCTTGTGGAAGTAGAAATCTAAATTCTATAAATAAACTGGCTGTCACTTCACTTCACATGCTCTTTGACATACTTAAGATTAAGAATTAGCTGTGGCTTCACTTTACATGCTTTTTAATGGAGTTTTATGGCTACACGTGTTTTGATGGTAAAACAGTGGCCATATGAAGCTGCTGCTATAGCTTTTGAGGCTATACCACGTACTTTGGCTCAGAATTGCGGGGTGAATGTGATTAGAACAATGACGGCGTTGCAGGGAAAGGTTTGAATCTTTTCTGTATGGCTTTGTTCTGTTTTACTATGACTTGTGATTTCTATGTACGTTCTGCTGCATCATTTTTTTTTTTGGGTCAGAATCTGATGCATCATTTATATCCTAACCACAATTTTTTTTCCATAGCATGCAAATGGTGAAAATGCATGGATTGGCATTGATGGTAACACTGGTGCGATAACCGATGTGAAAGAGAAAAAGGTAGGTGGATATCTTTTTGGCTTACTAGTGTTTGCTCTCTTTTATTTCCTTCACTATCTCAATATTCAAGTTTGTTGGCCGATTGATATTTTGGGAAAAGCTCTCAAATAGGACACTTTTCTGTAGTATTGTACTCAAATGTATCCCTTATATGGAAATCATCTTGATATGGTGTCGATATTATTGATATATGTCCCATTATATCAATAGCATATTATCCCAGTCTGATTTAGCATAAATAAAGCGTCAATATTCGGTTGATATTGTCGATTGCTTCAGTATTAGTTCTAGTTTAGAGCTTCTCCCAATATATTTGGACAGCACTCATGTGAGGGGAAGTGCTGTTGTCTTGCTTACTACTAAAGTGAACGCCATTGCTCATAATTGAGCATCCATGGAGTCTTGAATCTGAAATTTCTTATGTCGGTAAGGCTGTTAATTTCTAGAAATTATGATGTCAGATATGGGATGCCTATAACGTGAAGGCTCAGACTTTTAAAACTGCCATAGAAGCTGCTTGCCTACTTCTCAGAATCGATGACATTGTGAGTGGGATCAAGAAGAAGCAGCCTCCTGGTGCCAAAGCTCCTTCAAAGCCTCAAGTTGAGACAGAAGGCGATGCAGATAATGAGCAAATAATTCCCGAGTGATTATCGAGAGCACGTGGTCTTCTCAGTTGGAATGAAGTTTTGCTTTAAAGAAAGAAAAAAAGGAGCATTATATGTTTGATGAGGATATTTTGTAGGTTTATAATGTCACCTTAACTTTGTAGTGTGTGTTTTGTCTCTCTTCTTTCTTTCTCAATCCACGAAGGGTGGGAAAGAAGAGAAGTCTTCTTATTGGAGCATGCTAATGTTAGTTTGCCATGTCATCTGTGTATCGAACACAATTTATTTGTTAACTTCTTGGATTGGCACAATGACGCTTATTTCTACCGTTGTCAATGATTGTTAACAGTCGAAACTTAGTTATTGACAAAAATGTAATTTTCTCATAGTAAAAAAACGAAACCTTTTTCATGACCAAGCATCAATTTTAATAAGCCATTGTGGCACCTAAAGCACGCGACATACAGCAACGTACACAAACTTGTGGAGGCTAGAATTGATCTTGACCATTAATATTATCAACTTACGGACAGTAAGAATTGATCTTGGCCATTCATCAAGAGAGAAGAGAGTTTCACAGATGGAAGGCAGAATAAATTCATGCATACAGAAAAACAAGACACGTGCCAAGTTTAACTATACACTTGTCACTCCCATGTTAAGCCAATCTGCCACGTAGTGATTCAAAGCAGAGTTTATAAATGAAACGAAAGCAGGTCAAAAACCCTAGACACAGGGCTAGCTGATGCAAGTGAAAATGGCAAAGAGCAGAGATGACATAAAGTATGGGACTTCACAAGCGAGGCTGAACGAGGATGAAGCTGTGAGGGTTGCATACAAGCATGGGACGCCTCTTGAAGGAGGCAAAATTGCTGATTCTGAGCCTGTGGATTTATTTTCCAGTGCTCATAATATTCCAAAGGCTCAAGCTCAGGCTCATCATGATGTTCATGATGAAGATTCTAATCACAACCAGTCCCAGATGAAACAAGATGATCTTACTAGAAGAGAAGGTGGTCCAGAATCTGCTGCTGACAGTACTAAATAGAAGGCTTTCCACTTTGTTTTTTTTCCCTCTTTTATATATTCCGAAATTCCTTCTGCTGCTGCTGGTTTTCTCTTTGTTATGTGTTCGTTGTTGTATGCTTTGAGTTGTAAGCTGTTCTTCCTTCTTTTTTCCTCTCCTTGTGTGTATTTTGATCGCGTCAAGTACACAGTGGTCGAGGTCCTCAATGGCGATTGCAGGCTCGACTAGGCTCTCGTCAGAGACAAGTGCTGGTACAACTTGGAGCTGCTCTGCATCTCCAAGCCAAGGTCACTAATAAAAAAGACAATAGTCACATTTATAAAGTAACAAAGTAGGTTTGGTGACATTTGAATGAGTGGTCAAGGGCTTTGCTTATTACTCATTATTAATTGTGACTAGTTATCTCACACTTCACTCAAAGAATGAGTTTTTATAAAATAAAATAAAAAAATAAAAAAGCTAAAATTTACCTCCTCCTACTTTCAAAAATGTCAGATTTGATAAAATCTTTCAAAATATAGCAAAAAACTCACATAGACATAAATTTATGCCCTTAAAAATTAAAATTCACATAAACTTAAAAAGTTCCAGTATATTTTGAGTCCCAGTTATTGATACAGACTTGATCCCAGTTATTGATATAGACTTGATATCTAACTAAAAATCAAGACTCTGAAGAAAATTGATGCGTGAACTCGTAGGTGCCCAATAAAACCTGTTAAAAAAATATCTACGGGTATATGTTTACCAAACCTTTCCTTATAGCCTAAAGAGGAGATATCAGAGTGCTTAATACACACAAAAGAATTTGAGGTATCAGAGTGCTTAATATACACAAAGAATTTCAAATGACAACAGGAAGGAAGCCAAACAACCTGTTAAAAAAAATATCAAAACACACCTAAACTGATGAATATTTCAATTTCTACTAAGCCAAAGAAACGAAGAAACAATTGAAAGAAAGAAGCAACCGCACGAAGAAGCACAAAATATGCAGAAAGAAAAAGAAGATCACTCAATAGTAGTTCAACCAAGGCTACAAACATGCATGCTCACCAATAGTTCGACTAAGGTGCGTGTGATTCCAAACTTTGTGTAGTACAAGCTCACCAATAGTTTGACTAAAGTGCGTGTGATTCCAAACTTTGTGTAGTAGGGTTTTGGTTTTTAGGTTTATGTGAGTTTTAGTTTTTAAGGGCATTTGTGTCTATTTAGGTGAGTTTTTTTGCTATATTTGAAAGATTTTATAAAAACGGATATTTTTGAAAGTAGGGGGTAAATTTTGGCTATTTTTGATAAAAACTCTTAAAGAGTGCTGACTATATAGTAAATATAAAACCATCTCACACTTTAATAGTAATTTTGCAATATAATATCATCTGGTAAAAGTAATCCAGTTAAATACGTATAAAACGCAGCAAAAAACAATACGTATAGAAAAACCCAATTAACAAATATAAAAAAAGAAGATTATTTGATTTTGGTTCAATAAAGAAATAAGAAAAAGACTAGTGGGTTGGATATTTTCGCACAAGCGAATGTTAAAAAGAAAATACCATGGCTGTAGGCTGCGTCTCTAACCAGAACAAACCCTTCTCTATAATCCCACCACTCCCTCCATCACATTTTGCAGTTGGATTTTTCTAAACAAGTATCAAATCTTCCCTTGTTGGTTTGATGCTCTTCTTTTTCTTTTTCTTTTCCATTTGGGTTGGTTGGGTGCCATCATTTTTAAAAATTTACTCATTGACTATCTTCTTCATATTAATAACTGGACCATTACGTTGCGATTGTCACCATGTTTTTTCAATTTTCTTTGTTGGTTTTGTTAACCTTTTTATATTTAAAGTTGTTTGAATGTTTAGTTTAGTTTTGCTTAATTTTAAGTGAGTGTCAACTGACAGTATATTGAATATTTTGTTTTGTTTTACCAATCCGCTTTGTTAGTTTAGTTTATGTGTGTAAATTGTAATGAAAGTGCAATCGAAGTCAATATCTTTATTGCATTGTTTATTGAATTGTAATGAAATTGCAATCAAGGCCAGATATCAATAAAAACTCTAATATATTTATGGCTGTATAGTTTATTAATTAATTATTGGGGAAAATAAAAAGTAAGATATATACCAAATAGAAATTGTAATTATTTTTAATAAATCTAATACACAAACAAAGATTTAAGCCTCGTCAAATACGTAATAAAAAATAGGTATAAACTGAAGTTGATTGGATATAAAAGTACTTTTAAATGCTGTTGAGTGTCAATCTTGGTTTGTCACTAATCTTGTTAAAATGGTGAGAATATGGCTTCATATGTAACGAAGTCCAAATTAGTAAGTGACAGCGTGACTATAGCCTTTAGTCACCCAAAAAGGTAACTACAGATGCCAACAGTGACAAAAAAATAGTAACAACTGTTGATTTTGTTTGTAGTGGTTCCAAATTGTCAATGTGGTTTGGCGGCAAAGCCTTGGTTAAGGGATAGCTGCTCTGCAGGGTTTTTTTTTCCTAAAAAAATATAAATATTTTTCAAGATTTTGTTTTATGGATTTGAAGTTTTAAAATATTTAAAATATATTTTATTTTATTTAAAGTCACGTGGCTCTATATACCATTGGATGTGTGGGCTTTATACATGTGTCACCTCAACAATTTAACAGAAAATTTGACAGAAGCTAACGGCATGGACCATTTTGATGTGTACGGAGGGATACTTAAGGACCATTAGTGTCATAAAAAAGGTAGAGACGAAAGGTGATAATTTCACAAACCTCAGGGATTGAAATGTGATAATTTCGCAAACCTCATAAACCATTTGTGATAAATAAAAAAAATATAAAAAAAGCCTTATTTGTATCATTGGTGCCATTTGGCCTTCTTTCGGAAAATATGTGATACATGTACTAGTGTTCTAATGTCAAATAATCTTAGATAATTTAAAGATATTTATGTTGTTAGGCTATGAATTAGAATTATTGATGATTGTTTACCATCTGTTTACAAAATATGAATATTCGCCCAAATGTGTTTACAAAACATAAATATTCGGCAATATAAACATGACAAGAAAATATTACTTTAACACCGTACCTATTTTTTGTACTTTATTGGTAAAAGTGGGGAAATGGAGATATCTTCAGGCAAGTTCATCCCAGAAAATGAGCTTGGTAGTGCTATAATGTAACCTTTCTTATCAAGTTCATGACATTCTTAAGATACAAATATTGAGCTAGCTGTCAACGTAATACATAATGTGAGGAACATATGTGTTATAGAAACAATGGAACATGTGTTATAAAGAACATGTGTTATAGAAACAATGAAACATGTGTTAAACAATGCAACATGTGTTATAGAATCTGTCAAGTTATGTCCTGAGAGAATCTGTCCAAGCATTTAAATCTCACCAAACACATTAATAAACCAATAAACAATCCCATCTAGCAGACTCTTGTATTATGAGAGCCTTTAAATCCTAGACAAAAGAATCTGTCAGCTTTTTTTTTTTTGGTCTGAAGAATCTCTGAGCTAGAGCCACCAATCAAAACTACAAGTCTCGTCTTCATAAAATCCCTCCTAACTAAACTAATCACTCGCTTGGTGACTCTGCGTCTTTAAATAGAGGTCTTTGTAATGAAACTCTCAAGTGTGAAACAAAAGATGGCTTCAGAAATCAAAGTTAAAGTCATTCGCAAAGAAACAATTAAGCCATCTTCTCCAACTCCTCACCACCTTAGAACTTCCAGTCTCTCTGTTTTTGATCAGTTACAACCTGAAACGTATATCCCATTACTTCTCTTCTACCCCAACAATATTAGTGATGATATGGTCAACAACATTGATCGCAATTCCTTGTTTGCTGAAAGATCTAAGCTTCTCAAAACATCATTATCTGAAACTCTCACCCAATTCTACCCCTTTGCGGGGGAGTTCGAATATAATGTTTCAGTCAGCTGCAATGACCATGGGGCTGGATTTATTGAATCCCAACTCAACTGTCCCATAGGGAACGTTTTGGAAAAACCCGATTTCGGGATCCTGGAACAGTTGATTCCAACTGCAATAAAATCCAAACAAGCTGAAGCAGGCCATCTTCTACTAGTCCAGGTCAACTTGTTTGAATGCGGTGGATTGACAATTGGGGTCAGCATTTCACATAAGGTCGCCGATGCCTCTATGCTCAGCACATTCATCAAAAGCTGGGCTACAATTGCCCTTGGCTCAGCCAGTACTGCTAGTGATCAAGTTCTGCTTCCTGCTGGATTTGATGTTGCAGCTACTCTATTCCCACCACAAGATGTCTTCAATTCACCCCCACCGATCCTGGAGTTGATTAAAGACAACTGTATAACCAAGAGGTTTGTGTTTGATGCCTCAAAAATTGCTGCTCTCAAGTCCAAAGCTGCCAGTGCCGCAGTGCCAAATCCTACGCGTGTTGAAGTGGTGTCTGCGCTCATTTGGAAATGCGCGTTGCAAGCATCGAGATCAAACTTGGGTTTTATAAAGCCATCCTCGTGGACTCACGCGGTGAACGTGAGGAAAATATCAGGGCTTGCCATGGCAGAAAACATATTGCAGGGGAACTTTGTTTCGTTCTTTACAGCAATGACCACGGAAAGTGAAATGGAACTTGAAAGCTTGGTTGATAAGTTGAGGAAGGGCATTGAGGAATTTAAAGAAAAGTATGCTAATGGATTTAGTGGTGAGGATGCATTTCAAAACATCGAAGGGCTTAAGAATCTCATAATGAAGGATAGCATTGAGACCTATGGTTGCACCAGTTGGTGCAGGTTTTCTTTCTACGAAACCGATTTTGGTTGGGGAAAGCCATCATGGCTGAGTTTCTCTAGCAGTGAATCCAAGAATACAACTTTATTGATGGACATGAGTGATGGCGTAGGCATAGAAGCGTTGTTGAGTTTGGAAGAAGAACACATGGCCATAATTGAACGCAATGAGGATCTCCTTGCATATGCTTCTCTGAATCCGAGTGTCGTTTAATTAGTATCCTCTTATGCTTCTTAGAGGGATATGCTGTTGTCGATCTTTGATGATATCTCTCATAATCGTTTAGATGTTTGTACCATATTTGTGCTTCATTTGCATTTTCCCCTTATTGTTTTCAATTCAATAATGCTATTTAGACACATAAGACTGACCACATTAGCTGGCCACCTTCTGTGGCAGCTGACGTGGTCATGCCGTGTCAATTATAGTGTCAACTCAATATGATTTTTCTTGAATTAACTAGATCGTCTCCAACTTAGTCTGTTCGCTGGTTTATATATGCTTAGCTTTTTGACGAGTTCCTTGCATGTGTGCAATGTCGCTTTTCTCTTCTACTCCATGTTCTAGTTATGGTGCTCTGTTGTTTTCTTTTTCGTCTCCAACAATGGAGGATGGGGATGGATAGATTTTATGGAGGAAGAGTAGAGAACCAACGTGAGGCTACAGACCAGTGATGCTTCTAGGGTAATGCTATGCTTACCACATAAATCTACCACATTTTAATACCATCTTACATGGCAGCTGATGTGGACAAACACCTCATTAAAATTATATTAGTGTTTTTTTTAAGGAGATAATATTTTCTATATTTTTCTTTAGTTAAATTTTTTTTTTCAAAAAAAATAAACCCTACGACCACTTTTCACACGTCTCTCTGCCTCCCCCAATTCTCTCTCTCTCCCTCCTTCCTCTCCTCCCCATCGCAGTGCTTCGCTGGACTCCTGCCACCGCTCCTCCCCATCGCAGGTGCTTCGTCGGACTTCTGTCACCACTCTGCCAGACTTCTGACGTCGTTCCGCCAGACTTCTGACGTCATTCCACTGCTCTATTCCTTCCTCCATGGTTAAGATTCTTTTTCTGTTTAGCTTACCTTCTTTTTTTTTTTGGATGAATGTTTTCTTCTCATAAGCGATTGTTGAATCCTTTATTTATTTGTCTCCAATCAGTAGTCTTGGGGAAAGTTTCCAATATTATTGCACTCTCCAAAGCTTTATGAAGCATTGAAGAAAACTCTTTGTGGTCCGACCCCTAAAAGAGGGGAGTTCAAATATTAGTTACAAGGATTTCAATAAGAAACATGATTAAAAAGAAGGATTAGGAGGTACATTAGCACAAGGTCATATACCTGTCCACGAACTGGGGTAGCAAAAGTTGTATAGCTGACATTGCAATTTAAACGTCCTATATCACTGTACATCATTGCCTTCTTACTCTCTCTTGGCACAAATCTAAACCAACCAAGACAAATAAAATGTAAAGCATGCATTGTTGAATGCTTTCTTTTTCTATTTAGCTTACTTTTTTTTTGGGATGAATGCTTTCTTCTCATAAGCGATTGTTGAATCCTCTTGGTGTTTGGTTTAGTACACTTATATCTGTACATCATATTCTTCACCCCTCTCCCTTCTTGATCAAACTCCTTCTTACAAGCCAAATCGCACAAAGCAATTTTATCTAAAGAACATCAGGACTGGAATTCATAAGGTGTGGATGAATGAGTTTTACTTTTTTAATTTTCTGGATGGGTATGAATTTGTTTAATTTTCTGATGGGTTTCTTTACTGTGTTTGCATCTACATCTGATTGAGTTTTTTTTGGTGTTTTACAATTAAGGATTCGAAGGTCATATGAGAATAGCTTTTTCATGCACCTTACAGGTACTTGCTATAAAACAACAACAAAAAAAGCCACATGAGTTCCTTGCAGTGATGACTCTCAATGTTAAGGAAGTTATTTTGAAAAAAATAATTTTGAATTGCAGTGGCATCTCCTTCCCCAAGCTGTAATCGCCTAACCTTTTCAATGTAGTTTCTACAATCCTTTTCTAAAAATGGCATATTCTCATGCCCCCCCACTTCTACCACGACTGAATTATAACAGTAGAAATAAGTGCAGAAATTTTCTGATATTTGATTTATCTCCAATGAGAGGTATTTATAGCTATACAAGGGTAGAGATGCAGCTGTACTAACACTAACACAACTGTAAAGATAGCAGCTGTACTAGCACTAACATAGCTGTACAAACAACTATACTAACACTCACTAACACAGCTGTACAAACACAGCTGTACTAACACTACACATTCTAACACTCCCCCTCAAGTTGGTGCATGGATATCGCACATGCCCAACTTGTCTAGTGAAGAGTAGAGTTCTCTGCTAGAAACAGCATGAGTCATCATATCTGCAAGTTGGTCTTCACTCTTTATATACGGCACTCGAATGACATTTTTTGCCAATTTTTCGCTGATAAAGTGTCTGTCAATATCAATACGCTTTGTTCTCTCATGATGTACTGGATTATTTTCTATCTCAATGGCAGCTGTATTGTCACAATACAGAACCATAGCCTTCTTAGGTTCAAACCCGAGTTCCCTCATTAGAATCTTTAACCAAAGAAGCTCAGTTATGCCATGACAGAGTGCTCTATACTCTGCTTCAGCGCTAGATCTTGAGACAGCCCCCTGTTTCTTACTCCTCCAAGTTACAAGATTACCACCAACAAAAGATACATAACCTGAAGTTGATTTTCTATCAAGTTTTGAGCCTGCAAAGTCAGAATCAGTGTAACTTTCCACATCTAAATGCCCATGTTTTGAAAACAATATACCCTTGCCTGGAGTATACTTTAAGTACCTGAGAATTCGATCCACTGCACCTTGGTGTGCTTCACTTGGATTATGCATGAACTGGCTGACAACACTAACGACATAAGACAGGTCAGGTCTTGTATAAGCCAGATAAATCAGCTTTCCAACCAACCTCTGATACCTCTCTTTGTTAGTAGGTATCTGATTCTGGATAAATTGACAATCCATGGTTAACCTCCATTGGAGTATTAATAGGTTCACATGCCAATTTTCCAGTCTCTGCTAGTAAATCAAGAACATATTTTCGCTGAGATAAGAAGATGCCTTTCTTGGAACGTGCAACTTCAATTCCTAGAAAAGACTTGAGAGATCCCAGATTTTTCATTTCAAACTCTTTGGCCAAGTAACTTTGTAGATTCTCAATCTCCTGTTCATCATTACCTGTAACCACCATGTCATCCACATAAACAATTAGCAAAGTAATCTTGCTGCCAACACGCTTAAGAAATAGTGTGTGATCAGCTTGAGACCGTTTAAAGCCATAGTTTCTCATGGAATGACTGAACCGGCCAAACCAGGCCCTAGGTGACCGTTTAAGGCCATATAAAGCCTTCCTTAACCTGCAAACCTTTCCTCCTTTAGGTGTAAACCCTGGAGGAGGGTCCATGTAAACCTCTTCTTGTAGATCTCCATGTAGAAAGGCATTCTTGACGTCAAACTGTTTTTAGCGGCCAATCTAAATTGGCAGCCAACGAGAGAAGAACTCTGATCGTACTCATCTTGGCAACAGGAGCAAATGTCTCCTGATAATCGATCCCATACGTCCGGGGTATAGCCCTTTGCCACAAGTCGGGCTTTATACCTCTCTATCGAACCATCTGAATTTTGCTTCACTGTGAACACCCACTTGCACCTCACAATTTTCTTGTCTCTTGGTAACTCAACCATCTCCCATGTAGAGTTTTTCTGAAGAGCCTTCATTTCTTCTACCATAGCAGATTTCCATTTAGGATCATCAAGGGCTTCCTAAAACTTATTAGGAATAGACACAGAAGACAATTGTTGTGTAAAAGTCAAATGAGACTTGGAAAGACGGTGGTATGAAATATAGTTAGAAATGGGATACTTAACATTATTGGATGAAGGGAAACCAAATTTTTCCGGAGGGTGACGATCACGTATAGGATATCTTTTCCCTTGATCCTCATAATGTGGAACCAAGGGAGTTTCTAGTGGAGCTACATGATCAATATCATAAGAAAGAGATAGGATAGGGGCAGAGGCATGTACCTGAAGATCATTCTCAGAAGAATCATTCGATTGGATGGTAGTATCATGGAGAGAAGGATCTGGAGGAGGTGGCAATGGAACATCCACATGTTTCTTTTTCCTTCTTTCAAACGTTTTCAAGGTAACAGGTTTCTCCCCCTCATCTTGAGTAGGGAGAATTGAACTTGATCCAATTTCATGTTCAACTGACGTCTCCCCCTCACCTTGAGTAGGGAGAACATAACATGGTCCAATTTCAGCTTCAAACCACAACTTCTCTTCTTCTGTACTTCTAATCTCCCCCTGAAGAGGAGAAGTAGAGACTCCTCCTGAGAAATAAGATTCTTGTTCACAGAATTCAACATCCATAGACACATACGTCTTACCAGAAGGAGGATGAAAACACTTATATCCTTTTTGTGATGGAGGATATCCGAGAAAGACACACTTAAGAGCACGTGGATCTAATTTGTCCCTCTGAATAGAGTGAACATGGACATAGCAAAGACAACCAAAGATTTTAGGGGGTAAATTAAGCAAGGAAGGGATTGAGTGGAATTGAGACAATACTTTTATGGGTGTTCGATAATCAAGCACGCGAGTAGGCATTCTATTAATGAGGAAGACAGCAGTCATGACAGCATCAGCCCAGAATTGTTTGGGAACTTGCATAGTAAAGCATAAGGACCTGGCCACGTCGAGGAGATGACGGTTCTTACGCTCTGCTATACCGTTCTGTTGGGGTGTGTAAGCCGTAGTTGTCTGGTGGATAATGCCATGCTGCTGGAAGAATTCAGGAAGAGAATGATTACAAACTCACGTCCATTATCGGAATGAAAAACCTGAATTTGGACATGAAACTGAGTATTGATTAGTTGATGGAACTTAGGAATAACAATACTAACTTCACTTTTGGATTTCATCAGATAAACCCAACACACTCTAGTGCAATCATCAATAAAAGATATAAAATATCGAGCACCCGAAGAAGTAGGAATAGAAAATGGACCCCACACATCAGGATGAATACGAGAAAAAGGACTGACACTTTTATGAAAGCTGGGTGGAAACGAGACACGATGATTTTTTGCATAAATGCAATGTTCACAGCGTAAACTAGAAGCTGAAATGTTAGTAAATAACTTAGGAAATAAGCGTTCTAGATAGATAAACGAAGGATGTCCTAAACGACGATGCCATAAAAGAATTTTTTCTCGATCTAAAACATTGTCTTTTGCTGCTTGAAACCCACAGCCAGATTGAATTTGAGACTGCCCTAGCGTTTCCAAGTAGTAGAGACCTCCTCTCTCCTTACCAATACCAATCGTCTTCTTCGTGAGAAGATCCTGAAAAATACAGTGAGTAGAGAAAAAAATTACATAACAGTTTAACATGTTGGTAATTTGACTGATGGAAAGAAGATTATTAGAGAGGTTAGGAACGTGTAACACAGAAGATAACGGTAAAGTTGAGGAAAGAGAGAGGGAACCAGCCCCTTCAACTGGAGTGATAGACCCGTCCGCAATCTGAACAGAATGACGTGACGGACGTGTAACACATGTAAACTGGGATGACTCACTGGTCATATGATCAGTTGCCCCTGAATCAATTATCCATGGTAATTTAGACATGATAGCAGCAGAAATTTGAATTTATTGTAAGAAGAAAAAAAATACTGAATTGTTGCTGGGGTAGAAGTCTGCTACAGTAATCTCGGTCCTGCTCAAGTGCTTTGATCTGCTCCAGTAGTCTTGAACCGAACTGAATGTGCAGCAGGCTTTTATGGTTTAGAAGTATCAACACCAAGGTCAGTATACCCTTGGTGAAGATGATAGAGATAGAAGGAAAAAAAACCTTTGGTAGAAATGTTTGTGGGAAAGTAAGAGATCAAATCAGATTGTTAGGCTCTGATACCAAGTAGAAATAAGTGCAGAAATTTTCTGATATTTGATTTATCTCCAATGGGAGGTATTTATAGCTATACAAGGGTAGAGATGCAGCTGTACTAACACTAACACAACTGTAAAGATAGCAGCTGTACTAGCAGCTTGGACTAGCACTAACATAGCTGTACAAACAGCTATACTAACACTCACTAACACAGCTGTACAAACACAGCTGTACTAACACTACACATTCTAACAATAACTCTTGTTCAGCCTTATCCCAACTTTATCATTCATTTCAAGCTTCCTTTTAATATATGGGGTTATCTCTCGATAGCACTTCCAAAAACGAGATTTGGTTGGACTGAAGTCATGATTATGGTCAAGCTTAATAGAGTTGACTCGCCAGCTTCCACTCAAGTGTAAACCTGCCCTAATTTGAGCCTTGCAATTATTCTTTATACTTGGATGTGGCTTTAGGGTATTACTTGAATTACTTTTGCAGGTCCCTAAACGAGCACATGCAAGAGTACGTAATATATCTCAACTCCCCATCATCTCCTTTTGTTGATGACCTCTTTATCACTTGGAAGCCAGATTGTTTCCCATATTCTCTATAATATTGAATTAACTCATAAATATTGTCAAACACCATTCCAACCATCGGCTCTTGTATTTTTTTCTTTCACATCTGTTCTATTGTCCATGGCAATCTCATCATCTCCATCATTTTCAATTTTAATCCCATCAGATTCCAGTTCAACAACTTCATCTTCATCAATAACTTCTAAACTTGCAGAAATATTTGAATATTCTTCCATTCCTACATCATATAGGACATGAGCTTATGATACATAAGCGTATAATACCAAAATTTCAATACTACGGTCAATCAATTCATCTAACGACTAAAAAAAAAGAAGAAGAGAGAATTATAAACAAATTAACGTATCAAAAACATTAAACTAAAAAAAGAAACAACATAAGCCAAAAGAGAAAAAGAAAGTTATATCTCAATGGTATACTACAGTCAAGTTATTACAGGTTCTTAAGAAAAGCATGTTTAACTAGTAAAAAAAAAAACTTAATTTGAATACTGATTGAAACAAATAAATTAACGATTCAGGAACCGTGTATGAGAAGAAAGCATTCATCCAAAAAAAAAAACAAGGTAAGCAAAACAAAAAAAAATGTTATAACGAAGGTTTACTAACCTAAAACCGTGGAGGAAGGAGTAGAGCGGAGGAACGGGGTCAGAAGTCCATGGTAAGCACCTCCGATAGGGGGACTGGTGGAGGAAGGGTAAGCTAAATAGAAAAAGAATCTTAACCGTGGAGGAAGGAGTAGAGCGGTGGAATGGCGTCAGAAGTCTGGCGGAGCGGTGACAGAAGTCCGGCGAAGCACTGCGATGGGGATGAGAGGAAGGAGGGAGGGAGAGAGAGAATTTGGGGAGGCAGAGAGACGTGTGAAAAGTGGACGTAGGGTTTAGTTTTTTTTTTTTAAAAAAAAATTAACTAAAGAAAAATATAGAAAATATTATCTCCTTTAAAAAAACACTAATATAATTTTAATGAGGTGGTTGTCCACATCAGCTGCCATGTAAGATGGTATTAAAATGTGGTAGATTTATGTGGTAAGCATAGCTTTATTTTTCATTTTTTTGGGTTTGAAGGATTATTGAAAAAGAGAAATAAATAAAAAATAGAATTCACATAGCAATATTCATTAATTGACATGACCTGACCATATCAATTTGGTGGGTCATCAATTGGCCTTCAAATCGGTCATAATTTTCTCATTGATAAATATCATTAATTCTAGCTGATTGCTTTAATTACTTTCTTAATTTTTAGGGAAAAATTAGGCGGCAACAAATTTTTAGAGGGCCTTTTTTTTTTTTAATCAAATTTTTTAGAGGGTCGAATACATTAAAAAAAAGGATAAAATAAAAAACAAAAAGATAAAGCCTATTGGTACGCATTGGAGCTTGTGACAAGAGATAATATAGTTATTAATTAAAGAACAAGTTTATGTTGTGGTACCCATAAAAAAACAAATTTTAGAGGGTACACTTCATGAAAGAATAAGTTACAACTTTGGTTTTACACAGAAAAAAAACCCTTTAGAACTCTATTCTCTCCCCAAGCTCTCTTTTCCCTCACACCCCTTGCTCAACACTTTGATGCACTTGTGAACACTCTCACAACCCTTGGTGTTTCCCTCCTTGGTGTCTAGACTCTCAAGACCCCAACTCAGCTCCTAACTTGAACTGATTGCTCTCCCTCACGTTCTCCCTTGGTGAGTTAACCTCCTTTGAACACAATAGCTCCCAGCTACTTGACCACCTTGAGATTAACCACACAATGTTTCCAGCTTCTGCCACTACATATTATACAACTTGTTTTCCCTTCTTGTGTTATCTTACTTCACCTCATTACCTACACAAGCCAATGGACAAGAGATAAGATATCAGTTTGTCCTCCACATTCCTTCCTTTAGTCACCACTTAGACTAAATGTCATATCAAGTAGGTAAATAGAATCCCACTCAGCCACACCTCCATTAAACCAGAAAATGGAGAGAAGATTATTCAAAATAAGATAACCAATTAGCTATGAGTGCTCTTCCAACTATCCAGCAGGTAGTCAACCCTCTATCAACTCAGAAGTGACCCATTAAACCTCTGAAATATTGTGGAAAGCGATAGCCCTTGAAAACTTAGTTGAAAACACGTAAGAAAATGTCACAGGCACGACTGGGACGACCGGTCGCCAGTTCCTGCGACCGGTCGCTTTGTAGAAGCTACAGACTTCGAATTTGTGCCAGGGCGACCGGTCGCGGATACCTTGCGACCGGTGGCAGACACCTTGCGACCGGTCGCTCGCTGCGAATTTTCCAGACTTCGACTCTTCTAAAACGACCGGTCGCCAAACCTTGCGACCGGTCGCTACCTCCTTCACTTGCAACCTTAATGTGAGCCAAATTTCCAACAATCTCCACCTTGGCGAACCATTAATCACCCCGTGAACCATTGTTGACCTCTAGAACCTCTTCAACCTCTTAGAAATCGTTCTAGTAATTTCCAAGAACCCCACCATGGCAATACACCTCTTGCCTCAATGCACCTTTGGTGGAAGGTGCTCCACCCAAGCCTAAACTTGAGTAACTTGGACCTCTTGTGCAGAGAAGAGTACCCCCTTGCCAAATTCGTTGCTCCTTGCCTCCTTAGAACCTTGAATCTTGGACTTCCCTTGATATGCAAACCGCATACCAAACCTTTGTTCACTAAATCCCCACTTTGCACTCCTTGCACTTGGATTTAAGAACACATTTCTTTTCATCAATGCATTTCTCCAACTTTCCCGCTTCATGCTCCCTATAGCACTCCGAAACGTGGCTGGAACTTCTTGGTCCATCCATCCAAAACCTAGGGAAGGTTTGATGAATTCCTTGGGCCCGGACCTTGCAATTGATGATGGCTCCACCTCAAGTAGAGCCCCTTTGTGAGTTTGTTGTTGTTGCCCTCCTTCTTCAGCCCTTGTGTCAAGCTCCACCTCAAATGGAGTCCCTTCCATGACCACCTTGGCAAGAAGCTTCTCTTCAACAACATCCTCCCCATCATCCCTTGTCTTGACTTCACCTTTGTGGATTTTCTACTCCACACCTTCTGCACCTTTGAAATCAAACACCTTTGATGATGAGTCGTTAGTCATACAACTTTGACTAACCTTCCTTGCCCAACTTCTCTTAAGCACACTTGCAGCTACATTATGTTGAGCCAGCTCCTTGACTTTAAGACTTGTTGCCTGCTCTTCCTTGGTACAAATCCCTGCACCACCCAAAAGCTTGTATGTGTTGTTTGGTTGAATCTCCCCCCTCATAACCACCACAGAACCTTGTGTGACCATGAGCTTCCCTCCTTTGGCCTTGTAAGAGCAACCTTCTCTATCCAAAGCACCAAGGGAGACTAGATTCGTTCTTAGTGCAGGTACAAACCTTACCTCACTAAGAGTCCAAACTTCACCATCTTGCAACTTGATCTTCACAGTCCCTATGCCCAAAACTTCACATGTAGTTTTGTCTCCCAACATAATCTTGCATGCATCCTTATCCTCATACGTGTCAAACATCAACTTATTTGCACACATATGATATGAGCACCCGGAATCTGAAATCCAACTTGAAGAAGAATTCTTACACGAAGAACTTGCCATGACTTCCCCGTTACTCTCATCCGTAACCATCAAGAGTTCATCACATGTGTCCTCATCACACACATGGGCTGAACTTCCAGCTTTCTTCATCTTCTCTTTCCATACCGGACAATCTCGCCTCCAATGATCCATAGATCCACACTCGAAGCACCCTTCATTGTCCTTGGATTTAGCATTCCTCTCGTTGCTTCTCTTGCCTTCACGCTTGCTTGAACGACTCCTTGCGATCAAACCAGCATCTTGAGAGTTCTCCTCCGAACGTTGAGACATCCTGTGATGCATCATCACATCTTGCACCACCTCCTCAAAATTCAAGGTACTCTTCCCGAACATAAGTGTAGTTCGGAAATGCTTATAAGACGGAGGCAAGGATGTTAGAAACACGAGTGTCTTATCCTCCGTATTATACAACACATCCATTCTCTGCAAGTCAGCAACACATTTATTGAAGCTGCTCAAATGCTCCATTAGATTTCCTTCCTCCGCCATCCGAAGATTTAGGAGTTCCTCCTTGAGGAAGAGCTTGTTGAACATCGACTTCCCTGCAAACATCTCTTCGAGCTTCTCCCATGTTTGCTTCGCTGTGTCCTTCATCACGTTGATGAGCACCTCATCGGAGATGAAGTTCTCGATGGCTCCTCTAGCCAACTCGTCTAGCATACCCCACTCCGCGTCTGTCATGGTTGCTGGCTTCTTCTCTTTGTCTCCCAAGACAACACTGAGATTTTGTTGTGTAAGGGCTGACTTCATCCTCCTTTGCCAAAGCGTGAAGTTCTCCTTCCCTGTGAAAGGTTTCAACTCCACCTTCATGCTGACAGATTATGGTAGCCTCTGATGCATAGAGCTACTTCCACCTTCAGCTTCCTTGTCACTTGCCATCTTCAACACACTAGCAACTTGCTGCTCCAATACACAGCTCTGATACCATTTGTTGTGAAAAAATGGACAAACACTTTCACTCACTCCCCTAATGATCTTGTTGTTGATGGACTTTGTGACACACACAATGATGGATGAATCACACACACACACACACATGAGACAACAACCAAGCACAAAGTGACACAAGAATTTATAGAGGTTCAGCAATTGCCTACATCCTCTTGGTGATCCCCTTGAGAAATTCACTTCATGAAAGAATAAGTTACAACTTTGGTTTTACACAGGGAAAAAACCCCTTTAGAACTCTATTCTCTCCCCAAGCTCTCTTTTCCCTCACACCCCTTGCTCAACACTTTGATGCACTTGTGAACACTCTCACAACCCTTGGTGTTTCCCTCCTTGGTGTCTAGACTCTCAAGACCCCAACTCAGCTCCTAACTTGAACTGATTGCTCTCCCTCACGTTCTCCCTTGGTGAGTTAACCTCCTTTGAACACAATAGCTCCCAGCTACTTGACCACCTTGAGATTAACCACACATTGTTTCCAGCTTCTGCCACTACATATTATACAACTTGTTTTCCCTTCTTGTGTTATCTTACTTCACCCCATTACCTACACAAGCCAATGGACAAGAGATAAGATATCGGCTTGTCCTCCACATTCCTTCCTTTAGTCACCACTTAGACTAAATGTCATATCAAGTAGGTAAATAGAATCCCACTCAGCCACCTCCATTAAACCAGAAAATAGAGAGAAGATTATTCAAAATAAGACAACCAATTAGCTATGAGTGCTCTTCCAACTATCCAGCGGGTAGTCAACCCTCTATCAACTCAGAAGTGACCCATTAAACCTCTGAAATATTGTGGAAAGCGATAGCCCTTGAAAACTTAGTTGAAAACACGTAAGAAAACGTCACAGGCACGACCGGTCGCTTTGTAGAGAAGCTACAGACTTCGAATTTGTGCCAGGGCGACCGGTCGCGGATACCTTGCGACCGGTCGTTGCGACCATTTGGATACCTAGCGACCGGTCGGGGTACCTTGCGACCGGTCGGGATACCCTTGCGACCGGTCGCTCGCTGTGAATTTTCCAGACTTCGACTCTGCCCAAAACGACCGGTCGCCCAAACCTTGCGACCGGTCGCTACCTCCTTCACTTGCAACCTTAATGTGAGCCAAATTTCCAACATGGTATTCATATTCTCTTTGAGCTTAATGGGTTTTTCTTGTAATTGAATCAAAGTACTAAACACACCTAGATTCGGTTATAAGGAAGGCACAAGCATTGTAGCACTAGTACTGCACTTTACGTATATTAGAGAGAATCAATGCGTCTTGAGTCACTAGTACTAGTCTTGATTGTGAACATCTTCATCAACACATTTAGAGTTCATCACTTGAGTATCCATGAACATGGGTGGAATTGTTTACGGTGGATTCCGAAACCCTAGTGTTTGTTACTTAGTACTTTCACGTTTTGATAACTCATATACTCATATCTGCCATTCTCATTTAAATTCAAAGTTCATTTACTTTCATGCATTAGAATTAGGTCACTTGAACCAAATCAAACCCCCCCCCCCCCCCCCCCCAAATTGTGTTGTGTGTGTGTTTGAAACATTGTGTGTTTTCTTATTTGATTTCTGTTTATTTCCGTAACTGTTTTTGACATTTGGTGTGTTGAATCCAACCGTATAAAGAACTTGAAATTTCGACAAACGGTTGGAAAGTTATAGGCAAAACACTGGACAGAGGTCAAAACTGGAAAAACATAGAAATAAATCTGCCAAAAACACGACCTGCGTTACCTGCCAGGTACGACCGGTCGCACATGATAAATGGGTGATAGAAAGTGCTGTTTCTGTTTTTTTCTTTGGTTTCTTGTTTTGTTTCTTTTCTTTTACATTTCTTTACTCATTTTTAGTTTCCAATTTTCATTTGTGCATTTGTGGTGTGTTAAATAAGTGTTCTTTATGTACTCAAATTAGAACTTATAGGAAGCCGACAAGTTCTTCGTGGGATCGAACCCCGTACTTACATAATCTATACCTCAATAGATTCGTGCACTTGTGGGTATTTTTAATTGGTTGTTTGCACATTAATTTGTGTCCTTTTAGGAATACAACAAATTTTGGCGCCGATGCCGGGAACTGGCACGGCTGCTTATCTATTTTGTTTGAGTATGTTTAGAGTGCTTTGTTCGTTTTCGTTTATTGTTTGTTGTTTCATTTTATCTTGATTTGTTTTTGTTTCTTTTTCTTACAGGAATATTTGACGAGTCACCTCCACCATCACCAATGGTGGCCGCAGTTGAAATTGGGGAACTTACTATGCAAGAATACTTCAATAAATTTGTGATGGAGGAAGCAAATGCATTTGGCTCATTTCAGAATGAATTGCCTATGAATGAATATTTCCCATAGACATACAATCTGGAGTGGAGAAATCATTCGAACTTCTGGTGGACCGACAATCCAAATTTTCAACAAGGGCCATATCAACCATATCAAGGCCAACATAATACTTGTCCACCTCTTGATCAACCTCAACATTACAATCCACCACTACTTAGCCAATCTCACCAACAACCTACAGGACAATCTTTGGAAGAACTTGTTGCTTCTATGTCTAGAACCGTAGATTCTATGGTTAGAACCGCAGATACTTTCATGAAGGAGACAAAAGCAGACAATGCCATAGCCAATCTAGAAAATCATGTGGGGCAATGTGCTACAGCTTTGAGTCAAAAGGAAACTGGGATGATGCCTAGAAAATGCTGTTTCTGTTTTTTTCTTTGGTTTCTTGTTTTGTTTCTTTTCTTTTACATTTCTTTACTCATTTTTAGTTTTCAATTTGCATTTGTGCATTTGTGGTGTGTTAAATAAGTGTTCTTTATGTACTCAAATTAGAACTTATAGGAAGCCGACAAGTTCTTCGTGGGATCGACCCCGTACTTACATAATCTATACCTCAATAGATTCGTGCACTTGCGGGTATTTTTAATTGGTTGTTTGCACATTAATTTGTGTCCTTTTAGGAATACAACAATATTCCAAAGGCTCAAGCTCAGGCTCATCATCATGTTCATGATGAAGATTCTAATCACTACCAGTCCCAGATGAAACAAGATGATCTTACTAGAAGAGAAGGTGGTCCAGAATCTGCCGTTGACAGGACTAAATAGAAGGCTTTCCACTTTGTTTTTTTTCCTTTTCTCTTTTATATATTGCGAAATTCCTTGTTCTGCTGCTGGTTTTCTCTTTGTTATGTGTTGGTTGTTGTATGATTTGAGTTGTATAAGTTTTCTTCTTTCTTTTTTCCTCTCCTTGTGTGTATTTGAGAGAGAGAGAGAAAAAGAGGCGACAATTGGAATGGAATATTGGACAAGAACTCAAAATGATTCTACTTCTAGACACAAAAGAAAAGGGAAAAAGCAAAAAAAAAAGTCTTGGCGGTTGAGTCATCTGACCTCTTGACTTGAATAATACAATGAGAAATGATAAAATCCTAATAATTCTTGGAATTGTGTTTTTTTTCTTCACAAAGCGGTATATTACCTGGGGGTCAGATAATATAAGAACTTGTGTGTATATAATATAATGGATTGAGGGATAGTCCTTGTTGATCTAGCTGTGAAGTTGAGCCTTTAATTAACTTTTCATAAAACAAAAAAGCCACACCATACAATTGAAGTATACATGATAAGGAACTGTAATCTTAGGATAAGTACACGTGAGGAATACAAGAGATAAACTAAGCAGGAACATCAGGACTCTCCATATCAGAAGTGGGCATGACTCTCATTACACCCCCACAAGCTGACGGGGGCAGTGTTGCATAGGAAGCTTGGAAACAAGGTAGAGAAACCGAGCAGTGGAAAATCCCTTAGTAAAAACATCAGCCAATTGATCGTGAGTAACACAAGAAACCTGTAACTCACGACGAACAACCTTCTCTCGTACATAATGGAAATCTACTTCAACATGTCCTGTGCCAGAGTGAAAGACTGGAATAGAGGCTAGAGAAATCGCGCTAACATTATCACACCATAGCTGAGGGCATGCGATAGAAAGCCGCAGAATCACGAAAGAAAGAGCGGAACCAGGAAAGAGCGGCTGTGGTTTGAGCAAGTTGTCTGTACTCTGCCTCTGTGCCGGAGCAGGAGACACCTTTATGCTTCTTAGAACTCCAGGACACCAAATTAGGGCCAAGATAAATGCAGTAACCACCAGTGGAGCGGCGATCATCAGGATCACCAGCATAGTCAGGATTTGAATAGGCAGTTAAGCATAATGAACTAGGTTGATAAAACAAACCATGAAAGTGAGTAGTCTTAAGGAAGCGCAAGATACATTTGACGCGATCTAATGAATGGTAATGGGTTGATGTATGAACTTGATTGACAACAAAGGAGATATCTGAACGTGTGATTGTGAGATATTGAAGAGCCCCAACAACACTGCAATATTCCGTAACATCAGGGAGAGGATCACCATCATGAAGACTCAAAGGTTTGGAATTGAGGGCAGGCGTGGGAAGAGGCTTGACACCCAGCATGTTGGTGCGTTTAAGAAGATCCAGCACATATTTAGACTATGTAAGATGAAGACCAGTGGCTGTCCGAGAGGCTTCCAGATCCGGGAAATAATGAAGCTAGCCAAGGTCTTTCATGGAGTGACCCAAATGATGTATGAGTTGAGTAATATGAGATGAATCATTGCCTGTAATTAGAATGTCGTCAACATAAATCAAAAGATAAATGATAGTGGTCCCATGAAAATATGTAAACAAAGAGTAATCCTCCATTGGTGTGGTAAAACCCAAATGCTCTAAATGAGAAGAGAAACAATGAAACCAGGCACGTGGTGCTTGTTTGAGCCCATAAAGTGAACGATTCAATTTGCACACATAGTTGGGAAAGTGAGAATCCACAAAACCAGTGTGGTTGTCACAAGTACACATCTTCGGACAAATAACTGTGCAAAGAAGCATTCTGAACGTCAGTTGACGAATGGGCCAATTATGAATCTTGGGATTTATTTGCTCCTACAGTGGTTGTAACACCCCGAACCCAAAAAATTATAAAGATTCTTGAATTTAATTAAATTTAAATATGAATTTACAATTTTTCCCTCAGGATAGGGGTAATTTGGTCACTTCCAGAATGATTTTGGGACAGTAAGTGGTATTTTTACGTAAATCGTACCGAGATGAGTCCGTAGACATGTAGTGGGCTCGAATCAGAGTTGTAACGAAAAAGTTACGATCAAAATAAGCTCAGTGGGATGATCGTAATTTTTTCGAAGTTGGTGTAATTAAAATCAGATTTCCTTCTTCTTCCTCTCTCCCTCGCGCGGAAACAGCCCCCCCCCTCTCTCTGTCACTATTCATCCGTTTGGTTTTTCCTTCGCCATCTCCTCCACCGGCCACCAAACTTCGTGATATTAGTACCAAAACGTCAAGCTCACTTCCCTCTTCCTATCCCGACTAACCTTAGCCGTTGGAACCAACGGAGCTGGCCGGAAAATGCAAAAATCCGACTGGTTTTGACCCATTTTTTGACATATTTTCTCAAGCTCGTTTCGGGTGATTCCGACGACCAATTTTTGCGAATTTGGTATGCTTTTCTATCCTTTCAATGTGTTCTAGCTGCTGGTTGTGTTATTTAGGAGAAATTTCTGCGTTTTGAAACTGGAATAAGCAATAGAAGTTTTGGCCCGTTTCGGCCTCCGATTCCTAGAACAAAAGTTGCTCCACTCTATGTGATGATCGTGTAGGTATAAGTCTTGACTTGGGCACCCACGCGCTGTTGGCCTGTGGGGTGGAGCGTGGGCCACTTTTTGGCCTGTCTCTTGGTCATAAAATCATCCTCATGTCATCCCAAGCACGATGGTATGCTCTGATATGAATTTGGTTATCGTTGATCGTCAATCGGATATCGCATATTAGGCGTTATCCTGGTTTGCTATGTTCGGACCGTTGGATCGAGTTCATTTCAATGTATGTTGATCTAGGCATTCCTAGGATCGTGTAGGATTTTGCGGATCGTGAATCGGAGCCCAGATGTCCCGATTTAATAACTTAAAATTTGCGTTAAACGATAACCGTCCGAATCGCGAGCGATCCAACCGTCCGAATCCGGACCAAACTTGCAGGACGTGTTTCCTAAACCTTGTGGAACCCATAAGAACTTTCGGATCGTAAAACGAAGATCATGTGTCTCGTGGGCCCCGTTGAGCCAATGTAGAAAGTTTGACCCTCAGCTGACCGTGAGTCTCCCGAAGTAGATTTACCCTTCGCGAAGTACTAGCACGACCGTGTGAACGAGTCTTGACCATTATTTGAGTTATTTTGATTATATTGGGAGTATGAGCTTGTTTATATTATCTTATGGAATTCTTGGTTATTATTTTGATAATGGAAATCAAGGACTAGATGAGTACGGGATACTTGATTTGGTGGGTTGTGAAAGTGAGTCTTGGGCTCGGCAATGATTACTAAGAAGTGAGTGGACTTTGTTCTCAAATAATACTCATTATTTTCAAGGATTGAAAAATATGCATATTGAGTCCTTTGACTTTGAGTTGTTATATGTTTTGGAGTATAAATATAATATGATTACAAGAGTATTGGATTTATTTTCGTATATTTGCGGGATGTGACTATTCTGAATGAATTTGTGCTATTTTTGAGTATGGTTATTTATATTTGGATATGTGTTGATGTACATGGGGTTGTTGGAAAGGGTTTATGAAATATGGATTAGTTGTGGTTTATGTTAGTTTGAGTGCTATTAGCACTACCTTATGTACCTCCCCAGTTATGGAAGTTATGCTTGAGAGTTTATTGTCTATACTATGAATAGATATTTTGGAAAAATTGAATTATGGAAGGGAATATTATTTTTATAATATTTATATAAGGGTTACGAACTCCACCATCATATATACCTTCCATGATCACTATACCCACCCGGGCGTTGGATTTTCCGACGTGTGGGCTTCCTTGGTTACAGATTATGGAATTGATGGATACTTGGAAATTGTAGATATGGTTTGGATATGTTGGAACTTGGAACCCGGGCACCCTTGACGGGGTGTTTCGTAGACCCTTAATTGGGTAGTCTGCGCGCGTAGGACTTGTCACAGGCGTACGAGTCTTGAGGATTCGGTTGTACATGCTGGCTGAGAGTTAGTTCCCCCATATAGTCAATTGAGGATTCTTCCATGTGGACTAGTCAAATGATCCCCGGTTAGATTGTTTTTCCCAATAAATGATGTGCATCATCATATGTACCTCATCTTGGATCCTGATACTTGGAACCAGTGGATATGGATAGTTGGATACATGGATATGTTGGAACCCGGGCACCCTTAACGGGGTGTTACCGTAGACCCTTGACTGGGTAGTCTGCATGCGTAGAACTTGTCACAGGTGTACGAGTCTTGAGGATTCGGCTGTACGTGCTGGCTAAGAGTAAGTTCCCCGGTTGGACGGCTCGTTCATGTGGTCTAGTTAGACGATACCCGGATTGAATTGTTGTCCCTTGGTGCATGATGATGGTGAGAGGTGGGTGTATTTATGTGTATATATATATATTCATTTCTGGGTTGATATTTGTGAGATTATGCTTCATAAGTATGCTGTACATGTATGAATAAGTCGTGGGTTGGAAAGTGATGTTCGAAAACATACGCCTTGGATATATATATATATATATATATATATTTCATTTCTGGGTTGATATTCGTGAGATTATGCTTCATAAGTATGTTGTACATGTATGAATGTTTAAGTCGTGGGTTGGAAAGTGATGTTCGGAAACATACGCATTGGATAGGGTATGGTTACGGGGTTGAACTGACATAACAGAAGGAATTGATAATGTGTTTAGTATGTGTCCTGTCGGATTTGAAGTTGTAGATGAATATGAAATTTATCGTTGGTTCTGCTTTTAATAATCGTATATAATCTGAAATATTGATTTGTCTAGATAAGAACTACATGTGGCTTGATCCCTCACCCAGGGGTACGTAGGTAACCCGGGTCTCATCTAGGTGCAACCGCGAAATAAACTATATTTAAAAGGTTTGACCAATTTTGAGTATATGGATGGAGCTTGATGTGGTTATTGGATTTGAACCCTATTTATTATTACTGTTGGGTTCGGTTTTGAATATGTTGGTACGCCTAAAGCTCGATTTTAAACTTGAGCGAGATTAAATGCTTGTTTATTCCTCAGTTATCACCAAAATGGATTTTAATAAATAGTGTATGTGGTTCTGAGAGGTCTAGATCCATTTCGAATTAACGATTGATTTTAGGTTTGATTATATTGTATAACTGACCCGAGGCCCTTAGAACTGCTGGTGATAGTTCATAGCTGGTAGTTGTTGCGTGCTGAAATTTGGCGGATAATATTATATTGCCCTTTTGCAGGTTGAAATTTGAGAAGTTCTTCTATGTTGATTATAGTAGTATTCGAAAAATTGTTTTGAGTTCACTATTTGCTTTGTTTAATGTATTGATTGACTTAAGAGCATCGTTGGTGGTTCTGTTTCGAATTATTTGAAGGCCGGAGACCTTATACGTAAATTGCATGTTATATACTTGTGCATGCTGCCAGTTGAGTTTTAATTATGTTTTTAGGGTGAAACAATCTGGTAAATGTCCGTGTTTCAAGGGGAGACTGCCAAATTTTCGGCAGAAAGTCTCGTGCCCCTTTTCCTTAATTTGGAAAAGATGCTAAATTTTTAGTAAGTGGGCCCAGCATCGGGGTGATGTCGGAAATTTCCACAGGATTCGTCCTGAGTTCCGAGGAATTCGGGGCGGGTCTTGTTAGTGCTCTCATTTATTGGGGGTGTGGTGGTGGTGTTCTCATTCCCTCACAAGTAATAAATTACTTTTTTTCATTATATAAAAAAATCCTTGCATGTTTGGGACTGTGGGTGGCTCGGCCCAGCCCGATGAGCGGGCTCGAGTCAAGTTCTATGAAACCTTGGCTCGGCCCAATGACGAACACTACTTTTAGACACTTCCCAAATGCATATTGACACAAATTGGACTCCAAGAATTGAACTTTTGAAGAATCACTTTGCAAAACCTGCAGAACACACTTTCTTTCCGAATTGTTTGTAATAAAATGACCACAACTCTCTCCACACACGTTTGAATCACGAATCTCAAAATTCTACATAAAGCTAACATCTTTATATTTCCAACGGGATAAGACTTAACATCTGGTTCGCTCTGAGGAAGTACAGTATATTCCGTCACGTTGGCTGATCCGCACATGACATTCTTGCGAAACATCTTTCAATCCCAAAACTGCTCCTTTTGCATATTTTTTCATCTTTACTCTTCAAACCTAATAAAACACAAAATTAAGTGAAAATGAACTAACTTCACTCAAGAACATAGCAAGAATCTAAGAGAAAGAGAATAAAAATGTATGAAATAATGGTTATATCAATGTCATCTATTTATCAAACACAATATTGGTTTCCATCTTGGTTTGGCACAAATGGTATGGGCCTTATTTCGACCATTGTGAATATCGTTAACAATTGAAAGTTACTGTAAAAAATTTATTTTTCTCAAAGAAAACAAGTTTGTCATGACCAAGCATCAAATTTTATAATATACACATTTGTCACCTAAAGATACACCAGAGCTTGCAAATAAAAGAACAGAACGTGCAGCAAAGCCGAATGTACACTAACTTGTAGAGGCAAGATTCGATCTTGACCGTTATTTTTAACTCGGGGAGTAAGTATTCATCTTGGCCGTTCATTAGGAGAGACTTTGAAGTTTCTTAAACCAATCTGCCCCGTATTGACACAATAATGAAAGAATATATATCAATACGTGGTATTCTTTTCAGATATGCAATCGTACACCAATCTGTCTATAATGATTGGAACATGTGTTATAAGGAACATGTGTTATAGAAACAATGGAACATGCATGTGTTATGAGGAACATGTGTTATAGAAACAATGCAACATGTCTTATAAGGAACATGTGTTATAGAATCTAACATGTGTGTTAGAGAATCTGTCCGCAAGCATTTAAATCCCACCGAACACATTAATAAACCAATAAACAATCCGATCTTGCAACTCTTGTACTATACTATGAGCCACCTAGCTAAAAGAATCTAGCAGCTTTTTTTTGGTCGGAAGAATCTCTGAGCTAGAGCCACCAATCAAAACTACAAGTCTCGTCTTCATAAAATCCCACCGAACTAAACTAATCACTCACAGAAGAAGTTGTTTTCCATATGCAGTAGGCCACAGACTTGGAGTTGTTATATATATATATATATTAATTAAAAGTGGTGACTCTGCATCTTTAAATAGAGGTCTTTATCTGAAAACATCATTATCTGAAGCTCTTGATGTGATTAATTGCAAGTGGACAATATCGCTCAAATTAATATAGTAATAAGTAGAGTATCGTTCCAACAGGGATCAAGTAATCTATTAAATACTAGAGTGATTTATATCTAATTATAATTGAATTAAATGAAAAGAGAATTATGATGATTAAAATCTAATTAAGCAAGCAAAATAAATTGAGATTAAGGAAATAATGTAAAAGATGAAAACAAAGATGATAAAGCACTAGGGCACCGATTTCACCTAGCTAATCCCACCCAAATCCTTCTAGCTTGCTAATTCTAATTACCTAACATGTTGATAATCGTTTTCCCTTACCTCACTAATACTCTCTTCTGAGTTATATTAGTTGTATTCCTTACAGTCAACCCACTCTATTCCTAGTTATGGATTTAGATAGCTAAGAACCCATTAAGATTTGTGGAAAACAATGAAGATTACACAAACCATAACCTAATCTTCCGAGTCGGCTATGTAATTTATGGTACTTGTTATGTGGAAAACAATGAAGATTACACAAACCATAACCTAATCTTCCGAGTCGGCTATGTAATTTATGGTACTTGTTACTAGAAGCTTTTTATTAGGAATCTCCTTCCAGTTTCAACCTAATTCTTCCAATCATGCAATTAGTGGCCAATTAATTGAAAGCATTAAGAACGGTAACAAGCACTCAACATGTATAGATAAATAAAATTAACAATATCAAAGAATTTGAGTATTCATAGCTAGGCTACATCGTAGCCCTAGTAAAGGAATTAGTTCATGAAGGACTTATTGAGAATCTTGATGGTTGATGAAGACATGAAAGGCACCGAATTCTCCAAGTAGAACGCCAAGGTTGCACAAGATTTCTTCGTATTCTCCTTTGGATATTTCGGCTATGAATATGTAGGATGATGGAGGATGGAGGATGATCGATGGGTCCTTTGAACAATGACCTAAACTCCCTATTTATCATACTCCTACAAATCCTACCCTATCTAAGGTAAAATTACAATTATTATAAAAGTAGTATTCCTTCTAAAATAGGGTCTTCTTTATTTCTCCTTGTTTGACTTGATAAGACTTGAAACATCTTGAATTTAGGCAATTTGACAACATTCCTTGCGACAAAAGGAATGACTTGGCTTCTTGACTTGATTAATCTCCAATCTTCATCTTCTTGCCCCTTTTTAGCACACTTTCTCATATTTCACAATTCCTTCACAAATCTCTCAAAACTAATTAAAACAACCAATTTAACCAAGGAAATTAACAAATAGATAAGTAAAGGAGGCATAAAATATATATAAAATATAGGCTTATCAGCTCTCACCCAATTCTACCCCTTTGCGGGGGAGTTCGAATATAATGTTTTAGTCAGCTGCAATGACCATGGGGCTGGATTTATTGAATCCCAGATCAACTGTCCCATATCAAAGATTTTGGAAAACCCCGATTTCGAGATCATCAAACATTTGCTTCCAACTGCAATACAATCCAAACAATCAGAGGCAGGCCATCTTCTACTAGTCCAGGTCAACTTGTTTGAATGTGGTGGAATGGCAGTAGGGATCGGCATTTCGCATAAGGTCGCTGATGCATCGACACTGAGCACATTCATCAAAAGCTGGACTGAAATTGCACTTGGCTTGGGTCCTAAAACTACTAGTGATCAGGTTCTCCGCTTCCTGCAGAATTTGGAGTTGCAGCTACTATATTCCTACCACAAGATGTCTTCAATTCACCCCAACCGATCCTGGAGTTGATTAAAGACAACTGTATAACCAAGAGGTTTGTGTTTGATGCCTCAAAAATTGATGCTCTCTATCTACCGCGCAAATCTCACGGCCTGGAGTTCCGCGCCGAGGGGATATGCGTTGACACGCGGCTTCCTGCTTTTGGGTGCGGTGCGGTTGTGCGCAGGCGTGCCAGCACGGTCTCCGTGCGTCGAGATGTGGTTTGGATGGAAGTGGTGAAATGGTGCGCTTGTTTGGACTTGATTTCTAGTCAAACGATTGTGGCCGAGAGAGGAACTAATCTCGGCCGTCAGGTTCACGGCCTGAGCTACAAGGCCGTTTAGTGGTGGTGTTGATGGTGGGTTTAGGGCGGTTCTCCGCGCGTTGCTCAGTGAGCGACGGTCGTATGATATATGGGGTGAATGAGCGGACAACAAAGATGGTGCTCCGGCGCCTTGAAAATCAAGGGTCGTATGATATATTGATGAATGGATTTTCCTTACAATCTAACACTACTCCTAGGAAAGCAAGTAAAGATATTGCAAGTGTATTACAGGAAAATATAAGTTGCTCCGTGGGACGCTTTGGTTTGGTGTTTGAACCTTTTGAATGTGGTCTTGAGACTTGTATTTATAGGAAGAGTTCCTGGAGGGGTAATCGAGGCTGAAAATCTGCATGGTGGAGCCTGATTAGCGCAAGTGGGTAGTCCAATCGACATTTGGGATCGTGAAGCATGGTGGTGTGACCCCATAAATCCCGGTGAATCTCGGCCGCCCCCTGATCGTGGATTCTGCGCTTCTGGCCGTGGAGACGCATTTATTGCTCTGATGGCTGGTCACCTAATCTCTCAAGCTGCAAGGAGCCTTGTGAGAATGTTTACGTCTAATCACTCTGATCTCTGTCACCAAATCCTGACTCCAGTCACTTCCCACCTTCCCTCGTGCATTAAATGCTTATTCATGGCCAGTGGGTTTGCTGCAATAAACAGAGGCCTTACTTCATTAAATGAAGCATGGGACCCTATTGTCATGTGATGATCTGACTTTAATGCCTCTGGCCGTGATTTCGTTCGGCCTCGGCCTCGGCCCATAATCGAGGCCGAGATGATTATGCCTTAGCAATTTTCCTCTTGTCTTCAAGAAGGCCAAGTATCTTGGTGCAACGCTGCGTTTGAGAAAATGTCAAGGCCGAGAAAGGGGCTCCTTCGGTCAGTTCATGGTCGTGATTTATTAGGCACAAACACTCTCAAGTCCAAAGCTGCCAGTGCCGCAGTGCCAAATCCTACGCGTGTTGAAGTAGTGTCTGTGCTCGTTTGAAAATGCGCGTTGCAAGCATCAAGATCAATCTTGGGTTTTACAAAGCCATCCGCGTGGAATCAAGTGGTGAACATGAGGAAAAGATCAGGGCTTGCCATGGCAGAAGACATATTGGGGAACTTTCTTTCGTTGTTTACAGTAATGACTATGGAAAGTGATGAAGTGGAACTTGAAAGCTTGGTTCATAAGTTGAGGAAGGGCATTGAGGAATATAAAGAAAAGTATGCTGAAGGAGTTAGTGGTGAGGATGTATTTCAAACCATTGAAGGGATTAAGAATCTCATAATGAAGGATAGCATTGAGACATATGGTTGCGTCAGTTGGTGCAGGTTTTCGTTCTACCAAGCCGATTTTGGTTGGGGAAAGCCATCATGGATAAGTTTCTGTCGCATTGAATCCAATAATACAACTTTATTGATGGACATGAGTGATGGCGTCGGCATAGAAGCGTTGTTGAGTTTGGAAGAAGAACACATGGCCATAATTGAACGCAATGAGGACCTGCTTGCATATGCTTCTCTAAATCCGAGTGTCGTTTAATTAGTACCCTCATATGCTTCTTAGAGGGATATGCTGTTGTCGATCTTTGATGATATCTCTCATAATCGTTTAGATGTGTTTCAATTCAATAATGCTACTTAGACACATAAGATTGACCACATTAGCTTTTCCCCTTATGTGGCAGCTGACGTGGTCATGCCGTGTCAATTAAAGTATTGCAATGTGAATTCTATTTTTATTTATTTCTCTTTTTTCAATAATCCTTAAATCCCAAAAAAAAAAATTAAAAATAAAAACAACCCTACCATCCTTGTCTGTAGCCTGACGTTGGTTCGATTATCTTTCTAACGTCTCCACCCTCCCTTCCTCCATCAAATCTACCCAACCCCCATCTTCCATGTCATTGCTAAGACCTGGAGTTTCCTTAAGAGCACTTCCACCAATTTGCCATGGCAAGGGCTGTTACTATTCACATGAATAGTGGCAGTCATTGCAAAAGGTTGTGGTGTTTTCACCCATTGCCATGGCAACCACTATTCACATGAGATATGAGGAGAGGAATTTGTATAGAGTTTTGGTGTGACAAAGTATTTATTAAAAACAAAATTCTGAAATTCTTAATATTTTTTTAGATTTGTTTAATTTTTTTTTAATTGCTGACATCAACAAACCCAAGCTAGAGGTCAAGCTCGTTAGCCTGCAGGCTGGCCCGGTTGCGTGGGTCCCAAGCTTGCCCTGGCAAGCGTGGCCCGCTGGAAGCACTTCCCTGGGCTTGGGCCCTCTCCTGCCCAGGCTTCATTCGACGGGTGGAAACGCTCTAATAAAATTGAAATTGGGTTGAACAATTCGGATGTTTACTTGTCTACTCTTCTCCAAAAGCAAAGAAGTTGAAGATTGAGACCAGCTCTTAGTTTTGTTTCTTGAATCTACAATTCTTTGTAAAATATGATTAGCGTAATTAGTTGGATCCATCATTTGTTGGTGGGTACCTGGGTGCTCTAGTGTCAACTCTGTTGTGAATCAATACTAACTCACTTCCCCTTAGGACCTTGTTGTTGATGAACTTTGTGACAAACTCAAAGATGGATGAGTCTTACACACACACAGAAATTTAACCAAAATAGAAATGACACAAGTGTTTATAGAGGTTCAGCAAATTGCCTACTTCCTCTTTGGTGATCTCCTTGAGAACTTTCACTAATGAAGATAGGTTACAACTTTGGTTTACAAGGAAGGAAACCCCCTTAGAACACTACCCTCACAATCTGTTTCTCTCACACCCTTGCTCAACACCTTGACACACTTAGAGAACTCTCTTGCTCTCCCATTGGTATTTTCTGAACTTACAAGTTTCAGCTTGTTTTCAACTCTCTCTACTTTGCACCAACTTATGCACTTAACAACTTAATGTTCTCTTGCTTCCTCTTCCCTCTTATATAAGCCTTTGGACTCCAAGATAAGGCATCATTAAGTTCTGCACGTTCTAGCTTTAGTTGTCCAACTTTAGACACCTGTTATGGCAGCTCACAAAGCAAAATGATCAATGGTTGCTAGCTGCCATCAATCTCTTGAACCAAGAGAGAAATCACTCATTGAAGCAAGTTATCAATTTGCCAAAGAGTTCTCCCAACTTTCCAGCTGCTATGCCACCTTCTAATATCTCAGATTTGATCAGAAATATCCTTGCAAGTCGATAGGAAGTGGTAGCACACCAAGGAAGACTTGAAAACGCGTAGAAAACTGAAACAGCATTTTCTGGGCGACCGTCGCCCCAGATCCTGCGACCGGTCGCTTTCCACAGATTCGTTTTAGCTTCAGGATCGTCTGGGCGACCGGTCGCTCCATACTGGCGACCGGTCGCTTTTCAGATTCATTTTTGCTTCAGATTTCACTGGGCGACCGGTCGCTCACAAACTTGCGACCGGTCGCTGGTCTTTATTTTCTTTTGTATCTTTTAATTGAGCCATTTTCTCAACAATCTCCACCATGGCGAGCTTAAAACTCCTTGTGGACATCATTGCTTTTCCAGGACATCTTTAATTTCTTGAGAATCGTCCGAGTAACTCTCAAGAACTCCACCTCAATCTTTAGCATGAAACAAGATTGAGCAAGTCCAAACAATGCTTGAACTTTGCAGCTGTGACTGGCTTTGTTAGATAGTCTGAAGCGTTCTCCGTCGTATGAACCTTCTCTATCACGATGTCTCCATCATTCACCCAATCCCTTACCCGGTGGTATCGTACATCAATGTGTTTAGACCTTCCATGAAATAGTTGATTCTTCACTAGGTAGATTGCACTTTGACTATCACTTTGAATCACCACCAAGTCTTGGGCCATTCCGAATTCCTTAGCCAATCTCTTCAGCCATACCGCTTCCTTCGAAGCTTCCGTGAGCGCCATATACTCCGCCTCTCTGTTGTAGACAAGGCACTAACCGATTGTAACACCGCTCTCCAACTAATCGGTCCTCCACCACAAATGAAGACATATCCCGTGGTGGATCTCCTCTTGTCTAGATCCCCTGCATAATCAGAATCTACATACCCTGACACACATGCATTACCTTGTTGTTTTTCAAACAATATCCCAAGCCTCCTTGTGCCCTTCAAGTACCTGAGAATCCACTTCGCTGCTGTCCAAGTCGGGGCGTGTGCAAACCATTGCATACATAAGACACCCTACCAAGCTTGCATATGGAATTTTGCTCATTTCTTCCTTCTCATCATCCGTAGAAGGACATTCCTATGCACTTAATTTGAAATGCTCCGCCAAAGGAGTAGACACGGGCTTGCAATCCATCATATTGAATTTTTCAAGTACTTTGGAAATGTACTTACTTTGTGACAGCCATAGCTTGCCTGCGTTTCTGTCTCTCCTTATCTCCATTCCTAGGATCTTTTGTGCAGAGCCTAGATCCTTCATGTCAAACTCCCTTCCAAGCAATGTCTTCAATTCCTGGATTTTTGACATATCTCTACATGCAATTAGCATGTCATCAACATGAAGAAGTAAAAGGATGAAGTTACCATCCTTAAATGCATGACTGTATACACAGCAATCTGATTCACATCTTCTATATCCAATCTTCATCATGAAAGAATCGAAGCACTTATTCCACTGCCTTGGAGATTGCTTCAGCCCGTATAAAGACTTCTTCAACCTGCAAACCAGATTTTCCTTGTTTGCTTCAATGAACCCTTGAGGTTGGCTCATGTAGATGTCTTCTTCTAAGTCTCCATGGAGGAAAGCAGTCTTCACATCCATTTGCTCCACCTCAATGTTCTCTTGGGCTACTATGGAGAGAAGTAGCCGTATAGAAGTATGTTTCACCACCGGTGAGAAGATTTCATCATAATCAACTCCCTCCTTTTGCAAGTATCCTTTGGCCACCAATCGAGCTTTGAACATGGTGGCTCCCTTCTCATGCATTTCTTCTTTCTTCCTAAACACCCATTTGCAGCCAATAACCTTGCGATCTTTGGGTTTAGGAACTAACTCCCAAACTGAGTTTTGGTGTAGAGATTCCATCTCTTGCATCATAGCTTCCATCCAACTTTCCCGCTCCTCATTTTCAATAGCTTCTTGGAACGTGGTTGGTTCTTCTTCACTAGCATTTAGGGCATAGTGAAGTGAGTCCGAATCCCATCCAAACCTTTGAGGTGGTTTGATGGTTCTCTTGGGCCTGGACCGAGCTATAGATGATGGCTCCACCACTTCTTGAGCATCTTCTTCTTCTTGAGTTTGTTGTTGATATTGCCCAGCTTCTTCCTCCTCAATGTCAGACTCCTCCTCCTCCTAAACGTCTTCAGTTGGCTGTTTCTGTGAAGTCTTCCTTGACACCTTCTTGAGTGGAACTTCAATGGTTGTTTCTCTCCCAACAACATCCTCCTTTGCTTCTGAATTCTTGACTTTGTTCATAGGCATGGTCTTCTCATCAAACACAACATCTCTGCTGAGTATCTTCTTGTGGTTCACTGGATCCCAAAGCTTGTAGCCCTTCACACCGCTCTCGAAGCCGATGAAAATGCATTCAAGAGACTTAGGCTTCAACTTGGATCTTTCATCACTAGGAATAAGTGCAAATGCACTGCATCCAAACACTTTAAGATTAGTAAAATCTATTGATTTATTTGACCATACCTCCTCTGCACATTTGAACTCAAGATTTCTTGAAGGTGATCGGTTAACCAAATAGGCAGCGTGGTTAACTGACTCCGCCCAAAATGATTCGGGCAATCCTGCATGAATCCTCATACATCTCTCACGCTCCATGAGAGTTCTATTCATCCTTTCCGCAGCTCCATTTTGTTGGGGCGTCTTCTTCACGGTAAAGTGCCTCTTAATGCCTTCGTTTCTGCAAAACTCAAGGAACTTGTTTTCTTTATATTCACCTCCATTGTCACTCCTTAGGATCTTGATCTTTCTTCCGGTTAGGTTCTCCACTTCCGCCTTCCACTCCTTGAATTTGGTGAAGACCTCAGATTTCTCCTTCATGAAGTAGACCCAAACCTTCCTGGAAAAATCATCCAGGAAAGTCACGAAATAGCGAGCTCCACCCTTTGATTTAACCGGTGATGGCCCCCATACGTCCGTGTGAATATAATCTAGCACCCCTGTGCTTCCTTCCTCTTTGTCTCGCAGCTTGAAAGATATCTTTGATTGCTTTCCCATGGTACAATATTTGCAGAACTCCAGCTTGCAGCTTTGAACACCTTTCAACAGTTTTCTCTTGTGTAGTTCCTGCATGCCTCTTTCACTCATGTGCCCTAGCCTTAAATGCCAAAGCTGAGTCTCATCCTCTGAGTCCTTGCTTGTGGACACAGCTGCTCTACCTGTTATTGTAGTACCACACAATCTATATAGACAATTAGGTTGAACCTCTCCCTTCATAACCACAAGTGAACCTTTTGAGATTATGAGTTTCCCTCCATTAGCCTTAATAGAATAACCATTCTTATCAAGAGTTCCAAGGGAAATAAGATTCTTATGCAACTTTGGAATATGTCTTACCATTCCAAACGTCCTAACAGTCCCATCATGCATCTTTATCTTGATTGTACCGGTGCCTATGACTCTACAAACCGAGCCATTCCCCATCACAACTTCGCCACCTTCTTCTTTCTCATATGTGTCAAACCACTCCTTGTTTGAGCACATATGGTATGAGCACCCGAAATTCAAAATCCAATCGGAAGAGAAACACCTTGAAGAATTAGCATATGTATTAGTATTAACCTTGCCATTAACACATAAAAGCTCACCATCACTTTCCGTGACTTCCTCAGCTGTGTTTGCTGCATTCTTCCCTTTGTTCTTCTTCTCTTTCCATATGGGGCAATTCCTTTTCCAGTGCTCCTTTGACCCACACTCGAAACAACCTTCTTTCGCCTTGGATTTTGATCTTCCTTTGTTGCCTTTCTTGCCATCACGCCTCTTTGAACGACCCCTCTCATTGGTCTTAGCAAATAGACCTTCACCTTGAGAGTTTTCTCCAGAACGTTGAGCCATCCTATGGTGCGTCATGATGTCTTGCAGCACAGGCTCAAAATCCAGAGTGACCTTCCCGAACATAAGAGTGGTACGGAAGTGTTTATAGGACGGAGGTAAGGATGTTAGCAACATAAGTGCTTTATCCTCCGTACTATAAATAACTTCTATTCTTTGCAAATCAGCAATACATCTATTGAAACGACTTAAATGTTCCATTAGATTACCTCATTCTTCCATCTTCAGATTTAGGACTTCTTCCTTTAGGAAGAGCTTGTTGGACAGGGACTTCCCCGCAAACATCTCTTCGAGCTTCTCCCATGTTTGCTTTGCCGTATCCTTTAACACGTTGATGAGCACATCATCGGAGAGGTAGTTTTCGATGGCTCCTCTAGCTAACTCGTCAAGTACACTTCACTCCTCATCTTTCATGTCTGCTGGCTTCTTTTCCTTGCCAACTAACACAACATGGAGGTGTTGTTGTGTAAGTGCTGACCTCATCCTTCGTTGCCAAAGGGTGAAGTTCTCCTTCCCTGTGAAAGGTTTTAGCTCCACCTTCATGCTTGCTGCCTGTGGTTGCTTCACATGTTGTGAACTGCTACCACTCTAAACTTCTTGTTCACTTGCCATCTTCAACACACTAGCACTTCAAAAGAAAGACTAGCACAGCTGCCAAAACACAGCTCTGATACCACTTGTTGTGAATCAATACTAACTCACTTCCCCTTAGGACCTTGTTGTTGATGAACTTTGTGACAAACTCAAAGATGGATGAGTCTTACACACACACACAGAAATTTAACCAAAATAGAAATGACACAAGTGTTTATAAAGGTTCAGCAAATTGCCTACTTCCTCTTTGGTGATCTCCTTGAGAACTTTCACTAATGAAGATAGGTTACAACTTTGGTTTACAAGGAAGGAAACCCCCTTAGAACACTACCCTCACAATCTGTTTCTCTCACACCCTTGCTCAACACCTTGACACACTTAGAGAACTCTCTTGCTCTCCCCTTGGTATTTTCTGAACTTACAAGTTTCAGCTTGTTTTCAACTCTCTCTACTTTGCACCAACTTATGCACTTAACAACTTAATGTTCTCTTGCTTCCTCTTCCCTCTTATATAAGCCTTTGGACTCCAAGATAAGGCATCATTAAGTTCTGCACGTTCTAGCTTTAGTTGTCCAACTTTAGACACCTGTTATGGCAGCTCACAAAGCAAAATGATCAATGGTTGCTAGCTGCCATCAATCTCTTGAACCAAGAGAGAAATCACTCATTGAAGCAAGTTATCAATTTGCCAAAGAGTTCTCCCAACTTTCCAGCTGCTATGCCACCTTCTAATATCTCAGATTTGATCAGAAATATCCTTGCAAGTCGATAGGAAGTGGTAGCACACCAAGGAAGACTTGAAAACGCGTAGAAAACTGAAACAGCATTTCTGGGCGACGTCGCCCAGACCTGGCGACCGTCGCTTTCCACAGATTCGTTTTTAGCTTCAGGATCGTCTGGGCGACCGGTCGCTCGATACTGGCGACCGGTCGCTTTTCAGATTCATTTTTGCTTCAGATTTTCACTGGGCGACCGGTCGCTCACAACTTGCGACCGGTCACTGGTCTTTATTTTCTTTTGTATCTTTTAATTGAGCCATTTTCTCAACAAACTCAATATGATTATTCTTGAATTAACAAGATCGTCTCCAACTTATTATCTTCACTGGCTTATATATGCTTAGCTTTGACGAGTACCTTCCATGTGTGTAATGTCGCTTTTCTCTTCTACTCCATGTTCTAGTTATGGTGCTCTGTTGTTTTCTTTTCGTCTCCAACAATGGATGATGGGGATTGATATATTTGATGGAGGAAGAGAGGGCTGGAGATGTTAGGAAGAGTAGAGAACCAACGTGAGGCTCCAGACCAGCGACGCCTAGGGTTACTTTTTATTTTTCATTTTTTTGGGTTTGAAGGAATATTGAAAAAGTGAAATAAATAAAAAATAGAATCCACGTGGCAATATTTATTAATTGACATGGCATGACCATATCACTTTAGTCGGTCATCAATTGGCCTTCAAATCGATCAACACGCCGAGAAGCAAATCACCGGTGTGATCGATCACTTGTTCATGTCTCGCGCACTGGAGCTGTCCTGACAAAACCGATCGATCTCCCATGACCTGGCGGTCGATCGCTTTCTTGCCGAGAACACTCCTTCCTTTCTCCCTTCGCATCCTTAAGGTGAGCCAAACTTCACCACCATTATATCAATAGCATATAGCCCACATAGTCTTGATATGGCATAAATAAAGTATCAATATTCTGTTGATATTGTCGATTTGCTTCAGTAACAATTCTAGTTTAGAGTTTTTCCCAATATATTTCGACAACACTTATGTGAGGGGAAGTGCTGTAATCTTGGTTATTATATTAAAGTGGACGCCAATACTCATAACTGAGCATTCATAGAGTCTTGAATATGAAATTTCTTATGTCGGTAAGGCTGTTAATTTCTAACAATCATGATGTCAGATCTGGGATGCCTACAACGTGAAGGCTCAGACTTTTAAAACTGCCATAGAAGCTGCTTGCTTACTCCTCAGAATTGATGACATTGTAAGGCCCAGTTTGGGATTGCTGTCACTTTTAAAAAAAGTTGCTTCTGCTGTGCTTTGAAAATAATTAGCTGTAAAATAAAGCAGCTTCATGTTTGGTAAACAATATTTTTAAAGTGCTGTTAGTACAAAAAGCAGTGTAAAAAACGTTTGGTAAATTTTAATATAAAATTGTTATAACTGTGAATAATGACTAAAATAGACATGATGTTAAAAGTGTTATGTGCTAATCATGTGGTGGTAGTTGTAGTGATGGAGTGGAGGTGGTGGTGGTGATGAAGGTAGAGTTGGTGGTGGTGGGGATGGCGGTTGTGGAGGTGGTGGTGGATTTGGAGGTTTTGGAGGAGGTGGTGCTGGAGGAGGTGGTGCTGAAGGTGGTGGAGGAGGTGGTGGAGGTGGTGGATGAGGTGGTGGTGGCGGAGGATGAGGAGGATGAGGATGTGGTGGTGGTGGTGGTGGCGGTGGTGGATGAGGAGGAGGAGGATGTGGTGGTGCAAGTGGTGGCGGTGGTTATGGAGGTAGTGAATGTGGTGGTGCAAGTGGTGGAGTTGGATGTGGAAGTGGAGGTGGTGTCATTTTTTAAAATGAATGATGGTATTTTGGGAATTAAAAAAATTCATTAAATGTTCATCTTTGCTTCTTTTGAAAGCAGCTTTGAAAAGCAACCCAGAGCCTGCTTTTAAAAGCCTGTCAAAAGGCCATTGCTTTTAAAATAATCAGGATATTTTCTTTTTACCAAATACCTTAAATTGCTTAACTTTAAAGTGAAGCTGGTTTTTGGCCAAAAAAAGCAATCCCAAACGGGGCCTAAGTGGGATCAAGAAGAAGCAGCCTCCTGGTGCCAAAGCTCCTTCCAACCCTCAAGTTGAGACAGAAGGCGATGCCGATAATGAGCAAATAATTTTCGAGTGAGTATCGAGAGCACGTGGGTTTCTTGGTGTGAATGAGGTTTTGCTTTAAAGAAAGAAAAAAAGGAGCATTATAAGTTTGATGAGGATATTTATAATGTCACTTTAACTTGGTAGTATGTGTTTTTGTCTCTCTTCTTTCTTTCTCAATCCAGGAGGGTTGGGAAAGAAGAGATGTTTTCTTAATGGAGAATGCTATGTTAGTTTGACATGTAATCTATGTATCGAACACAATTTTTTGTTTCCTTATTTGCTTGGCACAAATGGGATGGGGGTTTATTTCGACCATTGTGAATGACTATTAACAATTGAAAGTTATTGACAAAAATGTACTTTTCTCAAAGAAAACAAAAGTTTGTCTTCTTGACCAAGCATCAAAATTCATGATAAGCCATATTGTGGCACCTAAAGATACACCAGAGCTTGCAAATAAAAGAACAGAACGTGCAGCAAGCCCAATGTAAACTAACTTGTAGAGGCAAGATTCAATCTTGACCGTTATGTTTAACTCGGGGTGTAAGCATTCATCTTGGCCATTCATTAGGAGAGAGTTTGAAGTTCAGCTTTATACTTGTCACCCTCATCTTAAACCAATCTGCCCTGTAGTGATACAGTAATGAAAGAATATCAATACGTGGTATTCTTTTCAGATCTGCAATCTTACACCAATCTGTCTATATGTGACATTAAAAATCAAAATTGAGGGGCTAACCTTGCCGTTCTTCACGACATTGGAGTTTTGGTGGCGTCCTTTACGACAGCTGCGTCCAGTGGCGGACGCAGGATTATGTCGTCATGGGGTCATAGTGTAAAGTTTCGAAATTTTGTAAAAAAGAAAATAACACTATAAAACATAAAGATAGTACTTTCACCTAATCCAAAAAGAACATGATTTGCAGGAAGGACTCACCTAATCCATATGTAAGAGAGAACAGGTTGGAGGTGAGCCAATAACAGAAAAGTGCCTGCAAAGACATGGGATTCAACAAAGCAATATAAAAGATCCTGGACATACCCTACTCCTACACATTAAATTCAGCAAATTCACAAACCTTGGGGAAACTCATCATTACAGGAATTGAAATGGCCGCAAGGATTCTAGAATAGTTTTTCATAGTTTGGGCAATGGGATTCCCTTCAAGACCCTCCTGCATGTTGCACTAAGGAAACAGCAGAAATCACATAACTGCTCACTCTTTGGAAAGCATCATAGCAATAAGACAACAAGGTAAAAAGCATCTGACAGAAATATCCACCCACAATCAATCCAAAAAAAAAAAACTCTCTTAATTAAAAACCCAAGAGAAATTAAATACCATATATGCAAGCTAAATAAGTAACAAAAATCCTACCTCTACTGGAATCAAGAATGTCAACGATGTCAGAACTGGAAGGATGAGCAAGCTATCTGGAGTAGTGAGATCAGTAAACCAAAGAGCTCCACCACTTTGAAAAGAAGGAACCTTCTCAGCCATGTTTCTAACCTGCATTTACAAGAGTCAGAAAATGAAACACAACTTGAAATTTGGAAAGTCGTGAAAATAATCATCATTATTTTAATTAAATCAAATCGTAGTCCTCTTTTTTCTATCTTTCTTTCATTTTGTTTGCAAACCAACCATTACTAAGAACTTTTTTGCAATTTTTTAAAAAAAAGTCGTCTTAACTTTTTAATTGGTTATCGTCATAGAAAACACATTTATGTATCACAGGAAAAAAGTCGTATTAATTCCTGATTGATTAATTTCTCTCTGTTTTAAATCCATCAATTATAAAGACTAACCTAATCCAAATAATAATATCAATCAATATCAAAATATCAAACAAATTCTAATTCATAAAGAAAATCAATCAATTAATATAAATTCTAATCCAAATAAGAAAATCAATCAATATCATGACATACCACACCAATAAATTATAATTCATGAAAGATATATCAATTTCCTTAAAATTATCCAAAGCCCAAAATAATATATGTAACATTATAACTCACTTGATTTGATGAGAAGCGATGGCAGCGGCGGCAAGAGGTGGTTGGTGGCGACGGTGGCGGCGTTTAGTGGTTGGTGGGAGGTTGGAGATTAGTTAGGTTTTTAGAAGAGAGGGAATTTTGAAAAAAAAAAATTAGGTTTTGGGATGAACTGAAATGCAGCGCTGCTGGGAATTAGAATCGGGTAGATAGGGGCTGCTGATGGGGTTTTGTATTTTTTTTTAACCTGGCTTCAAAACGACGTCGTTTTGAGCCAGGTTTTTTAAAAAAAAATTAACACGCCTGGACCAAAACGACGTCGTTTTGGCCAGGCGGTTTTAAAAAAAAAACAGAACTCGCGCGCGCGGGCAGGCTTCTTCTTCTTCCTCTGCTGGGCCTTTCGTCGAGCACTTGGTGTGCGCCATGGGGTCGCACACCAGCCAGCCATGGGGTCGCACCAGTCCTTCTCCACTACATTTCCCAGCTTCCATGGGGTCTTCTGACCCCATTTGTCCCTCTGTGCGTCCGCCACCGGCTGCGTCCTTCACGACATTAGGTTAGTGAGGGTAATTTAGGAAGAAGTGATGAGTGTAGAGAATAATTTTAGATTTCACTAAAATTTTATGGGGGTGTAAAGAGTGTGTGAGGTCAAAAGAGAGGATTGTAGGGTTCAAATAAAATGACCCTAAATTCAAATCAAATATGATAATTAATGTCCTACAAATCAATAACTTACCAATTTTACAAATTCATAATTTACCTTATATTTATGTTTTAGGGGTATAATTGGAATAAAAAAAATAATTAAATAAAATGTAAACATCAATAAATCAAAAAGGCATGTAATTTTATGTGGCGCAAAAGTCAAAGGACTTGGATCAACAACAACTTCTACGTGGATTGCACCTAACATCTCTCATAAGAATTGGACTTATGCCAAATTTTTTATATTTTTAACTCGAAGCATTCATCTTGGCCATTCATTAAGAGAGAGTTTGAAGTTCAGCCATATACTTGTCACACTCATCTTAAACCAATCGGCCGGTATTGTCATAAAAAACTTATGACTTAACGTTTCAAGGCTTACGCCTCGTTTTACTGAATAAAAAATATGTCACCACTATGCCTCGCCTTTCAAAACACTGGTATTGCTCTCTTATTCCCTTCTACATCACAATATTCAAGTTTGTTGGCCGATTGATATTTTTGGGAAAACCTGTCAAATAGGACTTTTACTGTAACATTGTTCTCAAATGGATCCACGATGTGGATATCATCTTGATATGGTGTCAATACGAATCTATCTTTATCTGCAATCTTACAGCAAAAGGCAATTGCAGATCTATCTATGTCCTGAGAGAATCTGTCCGCAAGTATTTAAAGCCTTGCTAAACAAATCTCTCGATTTTTTCTTTTTTTGGGTCTGAAGTATCTCTCACCTTAAGAACGGCAGGGATCATTTTGATGTGTGGAGGGTAATCTTAAGGACCATTAGTGTCACAAAAAAAGTTATGGATGAAAAGTGATAATTTCACAAACCTCATAAACCATTTGTGATATATATATATATATATATATATATATATATATATAAAGCCTTATTTGTATTATTGGTGCCATTTGCCTTCTTTCGGGATTAATATGTGATAAGTATGATACATGTACTAGTGTTCTAATGTCAAATAATCTTAGATAATTTAAATATAGGGTAAATGGCCAAATACCTCCCTGGACTATTTCGAACTTCGAAATGTCCACCCTAATTAATTTTTCAGTCAATTTAGCCATCATATTAAATTTATTCACCAATTTCGCCCCTGTCATTAGCTTTTTCATAATTCCATCCAAATGCCAGTCAAAAACACCACGTGAATGGCACGTACAGCTGACACCTTCTTCTCCACTTCCTCTGCACTCACAAACCCTTCTTTTGACTGAACTGGATCCCCATCTGTTGTGAATTAATACTAACTCACTTCCCCTTAGGACCTTGTTGTTGATGAACTTTGTGACAAACTCAATGATGGATGAGTCTTACACACACACAGAAATTTAACCAAAATAGAAATGACACAAGTGTTTATAGAGGTTCAGCAAATTGCCTACTTCCTCTTTGGTGATCTCCTTGAGAACTTTCACTAATGAAGATAGGTTACAACTTTGGTTTACAAAGAAGGAAACCCCCTTAGAACACTACCCTCACAATCTGTTTCTCTCTCACCCTTGCTCAACACCTTGACACACTTAGAGAACTCTCTTGCTCTCCCCTTGGTATTTTCTGAACTTACAAGTTTCCAGCTTTTCTACAACTCTCTATACTTTGCACAAACTTATGCACTTAACAACTTAATGTTTTCTTGCTTCCTCTTCCCTCTTATATAAGCCTTTGGACTCCAAGATAAGGTATCATTAAGTTCTGCACGTTCTAGCTTTAGTTATCCAACTTTAGACACCTGTTATGGCAGCTCACAAAGCAAGTGATCAATGGTTGCTAGCTGCCATCAATCTCTTGAACCAAGAGAGAAAACACTCATGAAACAAGTTATCAATTTGCCAATGTGTTCTCCCAACTTTCCAGCTGCTATGCCACCTTCTAATATCTCAGATTTTGATCAGAAATATCCTTGCAAGTCGATTGGAAGTGGTAGCACACCAAGGAAGACTTGAAAACGCGTAGGAATTTGAAACAGCATCGTCCGGGGGCGACCGTCGCCAGGACAGGCGACCGGTCGCTTTTCCAGAGATTCGTTTTTAGCTTCAGCATCTTCTGGGCGACCGGTCGCAGGGACTAGGCGACCGTCGCTTTTCCACAGAGTCGATTTTGGCTTCAGACTTCGATTTTGCCTGAAACCGACCGCCGTCCACAACCTTGAACCGGTCGCTGGTCTTTGCTTTTGTATCTTTAATTGAGCCATTTTTCTCAACAATCTCCACCATTGCGAGATTAAAACTCCTTGTGGACATTATTGATTTTCCAGGACATCTTTAATTTCTTGAGAATCGTCCGGATAACTCTCAAGAACTCCACCTCAATCTTAGCATGGAACAAGATTGAGCAAGCCCAAACAATGCTTGAACTTTGCTGCCTGACTGGCTTTGTTAGACAATCTGAAGCGTTCTCCTTTGTATGAACCTTCTTTATCATGACGTCTCCATCATTCACCCAATCCCTTACCCGGTGGTATCGGACATCAATGTGTTTAGACCTTCCATGAAATACTTGATTCTTCACTAGGTAGATTGCACTTTGACTATCACTTTGAATCACCACCAAGTCTTGGGCTATCCCGAATTCCTTAGCCAATCTCTTCAGCCATACCGCTTCCTTCGAAGCTTCCGTGAGCGCCATATACTCCGCCTCTGTTGTAGACAAGGCACTAACCGATTGTAACACCACTCTCCAACTAATCGGTCCTCCACCACAAACGAAGACGTATCCAGTGGTGGATCTTCTCTTGTCTAGATCCCCTCCATAATCAGAATCTACATACCCTGACACACATGCATTACCTTGTTGTTTTTCAAACAAGATCCCAAGTCTCCTTGTGCCCTTCAAGTACCTGAGAATCCACTTCGCTGCTGTCCAATGAAGTCTGCCCGGATTCGCCATGTATCTTGATACCACACTTACGGCTTGAGCTAAGTCGGGGAGTGTGCAAACCATTGCATACATGAGACACCCTACCAAGCTTGCATATGGAACTTTGCTCATTTCTTCCTTCTCATCATCTGTAGAACGACATTCATGTGCACTTAATTTGAAATGCTCCGCCAAAGGAGTAGACACGGGCTTGCAATCCATCATATTGAATTTTTCAAGTACTTTGGAAATGTACTTACTTTGTGATAGCCATAGCTTGCCTGCGTTTTTGTCTCTCCTTATCTCCATTCCTAGGATCTTTTGTGCAGAGCCAAGATCCTTCATGTCAAACTCCCTTCCAAGCAATGTCTTCAATTCCTGGATTTTTGACATATCTTTACATGCAATTAGCATGTCATCAACATAAAGAAGTAAAAGGATGAAGTTACCATCCTTGAATGCATGACTGTAAACACAGCAATCTAATTCACATCTTCTATATCCAATCTTCATCATGAAAGAATCGAAGCACTTATTGCAATGCCTTGGAGATTGCTTTAGCCCGTATAAAGACTTCTTCAACCTGCAAAACAGATTTTCCTTATTTGCTTCAATGAACCCTTGAGGTTGGCTCATGTAGATATCTTCCTCCAAGTCTCCATGGAGGAAAGCAGTCTTCACATCCATTTGCTCCACCTCAATGTCCTCTTGGGCTACTATGGAGAGAAGTAGCCGTATAGAAGTATGTTTCACCACCGGTGAGAAGATTTCATCATAATCAACTCCCTCCTTTTGCAAGTATCCCTTGGCCACCAATCGAGCTTTGAACATGGTGGCTCCCTTCTCATGCATTTCTTCTTTCTTCCTAAACACCCACTTGCAGCCAATAACCTTGCGATCTTTGGGTTTAGGAACTAACTCCCAAACTGAGTTTTGGTGTAGAGATTCCATCTCTTGCATCATAGCTTCCATCCAACTTTCCCGCTCCTCATTCTCAACAGCTTCTTGGAACGTGGTTGGTTCTTCTTCACTTGCATTTAGGGCATAGTGAACTGAGTCCGTGTCCCATCCAAACCTTTGAGGTGGTTTGATGGTTCTCTTGGGCCTGGACCGAGCTATAGATGATGGCTCCACCACTTCTTGAGCATCTTCTTCTTCTTGAGTTTGTTGTTGATTTTGCCCAGCTTCTTCCTCCTCAATGTCAGACTCCTCCTCCTCCTGAACGTCTTCAGTTGGCTATTCCTGTGAAGTCTTCCTTGACACCTTCTTGAGTGGAACTTCGATGGTTGTTTCTCTCCCAACAACATCCTCCTTTGCTTCTGAATTCTTAACTTTGTTCATAGGCATGGTCTTCTCATCAAACACAACATCTCTGCTAAGTATCTTCTTGTGGTTCACTGGATCCCATAGCTTGTAACCCTTCACACCGCTCTCGAAGCCGATGAAAATGCATTCAAGAGACTTAGGCTTCAACTTGGATCTTTCATCACTAGGAATAAGTGCAAATGCACTGCATCCAAACACTTTAAGATTAGAAAAATCTATTGACTTATTTGACCATACCTCCTCTGCACATTTGAACTCAAGATTTCTTGAAGGCGATCGGTTAACCAAATAGGCAGCGTGGTTAACTGACTCCGCCCAAAATGATTCAGGCAATCCTGCATGAATTCTCATACATCTCTCACGCTCCATGAGAGTTCTATTCATCCTTTCCGCGGCTCCATTTTGTTGGGGCGTCTTCTTCATGGTAAAGTGCCTCTTAATGCCTTCGTTTCTGCAAAACTCAAGGAATTTGTTGTCCTTATATTCACCACCATTGTCACTCCTTAGGATCTTGATCTTTCTTCCGGTTAGGTTCTCCACTTCCGCCTTCCAATCTTTGAATTTGGTGAAGACCTCAGATTTCTCCTTCATGAAGTAGACCCAAACCTTTCTGGAAAAATCATCCAAGAAAGTCACGAAATAGCGAGCTCCACCTTTTGATTTAACCGGTGATGGCCCCCATACATCTGAGTGAATATAATCTAGCACTCCTGTGCTACCTTCCTCTTTATCTCGCAGCTTGAAAGCTATCTTCGATTGCTTTCCCATGGTACAAAATTTGCAGAACTCCAACTTGCAGCTTTGAACACCTTTCAACAATTTTCTTTTGTGTAGTTCCTGCATGCCTCTCTCACTCATGTGCCCTAGCCTCAAATGCCAAAGCTGAGTTTCATCATCCGAGTCCTTGCTTGTGGACACAGCTGCTCCACCTGTTATTGTTGTACCACACAATCTATATAGACAATTAGGTTGAACTTCTCCCTTCATAACCACAAGTGAACCTTTTGAGATTATGATTTTCCCTCCATTAGCCTTAACAGAATAACCATTCTTATCAAGAGTTCCAAGGGAAATAAGATTCTTACGCAACTTTGGAATATGCCTTACCATTCCAAGCGTCCTAACAGTCCCATCATGCATCTTTATCTTGATTGTACCGGTGCCTATGACTCTACAAACCGAGCCATTCCCCATTATAACTTCGCCACCTTCTTCTTTCTCATATGTGTCAAACCACTCCTTGTTTGAGCACATATGGTATGAGCACCCGGAATCCAAAATCCAATCCGAAGAGAAACACCTTGAAGAATTAGCATATGTATTAGTATTAACATTGCCATTAACACATAAAAGCTCACCATCACTTTCCGTGACTTCCTCAGCTGTGTTTGCTGCATTCTTCCCTTTGTTCTTCTTCTCTTTCCATATGGGGCAATTTCTTTTCCAGTGCTCTTTTGACCCACACTCGAAACAACCATCTTTCGCCTTGGATTTTGATCTTCCTTTGTTGCCTTTCTTGCCTTCACGCCTCTTTGAACGACCCCTATCTTCGGTCTTAGCAAATAGACCTTCACCTTGAGAGTTTTCTCCAGAACGTTGAGCCATCCTATGGTGCGTCATGATGTCTTGCAGCACAGGCTCGAAATCCAGAGTGACCTTCCCGAACATAAGAGTGGTTCGGAAGTGTTTATAGGACGGAGGTAAGGATGTTAGCAACATAAGTGCCTTATCCTCCGTACTATAAATAACTTCCATTCTTTGCAAATCAGCAACACATCTATTGAAACTACTTAAATGTTCCATTAGATTACCTCCTTCTTCCTTCTTCAGATTTAGGAGTTCTTCCTTTAGGAAGAGCTTTTTGGACAGCGACTTCCCTGCAAATATCTCTTCGAGCTTCTCCCATGTTTGCTTCGCGGTATCCTTCAACACGTTGATGAGCACATCATCGGAGAGGTAGTTTTTGATGGCTCCTCTAGCTAACTCGTCAAGTACGCCACACTCCTCATCTTTCATGTCTGCTGGCTTCTTTTCCTTGCCAACTAACACAACATGGAGGTGTTGTTGTGTAAGAGCTGACCTCATCCTTCGTTGCCAAAGAGTGAAGTTCTCCTTCCCTGTGAAAGGCTTTAGCTCCACCTTCATGCTTGTTGCCTGTGGTTGCTTCACATGTTGTGAACTGCTACCACTCTCAACTTCTTGTTCACTTGCCATCTTCAACACACTAGCACTCCAAAAGAAAGACTAGCACAGCTGCCAAAACACAGCTCTGATACCACTTGTTGTGAATTAATACTAACTCACTTCCCCTTAGGACCTTGTTGTTGATGAACTTTGTGACCAACTTAATGATGGATGAGTCTTACACACACACAGAAATTTAACCAAGAAAGAAATGACACAAGTGTTTATAGAGGTTCAGCAAATTGCCTACTTCCTCTTTGGTGATCTCCTTGAGAACTTTCACTAATGAAGATAGGTTACAAACTTTGGTTTACAAAGAAAGGAAACCCCCTTAGAACACTACCCTCACAATCTGTTTCTCTCTCACCCTTGCTCAACACCTTGATACACTTAGAGAACTCTCTTGCTCTCCCCTTGGTATTTTCTGAACTTACAAGTTTTCAGCTTCTCTATACTTTGCACAAACTTATGCACTTAACAACTTAATGTTCTCTTGTTTCCTCTTCCCTCTTATATAGGCCTTGGGACTCCAAGATCAGATATCATTAAGTTATACACGTTCATGCTTTAGTTATCTCACTTTAGACACCTGTTCTTGGCAGCTCATAAAGCAAGGGACAAAGGATGCTAGCTGCCATCAATCTCTTGAACCAAGAGAGAAAACACTCATGAAACAAGTTATCAATTTGCCAATGTGTTCTCCCAACTTTCCAGCTGCTATGCCACCTTCTAATATCTCAGATTTGATCAGAAATATCCTTGCAAGTCGATAGGAAGTGGTAGCACACCAAGGAAGACTTGAAAACGCGTAGGAATTTGAAACAGGCATCGTCTGGGCGACCGGTCGCTTTGTCACAGAATCAATTTTCGCTCCAGGCTTCGACCGGGCGACCGGTCGCTTGTAACTTGCGACCGGTCGCTTTGGCATAGAGTCGAAAAACCAATTCAGACTTTGCATTTTGCTGAAACCGACCGGTCGCCACAACCTTGACGGGTAAGGTCGCTGGTTTTTAATATTTTTGTATCTTTTTAATTGAGCCATTTTTCTCAACAGCTAGCTGCCATCAATCTCTTGAAGCAAGAGAGAAAACACTCATGAAACAAGTTATCAATTTGCCAATGTGTTCTCCCAACTTTCCAGCTGCTATGCCACCTTCTAATATCTCAGATTTGATCAGAAATATCCTTGCAAGTCGATTGGAAGTGGTAGCACACCAAGGAAGACTTGAAAACGCGTAGGAATTTGAAACAGCATCGTGCCGGGCGACCGGTCGCCAGGACAGGCGACCGGTCGCTTTTCCAGAGATTCGTTTTTAGCTTCAGCATCTTCTGGCGACCGGTCGCCAGGACTAGGCGACAGGTCCCTTTTCCACAGAGTCGATTTTGGCTTCAGACTTCGATTTTGCCTGAAACCGACCGGTCGAGGGCGACCGGTCGCTGGTCTTTGCTTTTGTATCTTTAATTGAGCCATTTTTTCTCAACACCATCTTCATCTCCTCCACCAAAACAGAGCACTTAAACTTAAAGCCCTTAACCTCCAATCCAAAAATGCACACAAAACAAATATAACAATTTGAAAGCAAAAACTAAGCAGAATCAATGAAACCCAAAAATAAAATTCAAACCCTTTTGGCGTCTCTAGAAACGCCATAGCCACTGTAATACATCTGACCCACCAATGTGGTAATGTTATAGGTAAATAGAATCTAACAATTCTTTACAGCTAACTCTGGTGTGAATTTAAAAAGAAAAAAATAGCAATGCAAACTCTGTTTGGAGAATATGAACTTAAGGAAGCACACAGGGTTGGAGAATTCCCAAATTATATTGACTTTGTACCAGAGTTCAGAATTTAAGGACAACTACACGACTCCACAGACTCTCCGACTAAAAAAAAAAAACTATGGGACTTAAAAAAGACACTATTCAACAAAAAGAAAGAAAAAGACACCACAGGAGCACCTTCCTCCCATAAACCAGACACTTCACTACGTTCAAATACCCAAAATGTCATTCACAAATCCTGGAACCACCGTTTCACACAGTCTGAGATCACCCGGGCCAGCAGAACCCGGTTTTGGCCCTCGGAGCTCTCCATCTTCAGCTTAATTTGCTCTGGGTCGACCCGAAAGCTCTCCGATTTCGGTGCTTATGGGGGCGCAATTCAGACTTGCGAGACTTGCTTGGTGCGTCTGGGCCTGCCTGGGAGCTTGTTCGCAGAGACAACTCTGGTGAACTCTTGGAATCTGGTGGCTAAAGGAAATGCCTTTCCCATGAACAATAAAAGCAAGCAGACTTTTTTTTTGGTGGGGTTTTTTATTGAATGGATTTGGAAATGGAAAATAAGGCAAGGCAATTGGTTTGTTATCGAGTTTTCATGGTTTGGATTTTGGGTGTTTCTGGGATCTGAAACTACACCAGACTTTCAGATTTGTGCAAGGTAGGTGATAGCTTGGTGTTTCTGGGTTCTTGTTGATCTTCGTGTGATTTTGGAAGACAAACAACAAAGTTGTTAAAAGGACGAGATTACCCTCAGCAGACGACTCACGTGCCCCTCACGTGGTTTTTTTGAATAGGGTAGGAGTGAAATTGGCGATTAAATTTAATACGAATGCTAAATTGGCTGGAAAAATATTCCAGGGTGGACATTTCGACAGTCGAAATAGTCCAGGGAGTTTTCGGCCATTTACCCTTAAATATATTTATGTTGTTAGCCTATGAATTAGAATTATTAATTGTTGATTGTTTACCTTATGTACAAAACATGAATATTCGCCCAAATGTGTTTACAAAACATAAATATTCGGCAATATAAACATGACAAGAAAATATTACTTAACACCTATTATTTATACTTTATAATGAAAGGGGGGAAATGGAGATATGTTCAGGCAAGTTCATGCCAGAAAATTAACTTGGTAGTGCTATAATGTAACCTTTCTTATCAAGTTCATGACATTCTTGAAATACAGATATTTAGCTAGGTGTCAACGTAATACCAAAAATGAGGAACACATGTGTTATAGAAACAATGGAACATGTGTTATAAGGAACATGTGTTATAGCGACAATGGAACATGTGTTAAACAATGGAACATGTGTAATAGAAATCTATCAGGTTATATCCTGAGAGAATCTTTCCTCAAGCATTTAAATCCTACCTAACACATTAATAAACCAATGAACAATCCCATCTAGCAACTCTTGTACTATATGAGAGCCTTTAAATCCTAGACAAAAGAATCTGTCAGCGTTTTTTTTTTTGGTCGGAAGAATCTCTGAGCTAGAGCCACCAATCAAATCTACAAGTCTCGTCTTCATAAAATCCCACCCAACTAAACTAAGAAGTTGGCATACTATACTAATTTATGTTGTTATTCCTTGCAAATCCTTTCTTTTGCCTATAAAGAGCAGTAAGATGGCCACAGACTTGATATAGCCTATAGCAAACGGTCATATTGGTTTGGAGCTAGATATAGCCTATAGCAAACAAAGTAAGATGGCCACAGACTTGATCAAGGTTGAAATCATTGAGAGGCAAACAGTCAGACCATCATCCCCAACTCCTCATTCCTCGAGAACCATACAGCTCTCTGTTTTGGATCAGATGGTTCTTAGTCACGTTTACTTCCCAACGCTTCTCTTCTATGCCGCCAACAATAATATTACTGGTTCAGGAGGTGTAGCTACTTCTACAGACATTGCGGCCATGAGGATGAAGGAGAGAGATTATTGTCAGCATCTAATTCGGTCATTAGCTAAAACTCTCACTCACTTCTACCCTTTAGCAGGAAGATTGAGTAAAGGCTATGACATGATCCAATGCACTGATGATGGAGCTGAGTTCGTGACGGCCCGAGTCAAATGTTCCTTATCGCAGATTTTTGAACATCCAGATCCCGAGATGCTAACAGGGCTCGTCCCAGCAATTGGTCAACCTAACGGTGATGGTGATGGTGATGGTGTTTCCACGAGGCTCCCGTTGCTTGCTGTGCAAGCCAACTTGTTCGAGTGTGGAGGAATAGCAATAGGGTTGAATTTTTCACATAAGGTTGTTGATGGCATCACTGCTAGCGCCTTCATCAGTTGTTGGGCCAAAACAGCCCTTGATGATTGTGACGATGATCAGGTACCCTTCATGGTCCCAAAATTTGATGCTGCGTCTTATTTTCCACCACTAGATTTCTTAAACTCGCCACAGCCACCATCAGCCGAGCTGGTGGGCATCATTAAACACGACAAGTGCATAACAAAGAGATTTGTATTTGATGCCTCAGAGATTGCCACCCTCCAATCAAATTTGGCCAGCGCATTGTCACCTCATGCACCGACACGTGTCCTTGTAGTTTCAGCACTCATTTGGAAATGTGCAATGGAAGCATCATCCAAATCATCAAACATACCACCATCTTCGTTCCTACTAACTATGGACTTGCGTAGATGGTTTGAGCCACCCTTGCCACAAAACTTGGCTGGGAACGTTGTTGGTATTTTAGTAGTCACAGCAACAGCATCATTAAAAGGTCAAGAAGAGAGTGATGAGACAATAGATCTAAAAGACTTGGTTGCCAAACTCAGTAAAGGTATTGCACAACAGAAAGAAACTTATCCTACTAAACTACCATTTGATTCTAATGAGGCATGGCGGAGGGCTCAAGAATATGAAAAATTGAGAGGGAATGTTGACATGTACCATTTATGCTCTGGAATTTGGTGTAGGTTTCCTTTTTATGAAGCCGATTTTGGATGGGGAAAGCCGACATGGATGAGCATTCCTAGTATTGGTTGTAAGGATGTGTTTTATCTGATTGATAAAAGAGATGGCAAGGGAATAGAAGCATTGTTGAGTTTGAGTGAAGAAATCATGGAGCATTTTGAAAGCAATCCGGAGCTTCTTAAATATGCTTCTGTAAATCCAAGGGTCATGTAGCACTAGTCGGAGTTTGGTCGAGTTTTGTGTCGTGAGAATAATTATTTTCATTGCGCTAGCTGTGAGAATAATCACTTTCAATTGTTTGGTGAGAAGATGGTTATTGAATTTGTTGTCTTCATGAAAAGAAATATCATCAAATCAATATATATTGCTCATATTATTATGCCTCATTGGTTGTGAGAAAACTAAAGGTCTTACTGATAAAAGACAAAAAAATCTATAATTGTTGTATAATAAACGAATGGTGCTGGACTATAAAGGGTGCTGATAAAGTAAATGAGACACAATATTTAACGAGGTTTGACAAGTTGTGCCTACGTCCCCAGAAGAGCATCAATACTAACCTTTTCACTATATAAAATAATACAAGTACAAAGCCATAAAAGTGTCGAATATGTCACATCCCGGGATCAGCTCCGCCATAACACGATATTGTCCGCTTTGGGCCACCCTCTCTGCCCTCACGATTTTGTTTCTATGAGCGAGCAACTTCTCAGTGGGTCACCCATCCTGGGATTGCTCTAGCCCCAACTTGCTCTCTAGTTTAGGGAGTCATAAATGCTATAACTCTTTTTTAATTGGTCCATCTCTATTAAAAAATAATTAACATTAATTAAAGGTTTGAAATACTCATTAAAGCAGCATTAAATTATAGGGAGTCACTAGCAGTCCTTTCTCTTTCCTCAGATTTAGGAGCTCCTAGAGATCTCCCTATTTTATGAGGTGGATAGGGAGTATGGTTGGAGTTGTATTTTCCCAAAGAGTAATGCTATTTAAACACACAACATTGACCACTTTAACTGACCACCTTATGTGGCAATTGATGTGTCATGTCAAGTCAATTAATGAATGTTGTCATGTCAATTAAAAAACCCTAGCATTCCTAGTAAGTGGACTCATGGCAACATTCATTAATTGACATGGCATGACACATCAATTGCCATATAAAGTGGTCAGCTAAGGTGGTCAATGTTGTGTGTCTAAATAGCATTACTCTTTTCCAAATCCTCATTAAAAAATTTCTAAAGATGTAGTTTATGGAACCCATTGTGGATGCTCTAACACAGTAATAAACCATCAAATAAGTTGGTATCATTAAAAGTAAGTCTCTCTCGTCTCCCACCTAACACATTAATAAACCAATAAACAATCCCATCTAGCAACTTTTGTAAATCCTAGCTAAAAGAATCTGCAGCTTTTTTTGGGTCGGAAGAATCTCTGAGCTAGAGCCACCAATCAAAACTACAAGTCTCGTCTTCATAAAATCCCACCTAACTAAACTAATCACTCACAAGTAAGACTCTCTCAATCGTTTTCATTAAATCCCACCTAACACATTTATGTTGTTTGCCTATAAAGAGCAGTGAGATGGCCACAGGCTTGATAGAGCCTACAGCAAACAGTCATATTAGTTTCGAGCGAGATATAGCCTATAGCGAACAAAGTAAGATGACCACAGACTTGATCAAGGTTGAAATCATTGAGAGGCAAACAGTCAAACCATCATCCCCAACTCCTCATCCCTTGAGAACCCTACAGCTCTCTGTTTTGGATCAGATGCTTCCAAGTCACGTTTACTTCCCAACACTTCTCTTCTTTGCCGCCAACAATAATATTACTGGTTCAGGAGATGGAGCTACTTCTACAGACATGGAGGCCATGAGGATGAAGGAGAGAGATTATTTTCAGCATCTAATTCGGTCATTAGCCAAAACTCTCACTCACTTCTACCCCTTAGCAGGAAGATTGAGTAAAGGCCATGACATCGTCCAATGCACTGATGATGGAGCTGAGTTCGTGACGGCCCGAGTTAAATGTTCCTTGTCGCAGATTTTTGAAAGTCCAGATCCCGATATGCTAACAGGGCTCGTCCCAGCAATTGGTCAACCCGATGGTGATGGTGATGGTGATGGTGATGCCACGAGGCTCCCGTTGCTTGCTGTGCAAGCCAACTTGTTCGAGTGTGGAGGAATGGCAATAGGGTTGAATTTTTCACATAGGGTTGTTGATGGAACCACATCTAGCGCCCTCATCAGTTGTTGGGCCAAAACAGCACTTGATGATGGTCACACTGATCAGGCACCCTTCATGGTCCCAAAATTTGATGCTGCGTCTTATTTTCCACCACTAGATTTCTTAAACTCATCACAGCCATCACCACCCAAGCTGGTGGACATCAAGTACATAACAAAGAGGTTTGTGTTTGATGCCTCAAAAATTGCCACCCTCCAATCACATTTGGCCAGCGCATTGGCACCTCATGCACCGACTCGTGTCCTCGTAGTTTCAGCACTCATTTGGAAATGTGCTATGGAAGCATCATCCAAATCATCAAACATACCATTGGGGTCAAGACCATCTTCGTTCAAAATGGCTATGGACTTGCGTAGACGGTTTGAGCCACCCTTCCCACAAAACTTGGGTGGGAACGTTGTTGCTAATTTAGTAGTCATCGCTACACCATCGTTATTAAAAGGTCAAGAAGAGAGTGACGATGAGACGATAGATCTAAAAGACTTGGTTACCAAACTCAGGAAAGGGCTTGAACAGCAGAAAGAAACTTATCCTACAAAACTACCATTTGATTCTATTAAGGCATGGCAATGGGATCAAGAATGTCAAAAGTTGACAGGGAATGTTGACATGTACCATTTATGCCCTGGAAGTTGGTGTAGGTTTGCTTTTTATGAAGCTGATTTCGGATGGGGAAAGCCGGCGTGGGTGAGCATTCCTAGTATTGGGCATAAGAATTTGGTTATTTTGATTGATAAAAGAGATGGCAAGGGAATAGAAGCAATGTTGAGTGTGAGTGAAGAAATCATGGAGCATTTTGAAAGCAACCCGGAGCTGCTTAAATATGCTTCTGTTAATTCAAGGGTCATGTAGCACTAAGTGCTAATTAAGGAAGGTCTGAGTTTAGTTTAATTGGTATTGTTGTGATTCTGTTGTGAGGATAATCAATTTCAATTCTATTGTGAGAATAATCAGTTTCAATTCTATTGTCAGAATAATCAGTTTCAATTCTATTGTGAGAATAGTATTCCAAAAAGTATTAAAGTCATGTTTAGTTTAATTAGTATTGTTGTAACGTGAGAATAATCATTTTCACCTGATATGCAATCTTTGGAAAATACATTTTTTTTTTCGTGGCCAAGGATTAGTCTATATAGTATACGTCTAGCTTTTTATCCTAGCCATTTGTTCTAAAGTTTGGGACATCAAAGGTTGATCCTAACCGTTAGTATTTTCAACTTAGAGAGCATAAGGATTGATCTTGGCCATCCTTCCAATAAGAGAGAAGAGGGTTTCAACTTTCAAAGGTGAAGTGATGTAGAACATATGGCCGAGTTGATCGAGGAACAGCTGGACAGGCACATACGTCGTCGCGCGCAGTAAAGCCCAATCTATGCAAGTATGGGCCCCGAGCGTTATGAAGGCAAAACAAATTCATATGGAGACAGACATCAAAACAAGACCACACGTGAAGTTTAAGGCCCCGTTTGGTAGGCCGAATTGTTATGCGCAAACACTCCAAGATCTTGTCATTGATGGACTACACAAATACTACACATAAGCACGCAAAGATAAAGCACACTTACCAACCCAAAAGTAAACACACACACAAAGAACACAAGAATTTATAGAGATTCGGCGTTGTGCCTATATATGTCCTCTTCGGTGATCCCCGAGAAATTCACTAGTATGAAAAAACCTCTTGGGTTACAATGAAAAACCCCATTTGCGCTCTCACAAATCCGAGCTCTCTTCTCTCTCACCCTGGCTCAAACCTAATTTGAAGCCCTTGTTTTCTCTCTTGCACTTATTAGAGAAAACCCTAGCACTAAAATACCTATTTATAGACCATAGGACTTTAGTACAATCATACAATGAATAGGAAACTTAAAACTCCTCAAAACCCAAGGAAAAACTATCCTAAACCGTCAAGGATCCACGCTGGATTCGCGTCGTTCGCTCGAGCAGCTGCAAGAGTAAAAGGGATGATACTTCATGTAAATTCAACAATTAAATAGGAGATTATTGTTTTCAAGTTGTTAATTCTTGAGATAATTTGTCATTTTTTAAGATTACGTGAAACAAAAACATGTATTTAATATTACCTGTATAGGAGACCCTATAATTATTTTGATGCCATTAAATGAAATTTTAGTTCAATTTACTTGAAAACTTTGGGAATTATTAGGCCAACCGATTTGGGAATTATTTGACCTAATTAGGAGTTACCTAAATTAATTGGGAGGTTATTTGATTTAACTGGGATGTATCTGAAGAACCTTACATCAACCTCGCCAAATCAGGGAATAATTCCTTTCCATCTATGAAATTATTCGTCTGAAACCCTAGCCTCCGAGGCTCCTATAAATACTTGGCTACGCACAAGGGTTGAGGTACGTCTAAATTCCTACTAAAACTCTGTAGAAATTATCCCTTACAAACCCTAGTCGCCATACTCTTTCTCTCTCTCACACAAGGCTCCGCCCACCCGGTTTTCCTTCAAACACCCAACCTAACTTAGGCATCGGAGGGCCTTTGGCCAACACCCCCCAAGTGTGGTTCTTTACTCCGATTTGTTTTGCAGGGAGAAAGAGAAGAGAAGAAGATGAAGGAATCTTAGGCGAATATTCTTGTGGGACGAAAATCGCTCCCACAGGAGTCCATTTGCATTTGGAAGTAAAAACTTAGACAGTAACTAATCGTAGTCGAAGTTGTGTTGTGAGACTCCTGTTGTCATGTTTCCTTGCATAAAAACATCTTATGTCTATTGCCTCATTGTAATTTTATTGCAGATATATCTTATGTCTATTACGTTGTGCAGGACCCGCCCTCTAATTTCTCGAAACCCGAGACGAATCCTGTGAATTCCCGACATCACCCGATGTCAGGCCCACTCACTGAGACTATATCCTCTTTTCGCAAAAGGAATTAAAGACACAAGATTTCCTACCGAAATTTCGCAGAGTCTCCCCTGTAAATTGAACATTTCCCAAATTTCAACCTGCACAAAATTCACATTTAACAATACCAACCGGCAACATGCACAATATAGTCTCATGCAAATCACATAATAGGCCTCCAGCCTTCAGATAGTTCAAAACAGAACCAACAATGTTTTCAAATCAATTAATACATAACCCATGAAAGTAATGACCTCAAACAACTTCACCAATACCACAGAAATTCGTTCAACCGGATTCAAATCCAACAATTACCTCAGAATCCAATCACATACACAGAATCGATCAAACCTTTTAAACACACTAATACTTCGTAGCTGCACCTGGTGAGACCCCAGGCTGCCTACGTACCCTTGGACAAGGGATCAAGCCACACGTAGTTCTCATCATCAATGGCCTCAACTCCGATAATATACCAATATTCAAAGTAGAACCAATAAATACATTTCAGATTTATCACCATCCAAATTTCAACAAAACAAAATGAACACATTCTCAAACTCTTCCTTTATATCAAATCAACCCTGCAACCATACCCTATCCAAGGCGTATGTACATGGAACACATCATCAAATTATTCCTTTTATAACAGTTCAATCCCGCAACCATACCCTTTCCAAGGCGTATGGTGCCAAACAACACTGCCCAAATCCAGGGCTTATACGTTTGTGCATGTACAGGCTCACAAATCTCAAACCATAATCGATACCACATATACGTATATGTAATATAATAACACCCACCTCTCACCATCATCATGTACCAGGGGAGAACAATCCAACAGGGGATTGTTGACTAGCTCACAATTATCAGCCCTCAAACGGACTATGTGGCTAGGGACGAGCCGTCCAACTGGGGGACTAACTCTCAGCCAGCACGTACGGACGAAGAATCAAGACCCGTACGCCTGAAAACAGCCCTACGGCCGCAGGCTACCCAATTAAGGGTTCCATCATATCCAGACCATATCCACAATTTCCATGTATCAGGATCCAAGGGGAGGTACATGTGATGTTGCACATCATGTACCTGGGGAAACAATCCAACAGGGGATTGTTGACTAGCTCACAATTATCAGCCCTCAAACGGACTATGTGGCTAGGGACGAGCCGTCCAACTGGGGGACTAACTCTCAGCCAGCACGTACGGACGAAGAAGATCAAGACCCGTACGCCTGAAAACAGCCCTACGCGCAGACTACCCAAATAAGGGTCTACAGCGACACCCGTTAAGGTATGCCCCGGGTTCCGTCATATCTAGACCCTATCACAATTTCCATATCCATATATCAATTTCCATGTATCCCAGTGTTCATATCCACTGTTTCCAAAAATCATAATCCAAGGGGGGAGGTACGTATGATGGTGGAGTTCGTAATCCTCATATAAATATTATAAAGTAATATCCTCTTCCTTAATTCAATTTTCCCACAATAACTATTCATAGTATAGCTAATAAAATTCTCAAACATATTCTATATCCAGGGGTATCCTGGGTAGTTCAAATTGCACTCTAACTAACATTTCAATCTCACATCTCTCCTCATCTCACAACCACATCCCAAGTACCCCACACAAAATCTACAAAGATAGCATTTTCTCAAATATTATAAAAATGATTCAAAATGCTCGAATATGTCAAAACCCAAATGTATATCACAAATACTTCATAACATATTGAATCCATTAATCAAATATATAATATATTTCAATAAACCATTAAAACAAGTATGCATAAAATTTCATCACAAACCGAAAAAAATAATCTCAATGACCCTCAAAATCAACATAAAACAAAAGACGGTCAAGACTCATCCAAAAGGGTTGTTCTAGTACCCCTCGAAGAGTGAAACCACCTCGAAAGACTCACGGTCAACCGAAGGTCAAACCGTCCTAACTTGGTCAACCAGCCCGTGGGCCCCACGACCTCCGTTTTATGATCCGAACTTCCCTATGGGTTCCACAAGGTTTAATAAACATATCCTTCAAGTTAGGTCCGAATTCGGACGGTCGGATCACTCACGATCTCACGATTTTGACGGTTATGGAAAACACAAACTTTAAGTTATTGAATTCGGAACATTCGGGGCTCCGATTCCCGATTCGCGAATTCCTACACGATCCTAGGAATACCTAAATCAACATATATTAAATGGGAAGCGATCCAACGGTTCTAACATATTGAACCCGGAAATCACACAATATGTAAAAATCCGTTCGGGTTCAAACGTTATCTCGAATTGAGATTCGTAAAATTCTACGCGCTCGTGACAACCAGGGGATCATTTTAGGATAAAAAAATCTCTCTGCTACAGTGCCCACGAGCCGCCACCTGCCGGCGCGTGGGTGTCCAAAGCGATAACCACTCGCCGGAAAAACTTAACATCTTGACTTCAAATTCCTACCTTAGCTAATACACCTAATTTGGAATCACTTTTGTTCTTGGTTGAAAGCCAGAAAATGGCCGGAAGTGGCCGGAAATTCCACTTGAAAACCGGCTGTAACTTAAGGTTCGAATTCAAGTTTCAAAAACTAAAAATTAGCTAAAACCTATCCATCAGCCAGCTAGAGCTCGAAAATCAGTCGAGAAAACATACCTCACTTGACGGAATTGGCCGTCGGAAATCGCCGGAAATTCGCCGGAAAACCGCACCCTTTTCTAAGCTTCGAATTGAGCTCATCGCCAACGAATCAAATCGGGTTTTGGGTGGGTTTTACAGAGGAGAACAAGGGGAACATTTTTCGTGAAGGTGGCATGGCCAACCGGTGCAAGACGACAGCGTATGGAGGCTTGGAAGTCGAACAGTCACTGTAGCAGCAACAGTGACTGTGTCTAAATTGCAGGGGGAGGAGCTGGGTCTGTTCGCACGGGAGGGAGAGAAGGAAGGAGAAGAAGAAAGAAGTAGCAACAGTGACTGTGTCGAATTCCATTTATGTCCCTTTTGTTTTCAGACTTTTCCTCTTTTGTTACAAATCAGAATTGGGCATGCCGCATGTCTACGAACTCGTATCGACGAGCTCTACGCAACGGTACCACTCATTTTCCCAAATTCCTTCCCGAACTTAAAATGACCTTTTTGCCCCTTTTTATATTAAATAATATTTTAAATTTTCAAAAAAACTTAATTAATTCAAATCATTTTATTTTATTGTTTACTCCAATTTATTTCCTCTTAATTTAATTCTTTTACTTGTTTTTAGGACCGAGTTGTTACACGTTGATCCGCTTCTGTATTGTGTAGTTATTGCATTATTATTGCACTATTTTGTTATTTTCCTTTTTCGTTATTTGGAATTTCCCTAGTTTCGTATTTTTTTATTTTCCTTTTTAAATTTTGTTGCCTTTGTATTATTTGTGCATTGTTGGTATGTTGCCCGTGTATGGCCTGTTTATTACTTGTTATTGCCGTTGTATTGCATGTGTATTGAATTTTTATTGCCTTGTTCTTTGCTGCAATGGAACATACAGGGAATTCACATATAAAGTTCCTCTCAAACTGGACATAAACATTAAAAAACTGTTGAGATACTGTCAACGTAATACCAAAAGTGAGGAACATATGTGTTATAGAAACAATGCAACCTGTGTTGTAAGGAACATGTGTTAAACAGTGGAACATGTGTTAAACAGTAGAACATGTGTTATAGAAATCTATCAGCTTATGTCCTGAGAGAATCTGTCCGCAAGCATTTAAATCCCACCGAACACATTAATTAATAAACCAATAAACAATCCCATCTAGCAGATCTTGTACTATACTATGAGCAACCTAGCTAAAAGAATCTAGCAGCTTTTCTTTTGGTCAGAAGAATCTCTGAGCTATAGAGCCACCAATCAAAACAACAAGTCTCTCGTCTTCATAAAATCCCACCTAACTAAACTAATCACTCACAGAAGAAGTTGATATACATGGGTTATGGAGGGAATGAATGCCAACCAAAATAAATGGGATGATTGATATGTTATTAATAGGAAGTATTAATTATAATTAAGGTATGACATATTTTTGAAAATAAATTATAAATAGAATATGAAGGTAGGTGGATAATTTAATTTAGTTAGTAATAATACTAGGACAAATCTAAACCCTAAGTAGTAATACTAGGACATACTTCTTCTGTATGTTGTTATTCCATGCAGATCCTTTCTTTTGCCTATAAAGAGCAGTTAGATGGCCACACACTTGATATAGCCTTCAGAAAAAAAAAGAAGTCATATTGCTTTGGAGTTAGATATAGCCTATTGCACACAAAGTAAGATGGCCCCAGACTTGACCAAGGTTGAAATCATCGAGAGGCAAACAGTCAAACCATCATCCCCAACTCCTCATCCCTTGAGAACCATGCAGCTCTCTGTTTTTGATCAGATGATTCCTTGTCACGTTTACCCCCCAACGCTTCTATTCTATGCCGCCAACAATAATATTAATGGTTATGGTTCAGGAGACATGGCGGCCATGAGGATGAAGGAGAGAGATTATTGTCAGCATCTAATTCAGTCATTAGCCAAAACTCTCACTCACTTCTACCCCTTAGCAGGAAGATGGAGTAAAGGCCATGACACGATCCAATGCACTGACGATGGAGCTGAGTTCGTGACGGCCCGAGTCAATTGTTCCTTATCCAAGATTTTTGAACACCCAGATCCCGAGATGCTAACAGGGCTCGTCCCAGCAATTGGTCAACCTGACGGCGATGGTGATGGTGATGGTGATGGTGTTTCCACGAGGCTCCCGTTGCTTGCTGTGCAAGCCAACTTGTTCGAGTGTGGAGGAATAGTAATAGGGTTGAAAATGTCACATAGGCTTGTTGATGGGACCACAGCTAGCACCTTCATCAGTTGTTGGGCCAAAACAGCACTTGATGATGGTGACGATGATCAGGTACCCTTCATGGTCCCAAAATTTGATGCTGCGTCTTATTTTCCACCACTAGATTTCTTAAACTCATCACAGCCATCATCAGTCAAGCTAGTGGGCATCAAGTGCATAACAAAGAGGTTTGTTTTTGATGCCCCAAAGATTGCCACCCTCCAATCAAATTTGGCCAGCGCATTGGCACCTCATGCACCGACTCGTGTACTCGTACTTTCAGCACTCATTTGGAAATGTGCTATGGAAGCATTATCCAAATCATCAAACATACCATTGGGATCAAGACCATCTTCGTTCAAACTAGCTATGGACTTGCGTAGAAGGTTTGAGCCACCCTTGCCACAAACCTTGGGTGGGAACGCTGTTGCTAATATATTTGCCATCGCTACACCATCGTTATTAAAAGGTCAAGAAGAGAGTGATGATGAGACGATAGATCTAAAAGACTTGGTTGCCAAACTCAGGAAAGGGCTTGAACAACAGAACGCAACTTATCCTACAAAACTACCATTTGATTCTAATGAGGCATGGAAAAGGGATCAAGAATATGAGAAGTTGAGAGGGAATGTTGACATGTACCATTTATGCTCCGGAAGTTGGTGTAGGTTTTCTTTTTATGAAGCTGATTTCGGATGGGGAAAGCCGGCATGGGTGAGCATTCCTAGTACTGGAATTAAGGATCTGGTTATTTTTATTGATAAAAGAGATGGCAAGGGAATAGAAGCATTGGTGAGTATGAGTGAAGAAGTCATGGAGCATTTTGAAAGCAACCCGGAGCTGCATAAATATGCTTCTGTTAATCCAAGGGTCATGTAGCACTAAGTGCTAATTAAGGAAGGTCTGAGTTTAGTTTAATTGGTATTGTAGTGATTCTGTTGTGAGAATAATCAGTCTCAATTCTATTGTCAGAATAATCAGTTTGAATTCTATTGTGAGAATAGTATTCCAAAATCTAAATATTAAAGTCGAGTTTTGTTTAATTAGTACTGTTGTAATGTGAGAATAATCATTTTGACACACTTTTTAAACCATTGGATTAAGTAAGTTTCAATGGCTAGGATTGCATTTTTATGAGTTATTTTAAAACATTTAATAAACTTTGGGAACAACCCGGCATACCTTTAAAAGACTATTAATTATTCCAACAAAAAATAAAACTATTAATTATTTATATCCTCTCCCCTCTCTCTTCATTTTTGGGCCATCTTTTGTTTTTTTTTATCTTCCATCTTCTTTTATTCTATAGCACTCAAAACTTATTCCAACGAATTCTCCACCGAAAAGAGTTTTGTTGAGGGAGATTCTCAGAGAGCTAGAAAAAGCTTTGAAAAGATATCCCATTGATTTCTTCTTGCGAGATAAAGACCATGTAGTTTATTTTCTTCTTCATAACATTTGGTCATTGTTGCTGAAAAAATGCAAAGAATATAGGGTCCAGAGAATTTAATGGTTTCAAAGAGTGAAGGAATTAAAGATTTTTGCCTTAGAGTGAAGGAATCAAACTTCTTTTTGTTTGTCAAATCTCATCTGGTGCTTCTTTTTGTTTGTTTTTTTTTTTTTTATTAAATGCTAATAAGGAAGAGGAAGGATGTGTTGGAAATTTGGCTCACCTAAGGATACAAAGTCCTCTTTTGTGTGCTATGGATTTCTACCTATATTCCATGACATGGTTGACTCATTTCTAGAAGAATTTTGGAGTTGCCCATGTGTATTAAATATTGGCTTGCCATCTTTGTCAAAAATAGGTGACTTGTTTGGTGGCACAAAATGGTGGAATGTTTGGTAGCCATCCATGGTTAAGTTTGGTAGCCAACATTTGAATAGTGTGAGGTTGCATTCACACTCTTGCATATTTGGCTATATAAAGGGGTTTAGCATGCAAGAATAAAATTATGGCTTAAGAGTTTTCTAGTGTATCAAAGTGTTGAGCAAGGGGTGAGAGAGAAAAGAAAGCTTGGGGAGAGAATAGAGTTCTAAGGGGATTTCTTTGTAAACCAAAGTTGTAACTTATTCTTTCATTAGTGAATTTCTCAAGGGGATCACCAAGAGGATGTAGGCAATTGCTGAACCTCTATAAATTCTTGTGTCATTTTGTGCTTGGTTGGTTTCTCAAGTGTAGTGTGTGTGATTCATCCATAATTGTGTTTGTCACAAAGTCCATCAACAACAAGATCATTAGGGGAGGGTGAGTTGAGTTTGTTCTCAATTCACAACAGGATGCATAAGTGCTACGAGAGGGATAAATGGTTAGAGGACCAATATGGAGTTTTGTTGATCTTTTGGTAGGTTCCATTCGTTTTACGGCAAGTTCTCATGAGGAGCAGAGTTCAGAGGGAGAGAGAGGGGGATGGGGTGCGGAAGAAATCGGTGAAGGAGAAGAACATTGTATAATTTAATGTAGAGATATGACAAACCTTGTGGACTGTGTTGTAACTTAATGTCTCAGTAAATAAATAAATAATTTTTGCAAATGATAATTGCTGAACCGTTGGATTATGAAAGACCTAATAGCTGAAAAAGTGTGTCAAAATGTGTGGTTTTTTGTGTGTTCCTGATCGTGACCCATATATATATAACCTTGAATTCTATTGTGAGAATAATCTTGGGAGATTCACTATTATATATAATATAAGAGCTCAAATTATATTATAAAAAACTCTATATAAAATCTCAAAGCTCATTTACAACATAACAAAGATGCTTCGAACTTCCTATAAATTACAAAACTGACATCGATTTCTTAAAACAAGTCCAACCCTAAAACACTCAAAAAGGCATCAAAGTAATTTAATAATCAAAATTAAATTCAATAGGGTTATCTGTCATTTTTTGGATTTGTTTATATAAATTAAATGGTGTAGGGTGTATCCATATCACTAGTGCTAAAAATGGGTATATAACTAAATATCTCAATAATTTTATGGTTCGTTTGGATGAAGTGCTTTAAAATCTTATAATTTAGAATATTTATTCAAATTAGACTATTAAATCTATGTGTATATATATATATATATATGCAAAGATTTGAATAAAGGAAGGTTGAATGTCTTTTTGCATTGAGTCATTTCAAATTCATTTTAGATATATGACTTCTAGTCATTTCTAATTTCGTATTATATAGAAAACTTCGCTTTTGTTTTCAAATCCATTTTTTTTCCTTAATACCTCCATTCAAATGGAGCCTTAATTAATAATTAGTAGGGGTGTGTTGGTTTTAAAACATTTTTAAGAAGTTCATTTGAATATTAAACATGCATTTAATCAAATTAATCGCAGCGGAAATCTATGGTGGTTGTTTAAATTCAAAAACAAAACTTCTTCCAAGTATCTTAAGCCATGAACATTGAAAACTCTTGAAAACTCTCTTTTATCTCTCTTTGATCTCCCAAACTCATTTGGTTGATGTTGGATTGTGTTTGTGTGTTAATTAGCTTATGGAAACAATTCACATACACATTTACTTAAGCATTTTCGGCCAAACCCCATTGGGCTTCCAAAATTGGGCCTTATGACACTTAAGCCATAATTTAGGTGTCTTAAGTCCATGGGCTTGATACCCAATAATTTGGGCTTCTCATTAACTATTATCGAGGCCCAAATATATTTTTACACGTAGTAAATCATCCACATCAAATCAATCAAATTGATTTCTTCATTCTCATTTGTATTACTCAAAGTTAACCATTTAAGGTGTGCGATCCATTAGGTTCTAATTTAGCAAGGCAGTGGGAAACCATTAGAACTCTTTCTAACCAACTGGAATTAAAACCCCATTTTAATTCTTCCTTTATTTGGATCGATCACAATCAATCCTAGGACTTCCACAAGCCAAGAGTGACATCTAGCAATATATCATGGCTACCCAAGCTAATTAGAATAGATGAAGAACCTATTCAGTTGGAATTGCAATGCAATACGGTCCTTCTCTTATACAATGTTTCCAATCATATTATTAGGGTACGGATTGATAATGTCAAACCCCTAATATGATTAACCTCATATGATTCATTAGAACATAATTAAAACCACTTTTTAAATCATGTTCAAGTACTTCGGCCGAAGATTCACTGAATCATATCTTGAAACATTCTCCTTTCTTTATCAAAGGTAGAGATTCCTTATTGTACATTCACATGCCTCCATGATGAATTAAAAGATCTCAATAACACATAAGGAAAATCTTTTACGACTTGCCTTTGTGAGCTATCAAAGATCAATAACGCATCACAAGACAACCATGATGCCTCAGGTCTAAGGACTAATTTGCATTATTGCAACTATGAGTTCTCGTTTGACATATAGATAAATACTTCATACGAGAACTGCGGTTGATCGCGTTTAGTGTACTCATTCACTAATGAGCACCCACATACTTGTATTAGTGTCAACTACACAAATGGTTTGAGACCAACCATCCTCATTATTGAGCATACATAGTATGTGCCAATCTTGACGGTTTATCAATGCCCATTTGATAACCCTATGATTAGGAACATTTTGGGATACTACAGTTAGAGATTAAAGGTCTCCTGAATATAAACTTCTTTAGATTACTTTATCTCTTATTTAGTATACCCTGGACTTTTGTTTCTTTACGTGACATAAAAGATAACAAAATAATATTGCCCTTTTATTTATCATATACGAAATGTATTCTAAGGAGATTACATCAAATGTATTGGCTCTTAGGGCACATTTCTAACAGGGTGAGCATTGGGTTCAAACCAATGGTTTCTTAACAATCCAATCCAATCCAATTTTTCATTGGATTACATATTTTACGATCCAATCCAATATGATCAAATATCATGATCCAATTCAATCCAATCCAATGTACATTGGATTGGATTGGATTGGATGATCGGTTTGTATGAAAATATAATCATTGCAAAAGAACTTTAGTTTTTCATTGCATATAATTCAATTCAAAATTCAATTTGAAAATAAAACATGAAATTTAAAAACAACATTACATTAAGAGCTACATCCATTCTTTTTATAAAAAAAATAAAAATAAAAATAACCAAAAAAACTTTGAGAACTCTTTTTAGGCTTCCAGGTCCACCAATCCTTCCATGTTAGAGATCATGCAATCATCCACATCAATTTTCATTCAATGTAAGTTTTGATGTAGGACCCAAAATTTATACAAAGAAGAAAATATCATATTAAAATAAATATAATAAAATCAATACTAATTAATTTAAAATATGAAAGTTATCTTGAAATAATATTTACATGATTCAATGTCTTCAATATCATCTGTGATCTTAAGAATATCAGTTTTTGGTGAAGAACGTAACCAATTTTGTGTGCAAACGAGTGCCTCCACTGTTCTTGGGGATAATGAACTCCTATATGGATCAAGAATACGACCACCAGGACTAAATGTTGATTCTGATGCTACATCATGAAGAATCGTTGGGTTTTGTTTCTTGTAGCAACACTTCAACATTTGAAACTTTGATAGCATCAATAACATTAGAAGTTGATCAAGGCACATCAATTGGTGGTTGACTTGTATTTCTAGTTTGGTTTCCCATGGAAGTTGAAGTAGAAGTTGCCATCTGTTTCATAAAACTATGTTAATAACTTAATATTATGCTTGAATGATGAATTACTGAATTCTTGAACCCAAAAATAATAAACACTTACCAAATATGCTGATGAAGGGTGTGAGAATTCTTCTGAGCTTGTTCAAACTTGTGGAACCTTGGTAAATAAAGCAAGCATGCTATCTAATATATTAATAACGTATGGGAGTTTGTGAGCATGTTAGCATGTTGTGTTGTCTGGAGGAAGCAAATATGAGAGTTTCTGAGCATGTTTAGCATGCTGGGTATGGGTAAGGTCAATATATTAATTTTTATTCAATATGTATTTATATATTTTACAATAGGAACGTATGGGAAGAACAATATTATATATATACAGAGAGCTTCCATTGAGGGATCCCTCAAATAAGCTTATTTGAGGGACACCCCTTTGTAGGCCCCACTCCGGATTGTATTTCACTAATCCAAACCGTCTATTTTGTAGATACTCATTCAAAGATCATCTCTACAAAAAATCACTTGAATCCGATATCATTTGACCACTCAATTGTATTATTGAAATTTGAGTACTTTCTTGATGCACCGTTGTTCGTTGATTTTGTAGGACACAATTGGATATCGAAACAGTTTCCGATTTGTCTAATTTTTTGTAAGGATGATCTATAAATAAAGACCTAAAAAATAGATTGTTTGGATCATTGAGAAAAAAATTGTAGGGTACCCTAAAGGGCGTCCCTCAAATAAAATTATTTGAGGGATCCCTCAATAGAAGGGGACTGTATATATATATATATATATATATATATATATATATATGATTGGTTCGGTTTTGGTTGGATTTTAAAAACTTGATCCGTTATCCAAACCGATCCAATTGGATTTTCAATTTTCTGATCAAATCCAATCCGCCGATGTTGTCAAAACCAATAAAAATTGGATTGGTTTGGTCGATTTTAACGGATTGGTTTGGATCCTACACAACCCTATTAATTAGCTAGCTAGCGTGCCTTTCAAAATGATATGGTTATTAAATTTGTTGTCTTCGTGAAAACAAACATGTCTTCAAGTCGATCTTTTATTATGATGTTTCATTGATTGTGAGATATTTAAACAAAAAGCCTAACAATGACATATTTGGTCTTTTCAAATACTTGGAAGTTGTTGGAGAATATATAATCTCATATCAGAAACTTGACTAAATAAATTACAACTTATAATAAGTGATTCCACTCCTAATAACACCGAGGTTTTTTGTGATAAAACCTCACACCTACCGGGCTTTGTAGGTGGTTAAGTTAGGGACAATATCGATGTTGCTATAAATCTTCCACTGCACATAGACCCAAATGATTAACTCCGATGTGGACTCGACTCCATGTGTGGCCCACTATGTGGTGGTCCCACATGAGGGGACGTGTTGAAGAATATAAAGTCTCACATAGAAACATCGAGGCCTTTTATAATAAAATCTCATAGATATCAGTGTTGCTAGTAGTGGGCTCGACTTACTTGGTGACATTTTGGCTATTTGGGAAATACAAATACTCTCTCTGCTTTGAGCTTGATGAAATGCTAAGAGGAAAACGAGAATATGAGGAGGAAGAAAGACTAATATCATCGAAGTGACACCACTATCCTCATAGCCAAGAGTGCATATTTTGGACTCGCCTTTCCTTTTCGATGAGTCTTCATTGGTTGTTTGTGCTTAAACCCTTGAGCTTTTGCCGTGGATGAGGACGCCATGAAGTGACAAGTTTTTGCTCATTGGAAAGCTTGAGTCATGTACCTATTGACTTGAAAATAATGAGAAATGAGAAATTCTAATTATTCTTGGAATTGTAGAATTTTTTCCAGAAACAACTTTAATGTTTCGTCTTGTTTTTTTTTTTTTTTTTTTTTTTTTTATTAACGAAGTGAATTTTAAAGAACACTTAAATATAGGGATAGAATGCAAGCAAAAAAGGGAGATCTACGCCAATTGACTTAGTGCCCGTTTAGCATTTCTTATTTGGGGTGATAATTGATTTTTAAAAAAATTTGAGAAGTCCAGCCCGTTGGTAAACTGAGAAAAAATCACTTATTGTTAAAAATTGATGTGAGAGAAAGCTATAAGGGAAAGCAGCTAATGAGGTGCTTTCATTTTTGATTATCCAGGAATCAGTTTTGAAGAGGCCTTGGGCTTAATGATTATGCCACAATCATTTTCTAATTATGAGGAAATCAATACCAACAACATTTTTAACAAAAAATTTACCAAATGCCAAATTGCTTTCCCTCACGCTTATTTCTCAGGAAATTGAAAGCGATTATTTACACAGCACAACAATGTCAAACTGGGCCTTAATCCACATTTGCTTTTATTTTTTATAATAAAATAGTTTTTTTTGGTGGTCAATAAAAGATTGTAATTTCAATATAAAAAGAAAAAACCAGACAAAGAGAATTTTTTTTTTTTTGATGAGATAGGGGAACAAACCCAAAAAAAAAAACTAACTAGTACAGACGAGGCCTAGTAACGCCCTAAAGAGGATTCTTTTTTGTCAAGAAAAAGAGGTTGTGATCAGCTCCTCCAAGTTTTTTTTTTAAAAAAAATAAGAAATTAAAAGGTATACTAATGATTACACTATTTATCCCAAACCAAAAAAACAACAGAAGTTAAATAGGAAGAAAAATAGAAAAAGAAAGAGAGGTGTCTGGTGGTATGGGTGATGGCGGTAGCGGCAACTTCAGAAACAATTGACGCTCAAATTGGGCATCTCACCGTCTAAAGATTTTGATTTTCTTGCACAGACCAAACCCTTCTCTCATTTTCTGAGGAAGACGCGACAGAGGAGAGAAACAAGAAAAAGAAAAGAACAAAAATGGGACCTTCGAAGCACGGTACGGACAATAACAGGGGCCTCACTGGGCACGCATACACCCTCTATCAGCGTTTCAATCATGCTCTCAGCCTCGGTAACAGGTTTGCCTCACACCACTTTTATCCTCATCCTTCAATTTCAGGCTCGGGTTCTGTTTTCATATGAATTATAATGAATACAAGTTCTTTTTTTTTGGGGGGTTTTTTTTATCTAAGCTCAAGAGTCTAAACATGGTTCTTTTGTGTGGATTATCTAGTATGGTATAGAGAAAATGGGTTCTTTTAGCTCAACCCACTTGAGCTGTATGTTGAAAATTGATTGGCGTATGATTGAAGGCAACTTCCGGTGGTTGGAATTAAGTTTTAGTTGCAGTAAATGTAAGGTCTTGTTGAGGGCTCATGTGGCCTGGTCTGCTGGTCGTCACCTTAGTTTGATATCACCTTGTGGAGTTCAATTTTGAGATTTTAACTTGGCTTCAATGCAATTTAAGGAGATATCCCAGTGATTTTGTTCCATGCACACCATATTGTGTGACTTCCATTCCCACGATCATCGTGCATTGTGCTTTGCCCAACCAAACCCTTTGCTCCAATACAGCACCTGTTAGTGGCTCAAGTGATTAGGAGACTCACCTTGCTCCAATATTTTCACAACTTAACCACCTTCTGGAGTTGATGGTTTAACTTAAAAGTCCTTATTGGAATTTAAGGGGATAACCTGCTTGGTATATCCAATTCTGGACGATCTCCTATCCTATTTAAGACAATTGTAATTAATCCACTATTCATAGCTATGAATGGGTGCACTAACATTTGGCATTTCTAGAGTCCTTCAGATAGGGCTTGTTATATCCCTCATCAAGCAATAAACAAAGCCACTAGTTAATGAGAGTCTACTTAGAGTTGAATTGACGTCATATATGGATAATTGATTCAGTTATGACAGAAGAGGCTTAGTTAATTGAAGTCCAGTGTTGTGTAAAAGATGGGTAGATTGATTGCTACAGCTAACAGTATTATTCTTCCTATACTGGCTTGTGTCTTGCAGATTTTGTGGTGACAAGGCAAAAAAATGGCAGTGTATGGATATCGAGATACAAAGACATGTGGTCCACTCAATAGCTGCATTTCTTGATTATATTTCTGGGGATACGCTGCATCATCCACTTGTGAAGGTATAACAATATTGTTCCTTTACAATCTCTATGGATCAAACAATTTAGTCTTTTATTTATCTAGCGGAGCTTCACTATGTTGACTGTTGTATTTAGGTTGATCATCAAATTTTATTCATATCACATTATTAGGCATGGAATTTTAACCCCTGGTAAGAAATTTTTGAAGAAAACAAATAAGTTGAGTGGAAAGTAGGTGTGCAGTTGCAGAAACCACCTACACCTTATTATAGGAAGTTACATGTCATATGTTGATGTTAATGAGTATCAGCACGATCATGTTGAGGTATGATATATGTTAAATTGTATTGGTATAATTTTTAGCTCATTGAATTACATGCAGCATTTGATGTAGTCTGACGGCTATCCTCCGTGTCTATGTATGGGCTTGTTTTGGTATGCTATCTCTTGAAAACATAATTTGGTCCTTGCTAATTGAAAATTTGAACAAAACATGCTATTTTTGGAGTTCTATAACATCAGTGGTATCCAATACTATCTTAAAGCATTTCCTGGTTCTCCCTAATTCAATTTTTGTACAAAACATTATGTTTCTAAGATTCTTTAATGCCTTGTTGTAATTTGTATCAGTTCTGAGCTGTATATGTTTTCATTTTTAAATCCTCTCATCATTTTCTCCATCAATTTTCAGGCTTCAGTTTCTGACATCGTCGGTGCATTAGTTTGGATTCTTCAATCTAACAAGGGAGCCATGTTGAGCATGGCAGCAGATGTGACATTAAAATTTTTATTTTTATTTTTATTTTTTTTGAATAGAAACTTATATATTCAAAATAGAAGCAGAAAACACAGAAAACAGGTGGATAAGGAATCCACAGGGAAACAAAAACAAGGAGCCCCAGCTCCCACAAGGAAACAAACCCGACAAAGAGAAACCAAAACAGACACAAACACAAAAGACTAACAAGAAACAGAGAACCACGGAGGCCATCACTTCACAGCCGCACACAAATCGCGACTGATAACAGAGGCATTCAAGTCCTTAAAGACATTAGTGACGGATGCCCATAAAGCAGCCCAAAACTTCACTCTATCCCATAGCTCATCCACCCCAACCCCCTTATAGTCCTCAAAAATCCTTCTATTCCGCTCAATCCATAAATTCCAGAAAACAGCCTGTAATAAGCAACCCCAAAGGACTTTAGCCTTTCTCCCTTTGCCCAGCACGAACAAAATTGGAGGAAAATAGCTGAAAACAACCTTTAGGGGTAACCCAGACAGCTCCAACTTCCTTCAGCAGTAACCACCATATCTGAATTGAATAAGGACAATGAATGAACAAATGATCCACGCACTCCCCATCAGAATTACATAACACACACCAATGGGGGGATAAGCACATAAAGGGACGATGTCTCTCAGGAGATCGCACGTATTAACTTTACCAATAACAGCTTGCCAAACGAGAACCTTAACCTTTGGAGGAGTTTTACTTTTCCAAATCAGATTGTAAGGAGGAAAGCTCTCCAGAGACCCGTTATCATGAATGAAAGAATAGAAGGAATGGCAAGAGAACAGACCCTGATTGATCTAACTTCCATCTTCTGTAATCCATCCTAGAAGGGTTAAGCCTAACTTCATCAAGGATAACCAGCAGCCTAGTCACCTCGTCAAGTTCCCCCACCGTAAGGTTTCTCCTAAAACCAAGATCCCAACTGGGGAAACACTCCGTGACTCACAAAAGTAGAAATATTGGCATTCTGTTTGCTGGACAGAATGAAAAGTCTGGGAAAAACCTCTTTGAGAACACCCCCCTGCTCCAATCATCCTCCCAAAATCTCACCTTTTCCCCGCTACCCACCACAAGGTCACAGCCAAGAAGAAACACAGGGTAACCACGAGAGATATTATTCCACGGGCTACGACAAGAACTACGCAACGGAATACTAGTGTTCCAACCATTGGCGCTCTCCCCATAGATGCTACTAATCACCTTGTGCCAAAGAGAATCTGGTTCTTTGGGAAACCGCCACAGCCATTTGGCACACAACACCTTGTTTCTTGAGTTTAAAGACCCCACCCCTAATCCTCCGTTGCATTTTGATTTTCCAACGACCTCCCACTTAACCAAATGAGAGGACTTCCCATCGTCCATGCCCTCCCACAAGAAATCTCTCATCAGCTTCTCAACATTCTTCACAATACCACTTGGCATTTTGAAAAGCGACAAGTAATAAATGGGAATACCTGCTTAAGACGGCCTGAATCAAAGTTAGCCTGCCACCTTTGGATAAACAAGCCTTTTTCCATTTTTGCAGCCTTTTTTCAACCCTCTCCACAACTGGGTTCCAGAAACTAAGAGCTCTGGGATTCCCACCAAGGGGGAGACCCAGATACAAGGAAGGCCAGACACCCAACTCACAGCCCCAAATCTCAGCCAACCCAGAAACAACCTCTTCATTATGATTAATGCCAACTAAAGAGCATTTCTCCTTGTTAATTCTCATACCTGAAATGAAACAGAACAAGTCAAGAATCTCAAGGAGATTATGCCAATACTCCAGCTTGTCCTCGAGAAAAAACATTGTGTCGTCGGCAAACTGGAGATGAGAAACTTCCACCAAATCGTGGCCAACAACAAGACCGTGAAACACATCCAAATCCTGAGCTTTCTCAAGAATGCGGCTGAGGACATCAATCACCAAAATGAAAAGAAAAGGAGAAAGAGGGTCTCCTTGTCTCAGCCCTCTAGAAGCCTTAAACTTACCTCTAGGTCTGCCGTTGATCATAACCGAAAAATTTGCCGAGTGAAGACAACCTCTGATCCACCTTCTCCACCTTTCCCCGAACCCTTTTCTAAGCATTACATCATCTACAAAGTGCCACTCCACATGATCGTAAGCCTTCTCAAAGTCGATTTTGAAAGCCAAGCCAACTTTCTTGCGTCTCCTGCTCTCCTCCACAACCTCATTAGCAACCAAGGCAGCATCCAAAATCTGCCTATCTCTCACAAAAGCTCCCTGTGAAGAGGAAATGGTGCTCCCCATCACCTCCCTCAGTCTCGAGGCTAAAACTTTAGAGATCACCTTATACAAACTTGTCACAAGACTAATAGGCCGAAAATCACTCACTTTTATGGACTCTTTTTTCTTGGGGATAAGGCAAATAAACGTTTCGTTTGTGACCGCGTTGATAATGCCGTTGTGGTAGAACTCCTCCAGAGTCCTCAATAGTTCCAATTTCATGGTATCCCAACAGGATTGGAAGAGGAGAATGGAAAAACCATCAGGCCCTGGAGACTTATCTCTCCCACAATCGAAGACAGCCCTTTTGACCTCCTCTTCTTCAAAAGGTCTCTCAAGCCTTGCAGCCTCATCAGGACTAATTCGATTCCAATTTAGACCCTCCAAACCCCAACCTGCCTCTTCATTACTCCTGTAAAGGGTTTTGAAGAAAGAAATAACTTCAGCCTCAATCTCGTCTTCATTAACAATCGTCCCTAATCCCTCCACCTCCAGCCTCTCAATGAGATTCCTCTTTCGCCTACCATTGGCTACACGGTGGAAAAACTTAGTGTTCCCATCGCCATCTCTAGCCCACTCCACTTTACCCCTTTGTCTCCATTTTATCTCTTCTTTAAGGACCAAATCACCAATAAAGAGAATAAGATCAGCCATTTCCTTTATTTTGTCACCATCCAGCCCGTGCATGCCTTCAAGCCTATCAATTTCAGCAATACGAGCTTCTGCCAATTTCTTGGCAGCAGCCACATCTCCGAACACCTCTTTACTCCAGGCTCTTTAGCTTCCCCTTAACGGTTTTCAACCTCCTCATAAAATTAAATCCCGGCCACCCAAACAGATGCTCTTCCTCCCACCATTCCTTAAAGTTCCTGTTAAAGTCCGGATGTTCCAGCCACATGTTTTCGAAACGGAAAGGACCCGGACCCCATTTCAACTTTGAGGTATCCAATTCAATTGGACAATGATCAGAAGTGACCCGGACCAAAGCCTTCTGTCTAAAATTTGGAAAACAGTCTTCCCAGCCTCCGGTGAACAGGAAACGATCAAGTCTTCTACACACCACGTTTCTCTCCAGTTAGACCAGGTAAACGAAGCATTGAGGAGGCGGGGATCTCGCAGGTTAGTGTCATTTATGAAATTATTGAAGGTCCTCATGCCTGCTAGTCACCCCACCCCCATTAGACTTATCAGAGACAAACCTGACAACATTAAAGTCACCTCCAATACACCAGCTTTCACCACACAAGCCGTAAAGAACAGCAAGCTCTACCCAAAAGCGACCTCTGCCCCTTTGGCGACAAGGACCATAAATACCAGAAAGCCACCAATCTGCCCCAGAGGTACCTCTAATTTTAATGGACACCGAAAACTCTGCGATTTCAGAATCGATTACCAGACAAACTGCGTATTCCAGATAATCACAATACCCCCAGACCTGCCAGTTTAAAGGAACATAAACCCAATCCCTGAATCTAGAGCACCACACACTTGCCACCAGTCTCCTGTCAATTTCTTGCTTCTTAGTTTCTTGCAAAATTACAATATCCGGCCTAATACGAGACAACTGCTCCTTCAAGACCAGCCTCTTTCTTTTGCTTCCCAGACCTCTTATATTCCAAGAGATAATCTTCATTGATTAAACTGATCAGCCCTTTGTACTACCTGTTTGCTCCAAATTGTCCACTGCCAAACCTGGAAAATGAGAACCCCCATCTCCCTTCTTGCCATTGACACTGCTCGATCTTGTTTTACCTTCTATGCCTGAGTTCTTCCTATTTGGGAAGAATAGGCAGATTTCAGGAAAGATAAGACTCTAGCATGTTTGCCTTTACCTTGCCTAGACCTTTGCCCGTGCCCTTTTTCTTTTTCTTTTTCGTTCTAAAATGCTTTAGAACCAGGCTCTGCTCAGAATTAGTGTCACTAACGGTGACCCCGTCCCTTTCCTCTCCAAGCCTTATCTCATCTCTGTGATCTGGACAGAAGGAGCCACGCTGTAATCCATGGGCTTGGGATTGCAAACCCTTATTCCACCTTTGGTCTTTTCCCCAGACCAGTTTCTCCACCAGTCTCTCTAGTAACGTTTGTCACGCCCAGATCTTCAAGGAGGGCAGCAATGGAACCATCATTGCTTTCGATGACATCGACCCCTTCCTCTGCCTCAGAGTTAAGATCTCCCTCCAACAACTCCTCTGAAGAAATAGATAACCCTTCGAAAGAATCATAAGGTTCCCCATCTGCAACCTCCTTCGAATTCTGGGCATCCCCAACTTTAACGTCTCCTTCCTTTCTTTGATGAACAAATCCCATTCCTTCAGGTTTTCCAAACTTAGAATAAAAATTTGATTGAGAAAATTCAGACACAACATCGGCCTTTTGAGGATGAGAGCGTAAACTGGCTTTCCTGTTGCTATCTGAAATAATTACAGTTTCCGAGAGTGGGAGTCTGTTGTCCCTATTACAAAGAAACTTTGCAGGACCACAGTCAAGGGAAAGATTGCAAATATCAGTACCCCGGAATGGGCTCCACTTCGACAACAGAACCCTTCGAGGCCCCATCAAAAGGAAAAACCCTTCCAAAGTCCGCATATGGTAGCGAGTTATTGCCCTGACAGCCTTCATTAAAAAAATCCTTCTGTCTCTTAGAGGGAATAACACTTTTCCCTTTTATCTTTAGAATTAAATAAAGACCCACTTGCATTCTTTAATTCTTGAGAAGAGAGAAAGCAATTCCCTCCGGCCTGTTCTCCTTTATTGTCAAGCTCACTACAGACCACTAAAATGCCTTCCACATTCCTTCTACTCCTTGGCCCACCATTGTTGGCTTGCACGTTACAGACATCATTAATACATTCCATATTCCTTCTGCAGCTCTGCCCACCTTCCCCACGTGTTTCTGGTCCAGGATCTGAAAAGCTGCTTCTGTTCACCTTCTCCCACAAAGTCCTCGTCGGCAAAGCATTCCGACCACCTCCCAAAGAAGCAGAAGCGATGGAACTACCAATTTTTGGCAGCTGTATCTGCTCCTGCCGACAATTTGAATTTGCATTTGCTTTCGAGATTTCTTGGTGTTTCACCGACGCTTCATTTCCTGATTGAGTAGGCCTTATCGCAGGTGATACCGGTCTTAATTTCACATGATAAGTTTCATCTCCTTCTGATAAGCTAAGCAGCTCCGGTAAAAAACCAACAAAATTAGATCTTACTTTGATTTTGGCTTCAAAGAGAAAACTGAACTTTTTTGTCCTCTCTGCGATTTCGATCAGACCCCCACATGCATCACCAACGCGTTCAAAAAGTTTCTTAGACCACCAATGCAGAGGAAGGCCTGTGACTACAATCCAACCACCGTAACTTACAATTTTGGTTGCGTTGTTTTTCAAAGCTCTTTCCCAACCAAGCAAGAGAACGTCTGGTTGCTCCTCAATCTTCATTTTGCCTAGTCTGTCCAACTTCATTGCCTCCAATTTGCTGTCGCAAACAAAGAAGGCTCTGTTACATTGGTAAGGAAATAGCTCGCAATCTCTTCCGAGCTTGCAATTCAAGGCCTTTCGAACGTCAGTCCAAGGTTGATGGACTCTTTGTCTTTCACAGACCACCACCAGATTCCACTTTGATTCGACCCCATCTGTCGGCCGGTCATTTTCCTTAAAACCTGAGGATTGAACCGCCTCCTTGTAAGTCTTATCATGAGGCCAAATATCAGCACTGAAACCTGCGCGTTCAGGTCTGCTTGAGTAGACTCTACCAGGCCCATCGTTTTCGCCGCTCAAGATTGCCGTCAGATTTTTCTGGAGCAGCTTCCACCCCTCGTCAGCTCTACCTTGTGGAACCATCACAGATTTCAACACTCCCTGCACATTCTTTGTCAAGACTAAGAAACACCCAACATTGTTGCTGGACTTCTTCACCCAAAGTTGATACGAGTCTCCCCTAAAACTTCGAAAGAACTCCTGCTCTGTGTTGTCCAAAAGCTCTTTTAGTTGTTCTATCAGCCAACCCACGCACGCCAGTTCGAGAGAGACGTGGAAGAAGCGCTCTCTGGTCTTCTCAGTGATTAGAAGCGAACCACCATACGAAAATTCGTCGATCTTAATTCTGTAAACCTTTTTTTCTACCCTGAAAAATCTTGGGAAGTGCCTCGCGCTCACCTTTCTCTGAGACTCTCTCATGACTCTACGAACTCAGATGTGACATTAAAATTAGTCAGCATTTTACCCAAATCAGTACTGCAGCTTTATGCATTAGATCTTGTTAATCCTTTGTCATCTTTATTATCTTCGCATCAAACAGAAGTTGCTATATCATGTGCTGCAGCACTGAATCTTAGTCTTTCAAACCTCAGTACCAAGAGTGGAAAAGAAGTTTGGGATGTTCTCAAGAAAACAGAAATGGTATCTCAAGTTATCAGTAACTTACGATGCTTTCCTGGATGTGCAAAGCCGGTAGAATATTTCCAACAGATGGCTTTACTTTTGAGTACAATACTATGGTGGTGGCCTCCATCTAGGTTTTCTGTTTGGAGTGATGCTGAACTGATGAAAGGTTTAAATGATATGCTAAAGCTAGATAATTATGGAAAAGCAGCAGTTTTGAAGTTGTATTCTCTATAGGTATTAAACATTCAATCAGGATGAAAACCATTTTTACATGTTCAAATTTTATCAGTTAGCCTTATATTCTAGACTGTTTGGATTAAGTTTCTATTAATTTTTCCAGCTTTATGTGGTCATGGGACCAAGAAATTATTAGAAAGTGGAGAGGTCCTTGAACAGATGGTGCAATGCATGGACAACTCACATCCTCATTCTGTTCGAATTGAAGGATTCAAGCTAGCCCAGTGTTTAGCGGTGCTAATTCTATCTTGGTCTCCTTATAAGAAATCTTGTTACTATAGCTAAAGGGTCGTAACGATGTTTTAACTCAATTTTCTTTTATGGTTTTGTTTCAGATAAATGAAAATACAGGCTTACAAATGATGAGATTATGTTGCAAGCCTATTATCAAAGCCATAATTTCTGGAATGAGTGAGTTGAGCTCAAATTCTAGAAAGGTCTCCAATGACCAGATGTCTTTGCTAGAGGAGGCATGTCGCTTGGCTCTGATTACTCGTTGGACAGGGGAGCATCACATTCATTTATGGAATCAAGGGATTGACAAAATCCTCCTTGATCTTCTCCTTAATTTTCGGAACCAACCGTACAAACATTCCATGTCATTGGACGAGCAAATGGCTACTGCTAAGGAGGGTCTCAATGCCAATTATCTTCTTGTTCTGAGGAGTTACATCTGGGATATTCTTGGATGGCTTGCAATACATTGTGGGGAGGATTTCCACCCTGAAAGTGAACTCTACATTAACATCCTCATTACATGTGCATGGTAAGACTTCATCTGTCAAAGACCTTCCTCATTTTCCAGACCTTTATTTATTTATTTATTTTAAAATATCCTGATACAATGTTCTTTGGACTCCAAGTATTGTTTATATCAGGTGACCCCGCAGTTGTCATTTTAGTTGATATCTGATAGATGGTTGCTACTTTTCTGATTTTCATTCTCTGTATTCTTTGATAGCTTGACCTTTGTTGATGCAATTCGAAAGTGGCATAAAATATATGAAAAGGATAATGCTGGTGTCTTCAGAAGTGAGTCAGCAACGAGGGCAGTTTTGATGATGATTTATTCTCCTTGCAAATACATTGCATCAAGGACCAGAACCATATTGTCTGAAATACTAGAGCCAGATGGATTGGAGTATCTGAAAACCTTAGTGCATTTTCTAAATAATCTGTCATCTTGGACTGAATTTGGAATGCCAGATAGACTCCAAATTATCATTTATTTAATGGGGTTCGCATGCTATTCAGGTTTGCCACAGTACCAAACCTGGGTGGTCAAACGAAGAGGGGTAAAAACATTATTGGCTCTTATGAGGTGGTGCTTAAGTAATGATTTCCATTTAGAAAGATCGAGCTTTGCTCCACATTTGCATAATGCAGTTTGTGAGAGGATATGCTGTTGGGTTTCTGCAGAAGACTGGGAAGGCAAAGACATTCTTTTATTTTACAGTTTGTGGGGACTGGCTGAGTTGATACAGCATTCTCTATGTATAGGAAATAACCAAGACAGAATTTCTTGTGAGATGAGACATATAGAAGCTCAACTAGTTAGCGAACTTCAGGATATCTGTACCAACAGTTGTGCTGCTGGGCTGCAATGGTATGCTGCATTTATTCTTAGTTACTTTGGATATTATGGCTTTCCAGGAAAACATGCAAAAAGGATTGGTAAAGCACTTAATGAGAAGGATGATGCTGATATACAACTCATTCTCGCAAATGGGGAGTGTTTGAGTGTCCATGGTGTTGTGCTTGCAATTCAATGTCCATCGTTACTGCCTCCTGAAGTGCTGCTTCCTGGTGATGTAACATCTGATGATTCTTCAGGGCGAGGCTCTATGGAGACTTGTAGAGGGTTTCAGAAAGACATAAGATTATCTGCTCATGTTGATCACCAGGCGTTGGTGATGTTGTTGGAGTATATCTATTTGGGATATCTTCAAGCAGGAGATGAACTTGCAAAAAAGTTGAGGATTCTAGCCAAACGCTGTAATCTACAGTCTCTGTTACAGATGCTGTGTAGAAAACATCCCAAGTGGGGCACTGCTTTCCCAAGCGTGGATCTTAATGCAGCTCTGGGTCCATCTGGACATTGTTTCTCGTATGATTTCCTACTTTAATATCTACATAGGATATGTTTTGTTGCATCACATCAGAATTATGTTTTTTTCCCCTTTCTCTATTTATTTCTATGTTTCACATTTGTGCCTCCATTAGGAAGAGTGCAGTACTGTGGATGATGTAGGAACCTGAGTAGAGACAGGGGCATTGTTCAAATAGAAGGCTTCTTGGTTTGACAATGCAAAGGACATTGTTTCCTAGTATAGACCATATTTTATATTCTAGATTCATGCTACTAGTTGGTTTTCCAAATGTAATAATAGTATGTTAATAATACTTGTTTAATTTTGGTTTCAGGGATGTCATACTAGAAGCTAAAGCAACTGAGCTCTTGGGCTGGACATGTCATGTTTGCTCTCTACCACGGCCGCATATGCATTCTCACAAAGTTGTATTGTCATCAAGTTGTGATTACTTGCGGGCCTTGTTTAAGTCAGGAATGCAGGAGAGGTACTTGCAATTTGTCTTTCTATATAGACAACAGACAGACCTGCACATTTTTTATTGAAAGTGTTATGTATATAGTTATTTTACATTACTCCAAAAATTTTGTATGTTGAGGTTTTGAGAAGTGGTTCTTCACATTGGCTTACAGTTAAAATGGTTTCCAGCAGTTTCGAGCATCTTTGGCAGGATGTGGTGGTCTTTTAGCAGAGAAGATGTTGTAGAATTAAAATGATTTTACTTACATAAAATTGTTCATATTGTTGTGTGCATATTTCCATAATGAATTTCTATTATTTTGTGATATTATAAATGTTGTTGTATAGGATTATTATTAAATGTCTACTATCTTATTGGTAAAACTGTTTTAGCTTGTTAAAGCATGTTCTATACCCCCTGTATTCTCAGAAAGAAAATGGGAAATATTGTTAATAGGAAGTAAAAAATCATTGATGTGTTATCCTCCTAAAGCAAATAGTTTGGAGATGAGAGTTATGTCATTTACCAGATTCTGTGGCTACCATGTACGCTTCTTATGGGAACCATTTGGCTGTTGATTGCGTTTGCATATCTGGGTCTTTTAAGTACAACATTTCATGGCAGTGCTTTTGTGTTTCCTTTGTACTTTCTGAGTTCTGGCTCATGCAAGATGTTCAAGAAGCATGCTCAGATGTAATCGTATCGTGTCTTGGTTCTTCCAGAGAGTTGTCTATTAAAATACTAGACATTGCTGCCAATTTATCTGTGTGGAAGTTGGCCGAAGTTGCAGCAACTTATGCCGCACCTTTATATCGCCAGCTATGCAATTCTGGCGAACTTGAATCGCTTGATGAGATGCTGGTTGAAATGGTTCGTGCAGCCTCTGTTCAACTCTCTCAATAGGGTGGTAACCATTCTCAGTGATTTAATTTTCTTTCAGATTGTTCAGATGATTGAAAAGATATGGAACTGTGAAAACGACTAGTTTTTTTTTAAGAGTTTATTGTGCAATCAAATGTCAATTCTGTCAATTTTCCTTGTGTTCTTTTCTGGGGAAGTTCTTGTGGAGTTAGAGTACGACCTCATCACTTTTTGACGTAAATCCTTGTAAGGAATTGCCTGCTTGAGATTTGCTAATTTTTTTCTTGAGGGCAGATTTGTTCCGTGCTTATTATTTTGATATATAATGCTCCATATGTAAGAATACCTGTTTTGACTCCGAAGCCCCTTATCCAACAATTATCCCCATCTTTCCCTCTCCCTTGGAGGCAGCTTAGCTACTTGGGGTCAATAAATAAGCCTGTTCGTTAGGTGACACTGGTCAGTAAGATCCTCTCACATTGGCCAAAGACATGGGATGACCAGGGTGACGGGTTTATGGGATGTAGAGCTGAGCTTCCAATAGACCAATAAATAAGCCAGCTCTTTCTCTACCATTTACAAAATTGGCTTTGGCTGGTGAGTAAGTTATTTTGGGGTTTCAGTGGATCCTTTGATCTTTCAGATTCAAGTACTTAGAGAAAAGTTTATGCATCCCTTCCTTTCTTTCTAGGGACGAGTATTCAGGTTTCCTGCTAATTTACAGTCTCCTATCTTAAATCTATCCAAGAAAGGCCTCAAGATTGTTTAGGATTGTATGAATTTTGGTTTTTAAAATTCTAGTGAAACTTGCTGTAAGCTCTCCTCTTATGCTATAAATTTAATCAGCATTTTTAAAATCAATGACACTTTTGCTTTCCTGGTATTTTTCATGTCCACTTTTGCATGCTCAACGTTAGACAGATGAAAATTTTTCCTTACAAAGTAAGGTTCTTCTGTAACTTCAGTAGTCTGAGAGATGTGCAAGGACGTAAAAAATTCAATTTCATCAGTGTTCCTGTTTTTTTCCTTCTTTTTTTTTTTTTTTTTTTTTGGGTAGTGTTAGGGGGAGTGGGAATGGTCACAGAAGGTTGGTGGGTTAGGCATTTTTTGAAGAGATATTTCTTTATTTCTGTTGTCTCAGACTAGGGTGAAAGTGTGACTGTGTTTTGAACCCTTCAAATGTATTGCTTTGTGTTTGATGGTATCTCATGTTATTTCTTGTGTTTCAGTAAAGCAAGCTTTGACTGTGTCACCTAAGCATATGTCACTAATTCATATGTCTCTAGCAGGCTAGCAGAGAGGACCAAGTGCCTAAAATTTACAGTCCCATCTAGCAGATGAAGAACGTTGCTACACACGGGGAGAAGTGTGATGGTAGAGGATGGATATCTCTATAGTAGGAGAAGGAACTCCACCATTCAGCCTTGATTTTTTTGTGGTGAATCTCTTAAGTTCTTTTTTTTCCTCTCCTGCAAAAGAAATAAATAGGCATCATCACTGCTCTTGAAGTGAAATTAGTGTATCATGAGTGCTCTCAGAAATCAGATATGTGTCCATCATTTTCAGCAGGTTGATGCTCACAATATCTTGAACACTTTTGTTACCTTTTCTTTTGGGATATTAACAATCTAGAATTTAGAGGGTTTTGAAAAACGCAATTTATCTGTCATTTTATTTTCCAGTAATCTGTGAGTTATTGCAACTGAAAACCTTTAATCTTGTTTTGAACCACATACACAAACCGACTAAAATACATATTCATTTAGTTCAATTAAACATCTACTAGATCAATGGGGATCCTGGTATTAAAGCTGATCAGAGTTTTCTGGTATTGGTAACAACAAACTCTAATTTTGTATTTGAGAGAATGAATAGTTTTTCATCAGTTGATGTATTTGATAATACTTTTATAATATTGATTTTACTTTTCATTACTATCAAATCTCTGGGTTTTTTTCTTCTTTGGAGACTCCCCTGATTTTACATTAAAAAAGATTAGATCCAGTTTCATAAAATTTTGGTTTGTAATTCTTCATGTTTTTTAACAATTTTGAGAAACACAGTGCTTGTGTGTGTTTGTGGGAGTGGGATACAATGTCATTAAAGATATCTTCATTTTTATAGTCATATTTATGGCCTCTTTTAATTAGCAAATAGAAAAAGATAATGAACATTATATTCTTCTTTTAAAATCATTGAGAAATTCATATAAGTATATATGCTATTAGTTGTGAATTTTTCGAAGTTTCAAAATATGATGATTTTAGAGTTGTTCTCATTGTTGTGCTGTTTTCTTTATTTCCTTTGAAGTTTTATAGCCCTGAGCTATGTGCCTTCTCTCTCTTGCAGTACTATCATTGATGATGCCTGTGCATAACTTACGTGGATTCGAGTGGAACAACCAGGAAGAAATAAGATCATCACAGCAATTCCATTAATGAAGTTGGGTTGTAGAACGAGGACAAGGTATCTTACCAACTTACCAAGTACAATACCCAGTTTATATCTTGGCTCAGAAGACCCTGCACATGTATACCAAAAAAAAAGAATCGTGCACATATCACAAACCCAAGTGCCATAAAATTATCAGGGGTTGATGGTGGAGAAAGAAGAACAGATGTAGAATTCAAGTGGTGAATGAAAAACAGATACCAATTAATCCTAATGGACTGTACTGGTAAACCTTTGAGAAGAAAGTCTTCACCATCTTGACAGAAGATTGAAGGAAGAAAATATTGGAAAGAGGATGAAATAGGACTAAACCTGCCTCGATCCCATAATAATTTGAAACTTTGGGTAAGAGTACAAATTGCAGAACAGATGAACAATCACTCAAGCTGGGAAACCAAATGGCAGGTCACCAATGACAATTTGAGCAGGTCGGGATGCACAAAGCCAAATCTGCTACGAACTTCACTAGCTGCATAGTTCAAAGCCTTCTGCATCCCCTTCCAACAAGCTTCCCAAGTGTAAGCAGGGTTGTGTTCCCCTCTGCAAGGCTCACACCCGGTGAAGTGCGTGTAACATCCCGGTCCTAAAAAGAAGTAAAAGAATTAAATTAAGAGAAAATAAATTGGAGTAAACAATAAAATAAAATTATTTGAATTAATTAAGTTTTTTTAAAAATTTAAAATATTATTTAATATAAAGAGGGGCAAAAAGGTCATTTTAAGTTCGGGAAGGAATTTGGGACTTCCGGTTGTACCGTTGCGTAGAGCTCGTCGATACGAGTTCGTAGACATGCGGCATGCCCAATTCCGATTTGTAACGAAGGAGAAAAAGTCTGAAAACAAAAGGGACATAAATGGAATATTTTTAAATTATTACTGTAGCTGCTACAGTAACCGGCGTTTTTATATTTTTTCTTCTTCTTCCTCCTTCCCTCCCTCTGCGCGACCCCCTCCCCTGGCACTGTTCATCCGAACAGTTTTGGGCCGCCACCACCACGTCCGGCCACCAAAGTTGACGGGCCGGTACCAAAATGACCGGGTCGCCGTCCTCTTCCCACCCCAGCCAGGTCCCGCCGCCAATCGCTGTATTTTCGCCGAATATCGAGAAATGTCGCCGGTTTACCCAAAACTTCACGGAGCTCGTTCCGGTGATTCCGGGCACCAAATCTTGCAAATTTGGTATGTTTTTCTAACCTCTTGACGTGCTCTAGCTGATGGTTGGGTAGGAATTGTGAAATTTCTGCGTTATGGTAGTTAATTAAGCGATTGAAAAATCTGCCGGTTTCGACCTCCGTTTCAGCCACTTCCGGCCATTTTCTGGCTTTCACCCAAGCACAAAAGCGACTCCAAATTAGGTGTATTAGCTAAGGTAGGAGTTTGGAGTCAAGATGTTAAGTTTTTCCGCCGAGTGGTTATCGCTTTGGACACCCACGTGCGGCGCGGGGCACTGTAGCAGAGAGACATTTTTGTCCTAAAAATGATCTCCTGGTTGTCACGAGCGCGTAGAATTTTACGGATCTCATTCGGATAACGTTTGAACCCGAACGGATTTTACATATTGTGTGATTTCCGGGTTCGATACGTTAGAACCGTTGGATCGCTTCGAATTTAATATATGTTAATCTAGGCATTCCTAGGAATTGTGTAGGATTTCACGGATCGTGAATCGGAGCCCGATGTTCCAATTCAATAAGTTAAAGTTTGTATTTTTATGATAATCGTCCGATCGTGAGTGATTCGACCGTCCAATTCGACCAAACTTGAAGGATAGGTTTATTAAACCTTGTGGAACCCTTAGGGATGTTCGGATTCGTAAAATGGAGGTCGTGGGGCCCACGGGCCCGGTTGACCAAATTTGGAAAGTTTGACTCTCGGTTGACCGTGAGTCTTCCGAGGTAGTTTCACACTTCGAAAAGTGTTAGGATGACCTTGTAAACGAGTTTTAATTGTTATTTGAGTTATTTGGATTATATTGGGAGTATGAGCTTGTTTATAATATCTTATGGGATTCTTGGATATTATTTGATAATTGAAATTATGAAATGAATAATTATGGGATGCTTGATTTGTAGAGTTGTGAAAGTGAGTCTTGGGACTCGGTTATGATTATTAGGAAGAGAATGGGCATTGCTTTCAAATAAATGGCATGGTTTTAAGATGGAAATGTTATGCATATGAATTAAATGCTTTATTGAAATGCACTTTATATTTAATAGTCGAAATTATTATTTTGTAGAGTATTTGTAATATATTTGTGGATTTGATATATTATAGTGTCATGGAGTTTATATATATAATATTTGAGAAAACACTATCTTAGTTACTTCCCCGGTTATGGGTTTTATGTTTGTGAGTCATTTGTCTACTATGAATATGTATTTTGTTTTGGGAAAATTGAACTAAGGATGAGAATATTATTTATATAATATTTATATAAGGATTACGAACTCCACCATCATACGTACCTCCCCCTTGGATGATGATATTTGGAAACAGTGGATATGGACACTGGGATACATGGAAATGGATATATGGATATGTTTTGGATATACTATTCACACACGTGCCGGGTTTCGGGCGTGTGGGCTTATTTGGTCATGGATCCCGGAATTGTGGGATGCCGGAAAAATTATGGATATGGTCTTGATTGGGTAGTCTGCGCGGTATGACTGTTTTCAGACGTACGGGTCTTGATTCTTCGTCCGTACGGGCTGGTTGAGTTTAGTCCCCCAGTTGGACGGCTCGTCCCTAGCCACATGGACTTTTGAGGGCCGGATAAGTGTGAGCTAGTCAACAATCCCCGGTTGGATTGTTTCCCCCTGGTACATGATGATGGTGAGAGGTGGGTGTATGTGGATGTATTTATGTATATATATAAATATATAATTATTCTTTTCTTGTTATACATATTACATATATGTATATGTGGTTTTAATTCTGTTTGAGATTTGTGAGCCTGTACATGTATGAACGTATAAGCCCTGGATTTGGGCAGTGTTGTTTGGCGCCATACGCCTTGGATAGGGTATGGTTGCGGGATTGAACTGTAAAAAGGGGAATAATTGGATGATGTGTTTAATGTACATACGCCTTGAATAGGGTATGGGTACGAAATTGAACCTTTACAAAGGAAGAATTCGAGAATGTGCTCATTGTGTTTTTGTTGGAATTGGGATTGTGTTAGATCTGAAATGTATAGATGGTTCTGTCATAAATAATTGTTTATTTTCGGAGTTGTGACCGTTGAGATGAGAACTACGTGTGGCTTGATCCCTTGTCCAAGGGTACGTAGGCAGCCTGGGGTCTCACCAGGTGCAGCCGCGAAGTATTAATGTGTTTAACATATTTGTTCGATTCTGCGTATGTGATTATTGGATGTGAATCCAGTTTAAGGATTTCTGTGGTGTTTGTAAAGTTGTTTGAAGACTTTAAGTACATGGTTTATGTAGTAATTGACTCGAGAATATTGTTGTTCCTGTTCCGAATTATCTGAAGGCCGGAGGCCGATTATATGAATTGCATGAAATTATATTGTGCGTGCTGCCTGTTGGGATATAAAAATGTGAATTTTGTGCAGGTTGAAATTTGGGAAATGTCCAATTTCAGTGGAGACTCTGCCGAAATTTCGGCAGAAGTCTCGTGGCCTTCTCCTTTTCGGTAAAGAGGCTCGATTTTTGTAAGTGGGCCCGACATCGGTGTGATGTCGAAAAATTTCCACAGGATTCGTCTCGAGTTCCGAGGAATTCGGGCCGGTCCTGCTCAGTGCGTGACAAAAGGCCTTCTGAGTTTATCCTTCCAATAGCCCTTATTCTTCAGATATTGCTCTCTGATCGTTCCATAGAACAAGCTCACCTTCTCTGCGTGTCTCCTCCTCAACATTACCACCTCTCTATCGATCTCCATATACCTTTTGGTGATATTGTCAAGACCATCCACTATTCCCAACCAGTACCCATGGAGGCTGTACATTCTGTAAATAAGTCTTGTCTGCCCGCTTTTCTTTCTATTCTATTAGAAGATAAATTGGAGCCAATTGATCGTCTGACTGTGGAAATAACTTGTCTTTGAACATTGACTTTTGGATTCGGTCCCATCTTCCATAATCTGGGCTCTGTGGCCCCATGCTGGTCCATGCCTCTATGAGGTTCATGGACCACTGGCAGTTGTGTATCAGGAACACCCCCACATTGAGACATGTCCAGCTTTGCTCTTTGTATATCAGATGCCACCAGCCATGCACAACTAGGTTATGGTCTTTATATCTCTCTAGTAGGAGCTTGAACTCCATGTCTGTGAAGATTGTATGACACCAGCCCATTGAAAATGTTCAACTGAGGAACCACTTTCGGATGCACCCTGAAATGACTGGGGTATTGGTGAGCAAAATTAACCCTCTTTCAGATGCCTTTAAAGTCTTGAAGAAAGATGATATTATCCTTGCTTTTGATGGAGTGCCTATAGCAAATGATGGAACAGGTAGTCACTTGTTATTCCTTAAATGTAATAAAACAATCTTGTGTGGTTGTTGCTCGTGTCGGACCAAGAATGACATCTTATTGGCTCGTTTCAATGCAAATGTGGAGATATTATTAAGAATTGAGTCGACCCACCAGATCCACTCCGCCTCATGATCCGCCAACATGGCAGCATGGAGAATTGGGTATTTGGCCCAGGCGCCAGTCATTTGGACGCAACAACACGTTGTTGTAAAAGATGGCATAGCCGTTGAATCTGCAATAGTCTACTTTGTTTTTGGAAAACTTTAGCTGCAAATGATCGCCAACAGGGTTGCTACACGTTGAGGGCTGAGACCCAGTTCAAGAAGAATCTGATCACCTACGCCAGCAGCAAACGAAGGGTGATGCTCCAACCATTCTCTGCGCTTCCTATCCCAGTCTTTTACAGGTTTCCCAATGGAGTAGATGAGGTCCCGGTCATCATAGAATGTAGGTTCAGCCGGGTCATAGCCTAAGTAAAGGCCTCCAACAGCTGTATTCCCGGTGATGACAGGAGCGCCCAAACCAAAGATGCTCCTCCTACAAATTGAAACCCATCAGCAATTAAAGAAGGAGCTTTCTGCAGAACTGAGTGCCTAGATGATGTTGAAGTAGAGGGAAGTCCGGTGAACCCATTTTCAAGAAAGCTCCTTCAGGGCGTCATTGTGAAATAATAGCAGTGCCTTTGTGGTATGCTGATAGCTTTGTGTATGTGCGAGCTTAAACTTTTAAATACACAGAGCAGAGAGTGTAAGCTAGAAGGTACTACTTTGGAAGAATTAATTCTTGAATATGCAGAAACTCTCTCAATTTACCCAAACTTAAAGAGGTAAATACAAGTCACTGGGTACCACTACTGTGAGGCAAGAAGCCAATAACGTACTCAACAGGTCCAACTGAAAAATTTTGTACAACATAATCACCAGACGTGGTACTGCATGTCCTTTCGATATCCTGAATTTGAAATAGAAGTTAATATCTTACTTGGTACCCTATCCAAGTTTTTATTTTATGGCCCATCGATAAGTAATGTGTATAATGACAAATCTGTCACACAAGTTAACAGGTGCAACTAAAATCAGAAAAGAAGCGCATTTTAATTCAAAGGAAATATGCTAACCAAGCAACAGATACAACTAAAAAATATAATTTATATCTTGCAAATCGGATACCAGACTAACCAAGGCATCTCCTCAAACCAACTTTTAAGAACAATAATGTACAAAGATACAAAACCCAAGTCATCTGTGTGGCAAGAAGCTCAATTTATGTGAACACCAATAACTTACTCAACAAGTACATCTACTTTACATTTCTGTCCACCAAGGGCTCATACCAAACAACCAATTGCCAAGCTTCATGCCTTTAATGTTACACAGCTAACTCATTGGTGCCAAACCCATCCCAACCAGAAGAACACGAATAAACAAGTAAATAAAAACTGCAAGGCACTTGATATGCACGCTACATCATTGCATTGAAAAAATAACCATGTTATACAACCCAATGTTATAACGTTGGGGCAAATGTGGGGTTTTGTGACATTATCCTTACTTCCTACTATCATTGTCACACGATAAATATTACATTTTTTTAATAGTAATTTGATATGTTTGCATTGTATAAATGAAGAATTGAAGTTGCATTGGCAAGGTTGAAGTGCATTACTGGTGCGCACGTAAATGATTCTTGACCATTGATGCATTTTGAACTCACAATGCATCACGGGTCAGATTCACTCACATGCAGCAACTAACCGTAGCATTATCCAACACTCCAAATGAAAAGCATTGTTGGGTTTTGATGCCCTTGTTATAAGCCGGCAAATTCGTAGAGGGCATGGCAATGAAGGAAGTGATGAGTTGCTGTCACTTTGGTTGAATGCTAGTGGGTAATGGACAGCGGAGGGCCCTGCTGATGGCAATAGGCAATGGGCAATGTGTGGAAATTGAGTGTCACGGGTTTGACTGAGGCTGGAGCTTCATATGATTTTTGTCACTAATTAAGGCGCTTTCATCGACGGAATTGGTGTTGGGTTGGAAAATGCTTTGGCGGGGGGCTCTTCACTTTTGGAGACCTGGCATGACAACGAAATTCATATGGACCCTGAACTTTATGGCCTTTAACTCTTTAGCATGGGTAGGTCAAGCAAGCTCTCCACTAATTGAGGCCATTCAAAATATCATGTTTCATTCATTGGTTATAAAGTCTGGATAAAAAGTACAGTTAAAGTTTGGTTGGAAGATGGGTTTTACATTCTGTTCATATTTTCAACAATTTCTCTTTTAAACCCTAATATGGCATGAGATTCATGTGAGACTTCTATTAGGTGAGACCAATAAAGCTGAGAAAAGAAGACTCGAATTAGGCTTCTATTAGGTGAGACCAATAAAGCTGAGAAAAGAAGACTCGAATTAGGCCATTCGCTTCCACACAAGTTCGAATCTCCTTCTTAATATATTATATCTCCTTCTTAATATATTATATTAATTTAGAATAATTTAGACTAACTCTTGTGTTAAAAAAAACCCGAGAAAAAAGTGAGATTTTATTTATGTCACTTTTCTTGCAGTTTATACTTTTTAACATTTTGGTGGAGATTAGATTGTTGTGATTAGAGGAAAGTTCAAAAAAATTCACCATGATTTACACTTTTAACATTCTTACTCACAAATCCATTCTTAAAGAGTGAAAAAGAGGAGAAAAATTAAGTTAATACAAAGAGCATCTAAGACTTTTTTTTTTTTATCTGTAAATTGTAGCTACAGCATATAATATGGCTGAAATGAAGAAGACAAGCAATATGAGCTTAAATTTCAAGAGCTGTCTCATGTCTTTTAATGTAAAAATTTGACAAGAACCCAACTTTTCAACATAATCCAGGAGCATCTTAAATGCAGCCAGACTCACAAAAGAGGCTCTTCTTCTTCCATATTTACACTTTCTACTGAAAACCCAAAAGTACAAATTGCAGGACAGCAAACAAACTGAACAATCAAATCACAAAATCAAGCAGGGAAATCAAATGGCAGGGGAGACACCAAAGATGAGTTAAGTAGGTCTGGATGCACAAACCCAAATCTGCTAAGCACTTGATTATCTGCAAAATTCAGAGCCTTCTGCATCCCATTCCAACAAGCCTCCCAAGTGTACATGGAGTTGTGCTCTCCACTGCAAGGCTCACAGCCAGTGAAATGTGTCACAAAAGGCCTCCTCACATTCTCTTTCCAAAAGCCTCTATCTTTCATATGCTTCTCTCTCATTGCACCATAAAACAAGCTCATCTTCTCTGCATGCCTTCTCCTCAGCAAATCCACCTCTCTGTCAATCTCCATGTACCCTTTGCTGATCTTGTCAAGCCCATCCACTATGCCCAACCAGTACCCATGCAAGTTGTACTCACTCTCCAAGTAAATCCTGTCCGCCCACCTGTCCTTCTCTTTTATGAGGAGGTAAATCAGAGCCGACTGATCATCTGACCCAGGATATGCCTTGTCCTTGATCAATGACTTTTGGGCTTTTCCCCATTTTTCATGGTCTGAGTTCTGTGGGCCCATGCTGGTCCATCTTTCCATCAAGTCCATGGACCACTGGCAGTTCCTGATCAACAACACACCAGCATTGAGACTTGTCCAGCTCTTCTCCTCATACAGCATATTCCACCATCCATGCACAACCAAGTTATGATCTTTGTACCTCTCTAATGGCAGCTTGAACTCCATGTCTGTGAGAACTGCATCCGAGTCGACCCACCAGATCCACTCGGCCTCAGGATGAGCCAACATGGAAGCTCTGAGAAGTGGGTATTTGGCCCAAAAGCCAGTCCCTTTCTGGTTCAGCAAAACATTGTTGTAAAATATCTCATGCCCATGAATTCTACAGTAATCAACTTTGTTCTTGAACAGCCTCAACTGCAAATGATCTCCAACTGGGTTTTTGCACACGTTTGGCTGAGACCCAGTTACAAGGAGAACTTTTTCTTCACTTGCAGCAAAAGAAGGGTGAAGCTTGAGCCATTCTCTGCGCTTCAAATCCCAATCCTTCATTGGTTCTTCCCCGAATGCGTAGCTGAGATTCGGGTCGTCGTAGAATGTGGGCTCAGACGGGTCGGAGCCCAAGTCAAGGCCGCAACCACCCGTGCTCCAGGTGATGATGTTGTCGATGCTGGTGCTGGGGTTGATGAAGGTGAGCAGAGCCCAAACCAGAGACAACGCCATTGACGCACCTCCAACAAAAAGAAACCCATCTGCAATTAGAGAAGGGGCCTTGTGAAAAACTGATCTTTTTTTAGGTGATTGTTGAAACAGAGAGAATTCTGATGAACCCATTTGCAAGAAAACCCCAATGCTCTCTCTCTCTCTCTCCACTCTGTGAAAAGAGTAGCTTGCCCTCTCTCTCACTCTGTTTTTGTGATTAGAACAGAGTGTAAACCGGAAGAAGCATTAAATACCAAAAGCTTTGTTTATTGGGTGCCCGAGTAAAGAAAGACTTTCATGAAACGGGCTATTCGGGCCGGGCCAATAACGCTATTACATACTTTATAACACTTACACGTCGCATAGTATTATTGGCCGGAAAAGCATGATATGCAACTAAGTTTTTCTGACCGAAGTGCTTTAGATTGGTCTTAACACATGGAAAGAATACAAATTTGAGTTTTGGTCTAAAGTTGAATAATTTGGGTGGAGATTAATTAAATAATTAATTGGTGCATACTTTGTTGGCTTAATTGCTCTTCTCTTTTTACGCTTGAGTGTCGGCTTAAATTTGACCCCCGAGACAACGTGATGCCCCCCTCTATCTGTTTTAAAGTCGGCACCATCAACTTGTGCTTAATTACATAGCCAAGATTGCAGAGTTTGATTGGTGCCTGAGGTATTAAAAATAAAAAATGAGATCCCCAATATATTGCTATTATTTTCCTTGAATTATTTTCATGTTTCTTGGAAGCATGAGCCATTCTATATATGTATATATATATTTAGCATGTCACGTAGACCTTGTTTTGTGTACTTTATTGTTTTCTTTCCATTTCGTATGAAATTGCACATGGTGCTTATAAATGCACTGTTTCTTCTTTTTCTTTTCCTTTTTTTTCTTCTTTTTCTTTTGACCTTTTGGGGTAGATTCTCAGTGTTGTGTTTAATACTCTGTGTTTGAGTGCTTCAAATACCCAAAAGAAGAAAAGGGAAAAAGAACGAAGGGTTGGGATCGTATTCTTTGCAGGATCTGCAAGTTAGGTCATTAGCACAACTTGTTTGTTCATGTGTTGTCAACTTGTCATGCATGCATACTAGTGGATAACATGGTATTAATTAAGGGCCTTTTAAGACATCTTGTTAAGTTTAAATTGAAGTTGTAAAAAACTAACCGGATATATATATATCAACTCTATCTTTTTTTGACTCGTCACGTAATAAGGAAGATTTCCTCTGTAAAAAGAAAGGAATTTGAATTTGAATTGTTTACATAGTCATTTTTAATAGCGTTTTCCATTTATATTTCAAGAAAAACAAGATCAGTCCAAGTAAATTGTTAGGTGTAAAACCTTCTTGGCTGAGGCCTTTGTTTGACACGAGCACAGGGCATCAAAAACTCAAGAAAGATGCATAATTTAATCCGTCGCTTTGGCACTAACTCTTGGGTGAATTAGTGACAAGAACATTTAGGTAAAGAACATCCGGCCTTTTTTATTTTTAGCCTTGATGTTACATGAAGGGTGAAAATGATGGACCACCAGACACCCTCAAAATTCCAAGACCGAAGCATCTTGCCTATGAAAAACCCAAGCATCTAAACGGGTCAAGTTTGTCTTTGCAGTCTTGTCATCGACATCTATGCCACATTGATATCAGGTCAAGAATACATGTCATTTTTCTACATCACCAACATTAAACTACTTGAATAGATTTAATCATAATTGGACGAGGAGAGCCAAGTTTCTCCGGAAGGAAACATCAAACCCTTCTGAAAATTCAAACCCTTCGAAAAATATAATTGGGTGTAACAGTCACCCACCAGGTGTTACTAATTAATGTGATATAACGCATTCATAATTTAGGGTGTAGTACTAGTACATAAAACTCATAATATATATGTGTGTGTGTGGACAACGCGTTCATATTTTAGGGTGTAATATTAGTACATAAAACACATACTATAAGACTCGACATTTTTCGTTTAATACTCATATTATATACATATATATGTATTTTTTAATAATACTTTCATTTTTCGTAAACGTCTTAAAGACTCGATAAAATATACGCTTTTAAAAAACAAATGTACAATACATATATTATACACGTACGTAAATATTTTTTATGTTTAATACACATATTTTTTACACAATTTTAAATAAATACAAATAAAATTCACATATTATACCCATATTTTTAAAAATAATATATATTTATATTTTTAAATAAATTATGGCCAAACTTTCTCATTCCGTATTTTACTAACTATTTTACTAACTAGGCTATAACATGAGTGTAACACCATTTCTCTTAACTTTTAATGTAGGTTCATATTCCAAGGGCTATAAACGAGGATTATAGACGGTACATGCAAAATACAAAACTTGTACACTAATTTAATTTTGCGGACGGAGCAGCTTTTTGGTTTTCAATTAGTAGTTTGGGCCATTGTTTATTACAATAATCATGCAATGCACCCATCCTTCAAAACAATTACACGACCACAATAGATGAATGCAAATATAACATCCAACAAATCAACACTACTCCATTCCATCTCAAAATCAGTCCACCCAGAGTTTAATAAGTAGAGAGATGAGAACCTTAGCAATAAACTTGAACAAAATGAGAAACAACCAAATGGAGCATACTATTTTCTTAGCTCAAAATCCAACCTTCACAGAATGAACACACTACACTACATGTCTAGAAGACTATAACCTTAATCTGCATGGCCTGTTGCAGTTACTGTAGAAGAAAGGAACACAACAAAAACAAAGACCTCCATCCAACATTCTTGAATATTAAAAACGGTAAACGAATGCGAGAAGTGAGAGCGGCGCTTCTCAATGGTAAACTAGCCCCAAACCTAATAATTGAGGGTTCAAGTCGCAAAAGCAATCTCTGTAAATGGCTGTGTTACTGTCTTGCCTCCCCAAACCCTGCATCAGTAAGAGTCCCGTGCACTGGGTCACCCTCTTTTTACAAGAATGCGGGAAATCAACTGCACTGAACACTGTACATACCATACCTCCCACCTACATCTCTATTTTAAGGATTCCACAACAGAGCATCAAAATATGCCCTCCTACATCTCTATTCTCAGAATTCCACAACAGAGCATCAAAATAAGCTCCTAAGTCGAGGAACACTGTCTACTTCACCCACCCCCTCCTAAAATATATATAAAAAGGAAACCTGTACCATGCGATTTGAATACAAAGAGAGGCTTGCTTACAAGTTTTTTTCCAGAGAAACATGAAATTAAGTAAAAACATATGACTAAACTACTAAACTTACCCGAATCACATATATGCCCTTTAACACCCACTTTATTTGCTTAAGATGTTGCATTCACTCATAAGTAAAAGCACAAGTAGAAAAGAACCCAACAATTTCGCAATCCAACAGAATGCCTTCTCAAATCCCTTTTTCTTCTCTAAACTCTGTTTCTCACATCTTCACATGGTTTAGCATCAACTCAGCACAGACTCAGAATTCATGTGAGTACCATTTCCTCCATCACGACTGTTAGATGCTCCTATGGGCATAGACCGCTGTGTGAAATCCAACAACATCTGTCTCTGGTGCTCATCAGTGTGAGGAAGGCTTGCACGCAACAGCTCAACTGGCATTTCACGACTAAAAGATATGGCTGTATCTGCACCAATAACAGGCACATTTGGAGAGGCCTCCATTAGCCGTGACTGCATTATACTATCATATTTATTTACACAATACTTTGTCAGAAGGCCAAAGAATTCATCAAAGGAGGCCTGCCAAAGTGCCCGATTGGTCACGTTGTAGTTGCTTGCAGCATGAGGATCAGTTAAGAGTTCAGTTGCCCTCTCAAGAACTGAATTGAGAATAAGGGAGGCCCCATCTCCTGCGGGGCTTCCAAGGGGGCGAAGCGGGGGTTGCTCCGAGGAACATACCACTGCTGCAAGACAGGCACTAAGTGCACCAAGGTCCATACCTCGAACACATGATGAAACAACCCTTGCAAGAATATTTGAAATTTCTGTAGTCCGTGAATCAGAAGGGAGGGTACCAAACAGGAACCTTAGATGACGAAAGATGGCCATACAGACTATTCGCATGAGCTCACCACCTGGAAAAAGAAGCTGCAGATACTTTGCTAGGAGCTTCCGGCCCTTGGGAAGAGAAACTAACCTTAGGAATACAAGATCATCCTTAGGGACAGACCCAACTGTGTGGCCATTGTTGCCAAGTGGGTCAACCAATTGAAGAGATGTTGCAAGCCCTTCCAACAAGGCCTGCCGCCTACGCTTCAACTGTATTCCACCATCTTGGAGTTGATTGAACTGTAGAAAACGATCAATGTCATCCACATCTAGGAGAAGACATAGCCCATCCTCAATTGTAACTCTAGCAGCAAGCATTGGCTCCTGCTCTAGTGGCTTCTCAGAAACCTTTTGTTCAGTGTTGCCAGGACTAGATGAATTTGGAGGCTCAACCTCAAGAAGAGGACGAGGCCTACGTATTGAAGAGAAGGGAACCCTCCCAAGAGCATCTACCTGGAGAAAAGCATGTGGCTCAGTATTAGCTCGTGCTCGAGGAGGAAGATCCCTTAAGTTAGTTGGGCAGAAATGATGTTTCAACTTTGCCCCAGCAGATTTTCTTGCAAGGCAATACTGGTGGTAATAATCATCCACATATGGGTCATTGCTGTGTGTAGCAGCTAGCTGCATTCGGAGTATACTCTCAATTTCATCAGCTGTCATATACTTGGACCTAAATTGTGGCCACCCACCATCACTCCTATGGCTACCTGTATCAAAGCCATATTGAGAAAAACGCATATTTAGTCTAACTTTCTGAGCTGATTTTGGCCTTTGATCTCGAGGATCACCCATACCGAGCATTGCTTCAAACTTGCTCATCAAGGGCGGGGATGGAGAAAGATGGGGGTTAAATAGTTGAGACTGCATCACTGACAACTGGTTAAATGATGGCTGAACTGGATGGTGCAGTCTAGGAGGTTGTGGCTGTGGCTGTGGCTGTGGCTGTGGCTGATGCATCAATTGTGGAGGCATTAAACCATTCTGATGAGATAACTGTTGTTGCAATAAATTGTTTAAAAGACTGGGATGATCTCCATATGCGCCACTTTGGTTGGCCCATTGCTTTAGGGGTCGGCTATTAGCGGAGATACCAGAAGTAAGCTGAGGCAAATTTCCACCAAAATGTGATCCATGAGGTAATCCAGTCATTTGAAGTTGAGAGTTAGAGTAAGGAGAGTGGTTTGGTGAAGATAATCCCCCCTGGGGTCCACCAGCAAGATATGGGTTCAGGTGGCTTGATTGGCGGTTTGGCGAAGCCTGCTGAGATATGCCACCTGGGGGAGGGTATGAAGTGAAACCAGATTTTGGCACCAGAATTGGTTCACTGGAAAAATGTTGATGATGATGATGATGATGATGCTGCTGCTGCTGTTGTTGGGGCTCAGGATATGAAGAAGTTCTGTACAAAGGCAATGATTCTGGGGGACGTGCAGAAGAAGAAAACGGTTGTGAAGACCATCGTTTCCCATCCTGAAGGCTTTCAGCATCCAATATATCTTCATCAATCCAGTTAGGGAAATGTTCCTGTGCCCATTCAGCAGCAGATGAACCTGAAAGAAACATGTCCCAATTAGAAAGTTTATAAACATCAACGTACAATATGTTCAATAAGAAGTCCTCAAAGACACAACAGTGCCTTCGCTTTTACGAAATTTTCTTGATGAATTGCAAGCATGGTATAGTTATACTGATATCTTGTAACAGAAACAATAAACTCAACATTCATCGATATTGGACTTCAACTCATTCTAAACACGGCATACCTCTAGTTCAATTTTCATCAACGCTAAAATACACTAGAACTTTTCAACAGGATAGAATGATGAACATGTCAAAACCAAACGGTCAAAAGTAAATATTTTCACTCTAGGTTTCACATCATAACATAGCATAGATCCAAACTAACAGGAACTTACTTGAATATCCTAGCTACATCTATAACTTACTTTACTAGATTTCAGCAGCAACCATTAAATAAGAATAAATGCAGATGATTAAAAAAAATGAAGGCTTTGCAATCAACTGAAAGGAATTGAGTCTGTACAGGACCAGGTTTGAGGCAGGGTTACAGCAACATAGCAAAAAGAGATATGCAACATTTTCACTCACTTTCTCTGGATCCTCTATCACCAATTACTCCAGCACGCCTTGTTCCACTAACATCTTTGTTTAACTGCAACAGAAGAAAAAAAATATGTGACTTAGAGCACAAAAACAAGAGGAGACGTTTGGTATCTGACACCAGTAACCAAAATTAGTTCTTTAAATAAACAATTCCAGACAGATAACAACTACATTAACTAGACCTAAGCCTCAGGGTACAAGTCTATAACTAAAACCCAATTAGCCTATATATATATATATATATATATCCAACTGTAGGTTATTTGACTTGATAGTGCTCCAATAAGAATAATCATATCAAACCCCAAAAACTACCATAGACAAATAACTAAGATGTAAAAGAGAAATAATAAGACAGACATCTAGAATTTAAAAAATATCTTTTAAGAACAGAAATATATAAAGACCAAATGATAAAGTTAAAAACTGTAACAAAAGGCTTATGTGTTGCCGATTTGAAACTAAAATATCATTCTTCCACACATGTTACTATGCACAATTTAAGCTCTCAACCCATAAATATGACAGCAACAACAGATTTTCAGGGGAAACAATTATTCACAGTTACCAGGATGTCCAAATCACAGTGCAGCTCCTATGATTAACACTATGCAATGAATTGTGTCCTAAACATATGACAACTCAGAAAGGATATGCCTAATGATGCTGAAACAGGTCTCAAGAAGAGGAAAGCTGCATTACAAAAAAGATATATCCAGGTCCATCGGATCATGACCCGTTCACATTTTATTGGATCCGTTCACATATGACCCGTTCACATATGCCTAAAGGATATGACCCGTTCACATATGACCCGTTCACATATGCCTAAAGGATCCGTTCACACATGACCCGTTCACATTTTATTGGATCCGTTCACATATGCCTAAAGGATATGTTAATGATGCCTAAACATATGACCCGTTCACATTTTATTGGATCATGAACTCCTGACAAGCTCCAAACAAACAGGCTCCATTATCAGAAGCCTGAGGGATAATTAGAACTATGTTCCTTTCACTTCTCGTCATGAAACTATCAATCCCAATTACTAGTATATAGTCCACAATCAAGTTAACTTAACTTATAGGCTTTAAGGAACAAAATGAAATATTAGATTATGAAAATGAATGACTTCAACATTACCCCCAAAAAAATCTTTAAAGCATATACAGGGTATTCAATCACAAGAATAGAAAGATTGAGAACAAATACAAGACAGAGTCATTCGATTTTTTTGAGAAGAAACACACTTTTATTATGTAGAAGAAAAAATGAACACTGCAGTCGACTTAAAGTCCACCCCTACACATGAACTTATCAGCACAGGAAGCCAAAGATGAGACATTCAACCTAACTTATAATGAACACACAGCTGCCTTCCAGTCTATATAAATAGCACGACAGGAAGGGTCCCTATATTCATCTCTAACTGATCATGCCCATAGAGAAGCCCAAAACCAAACTGTCTCCCAAAGTTCTCTCCAGCAGGGCCCTTAATATCTTCAAAAACATCTCTCCAACCATGATGCCTCAATAACTGCTACGCACATAAGCCTTTCGCTTTCTTTCCTCTCCCTAACACTTCCTGTTGTTCATAAGGTATAGCAAAAATCCTCTGGGGACTACCCAGCTCAGCCTCACCTCTAAGAATACTCTATGCCACAAATATCATGCAACATGACAGAAAGGAAGGCATGCGCAACACCTTCTCACCCCTTTTGGCACAAGATGCACCAATGTGAAGGTAGGTCCATTCTACGCCTTCTTTGAAATATCACATGTATTGACCTTCCAAAGTGCCACAATCCCAGAAAAAACCTTCACTTTAAGTGAAACCTTTTACTTCCAAATCTGCCGAAAGGAGATAGCATCTACATTATCACTCAAGTACCTGCCAAAAGATTTGCATGATAACTTATCTGAACATCCTAGCTTCATTTTCTTATCAGCCCTGTGTGGAGACACAAATGCACCCTTTCCAGGATCAGCAACAGAGATGACAGCTATCCCACTTCCTGCTCATTCAAATTCCTTCCAAACCCGATATTCCATTATAAGGGTAAATGTAAGAACCACCAGCCTTGAGATAAAAACATTGTGATACCGTAGTAACAATACAACATAGGAAACAGAGTTCCAGATTGCAGCAACTTGAAAAAGATTCGACCCCTTGAGAAATATGCTTTGACAGACTTCTGCTAAAGCTCTGAACTAATTTTAATCACCAAGTGCCATAAGCCTCTTCTTCCAGGGTGAGAATCTCCAAAGCCACTGCCCTAACAAAACTCTTTTTTTTAATCACTAAGGTAACAATACTCGGCCCCTCTTCCAACATGGGAATCTTCAAAGCCACCTTCTTTACAACCAGTTGCCAAATACTAGTGGCTCTTGGATTATCCCCAATGGGAGACCCAAATGTTCATTGACCAAAATCCCACTCCACAGCCAAAGAATCGGCCAATAATTTAACCTTTTCTTAAGCAAAAATGTGTCACAATAATGCAAAACTACAAAAAAGGTGAAGTGAATGGATCAAATAACAGGAGCAATTGAGCCATATACTATTGGAAAGACTTAAACCTAAGGCCTATTATCTTCTCTTCTGGTTGAGGAGCGCAGTAGAGACATTACAGCATTTTCCCCTCAAGTATATATTATGAGATCCTTCAATCACCTAAGATTCATTTTTCTTTATCACGCTTGATGTCATATCTTAACATACACAAATTCAAAAACGATGAAATAATTCAAATCCCTATTTTACCAATAACTGAGTTGCCAGCATGTTTTTTTATAAAAGAAATTAGGAGAAATCTAAGACTCGTTGAAATAAAATACAGGAATCTAGAAGATGCTAAACACTGTTTTCCCCACATTCATCTTGGTTCCCAAAGTACGCAGCTCACATTAAGGCCATTATTTTACATATACTTAATTGTATTCCATGCATATCATTAGAAAATTTGCAATCTTGGAATTCCCTCACTCATTGTGAAAAAGAAAATTGAACACAGAACACCATAACTAATTCAGAAGATGCTTCATGTTAATCCAGAATATTAAACAAAATCATGCATTTTGACCACCTGCATCATCAAATCTGTAGTAAACTTACCTTTTCAAAAGTTAAAGACAGATCATCAATATCAGATAGAGAAACGTCACCCTGCCAACAAGAAAACAACAGTCAGTTCAACCAATTGGAATTTCTTGCACTCGGGCATTCTCAATCAATATCAAAATTTACACCCGCCCCCTTCCTGCCATTGAGCACCTACTACAGTGAAAATTTAGGAAGAGGAGTTTATTTCTTTTGTCATTTATTCCACAAACAAAGGAAACTCCTAAATCTCCTGCCAAAAACAATGAAAATCTACACAACTATAAAAATTCACAGAAAAGCTTATCTAATCAAATTTCCAGCAAGGAATAAATTGGAGTAGTAGGCCAGAAAGGAAGAATAAGCAGAGGCCAGTAAGGCAACAAACAAGGGTATTCATCTCTCAGCAGAAACATGATGACAGAAGCAACACTTCTTGAAAGTATAGAAACGAAGACAGCCATACTTCTAAATCTTTTTATGAGTTTATAGCATCAAACATATATAAGTAACAGCATGCAAAGGAAGCAATAGATCCACACCCAAAAAACCCTAAATGAGTTTCTTAATCAAAATGCATAACCCAATTTAATTGAATAACAATGAAATCTTTCATAAATCTCCCAAGAAGTACTGTTGTGAGTTAAAAGGTCTAAGACTCTATCATGCAATTTTGAAGCAGAAGAAATTCCTAAAATTTTGAAAAAAGTCACAAAAAAAAGAAATATGATTTCATGACATCAAGTCCATATAACTTCCAATTACTAAATAAAGACATTCAATTCCCAAAAATAATAAAAAAGTCGTTCCAAAGCGATTGTCATAAAAATCAGTGAAGAAAAAGGTTTAACCTGTTCTCTATCATATAGAAACTCCTCCTCATCAAACCCAACTGGAGCATCCTCTTCATCTAAACCTCCCAACTCAACTTCCTCAACAGAATCTTTACCAAAAAATGCATATTGCGATGCATCAAATACCGCATCTCCTGCACAAAGGAAGAACTCAAAATCAAAAGAAGAATTAAATGATGCTCCAAATAATTGCACCGTGAAGGAGGGAAAAAAATCACCTTTCCAATAAAGCACCATGCAACTATATATTCAACAAGCCAAACAACTCATGAAAAATATATTGCTGCGTAAAACACATTTACACATACAATTGAAACTTGTATGCAATTAACTACATAATTGATTAAGTTGGGGGTTTCTTATTTTTAAGGAACTATTATGAAGTATGGAGACCTCAGATTGACTCTGAGTCTTACTAACATTCTTTTCATCTGAAAGACATTACTGAAATCATATTTATACTTTCAAGAATTGACAGCAACAAAATATAGGTGAGCACCGTCCAAAACTTATTCAAAGCTTAATATGAAAAACAAAGTAGTTTATAGCTACAATTAAACAACAACGCATCAAAAAGAGTCCAAACACCAAAGTGAACAACACAACAGAGGGTGGCCGAAAACTTTATGAATTCAACAATCCACACTATTCCTTTTGGCTTATAGTAATCAGTAGCAAATTCTACAATAACCAATTCACGGTTTAAAATTTCTCACTTCTATTGTCAGTTTTCTCAGCAGCTAAACAGAACCCAGATCTATAAAACAGACTACAACCCGCAAACGCAAAGCAAAGCAGGAAAAAATAATAATAAAAGAAGAATCCCAGAAAGCTAGGAGAAGCAAACCTGAGGTATTAAGTTGCAATTGGTTGAGATCTTGAGGGACGGAGCAGGTAGCCTCTTGAATACTACCCCTACTCTCAAACCCTTCCATATCCTACACTCTTCTATATCTCCACTGTATATTTAAATCTAATAGAACACGAAAACAGAACTGAACCCAGTAAACTAAAACCCTCACAATAATCAGTAACTGAATCTCCGAAGCAAAATTTGCATCTAAAAAAAGAGAAGCAAAAACCCTTTAGGCTGAAATTTGTGCAAGGTTTTTGCTAAGATGGTAACAGAAAAGCTGGTGATAAGATCTGTACAGTGGGTTGGGTACAGGTATTCATGGCTTTGGCAAAGCCTTCTTTTTTCTGGGTTGGATTTGTAAGACGAGATAACCCTAGGTAGGGGATAAAGATTGAGTTTTTTTTTTTTTAATAATTTTATTTATTTATTTATTAACTGGAATTAGATCGATAGACTGATAAAATAAAGAGAGGGCGGTGAGGTGACAATATATTTATATTTTTCTGAGAATGGTTATTGTTAAAAAAAAACTGGCCAGCGGTTTCGCAAGTGCAGATTAGTTGAGGTGTGCACAAGCTGGTCCGGACAACTCACTGTATTTATTCCAAAAAAAAAAAAAAAACTCATTGTTCAAAATGTTAGAGCATTTCCACCTATTTGTCATTGCAAAAGATAAGAGAAGGCAAATGTTGTTACTATTCATATAAATAGTATCTGCTATAGCAAGTTTTTTGTTGGTTTTTCACATATTGCTATGGCAACTTAAAGGGCAACTATTATTCAAATGAGATATGAGGAAATGAATTTGTATATAGTTTGGTTGTGAGAAGTGAAAAATATGACTAGGTATTTATAATAAATAAAAAAAATTGAAAATTTTGGTATTTTTTAAGAATAATTTTTTTTATATAAAAAATTTGTTGCTGACGTGACAGTCCTCAGACAACAACTCGGATTGTTCTTGCCTTCGAGCTTGCCAGGGCTTGGTGGAGCCCACATCTTGCCTGGGCTGTTTTGTACCGCTGGAGCTGCATTTCTTATCCTAGGCAGCCTTTTGCCCAAGGTCGGCTATCCGCTGGAAGTGCTCTTAAAAGATAGAAAAAAAGGCATAGAGTGGTAGTGGAAATTCTCTTTTCCTTTCTTTTTCTTTTTTTTTTTGGTTTTTGTTGTATGCCCACAATTATGAGAGGGTGATGGTGGTGGCTTGCTTTGTATGCAAATAGAAAAAGGCAAGGTTGAAATGCATCTATCTATCTGTCTCTTTTTCTTCCTTTTCCTTTTCTTTTTCATTGATTGGTTTTGTAGCATTCTTAATTTATATGGACTAAAGTAGAGATGCGGTGAGACATGCATCATCACAAGGACGCCCATAATTGGAATTATCGTATGTTTAGGTATTGTAATGAACATTGAAATATAATAAAAATAAAGAGCAATGTTGATTAGAATAAAAATGAATACCGTCTGAAAAAACCCTAGCCCCTCTCTCCCAAAAAATCATCCTAGAGCCGTTTTCACTTTGAGGGGAGAGGAAGCCATTGTTCTTCCTCTCCTCTCCCCTCTTTCTCTTCCTCCCTCTCTTCTCCCCTTATTGTCAGAGACAAATGGTTTTCCCTCATAGGCGATTGCGATTTGTTATGATTTTCCTCCAACCATCATAGACGATTGTGTCTCAGTGTTGGATTTCCACCTGTGTTTCGACGTTGGATCTCCATATGCGTTTGAGCGTCGGATCTCTACCACCATCTTCTTTGCGGTTTCTTTATGTTCGGAATAAGTCAGAGACTCTGGAGGTTCTCTGTGTAGTTTTCACCTCTTCTTCTGTGAGAGCTTTTCACCTCTCCTTTGTGAGAGTTTTTATCTCTCATTTGTGAGAGTTTTATTTGTATCGTTATGGCATGGTTTTTTCAAGCTTTATCTATTTTTGATTATTCTGAGTTTGCAATCTTAGTTGGGATGCCTATGTTAGAGTTTATTCGAATCCTGCGTGAATCGTTAGTGGAGGCGCACCTGATTGTCTTAATTTTGTTGTTCGACCGCTCTCTTGTCATTGTAATCGCCCTTCGTGGCCAGCTTGTTTTGGCCCCTTGTGGCTAATGGCTTTTTTGGCTGAATTATGAATGCAATCCTAGAATTTCTCAAAAAAAAAAAAAAAGAGTTTGGAAGTAAAGGAATGTGAATTTGAAAACTAATAACAAATATAACGTGCTCCTGTTTGGGTATTCATGTGTACTATTGTGACGTGACAATAGTGATACTTAAATTGTTATGATTTGTACGAAGAAAGTAAGATAATGGGTTCAAAGAATACTGAGTCGAATTTAAAACACCTTAAAATTAAATAAATAAAAAAGATTAAGTTAAAAAACACAGCGTAATCTCATTTTCCCATCAACATAAGAAGAGTTAGAGTTTGTTTGGTAATGCTTTTGTATTCATGTCTTTAACATTCCATTCAATGGCTTTTTATATGTTGACTTGGAAGAGCTTGACGAGAATTCATATATGAAATGCTTCTTCATGAATTACTTAAAATACCTTTATACACGTTGCTGTAGATGTTTAATACAATTTAATTTTCATAACAAAATAGACAAAATCAAAATGACATCGTTGTCTATTTATGTCACATTACAAAATATTCTCTTAGTCTTTTGGAGGAGCTTATGGAAGGTAAATGTGTGAATCAATCCGCGCAAGTGTGGTACTGTGGGCAAGCTTGTTAAAGACAATTAATATGAGCAGTAAATAGACAAGTTTTCACTTAAAAGATACACTAAAGAGTCGTGTGTCTAAGCGCAGTTATGAGTGATTATAGTATTCGAATATTAGAAGTATGTAATAACATTCCATTCAAAATCAAATGGTTTTTTATATGTTGACTTGAAAGAGCTTGACGAGAAAGCATATATGACATGCTTCTTCAGGAAATACTTAAAATGCCTTTATACACATTGATGTAGATGTTTAATACAATTTAATTATTATAGCAAAAAAAAAATCAAAATGACATTGTTTATGTCATATTACAAAATATGTTTTTAGTTGTTTGGAGGCCCTTATGGAATGTAAATCGGTGAATCAATTCATTCAAGTGTGGTACTTTGAGCAAGCTTGTTAAAGACAATTAATATGAGCATGTTACGACATAAATGGACAAGTTTTCACCTAAAAGACATACTAAAGAGGCGTGTGTCTAAGAGCAATTACCATGCATTTGATTTGACATCGTTTGTTCAAATCCCCCCTCCTCTAATATCGCATGTATAAATTGAGTTACATGTCTTTGTCATGTTAATGAGTTTTAGGTATTAGTCTACTTGTATTGTTTTTCTATATCCTGCAGGATTACCACAGTGGTTGTGGCCCTCCCCTTCCCCTAGTTAGGCACCTGGATCGAAACCCTATGGTTTCTTTCCTCATAAGAACACCTCCACCTCAAAGGGTAAAGGCAAAGCAAAGGCAAGGCAAGGATTGTCACTATTTATGTGAATAGTTACAGCCCTTGTCTTTTTTGTTTCCACCCCAAAGGGCAAGGGCAAGGGCAAGGTAATTACTATTCACATTAATTTATTTTCTATTTTTTATACTTAAATAATTAATTTTGATAAAATTTACGGATAAAATTTTCGGGTGCCACGTGTCACTATTTATTATAAAATTCTCATCTCAAATTTCATATAAAATTTTCGAATAAGATTTTTGGATTAAATTTTCGGATAAGATTTTCGGTTGCCACGTGTCCATATTTATTATAAAATTCACATCTCACTCATTATACAATTAAAATATTTCCGGTCCTCATAGTCCGACACAATCAAGTATAAGGACGACTCAATCATTGGCGGAGGTGGTTCCACCGGATCACGACACGGGGGAGTATTTTCCTTTGGAGGATGTAATAGTGCCATTATTTCCGACACACGGAACGCACCACTGGAACTGAACTTGAGGCATTGCTTACTTGAGGAGTCATGTGTAATGGTTTTCCTCTTTTTTTGTTTTGCCTCGAATAATCTATTAAAAAAATGAATTTGGAAATGCCAAAAATATATATAAAAAATGACATTAAATGAAATAAAACAACAATTAATTTTTTTTTTGCCTCATCACCAAGATTTTGACTGCTTCGAATGTTTATCCACGACCCTCCAACTTCGATGGAAGAGGCTATTTTTATTCTTACACAAATGAAATTTTGTAGTATAAAATTTGGTGTGGAAAGTGAAAAATATTGGTAGGTATTTATAGAAAAAATTTCCAGAATTTTTTGATATTTTTTACAAATGTTTTGATATATTTTTTTTTCAATTTTTTAGCCAAAAATTGAATTGCCGTTGGATTGGATAAGATTTTTGAATCGAAGGCTCCAGGAAAATCCACGTGGCTTGTAGCCGTTGGTTTCTGGCAATTGTGGGTCAGCGTTGACGTCAACAGCCTTCGGGCAACATCCCAGGCAATTCTTGCCCGGGCTGCTGGGTCCCTCCCCTTGCTCGGGCTGGACCTTGCGTGATAGAGGGGGGTTTTTGGGCCTGGGGCTGCCTTTTGCTTGCCTTTGCCCCTTGCACTGGAGCTACCCTAATATAACCAAATAGAAATCCATAGTTCAAATTCACTACACCAATTAATTCAAATTAAATCAAATTAGCTTAGACTAAAACACTAACCACAATAAGTACATACAAACTCGAAGTTTTTTCCCTACAAAATGAGTTAAAGGGATCAACAAGTTAAACAAGTTTTTTTTTTATTATAAATAATTAATTACAAAAAGCTAACTTAAATAACAATTTAACTCAGTACATAATAAATTGGTTACATAGGTTGAGTTGTGTTAGCCATGTAATAAAACATGTTGTATTTGTGCTGGAGATTTCTAACTCATTACCTTAACATGACACGAACACAACATGTTATGACATGTTGCAAGACCTAATTAAAATATGAGCCGTTTCTCTCATACATAAAAAAAGGAGTGTTTGTTTTTTGCACACTCTAAAACCCAATTTTTGTAAGGTCTAAATAATAGGGTTTCGACCCCCAAAAAAAATAAAACTATAATAGGGTTCCTATATCGCAAAAAGAAAATTCAGTAAAAAAAAAAAACAGAAGAGATATAAAAAATAAATAAAAAATCTCAATTTCCCTCTTAATATGCATACACACATTTCCCAGCAAACAGATAAATTGAACTAAGCTTTGCTCTCTCTACCTCTCTGGTTCTGTGGTTCTTACAAAGCTCCAATGGCTCGTATAACATTATGCAGTCAGCTACTTCCATCTCTCCTTGTTCCAGTGAGGCTGAGGAACCATTATCAGTTGATGGGAGTCATAGGGACTGGTTTAAGCAGAGGGCGGCGCTTCTCTGCTGCGTCCTCATCCAAGATAAGCATGAGCCTGAAAGCCGGCATCGTTGGCCTCCCTAATGTCGGCAAGTCCACTCTTTTCAATGCCGTTGTATGTCCTACAAACCCTTTATCTCTCTGTTGGGTTGCTTAAATAATACAAGCAAGGATAACTGATATTTCCATTGGAATTTGATATGTTTATCTGTTTGTTTGTGCTTACTTATCTATCTTTTTCACTTGCAATTCAAATTGGGGATTGCACTGGAAGGATTATCTGGAACTGGACTGATGCATCTTGTAGAATTGTAGTGAACTGCATGAATTATGTTGAAGGAACACTCAGCTTTACAAAATCTTAGTGCACATTCTGATTTTAAGACAAAAAGATCATATTTTTATTTTGTGACAGCATACTTTGCACCATTAGCTATATACCCATAATGGTTGTTATATTGTGAATCTGGATTTCTACCTCCTATACTGTTATAAGTAATACATTGTTTTTATATTAAAAAGATTTTGCGAGTGTAGGTTGAGAATGGTAAGGCTCAAGCTGCCAATTTTCCATTTTGCACGATAGAGCCAAATGTAGGAATTGTCGCAGTTCCAGATCCACGTCTCAATGTACTTTCTGATCTCAGCAAATCTCAGCGAGCAGTCCCAGCATCTATAGAACTTGTAGATATTGCTGGCCTTGTCAAGGGTGCCAGTCAAGGGGAGGTAACATTGCCTGGTTAATTATTTATTCTTTTACCGTTTTCATTTTTAAGTTCCGTTGCAAATATGTTAGAATGCCTCAGCTGAATTTATTTTCTTATTTTCATTACTTTCAGGGGTTAGGGAATAAATTTTTATCAAATATTCGCGAAGTGGACTCCATACTTCAGGTTTCTATCCATTAATTTATGCTTTTTTTCATGTGTGATTACCATCTTTTTCTCGTTACTCAAAATCCTGTTTTCCTTAATGGATTCTTTTGTAATGTTACTTAATATTTGTGTGTGAGTGTGTGTGTGTCTCTCTCTGAGAGAGCGAGAGAGAGGTAGGTTAGTTGCTCGTTGAGAAGAGACCATTTTGTACTGATTTCTTAAACTCATGGCAGATGACAATAGAAAGTTTGTGAACATGTGACATGCTGGTGCATTTTAGTGCGAGCTAGAATCTTATTTGGTTAGGATAAGAAAGAAAACTAAGTCGGGACCTGAACCTGACTGCATAATCACAAGCAACAGTTAAATCTTTTGAGTATTTGTATTTTATTTTTTGTGGGAACTTGCTTATTCTTTAGTTTTCCATTTTATTATTGTTTTTATCTGCTTGACTGATCAGGCTCCTCTGTGGTATTGCAAAATTTGTTCATTTTAATAAAATGCTCTTTGCACATAACAAAAAACATTTAACTAAGCTTGACTAAAGATGCTATTGTTTAGAGGTTTTAAAGCAACCCCCCCTCCCAAATTTTGAATCACAAATAAACTGTTTTGCGTTTTTTTTATTGGAGTTTGGAGCACAGCTTCGCCTCTATGTTTAATTAATATTGATCATTATATGCCTTGTGTCAGTTGGACAGTGCATTATGAGGTCTCTAGATAAGTGTTTGAGGACTCTTCTTTTCCAGTGCGATGGATATTGCTTTTGTAAAAGAAAATGTCATATGAATTTAAGATAACAATTTTTTGTTAATATGGACCATTGGAATGTGAAATCTTTTATAGTCCGAATTTAGAGTGGAGAGAAGAAGCAAGTTATGAAAATCCTTCACATCTTTTTCTTAAGTAGACACAGTGCTTTTCATCATTTCTTCTTTAGATCTACATCATTATTTGGCCCGTTGATTGTTGTTTCAGGTTGTTCGCTGTTTTGAAGATAATGATGTTGTTCATGTGAGTGGGAAAGTTGATCCTAAGGCTGATATTGATGTCATCAACCTAGAGCTTATTTTCTCAGATCTGGACCAGGTTTGCTAATTAACATTGTTCTACTACTCACATACCATCTTTCTATCACAAACTGGAGCTCATTTACCTATTTCTTTCTTCTTCTCTTCAATTTTTTTTTTTACCTAGTTCTTGTGGATCCTGATTCATTGTCTGCTTTGGAGGTGTGGATTGATCCCACATCCTGACTGGGAACTTTCTGGATTCTTTGCTTTTATGATAATTAGTTGGTCTTTTAGCTTTACTCTGCTTTGAAATAGGTAGTATATTTTTCAATCCAATTGATTTGAAATTTGGCTTACATAATGGCCACCAGGCTTGGTAATTGATTCATGAGGTTGTCAATTACAAATTTATGAGAAGTGGTTTAGGTGGTGAACTATCACAGTGCCTTATCCTAGCTGCACAGATAAGACGACCCTCTACAGATATATATGTTTTATGCAAACTATACTTTTCAAATGCGTAGCCATTTTATGGTTCAAAGTTATGATGTACCTAAATTTTTTTTTATGTGCACTTTTTTGCTTGTAGCTACACTGCCTTGTCCTAAAATCTATAATCTCTCTCTCTCTCTCTCTCTTCGTTTTTCTTTTTTCTTTCTAGGACTATTCTATATCTGTTATTTGTTTTTAAGATATAATAGCAGCTTGGAAGGATGGAATGAGCTGATTGAACTAAATTGTATTATTCACAAGAAGTGCAGATTGAGAAGAGAGCGGAGAAGCTCAAAAAAGGAAAGGCAAAGGACTCACAAACCAAAGTTAAGGTATAGTACTATCCACTGCTCTCGTACTGTACAGTGCATAAGTATGTGCTAACATCTCACTCTTTCCCTTCAATTTTTTTTCCTTCATTAAGTATAAAATGATACACACAAAGTCTTCTGATTTCAGGAGGAAGCAGAAAGGTCTTCCTTAGAAAATATTCAGCATGCACTATTGGATGGGAAACCAGCAAGATCAGTCGCTTTAACAGATTTGGAAAAGGATGCTGTAAAGCATCTTTGCTTGCTTACAATGAAACCGGTTATATATGTTGCTAATGTTGCAGAATCTGATCTAGCTGAACCTGGACATAATCCTCACGTCAAAGAAGTGATGAATATTGCTCCTGAGTTGCAATCTGGAGTAGTGACAATTTCAGCACAGGTTTGGGGATACATCAGAAGTATTAATAATAGTTTGAAATTGAGACAATTTTCACAGCTTATGCCTGCCTCTCTGCTTGTAATGTTTGATGGGGATTAATGCTACCTTGTTCGAGACTAGCAGATTTGTGTTCCTACAGTTTTTGTTTGCCTTAATTATGGAAGTTTGCACTTGCAGGTTGAGTCTGAGCTTACGGAACTACCATATGAAGAAAGAACAGAATTTTTGGAATCTCTTGGTGTTAGTGAAAGTGGTCTTGGGAACCTTATCAGAGCAACATATGGCGTCTTGGGGCTCCGTACTTACTTTACTTCTGGAGAGAAGGTGAGAAGGATGAGTTTGTGAACTCTTTTGGATGTTGTATATGTGCGTGTGTGTATACGTATTCCATTTGTTTTAAAAGATTGTTCCTATGTTGTATACAGGAAACAAAAGCATGGACCATACTTGCAGGTGAGCTTTGGTTATGCTGAATGTAAATTGTGTTTTAGACTACAGATATGGTAAAATACCTCTGAGTGGACCTCGAAATGCTTCAAGCAAGTGCTAACATAGGCTATGCTGTTCTTTATATCATAATTGGGAACTTGTTTACATGGAATTTGTTTTACTGATGATCGTAGGTGAGAAGAATTTAGGTCCAAACAGAAATAAACTTAGATAGGTTAGGAAGTATGATGGACTACTTGTTCATCATATCATGTTGTTCTCTGATTCTTGTTCTGTGTTGATCTAGGAATGACTGCACCTCAAGCTGCTGGGGTCATCCACTCTGACTTTGAGAAAGGTTTCATTCGAGCTGAGACAGTAAGCATCATAAACAGAACTTCTAATTCTCTTTACAACTGGTTATGTTATTTTTGTATGGGATGATATAATATATTTTTGATGAGAAGATGAGATAAAACTGATATTCAGGAAACTGTGCGCAATGCAACTCTGTTAATCATGGAGTTTTTGTCTTGGTTCTTATCCTCTTTAAAAATATTGATATAAAACACAGTGAAAAACTTTCCAGTGGTTGCATTAGGGGTTGAAATAATTCAATTCTTTGGTTTTCTTCATGTATGCCCCTCTCCGTGTGTATTTGACTAATTGGGTTTTCTGTAAAATATATATATATAAAGTTTATTAAGAATAAGAAAAAATAAAAGAAACTTAAAAGATTGAAAAAGCATCGAGAACCTTTGCGAGGGTGTCTTTCCTCTTCTTTAAATGGGTCTCCTAATATGCATAAATATTTTTCTTTTTAAAGACAACAAGAATTTTAAAATTGTGAATGGAGCTCTGCTTCCTTAAACTGAAAACTCATCAATAGCTAAAATAGGTTATGGTTTTCTTTGGACCGTGAAATGCATAATTTTGTGCATGGTTCATCATAATATAGGGTTTCTGTACAAATTTCCTTATTTATTTATTTATTTATTTATTTTTATACCTATTAATTTCATCATAGTTTTTTAACATGCATAGCATAGGTACAAAAGTACCATTATTTTTCCTCATCACTATATTTAATCTGCCATATACTTCCCTTGAGACCGAATTCCTAGCTGTGCTCGGCCCTGCAACCCCAAGCATCTTGTTGAACAACTATATGGTCACAACAAAATGAGCCCTTGACATATAAAGTATAAATGTTAAAGGATGGAAAAGTATTTGATACTCTTTTCTTGATGCCTTGGGCACACTGTACCCCAGTGACTACACTAAATTGTCTCTTTTCCATTCTAGATGATAACGTGCCTCACATGAGAGCATGAATTGCATCATCTTTGGCAGTTAAAGTGCCTTGATGATACTCTATGGAGGAGCGCTCACTTTGACACGTTATGGGCAATGGCTATTTTATTGGATTAACCAATTGATTTTAATTACTTTAATAGAAGTGAGCTTTAAACCACCTAGTTCTATGTAAGTTCTGTTCAATATTCAAGACAGCATCTACCAGTTAATATCGTAAACTCATTCATCTAAAACCAATGAAAATGATGGAGTGCTAATTTTATATTTTCTGTATAAGATGTAAATAACTATTAAAACATTTTAGCTATTTATTGAAGTATTTAAAAATGTTGATGGAACTAAAGCATTTAATAATAACTTCTGTCCTTTTATTGTTAGGTGTCTTATGATGATTTTGTTGCTGCTGGTTCACTAGCTGCAGCAAGGGAAAGAGGAGTTGTAAGTTGGCTGCCTTGTTATTAGCTATAATTGTCTTGTTAACCAGTAGCAGCACATATAAATGCTGTCCACCTTTGGTCAAGAATCAAGATTACAGAACGAGTGTTATATAGAATTGGATCTTTTTTATTAAGTTCTTTTTTCTGAACAAACAGAGGCGAAAAGTCTCTTTTCCTTTAATATCATTCTAGATCAAGCTGATTCACCCAAGCTACCTTGATGTTTGCAGTTGAGATCTGAGGGCAAAGAATACATTGTACAAGAAGGAGATGTCATGCTGTTTCGTTTTAACGTATAAAAGCTCATATGGAAGCAGCTTATCTTCCCAATTCAGGGTAACAATCAGATGTAGCTTTCTTCACAAGATGGACATTGATTCACCTGCAAGTCCTGAATTTGGAATGATGAAGTATTCTTTTGTTATACACGGAGAATACTATAAATTTTGCTTGAAGAGTAAATAGCTCAATTGATTGTTGATATCAATGGAAGCTTGATTTTGAAATTCTACAGAAATTAAACGAAAAGCGGGTGAACCAAAATTTATGGACTTTTCTCAATTGTAGTGGCATCACTGTATTTGTGACCTTTTTAGATGATTTCGAAAATGCTTGTAGGCAATTTTCAAGTATTATACTCAAGTTAAAATTTGTTAGTGTTGTACATTCTTGTCATGCTTTGTGTCGTAATTATAGGCAGTGTATGCAATATTGTATTCTTAAGAACAACCTCATGTTCAAGTCCTGTATGATTTCACAGGAGTGCTCATGATGTTGTAAGAAAAACAAACTCTTTTTTCTCTTTTCTTTTTCGTGAACTGGAGGTGTTTTGTAAATTTGATATTAAAATGCAATAAAATCACAAGCTCCAATTGAATATTATTGGCAACAAGGGGCAACTGTACTGCAATTAACCTAAAGTGCACGCAACAAAGATCAGATGTCTCTGTCTACAACTAAGAGAAGTTTGTCTTGATTTTGGTTGCAATAGGACAAGGATTTAATCATGTTGGCATAAAACAGAGACAGGATTTTATCACTTGGTCCTGTTTCAACAATCAATACTTCAATTATTCGATAGAATTGATAGATGATGCTTTTGCTTCCAAGCAAGTGAAGATCCCTTTCTGCTATTTACTTGGAACAGGAGGCTGGAGAAAATGGTCCATTATTCTCCAAACACACATTCTTAGCAGCGTTTGCTTGCTGTGGCCAGGTCCCACTTGTGTTAATTATTTGATTATGATCAAGTGGTTTTTAACAAGTGTCAGATTTTTACACAACACGATAACATGAGTTTAAGTAATCATGATTGTTAACCAATAAATGGTTCATATTCACGTGAGGAGAGAGATAGGAACAAAAAATTCATGCACTGGCACATGAAAGTTTTTCTCCATATTTAGGTTTAATACGACTAATCTAACACGTATTAATTTTGGTGCTGATGTATTTAGTACAAATTACATGTATCTCAAATCAACACGAGCATGACAAGTCATTTGAAATAGGAGAAGAAAATGCATAGAGTCATTTCAGCTGTGTGATTAGATGTTCAACAAATAGTATGTGGCTGAGCATGTTTTTGGTGTTTGTCAGCAACCCGAAATGTTGGCAGCCAGCTAGATTAGAAAATGATTGCACTGCTGCATTTCTCACTTATAATCAACACAAGCTCCCTGATAAGTATTATCATCTTACTAATCCATCAATTAACTCTTTGTCCATCTTAAAGTCATTATTAACACTAAGGGTCCCATGAAATGATCAATGTTTCTTTGTATTATAATAGAAGGGAATCGAATTATTGACCTAACTTCATTCTAATTCATTTCGCGGCCCGCTGTCACTACTTGTACTAACTTCATTCTTCGCATAATTAATTGATTATAAAACACCAAAACCTTTGGAAAAATAAAACCTTTGAAATCATTAAGGTTGGTGATAACCACTCTTAATTAGGAGTTAACAGAGATGAGTATAAACTGAGTTCTTCTTGATGAGTCAGCTATAAATTATAGAAGTTGTTAGCTTTTGAACTGACTAACTGAGGTGATGCTTGATTAACACTTAACCTCCTCAGCCTACTTGAGTTTGCAGCATTTCTCATTTTGTTGGCAAAGACTAAACACACTTGAATTTATTTACAGATAAGGCAACCAACTTAGCCACATGCTGCAACAGTTTTTGGGTGCCTAGCTAGAGTAAGCTAGTATTTGGCCAAGTATATCGACCTATGGATTTTGCCAAGGACACTCGTTCACGTACGAGTGGGTGGTTCCAAGCAGTTGATCCATTGTAGGCCCCTCCCACTCGTGTGTGTGCAACTTGTTGATGATTGGCTCAAATTAGTCAAAAGCAAAACTGCTTTCGGCTGGTTGGCAGACAATGTTATGGGTTGCTTTCGGCTAAAAGAAGAATTGGACAGCTATGGGAGACAATCTTAATTGGTGGCTTACTTTCTTTTTGACTTGATTAGAGGCCTTTGGCCGTTGGCTCCATTGAGAAGGCATTTCCTTTTGCTATAAAAGAAAGGCATGGGAAGAGAGTTGTAGAAAAGGAAAACGGGAGAGTTGAAGAGAGAAGTTGGCGAGAGGAAAAATAATAGTTTGGGCAGCTAAACAATTGTTGCTATTGTTGGTTATTTTTCCTTCTCTCAGTTTTACTCAATTTGTATCCCTTTATATTCTTGAGTGTGTGAGCTTGGGTATATTTGGGGCTTGGGTTTCTGAGTGTTAAACACTATTGTATTCTCTCATTTGATTATAGTGGAATACTCCGTCGTCTCCAAACTGGATGTAGGCAATTGCCGAACCAGGATAAATCTTGGTGTTGTTCTTGTTGATTATTTTGTGTTCATTATTTTATCTCCTGCCAGTTGTTAATTTTTCACTCGAAATTGGTTGACGCTTCCGCACAACAAGTGGTATCAGAGCTCCAGCTTTCAACTGGGGAAAATCGGCGTGTGCACAGGACTGTGAACAGTACCAGTCCACAGGACCGTGAATAGTAGCTGCACTACAGGAGCCGTGAATAGTGATTGCTACAGTAGCCGTGAATAGTGCCGAGTAGATTTGATGGCTGGAGATAAAGACGAATCTGGAAAGGAGAAGGAGTCGACATCGTCTTCGTCGACACCTACATCCAATAGACATCCGATCGCTACTACAAGGTTAGAGGTTGATAAATTCAATGGCTCTAATAGTTTTGGTATGTGGCAATGTGAAGTTATGGATGTGTTGTATCAACAAGAATTGGATATAGTTCTGGAGGATAAACCAGAAGATATTGATAACAAGCAGTGGACGCGAATAAATCTTCATGCTTGTGCCACTATTCGATCATTCCTTGATAAGGAGTTGAAATACCCGTATATGAAGGAAACTTCTGCAAAGGAGTTTTGGACGAAATTGGAGGAGAAGTATATGACTAAGAGCGCAGAAAATCGGCTCTTCTTGAAGAAGCGACTCTTCCGATTTCAGGATCGTCCAGGTATTTCTATGCAAGAACACCTCAATGATTATAATAAAATACTTGCTGATTTAGCAAACCTTGATGTGAAAATTCCTGACGAGGACAAGGCACTATGTTTGTTAAATTCATTGCCTGATGATTATGATCATTTGACAACTACTTTGTTGTATGGAAAATCCGAGGTGAAACTTGAGGAGGTGTCTACGGCGTTGGTGAATCATGAGTGTCGTAAGAAGGAATTGAAGACTCAAAATTCACAAACCGAGGCACTTGTTGCAAGGGGTCGAACAGAGGAAAAAAAATCTGGAAAGCGGGGAAAATCTCGTTCAAGTCACGAGGGAAGTTTCCTGCTAAAGACGAATGTGCCTTTTGTCGCCAAAAGGGTCATTGGAAGAAAGACTGCCCCAAATTGAAGAACAAAGAGAAGGAGAAAGCGAGTTCTGAAGCAAATGTTGCAAAATCTGGAGATGATGATTTCGAGTTTGCTTTGGCTAGTTCATCTGCTGATGGTCACTCCGAGGAGTGGATTTTGGATTCAGGTTGCACCTATCATATGTGTCCCATTCGGGAATGGTTTTCTAGCTTCGAGGAGCTGGATGGTGGAGTTGTTTTGATGGGCAATAATAATGCTTGCAAAACACAAGGGATAGGCAAAATCTGTTTGAAGATGCATGATGGAACAGTCAGAAAATTAAGTGATGTTCGGTATGTACCGGATATGAAGAAGAATCTTATCTCATTGGGCGCTTTGGAATCCAAGGGTCTCAAGATCACCATGGAGGGTGGAGTTCTTAAAGCTGTGCATGGGGCACTGGTGGTGATGAAAGGTACAAGACGAAATAACTTGTATTTCTTGCAGGGGAGTACAGTTATTGGTGGAGCAGCTGTGCACTTAAGCTCCTGGACGCAGATAGCACAGACACCACGAGGTTATGGCATATGCGTCTTGGGCATGCTGGTGAAAAAGCGTTGCAAGGATTGGTGAAGCAAGGCTTATTGAAAGGTGCAAAGGCATGCAAATTGGAATTCTGTGAGCATTGTGTGTTGGGTAAGCAAACTAGAGTAAAATTTGGCACCGCTATTCACAACACTAAAGGCATTCTTGATTATGTTCACACTGATGTTTGGGGACCTTCCAAGAATGCATCTTGGGGAGGTAGCCATTATTTTGTCTCCTTTGTTGATGACTTCTCTAGAAGAATATGGGTGTACACCATGAAGCGTAAAGATGAAGTCTTGAAGATATTCCTGAAGTGGAAAAAGATGATTGAAACGCAAAGCGGTCGAAAGATCAAGACTCTCAGAATCAGATAATGGAGGTGAATATAAGTCTGATCCTTTCTTGAAAGTTTGTCAAGATGAGGGTATTGTGAGACACTTCACGGTTAGGGAGACACCGCAACAGAATGGGGTGGCGGAGCGCATGAACCGTACTTTGCTTGAGAAAATCCGGTGTATGTTGTCTAATGCTGGTTTAGGCAAGGCGTTTTGGGCTGAGGCGATTACTTATGCAAGCCATCTCATTAATCGGTTGCCTGCGCTGCGAACGAGGGCAAAACGCCCATGGAGGTATGGTCTGAAAAACCTTGTACTGATTACAAGTATTTACACATATTTGGTTGTCCTGCTTACTATCATGTCAGGGAAAGCAAGTTGGATCCAAGAGCAAAGAAAGCTCTATTTATGGGCTTTAGCACTGGCGTGAAGGGATACCGACTCTGGTGTCCAGATGAGAAGAAATTTGTTGTAAGCAGAGATGTGACTTTTGATGAGGCTGCTAAGGTTAATCAGAACAAGCATGAAGTTGAAATTGAAGCAACCAAGACCATGAGTAGTTCGAAGCAGGTGGAGTTAGTGAAGACTCCAGTTGTTCCAGGAAGGTCTAATGTTCAGAACACTAGTCCTCAGTTGATTCTGATAATGAGGACGATGAAGAGGAGGCACCTACCCAAGAGCCTCCACAACAACAAGATTTTATTGCAATCAGAAGACAGAGAAGGGAAATTCGGAAGCCTGCTCGGTTTACTGATATTGTGGCATATGCACTTCCCGTTATTGAAGATGATATTCCATCCGCCTACAAAGAAGCTGCTCAGAAGTCCAGAAAGCGTGGAGTGGAAGAAATCTATGGATGAGGAGATGAAATCTCTTCATAAAAATGAGACTTGGAAGCTGGTTCAGTTACCAAAGGGGAAGAAAGCAATTGGTTGTAAATGGGTGTATGCCAAGAAGATGGAATCTTTGGGAAAAGACAATGTAAGATTCAAAGCCAGATTGGTAGCTAAAGGCTATGCTCAGAAGGAAGGCATTGACTACAATGAGGTATTTTCTCCTGTAGTTAAACATTCTTCTATTCGTATTTTATTGGCTTTGGTTGTGCAGTTTGACCTCGAGTTAGCTCAACTTGATGTCAGACGGCGTTCTTACACGGTGATTTGGAGGAAGAAATTTATATGTCTCAGCCGGAAGGTTTTAAGGTTGCTGGCAAGGAAAATTGGGTTTGCAAATTGCAAAAATCATTGTATGGCTTGAAGCAGTCTCCAAGACAATGGTACAAGCGATTTGATCGGTTTATGATCGGGGCAGAAGTACACAAGAAGTCACTATGACCATTGTGTATACTTTCGCAAGCTACAAGATGGATCCTTCATTTATCTCTTTTATATGTTGACGATATGCTGATAGCATGTAAGAGCAAAGTGGAGATTGAAAGGTTGAAGACTCAACTGAGTAATGAATTTGAGATGAAGGACTTGGGAGAAGCTCGGAAGATACCTGGGTATGGAAATTGAAAGAGATAGAGCGAAGGACAAGATTAGTCTGTGTCAGAAGCAGTATTTGAAGAAGGTACTACATCGTTTCGGGATGAATGAAAATTCAAAACCGGTTAGTACACCTCTTGCCCCTCATTTCAAACTTAGTGCTTCTATGTCTCCTAAAACTTGGTGAAGAGAGTCATTACATGGCTCAAATTCCATATGCAAGTGTTGTTGGTAGTTTGATGTATGCTATGGTGTGTACAAGGCCTGATATTTCACAAGCTGTTAGTATTGTCAGGAGATATATGCATAATCCAGGAAAAGGGCATTGGCAAGCTGTGAAATGGATTCTACGGTATATTCTGGGTACTGTGGATGTTGGTTTATTGTTTCAGCAGGATAAAGTTACTGGTCAATGTGTTGTTGGATATGTGGATTCTGATTACGCAGGTGATTTGGACAAGCGTAGGTCCACTACAGGTTTTTGTATTCAGGATTGCTGGAGGTCCAGTGAGTTGGAGGTCGATTCTGCAATCTGCAGTTGCTCTGCGACTACGGAGGCTGAATACATGGCGGTAACAGAAGCTATAAAGGAAGCCATCTGGCTTCAAGGGTTGCTTGATGACTTGGGGGTTCAACAGGACCATGTGGATGTTCATTGTGACAGTTCAGAGTGCTATTTATTTAGCAAAGAATCAAGTTCATCATGCACGTACAAAACACATTGACGTGAGGTTCCATTTTGTTCGTGAGATTATTGACGAGGGATATATTCTTCTTCAGAAGATTGGGACCGCCAACAATCCTGCGGATATGTTGACAAAGCCAGTTTCGTTGCTCAAGTTTAAGCATTGCTTAGACTTAATTGGCATTTGTAAAGTTTGTTGATTGCCCCGTGGGGGATTGGGAGACGACCATTGGGAGTGTTACTTCGAGGTTTTGAGCCAAGGTGGAGATTGTTGATGATTGGCTCAAATTAGTCAAAAGCAAAACTGCTTTCGGCTGGTTGGCAGACAATGTTATGGGTTGCTTTCGGCTAAAAGAAGAATTGGACAGCTATGGGAGACAATCTTAATTGGTGGCTTACTTTCTTTTTGACTTGATTAGAGGCCTTTGGCCGTTGGCTCCATTGAGAAGGCATTTCCTTTTGCTATAAAAGAAAGGCATGAGAAGAGAGTTGTAGAAAAGGAAAACGGGAGAGTTGAAGAGAGAAGTTGGCGAGATGAAAAATAATAGTTTGGGCAGCTAAACAATTGTTGCTATTGTTGGTTATTTTTCCTTCTCTCAGTTTTACTCAATTTGTATCCCTTTATATTCTTGAGTGTGTGAGCTTGGGTATATTTGGGGCTTGGGTTTCTGAGTGTTAAACACTATTGTATTCTCTCATTTGATTATAGTGGAATACTCCGTCGTCTCCAAACTGGATGTAGGCAATTGCCGAACCAGGATAAATCTTGGTGTTGTTCTTGTTGATTATTTTGTGTTCATTATTTTATCTCCTGCCAGTTGTTAATTTTTCACTCGAAATTGGTTGACGCTTCCGCACAACACAACTGACCCTAGTATTGCTCATCTACGTATAGATATGAAAACAACAGGGGAAAGGCTATAGGCTTCTAGCTAGTATCCTAGTGCTACATATGCTTGGGTGCCTTGACTAGGAGAATAGCTACTAGCAAGTGACAACAGGTTGTGATTGCTTGTCTGTCTGCAGTACCTGCGTATGTGAAAAGCCCCCACCAGGCACACCATTAACATCCACAAAAAGATGACTTGTTTATGTCACTCAAAAATGTTCGGTTGCAGACTCATGGACCCCACAATTTTTTCTAGCACCGGAAAGCAACGACTGTGCACCCACCCAACCCAATCTTCACATCTTAAAACACACTTTACATATCTGATTTTCTCATGAGTATGTGTCAAGCCTCCTATGTATCTCAATCACCTTCGTTTCCACACCAGAAATTAGCCTCTCTCTCTCTCTCTCTCTGATCTCAAAAGATAAGGCTTTTAAGGATGAAGAAAATCAATTTTTTGCTTAGGAAGTGCAAGAGCTTGTCAAGGCAGCTAGGGAGATCATCATCATATAGTAGCCTAAGGTCCAAATCCACAAGAGAAGATTTATGGGTTGGCCATGGAGACAAAATGCATGAAATTGATCATCACCACCAAACTATAATCTTTGTGGGAAGCACAAGAAAGCGCTATGTCATTAGTTCCAAGTACCTCAACCATCCTTTGTTGAATGCTTTAATTGACAAGTCCTCAAAGCAAAAGCAAGGAGGAGAAGCAGGAGATATCTTGGTCAACTGTGAGGTGGTTCTCTTTGACCACTTGATATGGATGCTGGAGAATGCTGCTGATCCAAGCTTTGGTGCTTCAGAGTCCTTGGAGGAACTGGCTGCTCTCTATGTGTTCTGATAAGGCTGGTGGTTGTGTTTGATGATCTGCTAATTCAAAGCTGATAGGGAAATATATATATCATGCTCTAGGTTGAGGCCACAGCATCTTGAAACCTGTAATATATCATTCTTGTTACTATTGATTCTGTTCAATTCTTTTTTTCTTTTTTGGTTCTAACCCTTTGTGTTTAATTTGATGGATCATGCTCATAATATGGTCATGTTTTGTAATTATCATGGCGTTGCACTGCTGTATTCGATGAATATTCTTGATATTCTCTCAGATAAGTAAATAAATGTCCCAAAGGGTCTCTTTGAATTCAGAATAAAACATGTTATTTGGAAAGCCTACTGATAATTCCAATTTTCTCAGTTCTTGCCACGAGATAATCACTTACAACAAAACTATGCTATCACAATAAGCTAGTCACAACAATCAAGTATCGAACTTAAAGACATATCAAGTTCGATTTTCCTTTTCTCACCTATTAAAAAACCTATATTGTAACTGTTAAACTAATAGAAACCTCCATCGCATTAAAAATAAACTATTCATCCAAGTTGTTGGATAATATAGAAAGAATATTTGTATTTAAGACATCTTCCAAAATTAAGAAACGGAGTACCACTAAACAGGTTTTTGGTTTGGTACACTAAAATTACTTTCAAGTAATTAACGTATATAAAGTTTTGGGCCATGCTAAGCGCAAAATAGAAGGTCCAAACCCAGCATTATACAAACAGGCCAGCATTTTAGTCCTTATTGGGTCATGAAACAGGCTAGCTCAGGACCGCAAACTTTGTGGACGATGAAGATCAATATGGGAATTGTTGTAAATGTTAATTGTGTAGATATCTACAAAACAGATTTCGGGTCACGAATATAATCTGATGTTTCTTTAGTCAAAACCCTCTATCAGAGTGAGCCTATAAATTAGCAACTTAAATGCGAAAACAATGAAATTATGCTGCTCCTGATCGGCCGACGAGAGCCACCCTTTGTGGGATTTGAAGTTCTTGAAGGAGCCTATGTATGGGGTTAGCCTAATCTGCTTTTTCCGTTTGGAATTCAAGTTCTTCTGAAATTCAAAATCCTCTCTTTGTTCACTTCAATTTTACTTCTGCACATGGTTTTAATTTCTCTCTGCTGCCACTAATTAGGGTAGAAGAAGGAACAAGTCGAAGCGACCCGAGGTAGGAGAAGAAGGGCAGTCAGTATCAGTGGACTCACTTCACCGCCCTCGTGTTTTTCTGGGTATTGTTTCGTTCTACTGCGACTCTCTTTTTGGGCCAAGGTTTGCCTTTTTTTTTTTCTTCTCCTTTTTTTCTTCTTTTTTGATATAATGGATTGGTTTCAGATTATGTTTATGTGGGTTTTTAATTTCTAAAATATATGGGCAATGAGCGTTAGAAAGTTGCAGACCCATGTTGAGTTCTTGATTTAGAAATCAATTTTGTGCAGTATTTGCGGTGATGTTTACTTTTAATCTGAAGTGATGGCCAATTGTGAACACGGGGTAATTGCTTTTGTGATAAAAATGCCCCCTTTAACAAAGATTTTTCATTTATGTAAAAAAGAATTGAAAATATGAAAAATTTGCAGTTTATGATGAAAAGTGAAAACCTTTGGCTTGCATATAGGTAGATATTCAAAGAGATGATTATGCCTGAAGCAGAAAATGTGAGGGAATTATTTGTTGTGTATGGAACTCTTTTCTCATTTAAATCAAAAGCAGAAAATGTTAGTTATGGAAATCTGTTGATTTTGCTTACTTGGTGGCTTTGGTGCAAACCGGATTTAGGTGGCTCAGAGTTGCTTATATCTGATATCTCAGTATCAAGGGAAGTAGGCATGCCAGACCTTTCACAGGATGTCATTGCAGACATACTCTCTCGACTTCCTCTGAAGTCTGTGTGTCGACTCAGGTGCGTGTCAAAGTCATGGTTCAATCTTACCACCGAACCCCACTTCATCAACACCCATCTCAACCGACACCGGAAGAAGCAGAAAATCATTCTCAGTTCTAATAATTCCCTTTTCTCCTTGGACCCTGAAGCACCTATAGATGATGATATGTTACCCTTGGAGATTGATTTTCCACTTAAGAACCATCCCAACACTGAGTGGGTTCACATGTTTGGTTCCTGTAATGGTTTGGTCTGCATCATGCCTCAGCCAGAAGCCTTCTTTATATTCAATCCTACCACTAGAGAGTCCTTGAGAGTACCAGATTGCCCCATGCCAAGTCATATTTGTCCTCCAGAACCACAAGAAGTAATGTTTCATCATGCATATAGTTTTGGTTATGCTCCTTCAATTGATGATTACAAATTTGTCAAGGTTGCTTATGGATGCATGGTACTCATTTTTTCTTTGAAAAGCAGTTCATGGAAAAGGGTTCAAGACTTTCCTTACAAACATCATTTGGAGAAGTCAGGGACGACTCTCAATGGAGCTGTCCACTGGTTATGTAGACGCCTTGAAGTTGGAGGTACCTGTGTGATTGCTGCATTTGATTTAGCACAGGAGAAGTTCTCAGACTTGCCCCCACCTGAATCTGTCACAGATTATAGGAGATTTACAACTGGTGTTTTGAGAGGGTGTCTTTGTTTACTACACCAGCACGATAGGCGACACTCATTTTGGATTATGAACAAGTACGGGGTGAAAGAGTCTTGGACTATGATTATGATAACCGACTCATATTCTTCTATTTCTTTGAAGCCATTATGTTACTGGAAGGATACCAAGATATTACTGGCAAGGAGTTGGAAACAATTACTTCTTTGCAATCCAAATGATGGAACTTGCAAAAATTTCTTGGGAAATGGCCTTCCGGACAAATTCTGTGCTGATGTGTATGAGGAATGCCTCATCTCTCCGAACTTATGGTTCCGAAGGAACTCGCGGTTGCGTTTAGCCCCGATTACAGTACTCTACACATTTCTACTTCTAGTGCACATGAACTACTTGCTTCTTGTAAATGAGTTGAGCAAGTTTCTGACCAAAAAAAGCAACTGAGCAAGTCTAGGTCTTGTGGTTTATGAAGTTGCTCCTTGACATCCTTGTGTCTCTGACCTTCACTTAGTTTGAATTAATTTGTAGTTGTTGAGGTTCAAGAATGACAGTGACTATTAAGCATAGTTCAGTAAGGATTTTATTTCATTTGCTTTGGTTGCCAGGAAAATAGAAAAAGAGGCGTGCACAATTACTTTTGCTGCTCCAAACTGCACTGTGTTCTCTCGTCGACATTTTTGCTCCTCATGCACTGTAATAATCCAAGTTCAGTTCAATTTCCTGGTGTAAGTAAACGAGCTATGCATTACTGAAATGGATCTTCTGCATGCAAACGGCAACATCAAGCTATATGAATTGGACTTGTCTTCTTCAAATGCATGTGTGCATTTCTGAAGTGGATTTTATAACTCGCTTGAGCTCCTATTCTGCTGCGCAAAACAACTGCAATTCTAGCTTTCAGGATTTTGCAACGGATGAAGAACTCATGTGCCTGAGACGAAACCCCACCGTCGCCAAATTTGTTGACTAAACTTGTTTACGTTACCTAATAGTATGTTGGTATACATGCCAATGGGTTCATCTGGGGTACTGATTCGTGAGTATTTGCATATGATAAGAAATGTGAACTTGTTTATCTAACGGCTACAATAGTATTTAATGTTCTTATTGTTGAGAATTATATTTATGTAAAACATAGAGTTGTTTTCCATATAGATTCCTCTCGTGAGTCATCTATCAACTATCTCTATTCTCTTACTTTCACAACGCTTACGCTAAATATTTTATTTTTGAGAACTAAGAAGTTTATGTGAACTGAAGGATTTGAATATGCTATCCCAATACCTCTTGTATTAAAGAAAGAGTGCTGCTACATTTTGATAGACTGGATATAAGATTTAGGAAACTTGGTCCCGCATGTAAATCTTGTTATAGTAGGTTGATGGATTAGCCATCTCTCCCCAATTTTAATCCTTGCTCGATTTGGTTGGTTAAATATACATGTTAGGAGGTGGAGTTTACTCAGTTATTTTGTTAGATTGGAAAGCATATTTTCTGTAATTCCTTGGAAATTTTGTTTGGGTTAATTACACAAACACTCCCTAGAAATTCTGTTTGAGTTTATTACACAAACTACCCTTGATGTTTGACTTTGTTTGGCATGTAATATTAGTATAACCTCAAACAAACAAGCATTAGATGATAGTGACAGAGCATGTTGTTGCGCAAAATCCCATTTGAAATGAATGGGAGAAGAAAACTACTCCGTTTACCCCAATTTCTCGCCAATTTGATGAATCATTTACTGATCAACACTAAGGAAAATAACCCTAATGACATGCCCAAATCTCATGTCTTTCTCTCAATTTTATCCCACGCTTGCCCTCTCATTCTGGTGGTTTCAGTGTGGTTTTGCTATGGTTGGTTAAGGGTTGTCTTTCGTGCCCAAAGAATAAGCCTCTTTCAGAATTTAAAAATTCTTCCCTCCACCCCCATGGTGAAGTATGGTTTGAAAGAAAGGAGCATTCCCCTACCTTGGGTCGACATCCAATTCGATCCGGAAATGGCTGGAAAAGACCTCCAAAGTCTGGTGTTGTGTGATAGGGTGTATTATGAATATTTTTAGTAGTTAAATATGGCGTACTTAATTAATTTTATATTGGAAAATTCACTATTATATCCAATATAGGAGCTTAAATTAAAAATAAAATAAAAAACATATATGAAATGGACTTTAGAAACACAACCAAAGTCCATTTACAACATAACAAAAATGCTTTTAACTTCTTTTAAATTACAAAATTACCATTGATTTCTTAAAACAAACTCAATCATAAAACCTAAAAAAAAAGCCAAAACACTCAATAGGACATCAAAGTAATTTAATAATTAATTTTAAATTCAATAAGGCCAACTGTTATTTTTTAGTTTTGTTTATAGAAATTGAATTATGTAGGGTTTATTTATATTATTAGTGCTAAGAATGGGTATATGATTAAATATCTCTTTTATATTTTGATTAAAATATTAAGGTGTATATAGATCACGTACTCCATTCATTTTAGAGTTTGTTTAGCATAGAAATACTGAGAGAGTCTCTCTGTCTTTCTCCTTTATTTTGTCGTCACCTGAAGTGTATCTTTGTTGACTCCAATTTTTTATATTATTGATTTCATTCTTACTTTTTATATTCAATTTCAAGCAGAGATCAGATCGTCCCAGGCTCCGGTGCCAGAGATTGTCTCTGTTAGTGGATTTGCTAAACCCTGCTCTTGTTTTCTGGGTATTATCACATTCTTGCTGTGACATTTTTTCTCCAACTTTTGCGTGTTCTCTTGTTTGTTTTGGTGAATATTTTGTTTATCTTCTTCTCCATGGAAATGGGTTTCTCTCAGATTATGTTCAATTTCTCAGGCTACAAATTTTTTCGATTTCTTCAATATATGGGTATGGAACATTAGAAATTTTGTGGCAGACCCATGTTTTAGTAGTTGATTTAGGGTCAAGTTGTGAACTTTTTAGGCGTAAATGGCAAACCTTTCAGAAGATATCATTGCAGACATACTCTCTCGACTTCCTGTGAAGTCTGTTGGTAGATTCAGGTGTGTTTCAAAGTCATGGCTTCACCTTACCACCCAGCCCCACTTCATCCAAACCCACCTCAACAGAACCCAGACTCAGAAACTCATTCTCAGCTCTCAGTCTCTCTTCTCCTTGGACCATTTAGCACCTATAGATGATGATATGTTGCCCTTGGAGCTTGATTTTCCACTCAAGACCCATCTCAAAACTGAATGGGTTATCGTGTTTGGTTCCTGTAATGGTTTGGTCTGCATCATGCCTCAGCCAGAAGCCTTCTTTATATTTAACCCTTCAACCAGAGAGTCCATGAGAGTACCAGATTACCCCATGCCAAGCCATCCTTGTCCTCAACAAGGAGTGCGTTTTCATCGTCATTCCCACGGTTTTGGTCATGCTCCTTCTATGAGTGATTACAAGTTTGTCAAGGTTGCTTATGGATGCATGGTACTTGTCTTCTCATTGAAAAACAATTCATGGAAAAGGGTTCAAGATTTTCCCTACAAACATCTTTTGGATGCCTATGGGACATTTCTCAATGGAGCTGTCCACTGGTTATGTGGCCCTCTTGGAGTTGGAGGTCCCTGTGTTATTGCTGCTTTTGATTTAGCAGAGGAAAAGTTCTCAGACTTGGCCACACCTGATTCTGTCACGAATTATCGGAGATTTACAACTGGCATTTTGGGAGGGTGCCTTTGTTTACTACATTACCATGATGATCATAAGCAACACTCATTTTGGGTTATGAAAGAGTATAATGTGAAGGAGTCTTGGACTAAGATTATGATAACCAACTCCTACTTTTCTTTACAGCCATTTTGTTACTGGAAGAATACCAATGTACTACTGGTGAGAAATCAAAAGCATTTACTTCTGTGCAACCGAAAGGATGGAACATGTAAAAAATTCTTGGTAAATGGCCTTCTGAGTCACTTCAATGCTGATGTGTATGTGGAGAGCCTCATCTCTCCAAACTTTCAGCAGAACTAAGGATTGTGTTTAATCCAGTGTTCACGTTTCTTCTTCTATGCATTATGCACTACTTAACTCTTGTATGGAACTCAGAAAGTTTATGTTTTGTGGGTAATGAAGTTGTTTCCTTGTGTGTAAGTTTTCACTTAGTTTTGCTGAAACCCTCTCCTGATTTGATTGATGGTGGAGACATCAAGTTGGTGGTTTGTTATTATCTGTTTTGTGATTAGTTAATTTGTACAAAAATTTGTTGATTGCCTTAGAAATTTGCTGCTAAATTTTAGATTGTCATTGTCTTAGTGGCTGTATTCATTGAAGCCAGTTTGATTATGGAAGTAATGTACAAGGAACCATGGGTTTCTTAAATGGCTTTAGATTGACTGCCTTAGAAACTTGCTGCTAAATTTTCCGCATATTGACAGCAACCTATATGAATTGTGGGCTATCAGTGTGTAAAATTGGAATTTCATGAGTTATTTGAACTGTTTTTTCTGTTGGATAATGTCTCTTTTCCAGCCTCACTTGACTCTTCATAAAATTTTAAGTAATAAATGTGCTCTGCCAATTTTCATTTTCTTAATTGTGCATACTCAACTTGAGGCTTTCACTGTGAGTAGTATTCTGCTCTGTTGGATGATTTGGAAATGCTTGTCAATCGGCGAACAAGTCGAAAAGTCTGCAATACAAGATGTTGATAGCCTGAGAGCTATGTTTAATATATGGTCAAGTCTACTATATATTAGGGTAACACTTTGCTTGAGCTTTGCAGGCAAGGCAAGGCAGAAAAGCTCAATAATCACTTCACATATTGTTGTAGATGATATGCCTTTTGTGGCGGCTTGACTTCAGCCCATCCTCTTTGGTCACCATTATAAACAAGGGCGGCCTTAATTGGATGTCAAGGAGAAAACCTTACTTTGGCTTCAGATGACACCTGTGAAATGTTACAGTTCAAACCTACCTTGTTAAGTTGTTCCCATGGTCATTCTGAATTAGTGGAAGTATTATTGTTATCAATATGCTATGGCCAATCTACTCTAATTCCACCAGTGCCCAAGATTCGCTAAATTCAAATGTTGACATATATATAAATGAACACTATTTATGTTATTCATAATTCTTGCAAATCATTGATACATAAGCAGAAATAATTCGTCAAAATTAGTGAAAATCAAGAAAAGGAGCCAAGTGTTTTTCTCTTTACCCCTGCAAGGCGCTTCTAGTTAAAGTAATTAAGATGAATATCATTAAAAAAAAATCAAGTGAAGTAAGTGAAAGATTCAATGGAGTCCAACGTTGTGACATAAAGAAACAATACATATAATAATTATAAAAAAAGGTATATTTGGAATCATACGTGGCCATGGAGTAAAGAATTTTCCATTTTTTGCTGCAGTTTAACTCTTGATACAAATAGAAGAAAATCAGAACCCCTTATCTAATTTACAATTTTTCCAAAAACAATGTGGCATTACATTTATAAAAAAAAAAATTCTTTTTATAATGAGACATTGACAAGTATTTGTACCTCGTATACGATAATGCTGTCGGAACTACAGAATCAGTTCAAGTTAAAGGAGCCAACACAAATCAGACAGCTTCAAGACCCAAGTATTAGCACATAGCCCCCCACACTATGCACTATTTCCTACCAAACTCTCTTCCCCACAAAAAAGAATGTTAAAGTTCATTAAAATAAGCGCACAAGCTGTTAACTTTACCAGCTTTAATTTCATTGGTTTTTTATAGCAGCAGCAACCACTCTGCTGCATACCAGCAAAGTGGCAATCCCAGAGGCTTTTTAGCCGATTCTTGCTCCAATTTGGCTGAATTTCTACTTGGGTTGGTTTGTTTGAAGGTGCTCTGTGACTGTGAGGTTCCTGCTACAAGAACCCATTCCAGCTCTGCCATTACTGATCAGTGAGCTATCTTCTTTTAACTCATTCTAAGTGTTTGATTTTATGTTGTTCAAATCATTTTTCTTTATTGCATGAGCTGATGATTGTAGTTCTCATATCTGAAAAGGTTTGCTTTTTTGGTTTCTGCTGGGTTTTTGTTCTTTCTTCTTAATGAATTCCTTGTTATATGTTGCCTGTGTGATTTGATTTCTGGAATCCGTTAAACATGGGTTGAAAATAAGTTTTTCTACTGTTAGTGTAAAAACTGAAACATTTTGGTCACAAGGAAGGTACAAGTTTCCATAGCACCTGGTCTTTCAGCAAGCCTTTGTCAAATTTCATTACTCAATTTTAGGATTTTTTAAGTCTTAATCTTCATATGAATGATGCTAAAAAGTTGGATGGTGCTCCTAAAGTTGTTTTAGGGATTAGAGCACGCCTTTCGTGTATGTGTAGTGGAAAACATCATAATTATATATTGGTAGACTTTTAAGTGTATTAATCCTGCTGTAGGGGGATGTTTCATAATCAACATTTTCATTTTGGGATTTCACCATTAAGGAAGTCATTAGTATATTCATGTCTTATTTTGAGGCATGTAAACTTTGCAGTCTGTACTCTCAATTGCGGATTGCATGGTCCACCCGTGCCCCATCATGTCTACCGGACTTGTACTGTCTCACTTCATTTCTGACTATAAGTTTAACATGTGTTTGCAGCCTAAACTCTCCCTTTTTTTCCCCTGCTTATAAGTTATAATATTATTACCTTAGAATTCTCCTCTTAAGATTTTTCATTATGTTATTGTGTTAGGCTAACTGGAAAGATGGAGCGGACCAGATTTAATATGAGGATGCGTTGTTCTGGTTCAACACCATCAGAGGAGTCAGTTTTAGATCTTGAAAGAAACTGTTACAGTCATTCTAATTTGCCTTCCTTAAGTCCACCAACACTTCAACCTTATGCATCAGCTGGACAGCATTGTGAGACCAGTGCTGCTTACTTCTCATGGCCTACCTCAAGCCGATTGAATGATGCTGCTGAAGAGAGGGCAAACTATTTCACTAATCTACAGAAAGGGGTCCTGCCTGAAACTCTTGGTCAATTGCCAAAAGGGCAGCAAGCGACTACATTGCTTGAACTGATGACTATAAGGGCATTTCATAGCAAGATTTTGCGGTGTTACAGTCTTGGAACAGCAATTGGGTTTCGATCTTGACGGGGTGTGTTAACTGACATTCCAGCTATTCTTGTCTTTGTTGCCAGAAAGGTTCACAAGCAATGGCTCAGCCCGATACAATGTTTACCCACTGCCTTAGAGGTCAAGACAAAAATGTTAATTACAATTTAGTTATTGATTTAATTATTCAACAATTACTTTGTTGGGATTATCGACACTTGTTCCATCTGATTTTATTTGTGTTTTAAAGTACTCTTTTTAACTTAATCAGGGGCCTGGAGGTGTATGGTGTGATGTGGATGTTGTAGAATTCTCATATTTTGGTGCACCTGAGCCAGCTCCCAAAGAACAATTGTACACAGAAATTGTAGATGATTTGCGTGGAGGTGATCCATGCATTGGCTCAGGTTCTCAGGTATGTTTAGGTTACCTTCCAAGCTTACCTTCTTTCTATGAACTAATATAGGGATAGGAAATTGGAAATGTACTAGTTTTAACCTTTTTTAACAAAGCATGGCCATCATCTTTTGTGGATTTTCTAATATACGACAGTAGTTAATAAAAAAATTTGAACTAGTTATTTATAAATCCAGCCTTGATTGAGGTTTCTTATTCTTCTATCTCATGTACCATGTCATTTGTCCTAGTATTGAATCAGTAAACCAAATTCAATGGCATATTGGGTTAAGTCGAGAGCCAATAGCTTGAGCTTAGAACAGTCAAATATTAATTAGCCTTCTCCTGTTAAGCTAGATTTATTGAAGTGTCACACTTCTAAAATCTGGTACACTAGTCTTAGTTACTTAAGTAAATCCATATCTTATTCTATTACTGTGTACTGCATCACTGTTATTCCATCTTATTCTGGTATTCTTTTAAATCTGAATGCTGGTAAGTACTCTGTTTCTTTTTGCTTGTATTCAAGGTGGCAAGCCAGGAGACATATGGAACATTGGGTGCTATAGTAAGGAGCCAAACTGGCAATCGGCAAGTTGGTTTTCTCACAAATCGGCATGTTGCAGTTGACTTAGATTACCCAAATCAGAAGATGTTTCATCCCCTGCCTCCTTCACTTGGACCTGGGGTATATCTTGGGGCAGTGGAGAGAGCTACCTCATTTATCACAGATGAGCTTTGGTATGGCATCTTTGCTGGAATTAACCCAGGTAAGAAGGATTCAAAAGTTGGTAATGTAACCTACATTGCTCTTGGAGATGGATGACTTTGTTACTTTGACCAATTGGTCAATGGATGTCTACTTAGCTAAGTTGATCAAGCTCTAGTAAAGATATTCACAGATTAAATTTACAGATTACAAGCAGAATATTTAATATTGCTGCATCAGTTTTTACTTAATCTATTGTTCTATAGCTTCACTTGTCCCAGCCTTTTTGATGCCTGGCAAAAACATCATGATGGTGCCAAATCGCCTAATTAACTCATGTATTGTATGCTTGCATACGTTGTGCATGTCATCAGTAAACACTATAATGCTTTTACCTTGTGTCCTGTTTTCTCTTATTTGTATCTACTGATGATGCCTTAGGCACCATGGTTGGGGTGTACTCGCCCTATTGGCCCATTTCAACCTATTTTTTTCTGAATCCTTTATCAAAGCCTGGCACAACATTTTGGTAATTAACATAAAATTATGTGGTTTGATTATTTAATGGTAAGGCTATCTTTCCTTAGGCTTGCTAATACCAGAGACGGACACATTTTTTAAAAGAGAGAAGGAAAGGAAGGAAGAGAAACACTTATTCATCCGGATTTCATGTTATTGCAGAGACATTTGTGAGAGCAGATGGGGCATTCATTCCTTTTGCTGATGATTTTGACATGTGTACTGTTATTACATCCGTGAAAGGAGTTGGAGAGATTGGTAATGTTAAGATAATTGACTTGCAGTCTCCAATCAGTACACTTATTGGAAAGCAGGTGATGAAGGTTGGAAGAAGTTCTGGCTTGACTACTGGAACTGTATTGGCCTATGCCCTCGAGTACAATGATGAGAAAGGCATATGCTTCTTAACTGATTTTCTTGTTGTTGGTGAGAACCAACAAACATTTGACCTTGAAGGAGACAGTGGGAGCCTCATAATATTAAAAGGCGAGAATGGGGAGAAGCCACGGCCAATTGGGATCATATGGGGTGGTACTGCTAACCGAGGCCGACTCAAATTGAAAATTGGTCAACCTCCTGAGAATTGGACAAGTGGAGTTGATCTTGGACGTCTTCTCAAACTCCTTGAACTCGACCTCATTACAACTGATGAAGGGCTTAAAGGTTTGTTCTTTGGGATTGCCTTTATTTGCTGGTTCCCCCTTGATTAGTGCATTGTACTTGCCAATCTTCAACTTCTTATTTGTAGTTGGTCTGCATATTCATTCTGATTTTCTGCACTCATGTTCCTTGCATATAATTAAAAACTCTATTTTGTGGGGTGCATAGACTAAGATAAACCTTTAAACTTGGATGCATTTATCATTTAGAGTTTGACAAACCCTCATAATATTAAAATATAACAGCATGATTTCTCTTATTATTATTATTACTATTATTACGAGGGGAGCAATGCATTTATTCTCATGGTTGAACTTGAAATGAAGTTGGGCATGATTGCTCTTCGAGAAGCTGAGACCATATGCAGATATATGATCAATGAAGATAATGCACAGATAAGGAAAACTGTGTGTTCATGGGTAATGTATTGTGATATATGTCAAAATGATGGTGAAGAACAATCTTTTATAATATAAATACAGACAAATGAATACATATGATGTACATGCCTTAATTACAATTCTATGTAAATGCTACCTGTAGTGGCAGTACAAGAACAAAGGACTGCTTCGGCAACGGCAATTGGCTCAACTGTTGGTGACTCTTCCCCTCCTGATGGGATGCTTCCAAAGGAAAGACCAGAGGAGAAGTTTGAGTCACTGGGTCTCCAAATTCAGCATATCCCTTTAGAAGCTGAACCCAGCAGCTCACTGTCCTTGGTGGAAACAGAGTTTCATCTGGAAGATGGTATCAAGGCGGTTCCTAGTGTTGAACATCAATTTATACCAAGCTTCCTTGGAGGATCCCCACTACATAAAAAAAATCAGATGGGTAGAACAGTTTCTGAGAATCTCTCGTCACTTAGGAATGGCTGTGACGAAGATATTTGCTTTTCACTGCAGTTGGGCGACAATGAAGCCAAGAGAAGACGTTCGGGTGCTTCGACCAGTGCTGAAGAACCAAAACGAACTTGATTACTGCTGGCTTAAGCTTGGCGAACCAACCCATTTTGCATGCCAGGAACCGTATGTTAAGGTTTGCTAACTCTCAGTGAGGTTTTATGTTGCAAGTATAAATTTCAAGCTCAAACAACGTGCATGTCTGGTTGATTTGGGTACAAGTAAACATTTGTAATTTTGTTATAGAGCAATTGTGATCCAGCTCTCATGTTGAGCTTTTGAATATGAAGCTATGGAGTATGGGCATGCCATCATAATTTTGAATCCAATACTCCTTTTGTCACCTTAAATTTGTTTTTCTTATGATCTGCCGGTATGAACCTCAATTTTTATATACGAAAGCGAAACCCTGTAGTGGAGAAATTTTGTAGCGGGATTGTTGCAATGTCATGTGATGTTACTTTTTTGTGAATACTAGGTAAAGTATAAAATCATCTCGTTATAGTATTAGTAACACCATCTAGCAATATAAATTTTATTTCCCCTCAAAGGTCAAGGTAATAAAAAAGAAAAAAAGAAAAAAAAGAAAAAGAACTACCGTTCAGCGCGAAACAAAATTTGCCACCCTGACCTCGAGAAAGTTGAAAACCCTTGTTAATATAGGCCTCTCGCAAACATAACATAAAACCACTCTCTCTCTCTGTCTTGGCCACTCACCACTCAACCAGGGATTTATCTAGGGTTTCGTCTCTCTGTCAGCCATGGCGAAGCCAAGCCGAGCCCGTCGCTCGCCACTTTCAGGCTCCGCTTCTGACTCATCGTCACGCTCCCGCTCGCGTTCGCGCTCCTTCTCAGGCACCGACTCGCGCTCCAGCTCGCATTCTCGCTCTCGATCTCGCTCCAGGTCCTTCTCTTCTTCCTCTCCGTCCCGGAGTGGCAGCTCTCGTAGCCGAAGCCCTCCCTCCAAAAAAAGGTTCGATTTTTTTTATTTTGCGCTTTAATTTGACACTCTAGGGTTTTGTATCTGCTTGTTTGGTTTCTTAGAAAGTGCGGAGAAAATTCATGAAGGAAATTTAACAATTTATATGAGCGTGGACATTTCGTCACAATGTATGGGTATATTTTCTAAGCTGGCAGGAATTAATTCTGGTTGAAATAAAAAATATTGAGACTAACACAAACTGCAATTATGAGTTGATTAATTGGAGAGGTTAGAACAGCCTAACATGTAATTTATATTTTTAACCATGCACCTTTGTTTTTTCTTTTTTAGTCTTTTTGTTGTGTTTTAGTTTAATTGCTGCATTTCGTATATTGAGGTTCGCATTAAGAAATTTTATTTTCTGATGCGAAGTAAACTGATTTATTTTTCAGTCCTGAAGTTGCTAGACGAGGTCGTTCTCCACCACCACAAGCTAAAAAGGCATCTCCACCCCCAAGGTATATAGTTTTAGCATTGTTTCAGTTTTTCCTTTAAAAATTTGCAGGTTGTAGTTTTCACTACGTTGGAAATGAGTTTTCTTTTAGAAACTTTATTTTCAACTTGATACCTGGGGTCTTGTTGTTATTGAGTTCGGGCTGGACTTCATTATTTTCTGATCATAGATTTGTCTGGAGTACATCCACCATGTTTCCATTCTCAACCCCCATAAATTTCATTGTATGTGAATGCACATCTCACATCTGCTAACATGTTACATTTCAGGAAAGCTTCTCCAATTCGCGAGTCACTTATTCTTCACATTGACCAGCTTACGAGGAATGTGCATGAAGGCCATTTACGAGAAATATTTTGTATGTTTTCTTTTGTTTCTTTTAATATTTGAATTCTTTTTGCATCATGAGAATTATGTTGGTTTAATACACGTAATTCTGGAGTCGATTCTAAGCAATTTTTTTGGACATCATAGTCTATAACGTTTGCCACATTGTGACAAATTTAAAAATCTAGCCAGAGGAGTCCAATGAAAATGTTTAAATATTTATAAGTGTTTCTCTACCTTATCAGATTCTCAGATCAGCCTCCAGGACAATTTGAATTGTTATATCTTTTGAAGTCTTATTCTTTCCACCTCTTTAGAAAAAAAGTTATATTCTTTTTACTGTTTTTGTTATCTTTGTGCAAAATTTCCAAAGGACCTATTTCAAGCAACTGTAAAAAGTAGCTACTATGACTTCAAATTTAGGTACCATTTGTCTTACAAGTATCTTGTACTCTGCAGCACTGATCCTAAGCTCAGATTTGAATACCTATGTATGAAAAGTTGTTACATCATTAGCTCATATTTTTGTTTTTAAATGTTCAGATGAACTGGGTTGTAGGCAGTGTATCTCATCCAATTATATATTTTTTGCAGGTAACTTTGGTGATGTTGTCAAAGTGGAGCTGGCAATGGATCGTGCTGTAAGTCCATGCTAGATTAATTCTTAATTTTGACGTATCTTGTTTTGGTACAATTGTGTAAAACTGGTTTTTTTCTGCAGGTTAATCTTCCAAAAGGATTTGGATATGTTGAGTTCAAGACGAGAGCAGATGCTGAAAAAGCACAGTTATATATGGATGGCGTAAGTTTTCTTGAAGTGTGGGAGTATAAATAGTTTCTCTAATATGACCATACATTGAATATGATGTGTTTAAATACCTTGTTTCAGGCTCAAATTGATGGTAATGTAATAAGAGCGAGGTTTACATTACCTCAGCGTCAGAAAGGGTCACCGCCACCTAAGCCTGTTTCCACTGCTCCAAAGAGAGATGCTGTGAAAACTGATGGTGTCAATGCTGACAAGGATGGACCGAAGCGACCAAGGGAAGGTATAATATTTATATTTGATACTTCTTATGACGTTGCATATGTTTTTGTTTACGATGTGAATGATATGTATGACTTAATGATATCAGCTTCACCTCGTCGGAGGCTACCTCTCTCACCACGAAGGAGATCCCCTGTAGCTCGCAGAGGTGGATCTCCAAGACGATTGCCAGATTCTCCACCACGTCGTCGTGCTGGCTCTCCAGCTCGTCGTGGTGATGCTTCTCCAAGGAGGAGGCTTGCATCTCCATCTAGAGGTCGTTCTGGATCTCCGCCACCAGGCGACGTTCCCCTGTTAGGTATGCGTGTTGACTAAATTTTGCATCTTTGCATGTTAAGTTGTTGAGTTTTTGTGAATAGTGTTTGACTAATTATCTTCTGGATATGACTTCTCCAAGAAGGATACGTGGCAGCCCCATTCGTAGACGCTCTCCTTTTCCTCCAAGGCGCCGGTAATTTTTTTTTTTTTTTTGGCACTTCAAACTCTTCACAAATTAGGGGCTTAAAAAATGAAGCTATCGCTTTTCACAGACCATGAATTTCTGTGGAATTAAAAAAGACATACTACTTCTGGTCATATTTTACTGGTTCTTCCAGTGACAATGTTAGTGAATGCATATTGATGCCATCGTAACAAAAGTATTTCCTCCAACAGTTTTGGATGTTATAACCTTGCAGATAAAGTTCTGGAATGTATTTATCAAAAGCAATGGGAAGCAAAGATTGTCGAAGCTCAAATAATTTTGATAAATGAAAAGAACCAATTGAGTAACATAGATGACCCCTTTACTTTTTAATACTAATCTAGGTGGCTCGTCATGAATTGCAACAAAGATTGATGTCACTATATCAAATGTGCTTATAAATACGAGTTTGTTAGGCTGATTTTTATTTTCTTTCTGGAAATAACTTTGTTGGGTTATTTTGAGTCTACACTTTAGGTTTAATCTTATAAAAATATTTAATTCTTCAGTTCACCTCCTAGACGGGTTCGTAGTCCTCCCAGAAGGTCTCCAATCAATCGTAGGCGTAGCCGGTCTCCTAATCGTAGGCTTGCTCGATCACGATCAAGGTCAATCTCGCCGCGGAGGTAACATCTAAATATCCAAGTCTTATGAAGTCTAGCTTTCTGTTTGAACTGGATCATTGTTTATTTTTTTTCCTTTTTTATAATTTCATTTCGTGATTGTTCGTTACCATTTTTCATGCTCTATTTGTTGAAGTTATTAAATTCATTGAGTTCAGATATTTATAATATTTATTCATATTTTGATGCAAATAGTGTTTGACATGATGTGTTGATGTATCTTTCTTGAGGGCAGTGGTTTGTAGTTGAGACATTCAGTTGATGTTGTCGACCATTTCTTTATCCTATTTTAGGTAGTTGGTAGTTGTAATCTCGCTCTCTGGGCGATTGGGTAGGGTATGAAACATATGATAAGCGTGCATGTGCTCATTAGGTGTGTGAATACAGAACTTTATTATGTTGAATGAATAATGGATGCGTAAAGTAAATCTGGTCTGTCTTGTAGTCATATGGATTACTTTAAACTCCTGGTATCTTGATGTGAATTGTTTACGATATATGTTTTGACAATGATCTATTATGTACTATTTTTTGTCCCTTTTTAGATGAGTTAATGTTTTTCATTTATATTGCCAAAATACCTTTAAAAGTTCTTAGTCTGTCATGTTATTTTGAAGGAATAAAATATGCTTGATATCTTGTTTAGTTTTTTAAATTACTGACTTTCCCGCATTAATTTCCTGTCATAAGTTTGTTATTACTCTGGGGTCTAATATGCCTGCATCTTTTTTGTTGCTTGTCTTTGACAGAGGTCGAGGACCAGCTACTAGACGTGGGAGGTCATCATCATACTCTGGATCACCTAGTCCACGGAAGGTTTGTGTTTGTTTGTTTGTTTAGACAGAGAGCTTAGCTTCTTGGATACCGTACATGGCTTAATTCTTGCAATCTTACAGGTACCCCGAAAGATATCTCGTAGTCCAAGAAGGTAATGTTTTTTATCAATTTCTTTTTAAAGTTTTGATCTGAATGAGTTTCACTCCATATTCGTTTGAATCTATTTTAGGATCTCACCATCATATAAATTTGCTTGTATTTGCCTATGCCCTTTCATCTTTATTGTATTTTATTTGTCATGAATACCTATAAATGTCTTATTCGTAATCTGTTTACGTCTGAGCGTTTTTCTATAGTTTCATTGGATACATGTTTATCTACGAAATTTGTGCTTAGTACTTGTTTTTTAACTTAAAACAATTCTCATGTTTCTGTGGGACTGGTGGGTTGTTTGGTTTTTAAAAGATCTGGTACTTGGCTTTGGCTTGTTCTGATGGTGGAGGGTGTTTTATGCAGGTCTTTGAGGAGAAGAAGCAGTAGCAAGAGCAGCAGCAGCAGTTCACCTCCTCGTAAGCCATAGGTAAGTACTCCCTCTCTCCATAAATCTTTATCTTTATTCTTTTATAAATCTAATTTTGGTTTCATAGATAAAAATCCATATCTAATCGTATTGAAAACACCAATGGGCTACGTTATTTAGATTTAATACCTGTTCTTATGCAGTAGCTTAAAATAGATAGCTCATGATTTCTGCGGGCTGGGTGGATTGTTGGTGATTGGTTTTAACTTGATCTAATGGGAGGGTGCTTGTTGTAGGTATTTACGAGAAAAAAGCGGTAGCTCTTCCCCTCCCTCTTGCACTCAGTAGCCATGGATGTGTAGTATCAAGATTCTCTAGAGTAACTGAGATTCTCGGAGTTCATATTTCTTTTCGTGTTGATTATGAGCCAATAGGGTCCAGTTGTGCTATTTTGAGCTGATCTTTTAGTTGCTTAACTTGTGTATTTCCATGACTGTATCCACATAATGTGGGAACGAAGTATGTTGCTTGATTGAACACTGGTAAAAATCTATTGTATAAACAGATGTGTATGATATGAATTTTTTTTTTTAAAGCAAGGTGGTGTCATGAATTGCATGGTTGAATTCTTCAAAATTTTCCATCCCAATAAAATTGAGGCAATCTGATTGAGTGAAAGGAGAGTGATTGTCCTCTGTTTTTCCCATCGTTGGTCAAACTGTGCCAATATTATGGGGACTCCAAAAAATAAAAACATTAAAGTTATTTGCTGCATTAGTTTTAGCCTTCAGTTCCCGAAAGATGTAAGTTAACCTTGAAGCTACAAGTGAAAACTCGTTTCGTTGTATAGCATTTCTCATAAGAGCACACAACATTCATTACATTATGGAGAAAAAGTGAATTTGTGCGATGGATGGTGAATGACAAACCTGATTGAAATCAAACGTATTTTGCTTTTGAAATATAGAATCTGGCTTAACTTTTTGAAGAAAAAGAACATGGCCATGAACCTACTAGTTATTATGGATCCTTCGTGACCGTCGAAACACTGATTGGACAGGTCGTGATTTTAGCTACTAAGCATTTAAAACTGTCATGAACACAAATCACCAGCTTTACCTGATATGTATGCCTTACGAGTGATTGCACGTATTTTTAAAATTTATCTTAATATCTCGTACACGATGATGCACTGCATTTTAGAAAAAATAGAAAGAAAAAAGGGTAGTTTATTAGGAATGTAGTTACTACATTTCGACGTGAAATTATTTTTCTTTTCTTGTTCTTTAACAAAAAAATATAAAGAAGAAAACCCGATTTTCTTTAAACCAAAATAAAGAAAAAACGAAAGGAGAAATTGGGCTGATCAGGAGGACAGTGTAGAGTGGAGTTGCGTAAAACCCAACCCAAAGCCCAAAGTTCCCAAACCCAGATATGCTTTGATACTATTAGATACCTGCTGCTGCTATCCATCTAGCGAGTATATTTTCTCTCGTCTTCAAAATTCTGTGCAATCGTACCAATAGAGCTACAATGGCGGTGCTCATTACGCTGTCTTTCGCCGGAGCTGGCCCCGGCTACCGATTCGATTCCCTCCAGAAACTGGGTCGACTTGAACCGAAGCTCTGTCAAAGTTCCACCAAGCCTTTTTCTCATAAATGGTTCCACTGCAAGTGTTTTTGGCAAGAACCCAGAAGCAAGAACATAACTTTGAAGTCAAGGGAATTGCGAACATTGCGTTTGGCTCGTGGGAAAGAAGCTGATGATAGTTTCGCTTCGGTACGTTATTTCGTTTTTCTGTTCTCAAATTCATGTGAGCTGGTTTTGGTTTCGAATTGTGTAGCTGTTTTGTTCCAAAAAGAACAAAGTTATGAAACAAGTTTTGGTTTGGTGTTGTATTAGAATGAATATTTGAAGCTTATCTTGTAGATGCTCTACTCAAGTAAAAGCCACAATGATTTTCCATTCTGCCTTTGATATCTTTAGTTGTATTTGAATCTGTCATACAAACACTTATGAATTTCACTTGTGGTCTCACTGAAATTCCTTTATAGATTGCTCCGTTTTCTCCTTTTAGACTTAGTATATCAAAAGCTTCTTGGTGAAAACCTGGCTGAGAAAATATCTCCTTTATGTTCCTTGTTGTGCGTGAGACCTTGACTTCTTATTTGCTTGTTGAGGGAGCCAAAGGATATGGTTATCTCTCTTCCAATTTTGGCCAGTTTTAGCGTTCCGCTACGAATTGGTCCATGCCAAATTTACCTAAAGGAAAAGAAAAAAAAAAAGTTGTAAGCGATTTTTACAGGATCTTGTAAAATGCGTTTTGTCAGTCTGAACCTTGACAGCTTATTGCTAATCAATGACATGTTGCAGAATGTAAGTGAAGATACCGACGATATGTTTGACGACTTGTTTGATAGATATGGAAAAGTGGTATATCAAAGCAACGACAGGATGTCTCCTAGCACAGAGCTTGATGACGATGCTGAAAGCTTATCATGTAAATTCATATCACAATCAATTTGAGCAAAGACTCTTTGCAGTGTGACAGATGTAGAATTATTTTGTTTTTGTTTTCCTCTCAATTTTGACCATAATGTTGCATAGGTGTTGATATAAATATTCTTTCCAGTTTTCATGTATTACTCTTTGGCTGTATGAAACCACACTTTCAAAATGCTTGATATGCTTACTGTATGCAACTTATTAATAATCTCCTGCAATCTCTTTAGTTGCTGTAGAAGTGGCCAGTGTTGCAAATGATGTAAAAGCAGGAGATATAAAGGTCCTATTTGTGAAGCCTCTTGTGTACTGGACTCGGTTTTTTATTATTGCCACGGCATTTTCTCGTCCGCAAATTGACGCAATTGGGTATGCGCTTCACATTTAAGTTTATGATTGTTTATGTTCGATTTGCATGCTAAATTATGAGACAGACTTGGAAGCAATATTTGATCGACTTTTTATGCCGCAATTTAGGTCCAGGATAAGAGATCTGGCAGAGACAAAGTATGGAAGAGTTCCATCTGGGGACTCAAAACCCAACTCATGGACCCTGTTGGACTTTGGTATGTATGATTCCTTTTCAATGTAGTGAAACTTATTAATTGTGGATTAGTTTGGAACAAACTTATCCTCACAGTTATGCATTTGTGATTGGGAATATGGGATGTGTGACCTTTCACTCAATTTAGATATACATTGATGAAGATTCTAATATATGACCTGCCCTTGTTCTTTCTTTTTATTATCTTGTATATTGCTAATCTACCCATGGTTATTGGCAACTGGGATGTGGCACCGTCGTCTGAAATTGTCATTCATGGTGCTAATATGAATCAATTCATATTATTTGATTGATGCAGGAGCAACTATTTCCATATGGTTATAATCCAAGCCGGCTATAGCTTTCTTAGATGATCCTTTTGACTCACTCAGATGAAACTTGTTATGCAATAATCCTAGCCAGTCAAAAAAATTTCTTTAAGTAAATTTCAGGTTAGTTTTGTGAAAAATTTCCTTCAAATTTCTAGCTGCAATTGGACGACATTGACAACTTGACTTTGCAAACTAGATGTTCACTTAATTATGGTCAACTGGGATGATACCTGTGTACTATGATCCACATATAAGGCTTTTTAATCTTTAGGACTCGTTTCTTGGTTGTCATATCGAAGCAAACCAACCTATTGACGCTGGGGTCCTTGAGAATTATAATGTTGTCAATAACAGGAAAACTCTCTCTCTCTCTCTTGCACAAATAGGGGTCTGGCAATACACGGTTGCTGTGTCTTTCTAGAAATTTTTAAACCTGCATGCTGAAAAGTTCTTTAAGAATTCTTGATCTTACACGAAATTCTTGATGTGTGTCTTAATTCCAGGTGATGTTGTTATTCATATATTTCTTCCGCCACAGCGAGCTTTCTACAACTTGGAAGAATTCTATGCTAATGCCACGCCCATTGAATTGCCTTTTGAAAACCAGCCACCATTTCGAGGCTGAGAAAGGCCTTTAATTTGCCTGACAAATCAAACTGAGTGCTAATGGGTGCATTGGATGGCTAGAGCGGCTCTTTGAACCTCTGCCAGTTTTGGACTCTTGTTCTACTGTCTCACTTGCAGAGTGACAGAATGGTAATGAACAGTGTTTCTTGGCCAGCCTGATATTGCTTTGGATGCCAATTATGAGAGGAGCAATAGGCACGGTGTAATTGTGCAAGCATCAATGCGACTTTATGATTCTAGTTATGGTTCTAAGGAGTGCTTCTGTTTCATCAGGGCTTCGGAAAGGCCCGAGGCTTGTATATGTAATTGACCATGTTAAGAATCTTGAAACACTGCTAGTCAGTGTCGTTTTACATATTTATTTATTTACGATGATATATAAGTAGCATTTTCATCTAACCCTATGTGTTAATCACCCTGTAGTTTTCCTTAAATTTGGATATCAAGAAAAATGATCTCCTTAAGACGCATGCCGCATGGATCTGTATATAAACCAATGAAAACTTGGTTTGGGATGAAAATTCTGCAAAAGAGTTTATTGATCTCCAAGATATTTAATACTTTCCTTCTGAAGGAGATTCAATTTTAATTGGTATTTCCATGTTCTTATTGTGCTCTGCCATTAAACTGACCAGTGGATCAGGGAAGCTGTATGTATACAACAACAAAAAAGAGTACATGATAAATTTACGGCAAGATTCAGTTGCTCTCTCTTTATTGGTCTATAACTCACACTTCCTGCCTCTGGAAAGCATTCGAAATTCGAATAACACTGTAGTATTACAGCATCAAAACCAACATGATATTGGAGGTGCAAATAAAATTCCAAAATCCCCCTCACTCCTATCCATATGATCCTCAGCTCTTCTCTGATTCCATTGCCTTTTTAGAGTGCAGCACAATTGATATAAGAGCAGATGAAGGTTCCAGATCCATCTTGTTCACTTTGTCAACTATTGAAATGAAGGAACATAAACTTTTCTCAAGAATGCCTATTTACAAAACCGAAAACTGGAGTATGAGCAGTATGAGTAACGATTGTCATCCAATGAGAATCACATGTGAAGGACCACATGCTTCTGGTGGCCATGTATTGGAAATTACAGGTACTAAAGGTCGGCCAGGGAAGGCAAGCCATAAAGTTCCTGCAGAAGAAGATGATGAATATTAGTTCACATAGTAACCATCAGCGGAAATAGGGAAAAGACAAAGGTGCAACCCAGATGACCTAAATTGGGAAAGACATACAACACAAAACTAACTGTTCAATTCTGTGTCGTATTAATAATTATCCACAGAACTACTGCACAAGTCTCACCATTGTCAAAACTTTTTCTCCTTTGCTAATGCTACCACAAAGATAAGCACATAACTTCTATTTCTAACACAATCTTCAGACACTATGTTTCATTAGCATATGCATCCTATAATAACTTCACAGCAACATGGATGAAGAGAAAGCATGTGTGATTGTCTGCAAAGCATGTGTGATTGTCTGCGAAGCATTGAACCAAAGAGAGGAATCTAATGTGCAAGTATGCTCGGTTATTCAGATACAAACTTTTTTACTTGATTACTTGAATGGCACTTACAATTACAATTAACCGAGTGTTGACTGGCCTGTCCTGGTTCAGTTAGACTTAACTCCATTTCATGAGTAGCTGTCCAACCAGGTTCATATGCTTCAAGGAAACCAATCTTTGCCTTATTGGGTAGATCATGGGGATGAACAAATGGCACTCCATGTGGCCACCCAATCTCCATTCTTATATTGGCACATGGGCTATCAAGTGTGTGAATATGATTCTCACACTCCTTCAGGTTGCAGAACCTCAGCTTGATTCCCTTCTTGTCTGCAATGTCCTGAACCCTTTCCTTCAGAACTCTCTGGGCCTCAAGCCTTAATCTCTTGGAAGGTGGCAGAGGTTTTGATCTCAAATCATTCTTCCTCCTCCTTAACAAAGGCTTCATGGATCCTGTACCAGCATTTCATCGATCCAAGGACCTGCTGTTAAAAGCTTCTCACTAAGAGCTACTCACACAGAGAACACACACAATCCAACATCAACAGGATTCATGAGATGGAGAGAATTTCTAGAAGATAGAACTAGATTGAAGATCCTTGTTTCTGACAACAGGAATGCAAAAACTATAAAGTAGGCCCAAAAGCTAAGGTCTATAATTATATTTCCCTTTTTCTTTCCTTTCACTTAAAATCAAATAGCATCAAATGTTAATGATAAACCAGTGAAAGAAAAATTAGAAGCCAAATTCACTGGTTAAACTTATTTTTGGTGTGTCCACCTGATTCAGTGAAAAACCAGTCCTGTCTAAAAGAAAGAAAAAAATATCTTTGACGCGTATATGACAAGCCGGAACAATGAAGAACAGACAACCAAAGTAGCATTCATGAAATTAATCTATGGTATATAAACAAGCAGCCAATGGTTAGGAAGATTAAATGCAGCATACCATCTTGCGTTGCATGGAAATTGAAACTTTGAAAACTGTGTCTGTTGAAAAGTTGATCGGTTGGGTGAGATCTCTGCATAAAGTCATCGACCGGAACTGGCAGCTGGAACTGAGCTTCAACCCCATGGCCAGCATCTCTCATCTCTGAACAACTGAGACTGGTCATGGATTTAGGCATCAGTTTAAAAGCCAAAGAACATCGGCCAAACAAGTTGCTCTGAATATTAGTAGTCTCTGTTCTTTGCAGTGCAGGGTTGACATATCCAGCAGTTGCCTGATAGAGTGCAAGGCCAGGGTAAACAATAGCTTCTTGGGGACCAAGATCTTCATCCACAAGAACCCAACGACCCTGAAAGTCCTTTATGTGTAGACCTGCCTTGTCTGACTTGACAAGAGATATCAAGCTTTTGTCAACTTGATGCTCATGGTCAGAAAACATAACCAACTGGCCATCCTCTTGAGTCGTAAAATTATGGTGTTGTGCTCCCTGAAATGATGGTCTTGTATGACAGCAGACAGACAGTACTGAAGAAGATATTTCCCCATTTCTTAAGGGAACATTATCAAGTACTTTAGTAAATGGTGAGCTCCGCAAGTTCAAATAGAAGCTGATAGCATCCAATATATCCCGAGCTGCCTTTCCAAGCAGTGAAAATATATCAGGTAAACCTGATGGAGGAAATTCCATTGTGTTGTTGGGCTCCAAGGGCGCGAGTCCAGGTCTGTAATCATAGGTTTCTAGCCACAATTGAGGATCTGCATAATAACCGGAAGTCTTGCACCAGTCACGAGGGTCATTGGTATTAACCATATCTGCAGCTGGGTATGATGCTTTTTGGTGGAAGTAGAGGCGAGCCGAATCTAAACCAGATCTCAAAAGAGCCCCATCTCTTACTGGAAATTGAATTATGGCAGCAGAATATTGAGCTAGTGACTGTGACAAAGTTGAAACAGATAGTTTGTATGAATCTGATGGAAGGCCTTCAGCAGGAGCGAGATCAGTTAGCTTCACACGACCCAGAGATGGCAGGCCATTACCTGCCATGAAACCCGTCTGGTATACTTGCTACCTGATTTTGAAGAGAGGTATGTAGCAATCAACTGCATAGGTTACCATTGACATAACTCACAAATTAATAAAATGAAAAAAAACATCATTATTCATCAAGCAAGATCTTTTTCTTCTTCTTTTTTTTCCTTAATGAGTATTCAGAAATCCCTTGACCCTTAAGTTGAAACCACAAGAACTGAACCATCTACGTATTGTAAAAAATGCACATGAAGCATATACATATGAATAGATACATCATTTTATATAGAAAAAACGCTCTCCTAAAGTCCTTAAAAACAGGCTTGCTTCTCATCCTCCAGTACGTCGCATGCCGCGGGGACATGATTTGACATATGTGAGTCATACTTAACTAGAAAGATCAAAACACATAAAAGTTATTTAAAGAAATAAAATTGTTTTCATTAAGTTTTGAATATCAAAGCATCTACATTTATATATGACAAGGTGATATAATAAGCTCCATAACAGTCAGAAAATTGAAGGTGCTAACCAATATCCGCCACAATGTCATCTTAACTTAACACAAACGTAACTGTGTGGTGAAAGGTAAAAGGTAAAGGACTGTCTGATTCGAAAAATAAAGAAAAAGAAAAGGTAAAGAGCTACAAAACTGAAGACTATATGCTAGAGCATAGACCGGAGACACCAGAACAAGCTTGCACCCAAATTTCTTTTAACCATAATTCCCTAAAGGTAGTCTGGCTTGATACAGAAAAAGTGAAAATCTTTATATAAAAAACCTGGTGCAACGATGAGCCTCTCTATTGAGATTTATCCAACCGTTGAAATGTTGCTTTTGTTTCAAAACTTATTTTCCCTCAACCTTTTAACCAGTTGCCAACAATTTTCCATCCAACTTTAGCTTCAATTATAGTACCCATGAAGCAATTCATTTCAAAAAGTGACAAAACTGGACAAATTTGTTTCCTTTATTTCATGTAATGTAACCAAATGGTTTAAGAACATGACAAATTCCTAATTATCAAAACAAGCCCAAGAATACAGAGAGAGAGAGAGAGAGAGAGAGAGAGAGAGAGAGAGAGAAGACTGACCTTATTCAAAGAAAATGTTGAAGAAGCCAACCCAGAAATTTTAATGCAAGGAAGATTAGGGTTTTACAGAGGGAAAGAGAAGAGAATAGGAGAGGTTATGTGAGAACAGTGGTGTTCTTTTTTAATTACAATTTACAAGGAACATTTGATTTGATGATGTGATGATAACGAAAACTTGGTGAGGTGGAAATTTTGGATTTTGAACTGACACAAGAAGAGTCGTCAAATGCCATCTCAGCAACCGGCGGGACTTGTTGGATCAAAGTCCTCCTACCACTCTCTTCCAAAACACTGTTTGCATCTAAAAATTGATGCAAAATGCTTTCCAACTTGATTTCCTTTTTCCAATTTACTCAAATCTGGTAGTGAGCTAGATCAAAAAAGATTGCAATCTGTGTTTAAAAAAGTTCAATTTCTAAGTGTTATTAGAAATTAACTTATCTAACAGATTCTGTAATTAAAATATAAAAAATTGAGCTTAACCTTAATAAAGAGTATAGCCTCGTTTAATGTACACTATGTCTTGTATATTTAAAGAGTATAGCCTTTAAATATAACCGCGCGGCTATACCCTTTAAATATACAACATTTTCACCTCATCACACCAACGACAACGACGACAGTTCCTCGCTCTGCGAGCTCTGCCTTATTCACTTCTCTCTTCACATTGACGACATGGTGGAGCTGTCCTATCATGGAGTTTCTATGGTCTTGCCAATAACAAGGGTCGGTTTTTAGGCCCCAATCTCAAATTCTGACTATTTATGTTTGGTTTGGTTAAGCAATAGATTGATTGGTTTGGTTCTTCCTGAGACTTGATAAATCTTTATGCATTCAATATTCATCCATTGATGGTTCTTCTTGGTTGGACTGCTTTTCCTTCTTTGGATATTGCATTTCTGTTATAGATTTTGACATTTGCTCATGCCCTCTTGTTTGATGAGAGAGAAAAAAAATGAAAGATTTGTCTCATCCTCCTCTTGCATAGGAATACAAAACCAACACACCAAAGAACAGAAAAAATATATATATATATATAACACCACCTCAAGTGAAAAATTTAATTCATTTGCTAATGCATGGGTTGGGAATCTCTTAATTATATTTAACTTTTCAAACTGACTTCAAAAGCACCAGATTAACACACCAACATGACATATCGATTATCGAGCCTCCATTAGTGTAAAAGTGACTTCATTAGCTGAAAATGCTTTAGAAGAATGATCGACTTCGAGTTCATTGAGATCCCTTTCACTATAAAAACCAGGTTTTTGAGGTTGAGGCAATGACCCTTCACCACTCAACATTAGAACTGCAGCTGGCATGCTCGGTCTATCTGCTGGGTTACGCTGCACACATAAAAGACCTACATGAATTGATCTCAAAACTTCATGTGGATCACTGGAGTCTCCTACTGATGTATCAAGCACTTCAATGGACATGCCTTCTGTGTATAGCATCCATACCTAAAAGAATTAATCAAAAGTTGAAAACAATTGTGATTGATTAAAAGAAGAAACAGAAACAAGCAATGAGTAAATATTTTTGGGCATGACAGTTGACACGAACATGTCCAAGAAGGTTGAGGCTGTGGCCTGGGTGAGTGAATCCTCTGTTTCTCTTCCCACTCACTATCTCTAGCACCAACACACCAAAGATATAGACGTCAGATTTTATCGAGTAGAACCCATCAATTGCGTATTCTGGGGACATGTAACCACTACAAACTAGTCAATCAAGAACTAATTTAATAAGCAAAGTAAGTATACCATATGTACGTATTGGTTCTTTTGTGATATATGTACTTACTATGTTCCAACCACTTTCTTGGTTTTTGCATTTGTCTCATTTTCTGCAAAACTTCTTGCCAGGCCAAAGTCTGAGATTTTTGGGTTAAATCCACTATCTAATAAAACATTACTGGCTTTCAGATCCCTATGAATTACTCTCAGTCTAGAATCCTGATGAAGATAGAGGAGCCCCCGAGCAATTCCATTAATAATGTCAAAGCGCTTGGGCCATTCTAGCATCATGCTTTTTCTTTGATCTGCAAAATAGCATAGTTCACCAATGTTCAAATGTCCATCATGCTAACATAATCAAGTTTTGATCATACTCAAACACACAACAAGACATGTTTTTATTCTCTGAGCTAAATCCTAATTGAAAAGGAAAAAACTCTCAAAAAAGAAGCAAAAAGGATGTTTCAACAGTCATACAACTGTTTTACTCTAAAAGCTTAAATTGTTAGGGAATATTCCAACAAAGTAAATCAAGCTAACAAATTCCTTATGTGCACACTGCACGCGGAGAGGCAGAAAAATGCACATGGCAAGAAACAGATAGTTAAAGTCCCACCCTACACCTTGCAAACCAACAAAGAAGTGAACTAATGAAGAAGGTTTTTGAGTGGTCAAACCAAAAATAAAGAAGTCTAAGCTTTTGTTAGGCATGAACTCGTAGATCAGCATCATTTCATCTTCTTGAATGCAGCATCCTAAAAGCTTCACTAGATTCCTGTGCTGAAGTTTGGCAATATGTGTAACCTCATTCTTCAACTCATTGAGTCCTTGTGTAGAATGTTTTGAGAGCCTTTTCACAGCTATTTCTTGTCCATCTTTCAGTGTACCCTGAAATCCATCAGCCACATATCATGACCAAAATTCATACTCTGTAGTTTGCAAACGATCAATATACTACTTGTATCCATGGTCCTGGCCGAAACGTGTGGAAACTTTCAGCTCACTGTAGGGAGGACTACATATGACTTTACCTTAAAGACTGATCCGAAACCGCCTTCTCCAAGTTTACTGTCGTTTGAAAAGCTATTGGTTGCACAAACAACAGCAGCCAAGTCAAATAATGGTAATTCCATATCTTCCTTTTGGCTGGGCCTCGGTTTTCCTGTGAAGTATTCAGTGAAGTAAATAATGTAACCTGGAACTGAAACTGAAACCGAACTACCTAGCTTATAAAATAAAGGAGCAACAACAAAAATTCCCTATAGAACTGAGCCTACATAGAAGATGGAGGGGCAGAATAGTTCAAAATTAAATAGCTTACCATCTTTTTGGTGCTGCTTCTTCCGCACATATAATAGCAATGTTAGCCCCAGGATCAGCAGTACAGTAGACAACACAGTACTGGTTACTATGATTCTCACTTTTTTTACATTGGATTTAGAGGTTTTAGCATTGGTGTCTGTATTGCTTCCTTGATCTAGGAATGAAGTATTTGAAAGCAGAAACTCGCGGAGTCAGAGATCAATAAAGAACTTATGTACTGTATTGTTTCTGAGACAATTCCAAAGAAATATTTTTCTAATTGTGTAAAAAGTTTTCTAGCTTTATTTTGTTCCTCTCTACACTACCTTTAGGCACATGTACTGTTGGAAGATTTCTTTCTTCTTTTTACTTGGTTTTTTTTTCATTTCCTTTCAAACTTTGTTTTAAACAGCAAGATAATTCCATACCTAGTTCTGATGCAGCCATTCTTATGTAAACATCTTGCCCATTTCCAGTGGAATATCTTATATCAATCAGGTCGCTGAACCACAGCAAGCACCCCCTTCCTCCATCCCGGACATCCAAATTCGCAAAAGCAGTGCAGGAGCAGAAGTTGTTCATGCACATCACCTCACATTCCTTGAGGGTTATACTTGAGTTATACCAGGCTTGTTCTGTATTTGGCAATTTCACACCAGAGTACTTCTTAAAGATGTCTCCACTGCAAGTCAGTGGAGTCTTTCTCACACAGCCATATTTCCAATCCACCAAGTCCCGGTCTTGTCGAAAGTTAGGTGTAAATCCTTCCAAGCAACCACATACTGGGGAGTTTTCAACACTGCATGCACCATTTGGACCACATAGTCCATAGCTGTCACAGATATCAACCTGTGTTGTTAGATAAAGGACCCAACCTTGGGTTTCATCACTCCAGGTGTAGCTTTGCAGAAACCCATCCTGAGTTAAAGCCAGCCTTGAAAGAATTGAACTGTTGAGAAGCTTATAACCATAATATACTTCTTCATCATCATCCAACACAAAACCATATGTGTTTGTATGGTCTGAATTTAAATTATGCATCCCACTAAATTGGATTCCATTCCATGGTCCAGTCCGATACTTTATAGTAGAACCCTCCCTCACAATTAATTCATGGTATCCATCCGGACCAAGTTGATATGTATAATTTCCTGGAGAAGGATCCTGGGGGCTTTTCCATGGTGTAAGATGCCAATTGAAACCTGTGATTTTGTTCCTACCAAGCTTCATACCCGGTAGTAATGTATCACCTGGGTAATCAAAACTCTGCCATAAATATTTCTCAGTGTCATTATGATCATTGCCATCTATCACAACAAGATTTCCCGAATCCAAAAGTTTTCCCACTGGATTCTGTGCAGAACTTGATGTGTTGGAAGACCAAACTGTAGTGTTCTTTTGGTCAACAAGGACAAGAATTCCATGGCTGCTTACTTTGAGTACACCTGATGAACCTGTGAGGGGTGTGTCTCTGTTGGCAATCCATACAATGGTGGCAACCGGTTTCCTCTTGTACCATATCGCCACGTATCAGCTTTTTGAAGCACCGGCGCTGAAGAATCCAAGCTCAAAGGTTCCCCCTGTTGAGACTACGGTCTCACCATCTGCAATGAACTGAAATGTGCTTATGTCTTCTGCTGTGGAAAATATTATTGCTGTTGTGATGAGCAGCAAGGAGGAGCACAAAAGATGCAACCACATATTATATAAAATCCTTCCATGGATTTTCAATTTTCCAGCCATATATGAGCTCTTTCTTAAAAATTTCTATGGCACTGAGCTGCTTTTTAGTGGAATTTTGAAGACCTCATTGGTTGTTTCTCCTTAGGCCCTTGCTATAGTTTGTGAGATAAGATCTCACTTTCACAAAGACTCTGTGATAAAATACATAAATAATTCTTATTTATTGACCATTAATATATAGTTAGCAATGCAAGCCATCAATCATCTTCTAGTTCCTCAATATTTTACACTTTGAATGTACTGATTTGTTACCTTGTCATTTTCTTAGGATGAATTGCCAATTAAAAGAAATTCATTGACTCTCATCAGGGATCCCCTTTCACAGCTGGAGCAGAATTCATATCGATTATCATTGTCAACACGTTATCGATACATTGTCGACAATATGAAACAAATTTTAGATGCATGATTGAATGCAAATAAACTAAATTTTCTTCAGCGTGAAATGGAGAAAATTCTCGTCAATCAAATGTAGACTGCCTTTAAATTTAGTTAAGAATGGATTGGTCCTCTAGTAGAAAAATCTAAAAATTCATTTCGTGGTCATCTTGGAGACAACATTATTTGAAACTAGTGCCATTTTGGATGATCCAAGAAGTGGTCCACTCACTCGGTCATTCTTCCATAAGCAAATATACCAAATTTGAACAAGTCTTCTCATCCAATTCCCTCATTCAAAGGAAGCTGCAACTTTCTGATTTGTATACGCTTTGGCATTATTGTTCAAGTCTTCCCATCCCTTTCCTCTCTTCTTTCAGTTTTTCTTTTTCTTCTCAAGTTGTGAACCACACATTTGACCTTCATAGACAAATGCCCAAGGGAAGTATGAATAAGAGCAATGAGCATCTCCAACTGGGGAGGTGCTATCCAATAATTTGACACACATTTCATTTTTTTCAACTCTAAAACACTAATTTAACATCATGTCATATCTATATATATATATATATATATATATAAAGCAAAGGGCCATTGTAGTTAAATTTTCAAATAACCCAAGTTGCTCTCTATCTATATCCTATAGGAAAACTGAGGGGTAGAAGACTAGAAAACAACTTACTGGTGCTGCTTCTTCTCAACATAAGAAAACAGAGCTACACCCAGGAGGAGTCCAGGAGATGACGTTATACTGCCTACTATGATCCTCACTTTCTTCACATTGGATTTAACAGGTTTAACACTAATTGTTGTATAGTCTTTATGATCTAGGCGTGAAATATATTTGAAAGCCAAAAAAGTGAGAAGCTAGAGTTTGCTAATTGTGTCAAAAGCCAAACTTATAGAGTAACAACCTTTGTGAATACAAGCGATGGTCTAAACTACAAGGGGAGGGAGGTTTCTATTGTATTCATAACTGACACAAATTAATGTGCAAACAACCAATTAAAAATAGGGAGCTTCACTAATATACCCAAAATGGGTGCTGAAATTATAAAAAAATCTCATATGGAAAACACTTTATAAACACACCCAAAACCCATTTATTAAATAACAAATTAGTGTTGAAGTTCCTATATATTACAAGGCTGCCACTGATAAGCCCAACAGAAAAAAAAAACTCAAAAAATACCCAAAATCAACCCAGCCCAAATTTATAAACAAGCCCAAACATTTTAACCTCTAGAAAATCGTAACTTTTGTCCAAAAAAAACAGTAACTCAACCTCCAGCACGTGCTTTTATTAACTTCTCTGCAAAACGTCACTTCGTTCACCTTCATCAAAGCGTCCTCATCTTCAATCAGAGAAACTCCATAACCACCACCAAGCACCAAGAACAAATACGACACAGTGACCTTCGCTTTCAAAACCAAGAGAAAAGTTCAGAGAACGATTTCAACACGAAAACGCATCAAAGGTAAGACATTCAACACCGAACTTACTGTAATGTTGATAAATTTATATAAAGTTCCGTTCTATGGTAATAACGGCATTTTAGATTCGAATCAAAGACAAAATCTTGAAACTATATTGGATTTCATTATTGCACTAACGCTTACTATCATTATTTTAGTCGCTAGTTCATGAAATTTCTGATTAATGACTGTAAAGTTCCAATACAGGGTATTAACATGATTGTTTCCTCTGAAATCCTATTTCTGAAGAATGTCTACCACTGTAAAGTTCCAGGTATAGGGTATTAATCCTGCTTGTTTCCTCTAAAATCATATTTGTAATGCATGTCTACCACTGTATAGTTCCAGTATGTGGTAATAACACTAGTAGACGTGCATTAGAAATAGGATTTCATAGCAAACAAGCAGTGTTATTACCCTATACTGGAACTTTACAGTGGTAGACGTGCATTAGAAATAGGATTTCATAGCAAACAAGCAGTGTTATTACCATAGACTAGAACTTAATAGTGGTAGGCGTGCATTAGAAATAGGATTTCATAGCAAACAAGCAGTGTTATTACCATATACCTGGAACTTTACAGTGGTAGACGTGCATTAGAAATAGGATTTCATAGCAAACAAGCAGTGTTAATACCCTATACCTGGAACTTTACAAGTGGTAGACATGCATTAGAAATAGGATTTCATAGCAAACAAGCAGTGTTAATACCCTATACCTGGAACTTTACAGTGGTAGACATGCTTTAGAACTAGGATTTCATAGCAAACAAGAAGTGTTAATACCCTATACCTGGAACTTTATAGTGGTAGACATGCATTAGAAATAGGATTTCATAGCAAACAAGCAGTGTTATTACCCTATGCTGGAACTTTACAAAGGTAAACATGCATTAGAAATAAGATTTCATAGCAAACAAGCAGTGTTATTACCCTATACCTGGAACTTTACAGTGATAAAGTTCCAATATAGGGTAATAACACTTGAGATCACCATGAAATCACCATACAAACTAAGTCGTTGAATTTAAAACGTTCATAAGCCCAACACAAACAGAAAACACAACGATTCATACAATAAACACTAGAAAAATACTGAAATGAGAAATCATCATAAGAATAAACTGTGAAAATACGTACATTAGATGTGTTCCTGATGAGCTCACGGAGAAAGATCTCCTTGTTGCTGTAATAGGTGTTGATGATCAAACTCAGAAGCTGGTTGATCTCATGGATCAGGACTCGAGTTCACCTCCTGAGTTGTAAAACGACGTTGCCGAGGTCGGCGTATCCAGCTTTTCAAAGAAGAGCTTCTTCAATGGCGACCGCAAAGAGGAAGACGAAGCGGCAGCCCTCCTCGGATCTGGAAGTATCATTGTAGTTGGCATCGGCGAATAGGAGATCCTGGTTGCAAATCGGGAACATTGGACGGATCTGGCCATTTTGGAATATATCGTCGGTGGAAATTGGCGATCCGTCGGGATTGGTGCAGGTGAAAGAGAAATCGTCTTCATCTTCATTCTTCTCGCAATCACCACCGGCGTTGGCGTTCTGAAAGCCTTCGTCCGGCAATTGACACCTCAAATCCGCGAGCTTAACCATTAGCTATGTTCATATCGAAAAAAATGGAAATTAGCACCAAATTCAACGAAGAAACTGAAATTGAGTCAAAATTCAAGTAAATTAAGCAAAAATCAAAAGAATAATAACGAATTGAAACAGATGGAACAAACCTGGAAAGGAAATGGAGGCATCGCGGCGAGAACATGTGTGAGGCCATCGACGTAACAGAGATTGTCGTCGGTCTTGTGTTGGTCCATGGCTCTGAGACTGTTTGGTTTACTTTGAAGGCAAAGAGAGGGAAGAAGGGAGAGAACAGAGGAGAGATGAGGGTTTGAAGGTAAGACAACCTTCAACCTTTCCTGCTCGTGAATCGAACGAAAACATGAGAAAATGACGCCGTTGAGGCCACTGGTGATGAAATTGAGGATTGAAAATTCTAAATGGATAAGAGAAATTGAAAGTGAAATGAGCGAAGAGGAAGACGACAAACCTACGTCTTGGAAGAAGAGCCGATAAGAGCGTTGGCTAGAGCACCGAAAGGATTGGCGGAAGAAGATGAGCTTGGAACCGCACAAGCTACTACACCAGTCATGAGCTCGCGCATCGTCATGGTCGATGTTCTTCTTCTTCTTCTCATTCCTCTTCAATCCACAAAGTAATTGTTATTAAATAAATGATAAAAAAGAATAATTTTTAAATCAGCTAGTTGGGTTGAGATTTGAGAAAAAGTAGCAATTGGTCTTCTCCTGGGATACCAACTTTTATGGCTTCCAGGTTGTTTTTTGTTTTATTTTCCGCATGCTTTTATGGATTCAACGTTTCTCAAAGAAGGTGAGCTGGCGATCATGGGTTTTCCTCTATACTTTATGCTAAAAGGGTAAAATCAGAATACAATATAAGTTAATAGGACAGCTGTCAATTTTTGGGTGTTTTTTGGGTGTGTTTATGGGTTTTAAATGATGTAGGGTTTATTTATAATACTAGTGTTAAGAATGGGTATATAACTAAATTTCTATTAAAAATACCCGCAAGCGGGACGGATCTACAGAGGAGCAAGGGTGGTCAAGTGACCCCTGCAACCTCTGAAATCTGTCATTGAAGGGGAGAAAATTGACCCCTGCAAGCTGTTTGATGAAAGTCCCCAAAGAACTTTGCCCCTTGCTTCTCCAGCGCGCAGCGCTCTTGCGCGCGGCTTTGCTTGCGCTGCTTGCGCTGCTTGCGCGAGTTATTTTTTTTTTCCTCCTTGATGTCAAAACGACGTCGTTCTACTAATGGGTTTTTTTTTTTAAAAAAAAAAAACCTGGCCAAAACGACGTCGTTTTGGCTCAGGTTTTAAAAATAAAAAAAAACTGGGCACATACTCTGTTTAACAAAGGCATCCCGATACCTCCCTCCCCATTTCAGTTTCAGCTCCATTTTTACAAATGTCAAACCCTACATTCCCAACCCTTTATCATATTGAACCAATCTTCAGCCAATCCAACGAACGACTTCTCTAATCCACCCATCCGGCACCGGCGACGGCGACACCCTCAAAGTGGCAGCAACAAAGCAAAAAATCAGCCCCAAATTCAATTTGATTTCAGAGGTGGATTTGTCATTTTCCATCAAATTTGAAGGTATGTTATCTTAATTTCTAATCTCTTTATGCTTTAATTCATTAATTAATATTCTTATATGTTTTTTATTCTCTTGAATTTGATTAGTTATTTTGTTGAGTTTTTATTTTGGTTAGTTAGTTTAAATAAGTTAGGGCTTTTTAATATTTAGATCGTATATGCTTTAGTTAGATTATATCTTTTTATATTGGATTAGTTTTTGTGTTTGTTAATTTATGAAGATTCTTATATATTATTGTTTTATTAGTTGTTGTGATTTTATTTTGGTTAGTTTGAATAAATTAGGGATTTGTTTAATAGATTGTATTTATATAATCATATCTGTTAGTTGGTATGCTCTATTGATTTTTTCTACCCATACATATACAGTTATGGATCAATATTATAAGAGAAAGTTTTCATCAACTACTTCTAGTTCGGATAATGTGGGTAGTTCAAGTGTAAGAGATGTTGGTATTTCGAGAGATGTGGGGGGTAGTTTGAAAGAAAGTGAGTTGCAAGATGTCTTGGCTAATCTTCCTGCAGACCCTGGACTTCGGCCTCAATTGTTGGATTATGATCCTAACATTCGAGACGAAGTTCGAAGGGCATATCTACAAAAGGGTCCATGTCAACCTAAGGATCACACATTTCCACAAACCGATCTTTCAGGGTATGATCGACGCTTTAATGTGAAGTGGTTTGATGAGTTTGACTGGTTGGAGTACAGGATTAGTAAAGATGTTGCATTTTGCCTTTATTGTTATCTCTTTAAATCCAATTTCAAGATTGGTCAAGGGTGTAGTGATGTCTTCACAGAGATGGGTTTTAGAAATTGGAAGAAGAAAGATAAAATAAGGCAACATATTGGAGGTGTTGGGAGTGTTCATAATCAATCTAGACAATATTGTGTGGATCTTATGAATCAGAAGCAACACATCCAAACAATTTTGATAAAGCAATCAGACCAAGCTCGCATTGATTATCGTATTTGCTTGACAGCTTCTCTTGATTGTGTGAGATTTTTGTTGAAGCAAGGTCTTCCTTTTCGTGGTCGTGATGAGAGTGATACTTCAAACAACAAGGGAAATTACGTAGAACTTTTACAATTTCTTGCTGATCATGATGAGAAAGTTAAGGCTGTTGTGTTGGAAAATGCTCCAGGGAATCTCAAGCTAATAGCTCCAACAATTCAAAAAGATCTTGTGAATGCTTGTGCAACTGAAACTATTAAGAAGATCATTAAGGATATGGATGGTGCCTTCTTTTCTTTATTAGTTGATGAATCACGTGATATATCAGTAAAAGAACAAATGGCAGTGGTGTTTCGTTATGTGGACAAAAAGGGGGATAAGGGGGACAAAAAGGGGGATTGAAAGGTTTATGGGCATTCAACATGTTAGCGATACTACATCAAACTCACTAAAAGAGGCTATTGACACATTGTTTTCAAGAGAAGAATTGAGCATTTCCATGTTAAGAGGACAAGGATATGATGGAGCTAGTAATATGAAAGGTGAGTTCAATGGTCTTAAAACACAGATTTTGAGAGAAAATCCTTGTGCCTATTATATTCATTGTTTTGCACATCAACTTCAATTAGCTCTTGTGGCTGTGGCAAAGGGAAACGCCGATGTTGCTACTTTCTTCACATCTTGCAATAGCTTGGTTAATATTGTTGGAGCATCGTGTAGGCGACATGACATGCTTAGAGATCAACTACAAAAGGATATTACAGAAGCTCTTGAAAATGATAATCTTCCAACAGGGCGAGGATTAAATCAAGAAACTTGTCTTAAGCGTGCCGGTGATACACGTTGGAACTCACATTATGGTACATTACTTAGTATCATTTCTATGTTCAAATCTGTGGTGAAAGTGCTTCAATTGATTGTTGAGGATGGCTCCACTGATAATATAGGTGAAGCAAATAGGTCCCTAAGAGAAATACAATCTTTTGAGTTTGTATTTCACCTATTTTTTATGAGATCTTTATTGGGAGCCACAAATGATTTATCACAAGCATTACAAAGGAAAGACCAAGATATTGGGAATGCAATGTCTTTAGTCAAAGATTGCAAGGATGCACTACAGAATATGAGAGATAATGGATTTGAAGCCTTGCTTGATCAAGTATATTCCTTTTGTGGAAAACATGATATTGAGGTTCCAAACATGGATGATGCATATGTAGCTAATTGGAGATCACATCGCAAAGCTCCTAGAATAACAAAAATCCATCATTATCGTGTGGACATCTTTATTCAAATCATTGAGTGGCAACTTGCGGAGTTAAATCATCGCTTTAGTGAGGTAAATACTGAGTTGCTTCTTTGCTTGGCATGTTTGAGTCCGAATGATTCATTCATAGCTTATGACAAACAAAAGCTTCTTCGTTTTGCTGAATTTTATCCTCAAGAATTTACTCCCCGAGACCTCTTGGCACTTGAAGATCAACTTGGGATTTATATTCATCATATGCGTACGAGAAGTGATTATTCTCAATTAAAAGGGATCGGTGACCTTGCAAGAAAAATAGTGGAGAAAGGGTTGCATAGAACATTTAATTATGTCTATTTGCTTCTGACATTAGCCTTAACTTTACCGGTTGCAACTGCTTCGATGGAGAGAGCATTTTCTGCTATGAATGTTGTCAAAGGTCCACTTCACAACCGAATGGGAGATCAATGGTTGAGTGATAGCTTACTTGTTTATATTGAGAAAGATGTGTTTGTTTGTATTGATAATGAAACTATAATGGGACGTTTTCAGAATATGAAAACTCGTCGTGGACAATTGTAATGTGGTTTTTTCTATTAATTATGAATTATAAATTATCTTTTCATTTTTATGAGTTTATTTTTGTATGAAATTTTTTTACCATTTTAGACGTTGACCCCTGCAAGAAAAATTCCTGGATCCGTCCCTCCCGCAAGTGCACGAATATATTGAGGTATAGATTATGTGTGTACGGGGTCAATCCCACGAAGAACTGTCGGCTTTCTATAAGTTCTAATTTGAGTACGTAAAGAACACTAATTTAACACACCACACATGCACAAATGCAAATTGGAAACTAAAAATGAGTAAAGAAATGTAAAAGAAAAGAAACAAAACAAGAAACCAAAGAAAAACACAAACAACACTTTCTATCACCATTTTATCACCACTGTATCACCTGTGAACAGTGACGACCGGTCGTTTTATGGCATATTGGCTGGCGACCGGTCTCCTGAATAGTAACGACCAGTCGTTTTTTGGCAGATTCGTTTTCTCTGTTTTTCAGTTTCAATATCTGTCCAGTTTTTGACCTATAACTTTCCAACCGTTTGTCCAAATTTCAAGTTCTTTATACAGTTGGATTCAGCACAGAAAAACAAAGAACATAACGCGGACCAAAAGTCAAAAACAGTTACGAAAATAAACAGAATTCAATGAAGAAAACACACAACGTTTCCAACAACACAAACACACACAATTTTTTTTTGGGGGGGGGGGGGTTTGGTGTGGTTCAAGTGACCTAATTCTAATGCATGAAAGTAAATGAACTTTGAATTTAAATGAGAATGGTAGAGATGAGTTATCAAAGTGTGAAAGTACAAAGTAACAAAAACTAGGGTTTCGGAATCCACCCTAAACAATCTTACTCAAGTTCGTGAATACTCAAATGATGAACTCTAAATGTGTTGATGAAGATGTTCGCAATCAAGACCGGGTTTAATGGCTCAAGATGCATGATTCTCTCGAAAATAAGTAGAGTGCAGGGTTCATGCTACAATACTCGTGCCCTCCCCATAACCGAACCTAGGTGTGTTTCGTACTTCGATTCAATTACAAGGAAAACTCATTAAGTTCAAAGAGAATATGAACATCACAAGAATCCTAATAGCATGGTGTTTACATTAGGCATTCAAGAAACCAATTCACATGGATGGTTCTTACTTCATCCATTTGTTTCTTAGGAAAATTTGAAGATACACACAATCCCAACAACCTCAAGAAGCATGCTTTCAAAGATGGCCAACCAAGGAAAAACATACATCAAGGATAGATTAAAATAGTGAATTGAAATTCATCAACAAAATCTAGAAATTCATACACTTAAGCATCAAAACAATAGAGTAATCATGTTTAGGGCTTCAACCTAAGCCCTAGCTATGGAGTTTAGTTCCTCATACTTAATTCAAATACAAACTCAAAACAAAACTAGAAAGAGTTTACAGATTTTGTGAAAATGGGAGCTCAAGGTCTTCAATGGTGGAAATCTCTTCTACTCCTTGCTTTGTTGCCCTTGTCTTCCTCCTTGAGCTCCCTAGCTCTAAGCTCCCAAAAATTTCTGCAAATTGTAGAAATGATAGAATGCAAATCAGACTGCACATTCATTCTCCTTTGCCCATCATTTCCAGCTCACTTTTAATATAAAACTCATTCTTTTGCCAAAGCCTTTTGCCTTGTCTCCTTGCCATGATGGGTTCTTTTGTTCTTGTCTTCACAAAGATACTCATTGTTTCAGAAAATATCTCTCAACCAAAGTAATTTCTTGTTACCAAATGGTATGGTAACAAGAAGTCAAGATAACACTTTGGAGGTAAAAACTGGCCCAAGATAATTCTCTAGAGCTGCTGTAACATGTAGGATCAGTTGGATAGGCTATACTTATCCAATGGAGCTCCAATTTGGATATGTTGTAGTCAACATCCATTGTAACAAGTTTCATGAAGATCTTCACCTCATCCGAGCACCAGATCATGCTGATCAAAAGCCAAAAAGTTGACCTACGAAAATGAACAAAATCAGAATTTGTAACTAATAATGCACTTTTAGCTCATTTTCATTCTAACCAAAGTAAAACCTATAAAAACACAAAAAGGAAGTAAAAACCTATAAAATGTCAAGAACTAACTCAAAATATTAGGTGAATAACATGATAAATCATGTGTAAAAATGAACCGAACAGTTTCTCACACACACACTACAAAGGTGCCATGGGGGTTTGACGTTCAACGGCTCTCTACGTGAGCAACATATGCTCAATTTTTACAGAATAGACGGCAGGCTTCTATTGCTAATGAAAGTGGAGTTTAAGGACCACCTCAACTATTTTTAAAATTGAATAACCAAAATCTTTATTCATTCCATATTCATCCATTGATGGTTCTTCTTGGTTGGAATGCTTTTCATTCTTTGGATATTGCATTTCTATTATAGATTTTGACATTTGCTCATGCACTCTTGTTTGTTGAGAGAAAAAAAAAAGATTTGTCTCCTCCTCTTGCATAGGAACACAAAACCAACCCACCAAAGAACATAAAAAAAATTAATTAATTAAAATATAGCACCACCTCATGTGAAAAATCTAATTCATTTAAGCTTTTATATTAGTTCTTGTATCAGCATCTGTGTTTCTGTAGTGTGAACTCCAACTCCAAAGAAAATAATAATAATAGAGGGTGCATTTGCTAACGCATGGGTTGGGAATCTCTTAATTATGTTTAACTTTTCAAACGGACTTCAAAAGCACCAGATTAACACACCAACATGACATATCGTTTATCGAGCCTCCATTAGTGTAAAAGTGACTTCATTAGCTGAAAATGCTTTAGAAGAACGATCAACTTCGAGTTCATTGAGATCCCTTTCACTATAAAAACCAGGTTTTTGAGGTTGAGGCAATGACCCTTCACCACTCAACATTAGAACTGCAGCTGGCATGCTCGGTTTATCTACCGGGTTACGCTGCACACATAAAAGACCTACATGAATTGATCTCAAAACTTCATGTGGATCACTGGAGTCTCCTACTAATGTATCAAGCACTTCAATGGACCTGCCTTCTGTGTATAGCATCCATGCCTAAAAGAATTAATCAAAAGTTCAAAACAGTTGTGATTGATTAAAAGAAGAAACAGAAACAAGCAATGAGTAAATATTTTTGGGCATGACAGTTGACACGAACATGTCCAAGAAGGTTGAGGCTGTGGCCTGGGTGAGTGAATCCTCTGTTTCTCTTCCCACTCACTATCTCTAGCACCAACACACCAAAGCTATAGACGTCGGATTTTATCGAGTAGAACCCATCAATTGCGTATTCTGGGGACATGTAACCACTACAAACTAGTCAATCAAGAACTAATTTAATAAGCAAAGTAAGTATACCATATGTACGTATTGGTTCTTTTGTGATATATATACTTACTATGTTCCAACCACTTTCTTGGTTTTTGCATTTGTTTCATTTTCTGCAAAACTTCTTGCCAGGCCAAAGTCTGAGATTTTTGGGTTAAATCCACTGTCTAATAAAACATTACTGGCTTTCAGATCCCTATGAATTACTCTCAGTCTAGAATCCTGATGAAGATAGAGGAGCCCCCGAGCAATTCCATTAATAATGTCAAAGCGCTTGGGCCATTCTAGCATCATGCTTTTTCTTTGATCTGCAAAATAGCATAGTTCACCAATGTTCAAATGTCCATCATGCTAACATAATCAAGTTTTGATCATACTCAAACACACAACAAGACATGTTTTTATTCTCTGAGCTAAATCCTAATTGAAAAGGAAAAAACTCTCAAAAAAGAAGCAAAAAGGATGTCTCAACAGTCATACAACTGTTTTACTCTAAAAGCTTAAATTGTTAGGGAATATTCCAACAAAGTAAATCAAGCTAACAAATTCCTTATGTGCACACTGCACGCGGAGAGGCAGAAAAATGCACATGGCAAGAAACAGATAGTTAAAGTCCCACCCTACACCTTGCAAACCAACAAAGAAGTGAACTAATGAAGAAGGTTTTTGAGTGGTCAAACCAAAAATAAAGAAGTCTAAGCTTTTGTTAGGCATGAACTCGTAGATCAGCATCATTTCATCTTCTTGAATGCAGCATCCTAAAAGCTTCACTAGATTCCTGTGCTGAAGTTTGGCAATATGTGTAACCTCATTCTTCAACTCATTGAGTCCTTGTGTAGAATGTTTTGAGAGCCTTTTCACAGCTATTTCTTGTCCATCTTTCAGTGTACCCTGAAATCCATCAGCCACATATCATGACCAAAATTCATACTCTGTAGTTTGCAAACGATCAATATACTACTTGTATCCATGGTCCTGGCCGAAACGTGTGGAAACTTTCAGCTCACTGTAGGGAGGACTACATATGACTTTACCTTAAAGACTGATCCGAAACCGCCTTCTCCAAGTTTACTGTCGTTTGAAAAGCTATTGGTTGCACAAACAACAGCAGCCAAGTCAAATAATGGTAATTCCAGATCTTCCTTTTGGCTGGGCCTCGGTTTTCCTGTGAAGTATTCAGTGAAGTAAATAATGTAACCTGGAACTGAAACTGAAACCGAACTACCTAGCTTATAAAATAAAGGAGCAACAGCAAAAATTCCCTATAGAACTGAGCCTACATAGAAGATGGAGGGGCAGAATAGTTCAAAATTAAATAGCTTACCATCTTTTTGGTGCTGCTTCTTCCGCACATATAATAGCAATGTTAGCCCCAGGATCAGCAGTACAGTAGACAACACAGTACTGGTTACTATGATTCTCACTTTTTTTACATTGGATTTAGAGGTTTTAGCATTGGTGTCTGTATTGCTTCCTTGATCTAGGAATGAAGTATTTGAAAGCAGAAACTCGAGGAGTCAGAGATCAATAAAGAACTTATGTACTGTATTGTTTCTGAGACAATTCCAAAGAAATATTTTTCTAATTGTGTAAAAAGTTTTCTGGCTTTATTTTGTTCCTCTCTACACTGCCTTTAGGCACATGTACTGTTGGAAGATTTCTTTCTTCTTTTTACTTGTTTTTTTTTCATTTCCTTTCAAACTTTGTTTTAAACAGCAAGATAATTCCATACCTAGTTCTGATGCAGCCATTCTTATGTAAACATCTTGCCCATTTCCAGTGGAATATCTTATATCAATCAGGTCGCTGAACCACAGCAAGCACCCCTTCCTCCATCCCGGACATCCAAATTCGCAAAAGCAGTGCAGGAGCAGAAGTTGTTCATGCACATCACCTCACATTCCTTGAGGGTTATACTTGAATTATACCAGGCTTGTTCTGTATTTGGCAATTTCACACCAGAGTACTTCTTAAAGATGTCTTCACTGCAAGTCAGTGGAGTCTTTCTCACACAGCCATATTTCCAATCCACCAAGTCCCGGTCTTGTCGAAAGTTCGGTGTAAATCCTTCCAAGCAACCACATACTGGGGAGTTTTCAACACTGCATGCACCATTTGGACCACATAGTCCATAGCTGTCACAGATATCAACCTGTGCTGTTAGATAAAGGACCCAACCTTGGGTTTCATCACTCCAGGTGTAGCTTTGCAGAAACCCATCCTGAGTTAAAGCCAGCCTTGAAAGAATTGAACTGTTGAGAAGCTTATAACCATAATATACTTCTTCATCATCATCCAACACAAAACCATATGTGTTTGTATGGTCTGAATTTAAATTATGCATCCCACTAAATTGGATTCCATTCCATGGTCCAGTCCGATACTTTATAGTAGAACCCACCCTCACAATTAATTCATGGTATCCATCCGGACCACGTTGATATGTATAATTTCCTGGAGAAGGATCCTGGGGGCTTTTCCATGGTGTAAGATGCCAATTGAAACCTGTGATTTTGTTCCTACCAAGCTTCATACCCGGTAGTAATGTATCACCTGGGTAATCAAAACTCTGCCATAAATATTTCTCAGTGTCATTATGATCATTGCCATCTATCACAACAAGATTTCCCGAATCCAAAAGTTTTCCCACTGGATTCTGTGCAGAACTTGATGTGTTGGAAGACCAAACTGTAGTGTTCTTTTGGTCAACAAGGACAAGAATTCCAGTGCTGCTTACTTTGAGTACACCTGATGAACCTGTGAGGGGTGTGTCTCTGTTGGCAATCCATACAACGGTGGCAACCGGTTTCCTCTTGTACCATATCGCCACGTATCGGCTTTTTGAAGCACCGGCGCTGAAGAATCCAAGCTCAAAGGTTCCCCCTGTTGAGACTACGGTCTCACCATCTGCAATGAACTGAAATGTGCTTATGTCTTCTGCTGTGGAAAATATTATTGCTGTTGTGATGAGCAGCAAGGAGGAGCACAAAAGATGCAACCACATATTATATAAAATCCTTCCATGGATTTTCAATTTTCCAGCCATATATGAGCTCTTTCTTAAAAATTTCTATGGCACTGAGCTGCTTTTTAGTGGAATTTTGAAGACCTCATTGGTTGTTTCTCCTTAGGCCCTTGCTATAGTTTGTGAGATAAGATCTCACTTTCACAAAGACTCTGTGATAAAATACATAAATAATTCTTATTTATTGACCATTAATATATAGTTAGCAATGCAAGCCATCAATCATCTTCTGGTTCCTCAATATTTTACACTTTGAATGTACTGATTTGTTACCTTGTCATTTTCTTAGGATGAATTGCCAATTAAAAGAAATTCATTGACTCTCATCAGGGATCCCCTTTCACAGCTGGAGCAGAATTCATATCGATTATCATTGTCAACACGTTATCGATACATTGTCGACAATATGAAACAAATTTTAGATGCATGATTGAATGCAAATAAACTAAATTTTCTTCAGCGTGAAATGGAGAAAATTCTCGTCAATCAAATGTAGACTGCCTTTAAATTTAGTTCAGAATGGATCGGTCCTCTAGTAGAAAAATCTAAAAATTCATTTCGTGGTCATCTTGGAGACAACATTATTTGAAACTAGTGCCATTTTGGATGATCCAAGAAGTGGTCCACTCACTCGGTCATTCTTCCATAAGCAAATATACCAAATTTGAACAAGTCTTCTCATCCAATTCCCTCATTCAAAGGAAGCTGCAACTTTCTGATTTGTATACGCTTTGGCATTATTGTTCAAGTTTTCCCATCCATTTCCTCTCCTCTTTCAGTTTTTCTTTTTCTTCTCAAGTTGTGAACCACACATTTGACCTTAATAGACAAATGCCCAAGGGAAGTATGAATAAGAGCAATGAGCATCTCCAACTGGGGAGGTGCTATCCAATAATTTGACACACATTTCATTTTTTTCAACTCTAAAACACTAATTTAACATCATGTCATATCTATATATATATATAAAGCAAAGGGCCATTGTAGTTAAATTTTCAAATAACCCAAGTTGCTCTCTATCTATATCCTATAGGAAAACTGAGGGGTAGAAGACTAGAAAACAACTTACCGGTGATGCTTCTTCTCAACATAAGAAAACAGAGCTACACCCAGGAGGAGTCCAGGAGATGACGCTATACTGCCTACTATGATCCTCACTTTCTTCACATTGGATTTAACAGGTTTAACACTAATTGTTGTATAGTCTTTATGATCTAGGCGTGAAATATATTTGAAAGCCAAAAAAGTGAGAAGCTAGAGTTTGCTAATTGTGTCAAAAGCCAAACTTATAGAGTAACAACCTTTGTGAATACAAGCGATTGTCTAAACTACAAGGGGAGGGAGGTTTCTGTTGTATTCATAACTGACACAATTAATGTGCAAACAACCAATTAAAAATACCCGCAAGTGCACGAATATATTGAGGTATAGATTATGTATGTACGGGGTCAATCCCACGAAGAACTGTCGGCTTCCTATAAGTTCTAATTTGAGTACGTAAAGAACACTAATTTAACACACCACACATGCACAAATGCAAATTGGAAACTAAAAATGAGTAAAGAAATGTAAAAGAAAAGAAACAAAACAAGAAACCAAAGAAAAACACAAACAACACTTTCTATCACCATTTTATCACCACTGTATCACCTGTGAACAGTGACGACCGGTCGTTTTATGGCATATTGGCTGGCGACCGGTCTCCTGAACAGTAACGACCCGTCGTTTTTTGGCAGATTCGTTTTCTCTGTTTTTCAGTTTCAACCTCTGTCCAGTTTTTGACCTATAACTTTCCAACCGTTTGTCCAAATTTCAAGTTCTTTATACAGTTGGATTCAGCACAGAAAAACAAAGAACATAACGCGGACCAAAAGTCAAAAACAGTTACGAAAATAAACAGAATTCAATGAAGAAAACACACAACGTTTCCAACAACACAAACACACACAAATTGTTTTGGGGGGGGGGGGGGGGGTTTGGTGTGGTTCAAGTGACCTAATTCTAATGCATGAAAGTAAATGAACTTTGAATTTAAATGAGAATGGTAGAGATGAGTTATCAAAGTGTGAAAGTACAAAGTAACAAAAACTAGGGTTTCGGAATCCACCCTAAACAATCTTACTCAAGTTCGTGAATACTCAAATGATGAACTCTAAATGTGTTGATGAAGATGTTAGCAATCAAGACCGGGTTTAATGGCTCAAGATGCATGATTCTCTCGAAAATAAGTAGAGTGCAGGGTTCATGCTACAATACTCGTGCCCTCCCCATAACCGAACCTAGGTGTGTTTCGTACTTCGATTCAATTACAAGGAAAACTCATTAAGTTCAAAGAGAATATGAACATCACAAGAATCCTAATAGCATGGTGTTTACATTAGGCATTTAAGAAACCAATTCACATGGATGGTTCTTACTTCATCCATTTGTTGCTTAGGAAAATATGAAGATACACACAATCCCAACAACCTCAAGAAGCATGCTTTCAAAGATGGTCAACCAAGGAAAAACATACATCAAGGATAGATTAAAATAGTGAATTGAAATTCATCAACAAAATCTAGATATTCATACGCTTAAGCATCAAAACAATAGAGTAATCATGTTTAGGGCTTCAACCTAAGCCCTAGCTATGAAGTTTAGTTCCTCGTACTTAATTCAAATACAAACTCAAAACAAAACTAGAAAGAGTTTACAGATTTTGTGAAAATGGGATCTCAAGGTCTTCAATGGTGGAAATCTCTTCCACTCCTTGCTTTGTTGCCCTTGTCTTCCTCCTTGAGCTCCCTAGCTCTAAGCTCCCAAAAATTTCTGCAAATTGTAGAAATGATAGAATGCAATCAGATTGCACATTCATTCTCCTTTGCCCATCATTTCCAGCTCACTTTTAATATAAAACTCATTCTTTTGCCAAAGCCTTTTGCCTTGTCTCCTTGCCATGATGGGTTCTTTTGTTCTTGTCTTCACAAAGATACTCATTGTTTCAGAAAATATCTCTCAACCAAAGTAATTTCTTGTTACCAAATGGTATGGTAACAAGAAGTCAAGATAACACTTTGGAGGTAAAAACTGGCCCAAGATAATTCTCTAGAGCTGCTGTAACATGTAGGATCAGTTGGATAGGCTATACTTATCCAATGGAGCTCCAATTTGGATATGTTGTAGTCAACATCCATTGGAACAAGTTTCATGAAGATCTTCACTTCATCCGAGCACCAGATCATGCTGATCAAAAGCCAAGAAGTTGACCTACGAAAATGAACAAAATCAGAATTTATAACCAATAATGCACTTTTAGCTCATTTTCATTCTAACCAAAGTAAAACCTATAAAAACACAAAAAGGAAGTAAAAACCTATAAAATGTCAAGAACTAACTCAAAATATTAGGTGAATAACATGATAAATCATATGTAAAAATGAACCGAACAGTTTCTCACACACACACTACAAATGTGCCATAGGGGTTTGACGTTCAACGGCTCTCTACGTGAGCAACACATGCTCAATTTTTACAGAATAGACGGCAGGCTTCTATTGCTAACGAAAGTGGAGTTTAAGGACCACCTCAACTATTTTTAAAATTGAATAACCAAAATCTTTATTCATTCCATATTCATCCATTGATGGTTCTTCTTGGTTGGACTGCTTTTCATTCTTTGGATATTGCATTTCTATTATAGATTTTGACATTTGCTCATGCACTCTTGTTTGTTGAGAGAAAAAAAAAAAAGATTTGTCTCCTCCTCTTGCATAGGAACACAAAACCAACCCACCAAAGAACATAAAAAAAATTCATTAATTAAAATATAGCACCACCTCATGTGAAAAATCTAATTCATTTAAGCTTTTATATTAGTTCTTGTATCAGCATCTGTGTTTTCTGTAGTGTGAACTCCAACTCCAAAAAAAAAATAATAATAGAGGGTGCATTTGCTAACGCATGGGTTGGGAATCTCTTAATTATGTTTAACTTTTCAAACGGACTTCAAAAGCACCAGATTAACACACCAACATGACATATCGTTTATCGAGCCTCCATTAGTGTAAAAGTGACTTCATTAGCTGAAAATGCTTTAGAAGAACGATCGACTTCGAGTTCATTGAGATCCCTTTCACTATAAAAACCAGGTTTTTGAGGTTGAGGCAATGACCCATCACCACTCAACATTAGAACTGCAGCTGGCATGCTCGGTCTCTCTGCCCTGGTTATGCTGCACACATAAAAGACCTACATGAATTGATCTCAAAACTTCATGTGGATCACTGGAGTCTCCTACTAATGTATCAAGCACTTCAATGGACCTGCCTTCTGTGTATAGCATCCATGCCTAAAAGAATTAATCAAAAGTTCAAAACAGTTGTGATTGATTAAAAGAAGAAACAGAAACAAGCAATGAGTAAATATTTTTGGGCATGACAGTTGACACGAACATGTCCAAGAAGGTTGAGGCTGTGGCCTGGGTGAGTGAATCCTCTGTTTCTCTTCCCACTCACTATCTCTAGCACCAACACACCAAAGCTATAGACGTCGGATTTTATCGAGTAGAACCCATCAATTGCGTATTCTGGGGACATGTAACCACTACAAACTAGTCAATCAAGAACTAATTTAATAAGCAAAGTAAGTATACCATATGTACGTATTGGTTCTTTTGTGATATATATACTTACTATGTTCCAACCACTTTCTTGGTTTTTGCATTTGTTTCATTTTCTGAAAAACTTCTTGCCAGGCCAAAGTCTGAGATTTTTGGGTTAAATCCACTGTCTAATAAAACATTACTGGCTTTCAGATCTCTATGAATTACTCTCAGTCTAGAATCCTGATGAAGATATAGGAGCCCCCAAGCAATTCCATTAATAATGTCAAAGCGCTTGGGCCATTCTAGCATCATGCTTTTTCTTTGATCTGCAAAATAGCATAGTTCACCAATGTTCAAATGTCCATCATGCTAACATAATCAAGTTTTGATCATACTCAAACACACAACAAGACATGTTTTTATTCTCTGAGCTAAATCCTAATTGAAAAGGAAAAAACTCTCAAAAAAGAAGCAAAAAGGATGTGTCAACAGTCATACAACTGTTTTACTCTAAAAGCTTAAATTGTTAGGGAATATTCCAACAAAGTAAATCAAGCTAACAAATTCCTTATGTGCACACTGCACGCGGAGAGGCAGAAAAATGCACATGGCAAGAAACAGATAGTTAAAGTCCCACCCTACACCTTGCAAACCAACAAAGAAGTGAACTAATGAAGAAGGTTTTTGAGTGGTCAAACCAAAAATAAAGAAGTCTAAGCTTTTGTTAGGCATGAACTCGTAGATCAGCATCATTTCATCTTCTTGAATGCAGCATCCTAAAAGCTTCACTAGATTCCTGTGCTGAAGTTTGGCAATATGTGTAACCTCATTCTTCAACTCCTTGAGTCCTTGTGTGGAATGTTTTGAGAGCCTTTTCACAGCTATTTCTTGTCCATCTTTCAGTGTACCCTGAAATCCATCAGCCACATATCATGACCAAAATTCATACTCTGTAGTTTGCAAACGATCAATATACTACTTGTATCCATGGTCCTGGCCGAAACGTGTGGAAACTTTCAGCTCACTGTAGGGAGGACTACATATGACTTTACCTTAAAGACTGATCCGAAACCGTCTTCTCCAAGTTTACTGTCGTTTGAAAAGCTATTGGTTGCACAAACAACAGCAGCCAAGTCAAATAATGGTAATTCCAGATCTTCCTTTTGGCTGGGCCTCGGTTTTCCTGTGAAGTATTCAGTGAAGTAAATAATGTAACCTGGAACTGAAACTGAAACCGAACTACCTAGCTTATAAAATAAAGGAGCAACAGCAAAAATTCCCTATAGAACTGAGCCTACATAGAAGATAGAGGGGCAGAATAGTTCAAAATTAAATAGCTTACCATCTTTTTGGTGCTGCTTCTTCCGCACATATAATAGCAATGTTAGCCCCAGGATCAGCAGTACAGTAGACAACACAGTGCTGGTTACTATGATTCTCACTTTTTTCACATTGGATTTAGAGGTTTTAGCATTGGTGTCTGTATTGTTTCCTTGATCTAGGAATGAAGTATTTGAAAACAGAAACTCGAGGAGTCAGAGATCAATAAAGAAGAACTTATGTACTGTGTTGTTTATGAGACAATTCCAAATAAATATTTTTCTAATTGTCTAAAAAGTTTTCTAGCTTTATTTTGTTCCTCTCTACACTGCCTTTAGGCACATGTACCGTTGGAAGATTTCTTTCTTCTTTTTACTTGGTTCTTTTTTTTTTTTCCTTTCAAACTTTGTTTTAAACAGCAAGAAAATTCCATACCTAGTTCTGATGCAGCCAATCTTATGTAAACATCTTGCCCATTACCAGTGGAATATCTTATATCAATCAGGTCGCTGAACCACAGCAAGCACCCGCTTCCTCCATCCCGGACATCCAAATTCGCAAAAGCAGTGCAGGAGCAGAAGCTGTTCATGCACATCATCTCACATTCCTTGAGGTTCATACTTGAGTTATACCAGGATTGTTCTGTATTTGGCAATTTCATCCCAGAGTACTTCTTAAAGATGTCTCCACTGCAATTCAGTGGAGTCTTTCTCATACACCCATATTTCCAATCCACCAAGTCCCGGTCTTGTCGAAAGTTTGGTGCAAATCCTTCCAAGCAACCACATACTGGGGAGTTTTCAACACTGCATGCACCATTTGGACCACATAGTCCATAGCTGTCACATATATCAACCTGTGCTGTTAGATAAAGGACCCAACCTTGGGTTTCATCACTCCAGGTGTAGCTTTGCAGAAACCCATCTTGAGTTAAAGCCAGCCTTGAAAGAATTGAACTGTTGAGAAGCTTATAACCATAATATACTTCTTCACCATCATCCAACACAAAACCATATGTGTTTGTATGGTCTGAATTTAAATTATGCATCCCACTAAATTGGATTCCATTCCATGGTCCAGTCCGATACTTTATAACAGAACCCTCCCTCACAATTAATTCATGGTATCCATCAGGACCTAGTTGATATGTATAATTTCCTGGAGAAGGATCCTGGGGGCTTTTCCATGGTGTAAGATGCCAATTGAAACCTGTGATTTTGTTCCTACCAAGCTTCATACCTGGTAGTAATGTATCACCTGGGTAATCAAAACTCTGCCATAAATATTTCTCAGTGTCATTATGATCATTGCCATCTATCACAACAAGATTTCCCGAATCCAAAAGTTTTCCCACTGGATTCTGTGCAGAGCTTGATGTGTTGGAAGACCAAACTGTAGTGTTCTTTTGGTCAACAAGGACAAGAATTCCAGGGCTGCTTACCTTGAGTACACCTGATGAACCTGTGAGGGGTGTGTCTCTGTTGGCAACCCATACAATGGTGGCAACCGGTATCTTCTTGTACCATATCGCCACGTATCGGCTTTTTGAAGCACCAGCGCTGAAGAATCCAAGCTCAAAGGTTCCCCCTGTTGAGACAACGGTCTCACCATCTGCAATGGACTGAAATGTGCTTATGTCTTCTGCTCTGGAAAATATTATTATTGTTGTGATGAGCAGCAAAGAGGAGCACAAAAGATGCAACCACATATTATATAAAAGCCTTCAATGGATTTTCAATTTTCCAGCCATTCATATATGAGCTCTTTCTTAAAATTTTCTATGGCACTGATCTGCTTTTTTTGGGAATTTTGAAGGCCTCATTGGTTGGTTCTCCTTAGGTCCTTGCTATAGTTTGTGAAATAAGATCTCACTTTCACAAAGACTCTGTGATAATATATATATATATATATATATATACATATATATATATATATAATTCCTATTTATTGACCACATTATTTGAAACTAGTGCCATTTTGGATGATCCAAGAAGTGGTTCACTCACTCGGTCATTCTTCCATAATCAAATATACCAAATTTGAACAAGTCTTCCCATCCAATTCCCTCATTCAAAGGAAGCTGCAATTTTCTGATTTGTATACTCTTTGGCATTATTGTTCAAGTCTTCCCATCCCTTTCCTCTCCTCTTTCAGTTTTTCTTTTTCTTCTCAAGTTGTGAACCACACATTTGACCTTAATAGACAAATGCCCAAGGGAAGTATGAATATGAGCATCTCCAACTGGGGAGCTGCTATCCAATAATTTGACACACATTTCCATTTTTTAGAACTCTAAAACACTAATTTAACATCATGTCATATCTATGTATGTATATATATATAAAGCAAAGGGCCATTGTAGTTAAATTTTCAAATAACCCAAGTTGCTCTCTATCTATATCAAACTTACCATCTTTCTGGTGCTGCTTCTTCCCAACATTTTAAAAAAAAAAAAAAAAAACAACAACAACAACAACAACAACAGAGCTACACTCAGGAGGAGTCCAGGAGATGACACTATGCCTACTATGATTCTCACTTTCTTCACGTTGGATTTAACAGGTTTAGCACTGATTGTTGTATAGTCTTTATTATCTAGGCATGAAATATATTTGAAAACCAAAAAAGTGAGAAGCTAGAGTTTGCTGATTGTGTCAAAAACCAAACTTATAGAGTAACAACCTTTGTGAATACAAGCGACAGTCTAAACTACAAGGGGATGGGGGTTTCTCATACACACACACTACAAAGGTGTTATGGGGGTTTAAACCTGAGATTTTCTTGTCTACAAGTCAATGCCCTTTTCCTGGGCTCAGTGGCGAATCCACCATGGGGTCAATGGGGTCAGACGACCCCATGGCAGATCTGGATTTAGTGGTAAGGATGGGTTTTTGCCCTTGGCAGCCATGCAAATGACCCCATGAAGAAGAAGAAGCTTCGGTGGGCAGCTGGGGTTGTTTTTTTTTTTTTTGTAAAAACTGCTTGGCAAAACAACGTCGTTTTGGCCAAGGCAATTTTTTTTAAATGACTTAGACAAAACAACGTCGTTTAGGGCTAGGACTTGAGAAAAATAAATAAATAAAGGGGGCTGCAGCTTCTTAACAGCACATACCCTAAAATAGACCTCCAAAATCCCATTTCTCCTCAACAACAACCCTAACCCCAATCTCCCCAAGACCTCCACCACCATCTCAATATTTGTTTCATCTTAAAAATTACCTGGGTAGTTTACACTATGACCCCATGAGTGGCAATTCCTGATCCGCCACTGACTGGGCTATATCCCGTTGGCAAGTAGACCCGGCAATATTATACACGATTCGCTAACACGACACGAATTCGCACGAAAATATCAGTATTTGGGTTGGCTTTATGGTCGGGTTAATAACGGGTGAACCCGTTAAGTACCCGTTCTCTTAACGGGTCGTTTCAGTATAATTCCCGAATAACCCGTTAACCCGTTAAGAGAATGGTATTTTTGTAAATTTACGTTATCAAATAAAATCCCTAGCTAACCTAACTATCTTCTCTTTGCTTCTTTTCTCCCATATTCCGCCGCCTCCTCACTCACTGACTTAAACAGACCCAACTTACTTTCTCACTCTCAAGTTCTAAACTCTTTTGTTCTCCCTAGATCTTCTCACCAACCAAACAACAGGCTACCTTCATCTTCTCTTTAGATATTCTCTCCAACTAAAGGTATGAACTTCCCTGTATTTAATTTTTGTTGTGTTCAAATTTTATTTTTATTTTTATTTTTGTGTTGTCTTCCTTTTTCGCTGGTTTTGGTCTGTTTGTGTGTGTATTCTTTATTTGTTTTGCTGGCAGTTGGGACAAGGGGATCATGTGGCACCTACAAACCAGAAACCACAGCTTGGGGAGAAGAATTTTGACCCCTGAAATGAGACAGAGGGAGAGATGGAGAGAGGAAGAAGAAGAAAAAAAAAATTGAAAAAGAGAGAGATAGAGGGATTGATGTAGACATGGGAAGTTTTGTCAGACTTTGATATACGCTGTTGGTAAACATGAAGATAGTTTTTTGTTTTTTGCTTTTGCTTTTGTATGGTTTTCTTTTGCAGCAGATCGAAGATACATAGACTACCAATGGTATGGGAATCATGGATGAGGAGTTTGTTGAAGTTTCAATGGATGGTGTTTCATATACTGAAAATGCATAAGGATTTCAGCTTTATTTGTATTATATCTCTAATTTGAGGTGTTTTTATTTAATAATTCCAGCAAAAATATTGTTTATTTTTTAAATGGGTGAAACGGGTTAAGCGGGTGAAACGGGTGAAAAATGACCAATTAGCCATAACGGGTCGTGTCGTGTTATTCGCGAATTTGTGCGGGTCGTGTTTGGTCTGGTATTTCTACCCGTTAGCTTAGCATGTCGTAATATTCGTGTCAACCCGTTAAGAAAATGGGTTGACCCTTACGACTTCAAACCTGCCTGAAAACGACCCCGTTTGCGAGCTCTATTGGCAAGTATAACCTTTGAGTTTGTTATGTTTTGACTATAGTTTTTTGTGCATGATCATTAAGAGTGCATAACTCCCAATTGGGTGTTTCATGTCCAAAATGCTTCTTTTTCTCTTGTTTTCTTTTCAAATTTACATTAAACACTAACTTTTGAGATTTGAGATGGCTCCATACCTAGTTCTGATGCTACCATTCTAATAATTATATATATCTTGCCCATTTTCTGTGAAATTTCTTATATATCAATCAGGTCACTAAACCGCAGAGCAAGCACTCACTTCCTCCATCCCTGATATCCAAATTTGCATAAGCTGTGCAGGAGCATTTCTTGCCCTGGCAAGAATTGGGCCTTGGAAATAGATTTTGAGGCCTAACGAGCCTTTTGCCTGGGCTAGGTTGCTGTAGTGAAAATGGTCGAATCCCTCTTTCGGTTAAATTAATTTAGACTAATTATCACTTGTAACAATAAAATAAATTTAAATAAATAAAAATTTGACGAGCCATGCATAATAGTGGGGCTCAAGCCAATTGGACTTAACCGTTTGGACTTGGGCCAGTTATAGGCCATAAGCCCACTTTTACCCTTATGAAGTCTTTAGATTAATAATAGCCCAAATATAAGTCTCTGCTGAACGAAAAAGAAAGAAAGAATGTTCAGAAAAACCATGAATCTAGTGTAGTCTAGGAAACCACAAAATCTTTTGTAACCTTTTTTTCCACCATAGAAATAAAATTTGTAAGTGCGTGGATAACTTGTGTGTTTAAACACTTAACATGAAAGTGCTTTTATGCTTTAATAAAAGCACTTATTAAGGACACCTTACTTTCTTTTCTTTTCTTTTTTCTTTCTCTTGGTAAATTTCATATGAGATCTTGGGTTTTTTCATTTTTACACAAGTGATATTGGGGAATGAGAGATTCAAACACATGATGTCGAGTGCAGGGATAACTGCTCTTAACCACTTAAGATTTGCGACATCTTGGTTTTAAACTTAGCCACTTAATTCTAATACAAACAGTAAAATATGCCTTGTCATGGGCAAGGGTTTAGGTATACTTGCAATTTAATGGACAAAAGTTTGTACCAAAGCAAGAGATGCTATGCTATGATATGCATGCAGCTTCCTTTCCAGATATAAAATTCTCACCATTGAAGCAATATTGGTGCTTTTACCATATGATCATAATAATTTCTTGTTTGCTTTTTGTATATAACCTTACTCTTTAAGTCTTCCAAAATCTGAAAACAGGTGAAAAGAATAACTTTTTCATTTTTTATAATTATTTATATTTATATAATTTTTTTTATAAAAATGTTGTTTTGTGAACTGACAAATGAAAAATGCAGAGTCATTGTTATGGTTGAGGCCTACACATTATTATGGGTGACTGGTGAGAGGTAGTTTCCATTGGGACAAGTATCTCTGTATTGAATTTGTGAATGCGTTAACAATTTAATGTGAAATTGACTTGTCCTAAAGTTGGAGGAAGTGGAAGGATGTATTGAAATGCACATGGAGAGACATTTAAGCCTGGCAGGCAAACAAACACCATGACAAGAAAGAAAACAATTACAGAGAGAGAAAGAAAGAGATGATGCATTGGGAAATGTAATCTCTGTTTGAGCAGAGCAGAGAGGGAGATCCACCATTGTTAATCTTCTTTCTTTCTTTGCATGTGTCTCATTGAATGTGGGAAGTTTCCTTCTTACTTTGTTATGACTCATGAGGGTAAATTTCAACTGGTTGTAAAAATCACATTCTGTTCAACTACAAATGGTGAAAATATACCATGATGCCACATGAGTTTACTGGGTACTGCAGATTGATGGACAACAATAGAATCATGCAGTGGGTCCAGGGCTGCAAGAGGGCCCCACCCTGCAGAGGGGCCCATGAATGAATGCCACTTCTCCCTCACTTTCCCCCCAACCAAACGGTCAAATTTCACTTTGCAGAAGGAAGGAGAGAGAGAGAGAGAGAGAGAGATATAAAGCTGACATCTTTCCAAGCATCCTGAGTACAAGTAAGGTATGTTTCCAATACAAGAAATAATGATAGCCGGTCAGATACCCCAGCAGCAGATGCAGCAAGCATCATACTTAGTTGTCATAACAATTGCAGCACAAATGGGAAAGTGTTGTTTCATTATTTTAGCTCTCCTCTCTCTCTCTCTCTCTCTCTCTCTCCAAATGAGTTTGGTTGTATTTATGTATATTGTTTGTTATGTTGACAGAGACGAATGGAAGCGAGAAATATTCAAGTAGGGTTGGTTTTATATGTGTTGTTGGGGTGATGAATGAGATTCCCGAAAAGGAAAAACAAAGCTGTAAAGATAGAGAAAGAGAGTGAGAGATTCTTCATAATGTGAGAGTTTAAAAGGGTGGAGATCAAATGTAGAATATAACGCCAACTTTAAGTTTGAATGGAACAAAAGATAAATAAAGAACAAAACAAATTATAAAGAAAAATACACTATATATATATATATATATATCCACAAGTCATGGTGCAAAAAACCCTAAACAAAACACACATGATTCCCATGTGTATATATATATATATATATATATATATCTTCTTCTTTTTTATTTTATTTTTTCTAATTTATCATGATAGCATAGCATGCCTCGAGTAATCCTGGCCGTCCGATTTAGTATCTTTTTGTTGCAAGAAAGCAATCAAAATGTAATTTTTTTTGTTTTCTACTTTTTATTACTTTTTGATGTATGCTTTTTAGATTTCGGTAGTGGTTAAACCAAAGTATGGTCGATGCAGTTGGGTTGATGTGGGCAATAATAGAGCCAGAATGACAGAGAAAGGTGAGGCAAGGTTAAGAAGAGGGAATCACTCTCTATGCTCTACTTTTTTTGTTTGTTTTCCGTCTACCCTCTCCTTTCGTAGTGGCATCTTTCTCCATCTCTTTCATGAAGTTTCGAAGCAATTGTGTATCATCCAATTCTAGGCTAAAGAGTTACAAGATCAAGAATAGATATCCAAAAAGATAATGTTCTATTGTTAAATAACCTTGTATTCCTCTCGATAACTCTGTTGTACGGGCAAATATTAGAGAAGAGGAGAATCGAACACTATTTTAGGGTTAGGAATAAATACTTTAATAACCAATTGAGTTATAAGTCGGTTTCCTTCTTCTCGATAAAAATAACAAAACCAAAACTATGTTCATAAATTTGTGGTCCAACAATTTTATAAGTATACTCTAGTTGAGCAACTTGAAATGCCAAAGGGAACTTGGAAGGATCGAAGATGATGAGGATACGATATGCTCAAAATTATTATTAATCCCTTGTGAGTCTCTGTCTGTTTGTACGGCCTCTGCTGCCTCATGCAAAATTACATCCTACAAAGAGGGTTATACTCTTTAATAACCTTACCCATGTGGGGTGTGTGTGTGAAACTTAAGAGACTGACTAAACAAGGTTAGTGGTTAATAATGCAGTCATTAAAATAAAAATAAAAAAACAAGAGCTGAAAAAAGTGGTATGTCAGGTTATGCCTCCTCAAATCGTCCGCAAATGAGATTTTGCAGGATCAACTTGCGGAAACCCTAGTTGGCCACTGAATTAATTAACCTTAATGGCAAAGCTTTTGCTCACTAATTAAATGACAGATCTATTTGTCATTTTGTCTCCTTGATTGAAGCTATACTTTTCCCACCCCCATCGCATAATTAAAAACTAATAATTAATTATTATTTTTAAGTAAATAAATAAATAAAAACGAGTTGCTTAATGGGAAGGAATACATTTTGCCTTGAGAATATCGTAGTTATTTTACAATTGTGGGTGGCTATAATGAATGCAATGGTCACCCCATTTATTTAATTTATTGGAAAGGTACGATGATAATATCGAATTAATAACAAGAGAGAGATTAGGGCAATAAACAATGCATGTGGAGACAAATTAAGTATTTTGGAGGATTAATTCAATGACCACCCAACACAAACTATATAATATACGTATATGGAATATATTTTTTTAATTTCCTAGCTATAGCTAGCTAGGTCAGGCATGCTAGGAGTTTGTAACATTTATTTTTCATTGGCTTAGAAGAAAGGTGGCAAGATCTAGGCGATGTTGGTGGGTGCATTTTGGAGGAAGAGCGGGGGGTGTGAGACAGATTAGCCATCAACTTTTTAAATCAATGTTTATCTTCTTGTATGAAAATACATTGTCGTGTCACGAGTGATATGAATTATTTTACAGTATCTAAATTATAAGTTATAACACGGAATATGTTTTAACTTGACAAAATATGTCACTCATTATACGACGTGCGTGTTAAAATGCATTATACGAGAAATTATCAAATAAGTTTAGATTGAGAATGTAGTAATATAACATGGTTTGGAAACTTTTAGTTTGATCTTCTGCTTTTCTTTAGGGTCAACATCGTGAGCCCAATCTTAGCAGCAAAGTTTTATTTTTCTAATTTACGATTATATGTGGAAAATCAAACCCAAGCAATCTCAAGGAAAGTGTGACCCGGATAAGTCTGACATTGCATCAAACTTTATCCACAGTTTTCTCTTGGACACACCACGCTTCAACATAAATATACTAATATCAGAACGTGAACTTTGAAAATTATAAATTAGTTGGGATTGATTGGCATGCTGTCAAATTTAGATTTGGTCAAGGTGCTTGCATCAAGCGGACGGAAAATTCATCTGCAAGAAATTAGGCTCCAAATATGGGAGTCCATCAAAACGACATGAAAAAGGAGACTAACTCAATTCCATCTAAGAAACGGAAATATTTCATTGACTTGATGAATACAAGAATCAATTATTGCCCTTCACTCACTTGGAATTCGAAGTCTTAACATCCGTATTCAGTGTGTGTGAGTTTAGTACATCATCGCATCTCTCAACAAGGAAATGTCATAATTTTGTAGCAAGTTAGGAACAATGAACACCAATGATGCATGTCCTCAAACAGCTGAGAGGTCAATATATAAAGAGAGTTCCAAAACTAGAGACTATGTTTTTCAAGAAAGTACTCAATAAAACGATGAAATTATGCTATCAACTTGATGTGGCACCGCAAAATATTGAATATCTTTTAAGTATTTTTTATTGGTTTTCGAATAATTATATGATTTATTCAAAACTTGAAATTTGAAGTTTTAGATTGATTTATGATTTAATTAGGCAGCCTGGCCCATACAAGAAATAGATAGATTATAAGAAACTACCACCGCAGCTTGAATATTTATCATCCAAGTGTGCCCTATAGAGACGTAAACACGATGATTTATAGATATCTTTGACGCAATGCAAGGCTTTATGTGAAGTCTATCGTATCGTCTGTGCATGTACGTAGACAATACCGTATCTTGCAAAGTAAATCTAACAATGATATATTTCATATCGTAATTGTTGAAAATGAACTCGTTTATATATATATATATATGATTGTTAACTAAAATACGACACATCAACACGCGTGTGACAATACACGTATGCATTGAAACATAGACGCACCCACATGATTTAATTTCTTGTAAATAAATTAACAGTTAACAATTATTCATACGCATGTAAAAAAAAATGAATTAGAAGGTCGTAGGGGAAGTGACTGTGGAGCAGCAAAACAGTTTTTCTTTTCTTTTCTTGTTTTGGCAGATGGGTACAATAAAAAGGGGGCTGAAGCCAGGTGGTAGAAACAGTCCAAAGCTAAACCAAACAAAACGAAACGTATCCATGCGCAAGAAGAGCGTAGGCTGTAGCTATCGCCAAAAGTAAACCCCGGCCCAACCCGGCCCAAGTCCAAGTTCATAAAATTTGAATCGGGCTAGTCCGGTCCGGCCCATTGACGAGCCCTACAAATGGACCAGCCTCCCAAGGGTACCACCGTAATCATCATCATCATCAACACCAACCCCAACGGCCATTAATATTTATTATTATTAAAATAAAATAAAAATAATTATTCCTTTTTTATTATCACACGTTATTTTATTTTTAACTTTGTGTTTTGACAAAAGTCCGCCCTCGGTGGTCCCCACAAGTCCACGCTGGCCCCTTCGCACGTGTTCGGAGTGGATCAGCCTTTGTCGTGTTCCCTGCCCACCCGGCCCCACACTTGCAGCAGCAGTTGCTGTTGCGAATTCACTGAATTTATGAGAAAAGCCCTCCGTAGGGGTGATTTGGCGTTCGGATTGTAGCCGTGCCTACGTGGCGGCCCCTGGCAGGCCCCAGTCGGCAAACTGCTGCGTGGCAGATGCCCACAATGTCAGTCTTCATCACTCTGTTTCTCTCTCCTCCTTTTTTTTCTTTTCGTTTAATTAATCGAAGTAAATAGTAATTAAATATTTTCCCAGGGGAACAAAGGAAAAAACAGATACGGTAAAAGACTCCGCGCTCGTGTTACGGATATGCCCCTGGGGAATTGCTGGAATTACGGACTGACCGGATATCTGTTACGGTTTTGGTTACAAATTATGAGTCAAATAAAACAAGTAAAATACGGAAGGGTCTTTCTGGTAACCGGATCCCAGAATAGACAAAACGGTCAAAACCCCATCTCTTTCTCTCTTTTCTCTATACCTTTTATCTTTACTCTCTCTCTCTCTCTCTAAACCTTTTTTTATTATTATTAATTATTTTCTCTCTCTAAACCAAACCAAACCCTAAATAAACCCCACCATACAGCCTTGCCACCTCTACTGCATGCTCTTTTGTTCATTTCCTCCTCACACTTGTTTTTTTTTCTCTCTCTCTCTCTCTCCCTCCTCTTTCCTATCTTCCCCTCTCTTAAAAAGCACCAAAAACCAATAAAACCAAGCCCAAACAAGAACCACTACCAAACTACAACGCATATATAAAATATACACATATCGACACTGCAAATTTCATAGGCATCGACCGAGACAGAGAAAGAGAGAGCCCACAAAACTCTACACAGAAAGAAAAGCAGAACAGAAAAGAAAAACGCCTGCTCTGCTCTGCTTTCCTTCCTTCCTTTTGCTCATCATCAATCAATCCATGGCTGTTGAAGCTCGGCATCTCAATCTCTTCCCTTCCCAGCTCATACCCAACAGGTATGTACTCGTCTTCTTCATCCTTATCTCTGGATATGGGCATATGGGTTTGCTGAGATTCGTGTTTTAGTGCATTAAATTGATGGGGTTGGTGCGATTTTTACAGGGAAATGATGAACCCAACACAAGGAAACACAAATCTCTACAGTGCTCCGATTGGGTACGGGGTGCCATTATCAACTGGAGGGGTGGCTACAGAGGCTCTGCTGCCGACCTACAACTCAGTGATCACGGATTCGATAATGCCTCCGAAGACCTCAACCACCGCAGCCATGAAATCCGATAGCGGCCTCACCTACAACGTTCCGATTAGTCTACCAAGAAAGCGGTCCAGAGACTCCATTAACAACAACATCAGCCCTCCCTTCTCATACCCAACTGCTCCGGCTAATTACAAGAACTCATGCGGGCCTTTCTCTTTTCTCGGCGAGGACATTTCTCTGCGCATACAGCAAGAGCAATTCGACATCGACCGTCTCATTTCTCAACATGTACGTACCAAATACAGAGCAAAAACTATGCGATTTGGTGTCTTTTTTTTTTTTTTTTTTGATGGGTATTTTCATTGGTCATTTTATTGATTTGGGTTTTTCTTGATTTGGGATTTTGAAGATGGAGAAGGTGAGATTGGAGGTCGAAGAGAAGAGGAAGAGGCAAGCGAGGAGAATAATGGAAGCCATAGAGGTTGGGATGGCGAAGAGGCTCAGAGCCAAAGAGGAAGAGATTGAGAAAATCGGGAAACTGAATTGGGCTTTGGAAGAGAAGGTCAAGTCTCTCTGCCTAGAGAATCAAATATGGCGCGACCTGGCTCAGACCAACGAGGCCACCGCCAATGCTCTCCGCACCAACTTAGAACAGGTCCTGGCTCATCATCAGGTCAAGGAAGAGCACCAAAATGACGCCGCTGCGCTCATGGACGACGCGCAGTCGTGCTGCGGAAGCTGCGGCGGAGACGAAGATCAAAACGACGGCGTCGTGGGTTTAGACGGGTGGCGCACGGTGAAGGGTACTACTAGTACTACTGAGGGTCACCGCGGGGAGGAAGGTACAAGCGGGCGATGCGGGACGAGTACAAGTAGGTGGTGCAGGAATTGCGGGAAGGAAGAGGCCTGCGTTTTGGTTTTGCCGTGTAGGCACCTTTGCTTGTGTACGGTCTGCGGATCATCGCTCCACACTTGCCCCATCTGTAAATCCACCAAGAACGCTAGTGTGCATGTGAACATGGCTTAGATCAATTTTCACCAACGACAAAAAAAAAAAAAAAAAAAAAAAAACAGGAATTTTCATGAATAGAAATTTGTTTCATCCCAATTTTGTCTAAATTTCTTCTTTTTTTGATAAGTAACTAATTTATTTTTTAATTATGCCTTTTGGGATCATGGGGTGGGTTTCAAATGCTTGCATTAAGGCAAAGTTACTGCACTTGGAATTCAATTACTGTATATCAATTGCCAATTAAAGAAGGGGAAGAAACCACCGGAAGATTTGAATGGGAAAGGACTAGGGTGAATTCAAATACCGGACCTTCGATGCAAACTGCTCGTAACCGCATGAATTACAATGCTCTGTAATACTAATTAATTATTTGGCTTCTTTGTGTTTATTTTTTGGGTGCTAAATTTAGTTCGGGATAGAAAAATGGATAACGCGGCGCATGTTAGCACGGGAGCAGCGCAGGTTAGCGGGAGGTTGTTCAGAGTTTAAGGCTGAAAGGCGGGATGTGTGTGTGTGTGCGTATTTATAATATAATGGTGGGGACCGATGACGGGCGACGTGATCTGTATTTTTTTTTCTGGGGGGTGGGTCCCACGGCGCATCTACACCCCTCTGCTGCTTGCTGCTTGCTGCTTGCTGCTTGCTGCTGTTGCTAGTCTCTCTTTCTAGACCAACTAGGTAACACGAACCTGAACCAAAAAAGAAAAGGTAACACGAACGGTGGAGCGTTTCGTACACGCGTGAGCTTAGAAGCGTCGGGTCAATGAAAGAGAGAGAAAGCGACAGGTGTGAGGCAAAAGCTGACACGTCGGACGCGCGCGCAAATGTTGCTGTGGCTCAGCAGCAGCAGCAGCAGCAGCACTCATCGCTGCCTGCAAACGGCCACTATTTCTGAAAAAGTTAAAATATAAATAAATAAATAATGAAAAAAGGTGATATAAGTAAATAAATAAAAATAAAAAATCAGGGAAAAGGCCGAAAACGTCCAAGACTGGTGGCAACATCACTGCAGCACTGGCAGTCTCTCTCTCTCTTTCCACCAATCAATTACTATAACTATTGGCAATATATTTGTTGCGTAACCGAGACGACGACGTATTAGCAGAAATATCGTGGGCAATGGGGCACAACAATAAAAACTGTTGGGATTCCCGACGCCTGGTGGGGTGTTGGTTGGGCGAGGCGTGTCCTACGCACGTTACCATGCACCTCTCTTTGGTCGCTTTCAAATGGGTACAATTACAAATGCCCCTTATTATTTTACTATTTTATTTTTTGATATATTTACCTAGGAATTTTAGGGTAGGGGTAAGTAAAGAAGAAGAAAGGTTGGTGGTTTGAAGGTGGCCTGCCTTGGTTTGGAAGGTGAAGCAATGAGGGGAAATGAATGAGGTTTGTTCTGAATTTGGCAATGCAAGGCAATCGGATTTTTGGATGAATTTATAAACTTCATGTAAATTTAGTACAAATCGTCCTTCGCCGGCACAGTAGATGTCACAACATTACCAAAAGAAAATGGTAGTAACGTCAAGTCTAGTTCTATATAGCCCAATGAGGTGACGGATTCGATCTGATTTGATTCGAGTAATGTCTTCAAGCGAATTTATCTTATGTGTTATATTGTCATACATTTTAGTACGGTCTGAAAATTACTCACGCGGGGCATAAAGAACTGACTTTAGAAATATGGTTGGTGATATAACATGTCTAGACATTTTGGAAAAGTAATTGAAAATATGAGGGTGTCGTGGTATTTGGAGGAACGTGAGGGGCACGTGATGTGTGGTCGTGTGTTTCCTTTTCAAGATGTGGGGAAAATAAAGTCAAATGATAAGATAAGCAGTGTGGTGTGGTGTGGTGATTCTCATCTGGGCATCTTGGGATGAATAAATTTCACTCACCAGTCACCACCCTTTGTGGGACTTGGAAGTTATCTTCCCATTATTTTAATTAATCACAAATATTTATATCAAACAGAAAATTAAAAAAAATGGGGCTTTGATTGATAAACTGGGGTCCTACCAGATAAAAGAATCAAAATCAAAATCAAACTAAGCCATTACGTATTCAATGGAAAAATATATGCACTGCGCAGCCTTACATTGAATTCAAATAATTAATTTTTATTTATTTATATAAATTTAGGGTTAATTTAAGCAAAATCTATCACGAGCTTGACCTAAATTGGAATCCCAAATCCTTTTTTTTTTTTTTTTTTTACAATTTGACTATGAGTTACCATATTTTCTGAAAATGACTTTTCTGCTTTTTTTTTTATAATGACATTTTGTACGTCGAAGACAATGTGATGTGCATTATTTATTTATTTATTTACGGCTATTCACACTCGAAAAAATATTTATAATAGAAAAGAAATTGGAAATCTTGGCTAAATCAAAGGCGTAAACGACATTTGGCCAAAACGATAAGCTAAAGAAAGGGTCAATTGGTAACAATAATGCCGTCGACCTATGGACAATAATTTTCTCTATTTTTTTGTCTTCGGGGAAGAGGAGAAAACCAAAAAGGAGACAAGTTTAAAATAGGCATTGCATAGCTTTTCTTTTTCTTTATTATTTTCCTTATGTAGCCATTATATAATATCTTATTGTTCTTTGAGTCGACTAAGGGCAATAGACTTACAAAATAAATAGTGTTGTTATACATATCTGGTTAGTACTAGAAATGTCATACCAGAGATAGCCTACTAGAAATAGCCCACCAGGAGTGACGTACCAGATATGGCCTAAGCCAATATGTCCTACCCGAAATGTCCTACCCGTTCAATATGTCATACCCGAGCAATATGTGCTAGCCAACTCCTCCTGCCTCAGCCATGTGCAGACCACCACGCACACCTTTGATAACAGATCACCACGTGCGTCCTGACATTTCACCAGGCCACTACCCCTGTCTCTCTGACAGCCCATGCCTTCCCCACGTGCTCAGCCCATACTCCACTGAGGATGACCCATGCCTTCCCCACGTGCCCAGCTCATTCTCCATTGAGGCTGACCTATGCCTTTGCCACTTGCCCATTAAACAACGGCAAGTGGCCCTCCTCTCCTGCCTATATAAAGGAAGAGACCCCTCTCCAGCAAGGGCTCTCCCGATTTCTCCTCTCCATGGGCATATCCAGAGATGTCCAAGCTCTCCCCCTATTCCTCTTGTATTCAGGCTCTCAAGCCTCTCCATGTATATTGTAATACTCATTCATAGAGAAATATAAACACCAAGCTCTACAGTGGACGTAGCCCTATTCATGGGTGAACCACTATAAATCCGTGTAATGTGTGTGATTGTCCGGATATCCATTACCCGTGCTAAAACACCCGTTAACAGTTGGCGCGTCTGTGGGAAACGACACGAAAGGTTTATGTCGTTCTCATCCTTCTCCACCTCGAAATCCATCTCCACTGAGAACCATATTCATGGTCCAGCTACTTCTAGCCGACGGGGACGAGGCAGAGCAGGTTGCTGCGCAGCTGAAAAATCTGCTCAAGACACCTAGGTCCCTCCACTTGTGAAAATCAAGGGTAGCAAGCGAGACAAGAAATGGAGAAACAACTCGACTCGGTCCCAAGATGTGCCGACCTGGTCCTTACAGACCTATCAGAAATCAGGGGTTGTCGGAGCTCCAGCGTTGTGTCGACTCCATCCTTGCTACCCCGCGCCACTACGCAACTCCTCCTCCCAGGCGTCGCTCTCTGTTGAAGTGCATAAACAGCACACCTCAAGTGTGCCCAAACCAGCTCGGTACCACAACTCCAATGTGCTCGTAAATCGGCTCGGTATCACGCAGGTGTGGATAGAAAGGCACCACCTGACCACCTCGCATGCTCGACCAAGTTGACCACCTCGGATGAAATGGCCAACCCGACTACTTGCATGGCCAACCTTCAGGTTAGACCCGAGCACATTCATGGTCAACCAGGACCTCGCATGCTCAGCTTCTACGTTGAATGTTCGGACCAAGCAATTTGCTTGGGTGGCTCTCTGCCTTAACAGGTCAACCAACACCTTGCATGTTCGACTCTTTACGTCACATGCGCCGAACCCTTGCACGGTCGTCCACCACGTTGATTGACCTACCCTGCTTACCTTGCATGCGTGGTATGTTACTCGCAAGGACTACCCAGCTTACCACCTTGCATGCATGACCGACCTGCCTACTTTGCATGCGTGGTGTGCTACTCCCAAGGATGAGCCAGATGACCACCTTGGAGAAAATGACGACCTGCCTACCTTGCATGCGTGGTGCGCTGACTCCCACGGATGAGCCAGATGACCACCTTGGAGAAAATGACCAGCCCGACCACCTTACATATGTGGCGTGTTACCCACAACGATGTGTTTGATGACCACCTTGGAATAAATAACCAACCTGACTCCTGGAACGGCTAACCCCCAGGATAGACCCGAGCGCCTTGCATGCTCAGTCTCCACGGCGTAGCCGACCCGAGAGCCTTGCATGCTCAAAATCTCCACTTCGTAGCCGACTCGAGAGCCTTGCATGCTCAAATTTCCATGGCGTGGCCGACGCATCTTGCATGCTCAAGTCTCCACGGCGTAGCCGACCCGAGCACCTTGCATGCTCAGTCTCCACGGCGCGTAGCCGACCCCAGCACCTTGCATGCTCAAGTCTCCGTGGCGTAGCCGACGCATCTTGCATGCCCAAGTCTCCATGGCGTAGCCGACCCGACGCATCTTGCATGCTCAAGTCTCCACGGCGTAGCCGACCCGAGCGCCTTGCATGCTCAAGTCTCCATGGCGTAGCCGACCCGAGCACCTTGCATGCTCAAGTCTCCATGGCGTAGCCGACGCATCTTGCATGCCCAAGTCTCCATGGCGTAGCCGACCCGACGCATCTTGCATGCTCAAGTCTCCACGGCGTAGCCGACCCGAGCGCCTTGCATGCTCAAGTCTCCATGGCGTAGCCGACCCGAGCACCTTGCATGCTCAAGTCTCCATGGCGTAGCCGACGCATCTTGCATGCCCAAGTCTCCATGGCGTAGCCGACCCGACGCATCTTGCATGCTCAAGTCTCCACGGCGTAGCCGACCCGAGCGCCTTGCATGCTCAAGTCTCCATGGCGTAGCCGACGCATCTTGCATGCTCAAGTCTCCACGGCGTAGCCGACCCGAGCACCTTGCATGCTCAAGTCTCCACGGCGTAGCCGACCCCAGCACCTTGCATGCTCAAGTCTCCGTGGCGTAGTCGACGCATCTCGCATGCTCAAGTCTCCATGGCGTAGCCGACCCGAGCACCTTGCATGCTCAAGTCTCCACGGCGTAGCCGACCCGAGCGCCTTGCATGCTCAAGTCTCCATGGCGTAGCCGACGCATCTTGCATGCTCAAGTCTCCACGGTGTAGCCGACCCCAGCACCTTGCATGCTCAAGTCTCCACGGTGTAGCCGACTCGAGCGCCTTGCATGCTCAAGTCTCCACGGCGTAGCCGACCCGAGCGCCTTGCATGCTCAAGTCTCCATGGCGTAGCCGACGCATCTTGCATGCTCAAGTCTCCACGGTGTAGCCGACCCCAGCACCTTGCATGCTCAAGTCTCCATGGCGTAGTCGACGCATCTTGCATGCTCAAGTCTCCACGGCGTAGCCGACCCGAGCGCCTTGCATGCTCAAGTCTCCACGGCGTAGCCGACCCGAGCGCCTTGCATGCTCAAGTCTTCATGGCGTAGCCGACACATCTTGCATGCTCAAGTCTCCACGGTGTAGCCGACCCCAGCACCTTGCATGCTCAAGTCTCCATGGCGTAGTCGACGCATCTTGCATGCTCAAGTCTCCACGGCGTAGCCGACCCGAGCGCCTTGCATGCTCAAGTCTCCATGGCGTAGTCGACGCATCTTGCATGCTCAAGTCTCCACGGCGTAGCCGACCCGAGCGCCTTGCATGCTCAGTCTCCACGGCGTAGCCGACCCGAGCGCCTTGCATGCTCAAGTCTCCATGGCGTAGCCGACACATCTTGCATGCTCAAGTCTCCACGGTGTAGCCGACCCCAGCACCTTGCGTGCTCAAGTCTCCATGGCGTAGTCGACGCATCTTGCATGCTCAAGTCTCCACGGCGTAGCCGACCCGAGCGCCTTGCATGCTCAAGTCTCCATGGCGTAGCCGACGCATCTTGCATGCTCAAGTCTCCACGGCGTAGTCGACCCGAGCGCCTTGCATGCTCAAGTCTCCATGGCGTAGCGGACCCATCTTGCATGCTCAAGTCTCCAAGGCGTAGCCGAACCCAGCACCTTGCATGCTCATGTCTCCATGTCGTAGTCGACGCATCTCGCATGTTCAAGTCTCCATGGCGTAGCCGACGCATCTTGCATGCTCAAGTCTCCATGTCGTAGCCGATGTACCTTGCATGCTCAGTCTCCACGGCGTAGCCGACTCGAGCACCTCGCATAATCAATCTCCACGTCGTAGCCGACCCGAGCACGTTGCATGCTTAATCTCCAAGTCGCATGGTGGGTTGAACACACGTCGCATGACCTACCCGAGTAGCTTCCGCGACAAATATCTACGTTGCATGGCCTACTCGAGCAATTTGCATGACAAATCTCCAATTTGCAAGGTCTACCCGAGCACCTTGCATAATCAATCTCCATGTCGTAGCCGACCCGAGCACCTCGTATGCTCAATCTCCACGTCGCATATGGACTCGATCACCTTGCGAGGTTAATTCTCCAAGGAACAAAAGCTTCCCCTCTCCAAAATACTGGTTGATCGCCTCCGCCAACAAGGAACTTACATAAAGGTCCCAGTTGAACTAGTTCTCTACCAGGAACTTGGGGGCTTGGGAGACACCTTGTATGTCAGCTCGCCTCACCACCACCTCCAACCTGTCCCACCATGGTTTAAAGAGAGACGACGAAGTCCCGCCATGGTTAAAGTGAGACGAAAAAAGGGTATATCGTCCGTAAATTAGTATGTAGCGTGTCACGTAACATATATCATTTTCACATAATCATTACATACATCATGTCATCATCACATACATCCTCATCACGTCATCATCACATACATCCTCATCACGTCATCATTACATACATCTCCATTATGTCATAAATGCGAAATTGTATGTGTGAACTCCATTACGGCTCGCCTCGCCACCAAGACCTACTAAGGCTTGACTCTCCATGACTCGCCTCGCTACCAAGACCTACCAAGGCTTGACTCTCCATGACTCGCCTCGCCACCAAGACCTACCAAGGCTTGATTCTCCATGATTTGGCTCGCCACTCAAGACCTACTAAAGCTCAGCTCGCCACCGAAAGGTGTATAGCTTGCCTAACCTCCAATCATTTGCAGCTAAGGCTCATTACTCGCAACAGGCTCATCGACTCAGCCAAACAAAGATTGACTTGAAAGTTCCCAGCAAAGAACTCGTTCTCAACTAAGAACTTGGGGGCTTGTTATTATACATAACTGGTTGGTACTAGAAAGTCCTACCAGAAAATGCTTACCAGATAGCTCACCAGGAATGGCTTACATGATTACTTGGAAGTTCCCAGTCAAGAACTCGTTCTCAACTAAGAACTTGGGGGCTTGTTGTTATACATATCTGGTTGGTACTAGAAATGTCCTACCAGAGATAGCCTACTAGAAATAGCCCACCAGGAGTGACGTACCAGATATGGCCTAAGCCAATATGTCTTACCCGAAATGTCCTACCCGTTCAATATGTCATACCCGAGCAATATGTGCTAGCCAACTCCTCCTGCCTCAGCCATGTGCAGACCACCACGCACACCTTTGATAACAGATCACCACGTGCGTCCTGACATTTCACCAGGCCACTACCCCCTGTCTCCTGACAGCCCATGCCTTCCCCACGTGCTCAGCCCATACTCCACTGAGGATGACCCATGCCTTCCCCACGTGCCCAGCTCATTCTCCATTGAGGCTGACCTATGCCTTTGCCACTTGCCCATTAAACAACGGCAAGTGGCCCTCCTCTCCTGCCTATATAAAGGAAGAGACCCCTCTCCAGGAGCAAGGGCTCTCCGATTTCTCCTCTCCATGGGCATATCCAGAGATGTCCAAGCTCTCCCCCTATTCCTCTTGTATTCAGGCTCTCAAGCCTCTCCATGTATATTGTAATACTCATTCATAGAGAAATATAAACACCAAGCTCTACAGTGGACGTAGCCCTATTCATGGGTGAACCACTATAAATCTGTGTAATGTGTGTGATTGTCCGGATATCCATTACCCGTGCTAAAACACCCGTTAACAAATAGTTTGGGGCAGTTGATGGAATGCTACAAGATATACGTTGTCATTATCAAGTCAATCGCTATTTGGTTTAGTCGTGTCTAGTTTTAGACGATTCTGTGTTCAAATTTCGTGTGCAGTACTTATTAAATAAAACAAAGTAACCCTACTTAAGATAGTTAAGTTCGAATAATCAACGACTAATAAAAGAGGATGGGAGGCCTAGATTGTAGGTGATTGATGGAATACCTATATGATGGGCAAACACATTAATTTACTTTGGTGTTCTTTTTACAAAAGATACACCCAATAATAAGTTTAAAGTGACCGATTACAACATTTATTTGCTTCTTTTTTTTCTTCGTTTTAACGATACCCAAATCTATGGAGTGTAAGGAAAATAGTGAAAGTAAGATTAGATTTTTCGGGTAAAAGTAAAGACTTTTGTTGTACGTGTGGGTGAAGGTACTTCTCAACTAAAGGTATAAGTCTTCCTTGTATTTGTATTTTTTTGAATTCCACTCAGAATTAATTTTTTTTGTCAAACTGATGGAAATTTGGAATTCATTTACTTCCTATAAATGCCTATGATCCGGAACTAAAGGTCAAAAGATTCAAGCATTATGATGTTATTCTAGGCTAAGGATTTAGATTAAAGTAGAATATCATTTGTATAAAATAAAAAATAAAAATGAATTGAAAGTGTACCCATTTTAATGTGTATTTTTATTGTTGTGTTGCAACTAAATTCATAAAAAAATCATACTTTTTTGGACTTTAGTAAATTAATACATACTAACTATATTTAAAATAAGTCCAATACACAAATTTATTTTTTCCCCCTCCAAAAAACTCCCTAGGCTACAGCCCAGCGTAGCCCATAGGCTAGTTCCGCTAGTGGTTTAGCGTCCAAGGTCTAGGGTCAACCGGTCATTTTTCAATGCTCGAGATATGTGACATTGTGATTTTAATAGTTCTAAGTTGTAATACTCATTGTCACCAAGATTTGAGTTAAGGGATTTCGAATTTCGCTTTCAAGATTTATTGGCAGGACTTGATTTTCAAGGTTTGGTGTAAAATTGTTTACGTACAATCTTACTACAAAAACTTGTAACACGTGTCATGTTTCAAATGAAAAGTATCTACTTATCGCAACAACTCGTGAATTCAATTTCAGCCCTAAAATATTTGCCGTCAATTTAGGAATGAAAACTTGATACGTCTCAAAATTGGGAAGACTTATATATATCATCAACTTAGGCATCATCTCCAATAATGTCAGTGACCTTCGCACTTAATTATTTTCAGAATCACGCAGGCTGTCCCTTTTCTCCAACACTTATTATTATTATTAATAGCAATCACCTTCATTTTGGTAATTGGGTTAGGCAGTATATTATATATTATTAAAATATCAAAAATATCAAAAATATAAAGTTATGATAAGCTCCAGGAATAATATCAAAAATATCAAAAATATCATATTAAAAGGTGGCCAAATTGTTCAGATGTCTTATTATTTTCTATCCCATTCAAAGCAACCAAATCAAACTTCAAATTTGTCCTACTAATGGACCAATTAGAAACCATATGTCCTATTTGAGGGGCACCATAATAAAAATATTATTTTTTAATATAAAAGTTTTGGGTCCCACAAAAAAAACAGATTGCAAACAGCCAAAATTAGCATTTAATGAGGAGGGTAACAAAAGACATCACAAAATAATGGGAGATTTTGTTTGTAGGATTGGATCTTTGGGCCCACAAATGGGCCCCCACCAAGATCAGGACCCTCTGTCCCTTTATGACCAGCATGCCATCTACAACACGCGAATCTGATTCCCACCCTCCCTTTTCCTTCTTTATATAAATTTAAATTAATCTATCTTAATCTCGCTTAATTAAGTCATTAAGTGTTGATGATTTAGATTAGTTGGGTTGGGTTCCCTATCAGCATAAATTATTGCCATCATAAGTTGGACATTTTTCTATTGACTAAGTTTTTGTGATAATGATGTCTTACTTTAATAATGAAAGACCTTTTAATTGTTTGTTTTATTGGGCAATTGGATGGACTTAAGCCAAATTTAAAAAGGTGTTTCTACCTAGGAATCTAATCAAAGGCTAGGGGAACGTTGTACCTAAAAAAAGAGAGGAGAAATTATGCTTTTTTTGATGTTGTATTTAAAAAGATTTATCTCTTTCTACTCCTTGACAAAAACAACCACTATGACCACTAGTCGACATAATTTTGGATATGAAAAACCTGGCGCCATCTAGCGGCCTGCATTTGAACACATACACTTGAATTTAATTATTCGATAACATAACGTGTCACTATTTTACAATTGATTAATTTTTAAAGAAAAATAAATGGAACATTTTAACTCAATGACAAGAATATAAACCTAATTCAACATTTTAAACAATTGGTTTTTCCTTTCTTGTTGTAGTTTTGTATGTATGCTCAAGTTGGTATTCCCAAAGGTGATACACGTAACTTATGGCCAAATTTTGTTGACCTTATTAACCCAAAATTAATTGAATCCTTATCTCATCATATAGGGTTTTCTAGTCTTTTTTTTTCTTTTTTCTTTTTTTAAAATTAAAATTTTTTCTAGTTAGGCTAAGTTTGTCTTCTTTTCAAACCCAAATATATAGTTCGTACTTGCATATATCATAAAATAAACATTTGGTTGTACTTGTATATGATTTTATTGCGTGTAATATGCATTCCATGCCATCCACATGCAATTTATTTGGCCAAGAAATTGACCAATTTGTTGGATATGACGACTCTTTTTGTCCAATTGAAAAAAATAACAAAAACCCATTTGGCGTATGCATTTGTAATTTGTCCAAAAGAATATGTAAGCTCATTTTGTGAAATTTCAATGGCGATTGCCAGTTTGGTTTTCATCAAAGAAAAAACATTAGGTCACTCTCAAAGCTATGTCATATGCCCATCCTCTTTCGTTGCCTTTGGGAAGACAAATGAGAAATGTCAGAGAAAGCTAATTGTTTTAAAATGAAAAGAAAATGGGAAAAGAAGATTGCCCTAATGTTTTTGTTTTAAAATGAAAAGAAAATGGGAAAAGAAGATTGCCCTAATGGGAAAATGGGAAAGATGGCTAGAGGGCAACTAACTTTGGCGACCACAAGAAACTTTCAGCTAATAATTTTCTTGACCTCAAAGTGGGGGAGAATTGAGCAAATTAATATTGGTGTAGGGGTTGGGTTAAGTCTTAGCTTAGTATGGGGTTAATTATAGGTTAAGTAATTCGATCATATTCTTCTTGTTTTTGTTTTCTTTTAGTTTATCACGAAGGTGGCGGCCAAAAAGATGGAGAATTCGAACTCTCTACCACTACAGCTATAAGTACATAGAACCCCCCCGCTACACAAGCTCTAGTTCGTGTTAATATTATCACGTCGAGAAAGTGATAATTAGAATTAAATCACGAGTTTAATTAGGTGTTGTTGATAAAGATTGGTTATGGATTACACGGATGAAGCATCATGGAGATTAGTGCATACTCATTCATGGTCATGGGGCCACGTTGTTGTATTGTAGCATCATTACATTTATTCGATGGTGACTAACGACCATGTAACCTATAGACAGAATTTTTAATTGGATTTTATTCTCTCTCTCTCTTTTCTTTTTAAATATATATATATATATAAATAAATAAAACTTTTATAAAATGGTATCTTTGGAGATAATTGGGATTGTCAAAGGGAGATTAAGTACTTATTAATTTCGTCAAAATGGCACATCTCATGGTCATGAAGTGCTTTGCTTTGGTTGAGTGCTGCCATTGCACATTGGACTTCTACCACCAAGTTGCCAAACCCTAATTTCTTTGTATTTTTTTATTTTAAAGATCAATGCTAGAAGGATCAACCTATATATTTAAGTAGGTTCTACTTTTATGAAAAAAGAAATTGTGATTATACAACAATGTAGATTAGTTGATGTTACCTCTAATAGAAAAGTGGTCCACAATAATTCTAATATATTTTAAATGCTCTTACCCAAATCATCAACTAGGTCTAGGGGCACACATTTTATAAATGCCAAAGGGAGGCAACAAACACACATTGGGGACCTACTTTTTCCTTTCTCCTTCCAATGAAAAAGATGTGTGAATAAAGTAAAACCCTAATCAAAATTCATTGCCTTGGTCCCCCTTCCTATAGAATCACACATCAATTTCATGTGGGTCATGATCCATCCTTACCTTGTTCCTCTTCTCCACTCTATTCATTTCATTGATATAAATGCATACCAGAAAAGTGCATGAAGGGGCATGCTCAACCCAACAAAAATGTCGACGATTCGGACAACGACACTTGAACCAATGAAATTGTTTCTTTTTATTTATTAATTATTTATACAAGTGATGCATAAGAAGTTGGAATCGAAATTAGAAACTCGTCGTGTGCAGTAGTAAATGCTCTTAATTATTTGAATTACAAGTCCCTTGTAAATCGATAAAATTGTTCTTTTAGGACCTTAAATTTTTTAAGTTCTTTTTATATATATATATATATATAAACAAAGAAAATAGAAAACTAGAGAAAGAGAAAAATCCCCCACCTAAGTATCTAGGACCATGCTTTGTGCTTTTTTAATCTTTTACATCCTTAAGGTGTGAGACTTGGTGTAAAGGGATAGAGATGTGTGTGTCACATAAGTTGCCCACTTTGGTGATATAAACCATATTCCAAGTTTGAGTTGAGGTGAGGTGAGGTGGGGCTGCTTGCTGCTATATAAGTAAATGGACAGTACAATACAAAGCATAGAATATGGATCCAATTAAGAGAATACAAAGCATAGAATATGGATCCAATTAAGAGAGGGGCATGGGGGGGCACTCATGTAATGTAATGGAATTGCACCACTCCATTCATATATTATAAGGACCCCTCATATAAGGACCCCTCATAGGGCCCCACACTCACATATCACAACTCACTTGAGAAACTTGATGGGACCTAGAGCCTTGTCAAATTGGAATTTAAGATGCATGGCCCCAATTTTAGCATTTCTTAATAAGCATGAAGCACAAGTCTAAAAAGGAGCCCCACCCTAGTGAGTGATAGCAGACCAAAATTACAAAGACTTGAGATTTTGAGTGGATGTTGATTATTTACTCTGTTCTTTTGATGCTGCAAAAGGAGATTGGTGAAAAAAGAACAATACCTCAAATGTGTGACAGACAGACATGTCTTGATTTTACTATGCATGGGTAATGGGTTATATGTTATCTTTTCAAATGGAGGGCTTAAAGATGAGATTCCAAAATCTCCCTCCCAAAGAAAAGAAGGCATAAACCAACCAGTGACCTAGAAATCATATCTTAACAATGAATTTTCTTTCTTTTTTATTTCTTTATGTGGGGAATTTCAATGACCTGCCGTGAGTCTACTTTACAAGGTTGGATTTGGATTTGGATTTGTGGTGTGATGGATGGAGTAAGTCTAAAGATAGAGACATTATTTATAGCAGATTTGAATCCAGAAAACCCCACTATGGATGATGAAGCAAATATGGAAAACACAAGTTAAAGAAGCAAGATAAAAAAGAGCAAAAGGAGGAGCAACAGTTAACACAAACTATTCTGTGGATTTGACAGAAGATTGGTTGTCTGCAAGTGTGAACATCACCCTCTTCCACTAGCACATTATATCCATGTGCTAAAAGTCCCAGTCTTTACTCTCTCTCACCCCAATTGATAGGTCCTTGGAGATTGTGGTAGCAAACCCAACCCCATCTTAGGGTAAAATCATTGTCTCTCTCTCTCTCTCTCTCTCTCTCTCTCTCTCTCTCTCTCTCTCTCTCTCTCTCTCTCTCTCCATTAGTGGGTACTTTGTCTAAAGTAGAATGAAATCCCTTGTTGTCTACATTAGGGACCACTCCAAAAGCTCTCACCAATAAAATGATTCATCATGTTTGGTTGATGTGAGTGGGCACAGACCAAGACACAGAGAGAGATAAAGAGAGAAGAGAGGGAAGGATGAATTTTCTATATGAAAGGACATAATATTGCAGAGGATAGATGGGTTGGTTTGGAGGTGTTGGCTTAAAATATGTAAAGTGATTCTGCTGAAATGATCTCTATCATGAACCAAAGAGAGATATGAATGTACTATGATCTTTTTTCTTTCATCCTTCTTTTTCACCCACATTTTTTTTTTCTGTTCCACTGTTGCACAATTTAACAGTAGTGAAGTAGAGACATGAACTTGGAGTTGAAGGTGACATTACAAGAGAATCAGCTCTCACTTTGGACCAATTAGTGGAGGAGATATTTGGGTATTGTCACCAATTTGGTAGTGCACAGTATCGACTTGTCGACAATTTATGGGGTGCTTGACATGCGGGTGATAATTTGGCCCCTTGATCATGGAGTACAGTACTTTCTCAATGGAATTCAAACTCTAATTGGATTGATTATGAAACTGAAAATAATATGTATGCTTCTTTTTTCACACCGAAATCCTAAACTTTGGACAAAACAAAAAAGCCAATTTAAATGTATATGGTAAATTTACATTGAATGATTTCGAGGTGTAAGGATGTTATGACTGTTAAGGATAAGTCTTATCGATTAGGATCGATTGCTCGAGCTTAATTAACACCATACATTTTAGTAGAGAATACCCTCTCATTTGCTATGAGATGAGCAATGTTAGAGATAGTCGTGCATGAGTGGGTTAATTCTAGCTGTTGATGCGTGTAGGACCACAATGCATCAGGGATTAAGATTATCCCATATCCGCGTTCACGATTCATGTTAGCATTCTTGGGTTTGGTAATTGCTTGTGCATCCAGTAGTTGATGATTACAACTTACAAGTCAATAAATCCATTATTGAAACAAGAAGTACTAGTACGATAATAATGCCAATTAATGGTCAGCTGTCAAACCTTTTTTATGGGTTGGAAGCTGCCTTATTTTACAAAACAGAATGGGCCATAAGAAACCAACAGATCGAGACTGAGAGTTAGGATGTTGGGCCAATTTTACTAGACTCCACAATGAACCCTACGACTCCTCCTAATCAAAAGAAATAAAGAAGAAAAAAAAAACCTTATAATCAAACCTCACTTTCCATGCTCAAAATGAATGGATAGTGACTTCACAGGAAAGACATGCCCCACCAAGTCATCATATACCAAACGAAACATGCATGATGATCTCTGCATAATGCAATTCCCACACTAGTCGTAGTCGACACACAGATTATTATCAGGAAAATAAATATTCAAAAGACTTTCTGGCTGTTTTCATTTGATTTTTTTTGAATTGATGATGAGGGGGAAACAGCTACAAATAAATGCATTATAAAAAAAAAAGGATGAAAGTTTTTAAACTAAGCTTTCTCAATGTGTCGGCTGCACACTTTGTCTTACCTGTATGTATGCCCTGTATGTACGTATATATAGTGGAAAAAGTATATCACAACCGACCGATCGTACGTACGTATACTAGGTATAAAAGTGATTTGTTCTTGCGAGACTATTTAACATGATAGAAGTATAATGACCCAGTGCGGTAAATCATGCGCAGAGACAGAAGCACAGTTTTCTTGCGCACCAGCCAAAGGCATAAGTTGTGAACCAGTTTTTTTAAAGCATCCACTTGAGTCTGTCTGTAACATTAAAGCATATCAACTACAAAATATATACAAATTTTATATTTCACATAATTTTTTTGAGATTTTGGAGGAAACTTAATGGGTGGAGATAGATTGAATTGGTTTGACATAGCTAGCTGTTTAATTAACTTTCTGCAAAGTGGTACAAGGTCGAGGAGGCAACACAAATTTTTTTCCTTTTTCAGTCTATGTTTAAGTTGTTGCTCAATCTCGCTAGGTATATGGGAAGTATTTCCACATCCAAGGACAATTTTATAATGTTTTGATATGGAGTATGATTGTGTATTCCCTTTTTGGTTTTGTGTGCATGTGGTTTATTTATTAGGTTAGATTCATGATCCATCAGTTGATAGTTATGTCACAAGGTGGTGCATTATGTTATAGATTTGGGTACAATTTCACATCAATTATTGGGTTGTTGGTTTGTGAGTTAGAATTTGATGAATAGAAGAAGATGCATAATATATGAGCAAGATTCATAATGAATCGATTGTGTTAGGTTTAAAGAACGAACATATGTTCTACTCCGTTTTTCTATTCTTCTTATTGTTACTAAAATCAAAGAGAGTTGAATTTTGTGTTATGAAATGAGTTTGTTTGTTTGGTTTTTTTTAAATAATTTTTTATAATCAAAGTGAAACTTCATTGGATAAACTTCCAAAGGACAATAATTAAATGGGTTTCTTCATAACTAGAAGAAAAAAAAAGTGTCATGACAAAACAAATTCATTAAACTAAAGGAGTAGTTCTTGCCATCTCCAATGCTAGAGGACTCAAAACTGTAATTCCTCCTTTCAAAATACAATTATTCAAGTATAGTTCAGACTCAAACAATTTTTTTCCACCAACACTGCACAACTCAAGTTTAAGTCCGTAACTTTATTAAATTGTTTAAGAATAGTTTAATTCTAAAATTATTTTATGGTTAATTTTATTTATACCTTCGTGGTTTATTTATCCGAACATTTTAATTTTAAAAAGTTGAAATTCCACAATCATATTTTATTTCACTTAAAATGAAAGGAAGAAATTGATTTCGGTAGATTAATTAATAAATGGATGAATATTTATAAATTTTAGAATGAGTTTTGGGGTTGGATATGATTTAAATTAATTACTAATATTATAATAGTCGTTTTATTTAAATTTGGGGCATTGGATCGCAAACGGCCAGATAATCTCATCCTTACACGCAGCGTCTGCAAGCTTCCGCAGTGGCCTGCAAGCTCTCGTTAGCTGCTTTACGTGGGCTGCACGACTCGCTACCTTGGGCTTCACCTTGTTTCAGTCCGACTGGAATCTCGGGCCAAATTCTGCCTGATCTTGGGCTTTGGGAAAAATTTGAACCGGGCCAATACACAAGTTTGAAGGTTTTCTTGGGCTAAAAACTCAAAGTTTGGGTTTAGCCCTTACCCATTGGAGATGGCCTTAGAACACAACAGATGACAAATTCTTTAGATATCTTGAAAAAAAGATTGAGCAGTTGTAAACAGAAACCTGCATCTCTGCAAGTTGATTGGACCATCAGCCCATTGTTGATTTGGATATTGTAATTGCGAAAAATATTACTAAACCTCATTAACTGCTGCATCAAGTCCACTTGTATTGTCCTTCGCAAGGACATTGTGAGAATCAAGAGATGATATTATCAAATCAAAATGACCAATGTTGGAGCTTAACTAGCACAGACAGTCCAAAATGTTTTGTTTAACTAAAACTCAACAGTCACTACACATAAACTTGTCTTCCCTTTGCACCTTAGAGATCTCTAACATGAAGCTTTCTGCTTCTTGTTCTTTCAAATGGGGGAGACAAAGTGCATGAAAGTTGCAATCACAAATATCACTAAAACAACCAAACCTTTACATTTTGAAGAAATAATCTATGGAGAATGCATGGCATTTCATGAATTCATCTCTCTCCTGCCGCTAAGTGCTACGAATTTATCGTTAAACAACAAGAGGGGACATTTGTTTATCAAATTCAGCCCATCATAAGCTTCTTTAAGAAACACAGTGCTCCTTGCACCTTTATTAGTTATGTAAAATATGCCAGGATGCTTTATCAGACAGAGCAGCAACTTAGAGGGCAAGAAATACTCTGAGTGAAACGCATCCAATTGAGAAGATGTCATCCTCTTCTGCATTGTCAAGCTGAGGAGCTCATGGAGCACCGCTACCACCCGCTTCCTGGCTTTCGGATCAGCAATGTCGAATCTCCTGGCATTCAAATAAGGGGAAGGGAAATCCATTTTCTGCCACCTTTCAAGTTGCTCAAGATAGCTAGTGTTTGGCCTAAAACCAGCAGGAAAACTCATTCTAAATGCATGGGGACCTAGAAAGTTACCATCTTTTGATATTCTAACCTTGTTTCCCAATCCAGAAGGAGCTAAAATCCCTTCACCACCTAATTGTTCCTCACGAGCTGTGACTACTATTGAAGAATCCCAATTCTCCAAATGAAGATAAAGTTTGCCATTGACTTCCTTGACCGAAAAAATTTCAGGGTACTTTGGAAGCAATGATGTCTTGAAATCATTCGGCAAACCCAATTCGGATTCAATGAATTCAATGTTTTCCAGAGGAACCCGGCAATCAACTGACAGCATTAACAGCTTCCTCAAGTTTTTAACCAAAATGGGTTCCATCAAATCCTTAGCTTCAGCTTCTTCTCTAGCAACTTTTTTAGCTTTTTCAGCGAGTGTAACAAAAGGGGGCGTTCTGTTACCACCGCCAACATAGAAGATTGAAGGGTATTTTTCTATGGCAGCCATGAAGTTCCATTTCTGAACAAACCCAACTTCTTTCTCGAGGTCCCTGAGAAGGAGAGATTGGTGCTTTTGCGACTGAATAATAGATTTCAGCTGCAAAATCAAGGCCGGCTTTTTCTGAAAGTCCATGACTTTGTCAAGTTCGTGGACTCTGTGGTAGACTTTCCTCTTGGGTCTTCTTCCTCCGCTGGATTTGTGCTTCACCGGGACCCACATGGAGGCTATTCTGTGACATGGGATTGGAGATGACAATGCATGCGCTTGTGATTCACACGGAGGAGAGGTTTTCAGAAGTTGGTGAAAGCGCAGCATTGTGGTTTTCCTTTGCATTTTGCGAGAACAGGTTAGTCTCTGTGGCGCAAAACATCGAACAGTTGGCGTGCGAGCCTATAAGCAACGGTCAACTCAGAGAGACTGCTCCGCCTTTGTAGGAGGTAGAATGGTCATAGGATTCATATCATATCAGGCATGGCAGTGAACTGGGCCTTCAAAAAGTAAGCCCAAAGAAATATGTAGCTGCGTTTTTACATTTATGGTGGGTATATGCCCATAGCTATACTCTTTCTGTGGTTAGTCCCATGGGCATCATTGCCTTGCAAATTGCAGATATAATTCCACACTTGTTTTTTCTTCCTTTCCTATCCTTTTATGCATTTATTTATATAGGGAGATTTCATCAGCTTTCATATTGAGAGTGTGGTGCTTCACCAAGCTTCTTTTTCGTGATTAATGATGATCAAATCATGCACCACCCACAATTTCCTTGCACTAGCCAAAGGCATGTGTTGTGAACCAACTTTTTAAAAGCATCTAATGGGTGTTCGAATTTATTCTAAACTTTGAAGCATACGAAGAACAAAATTTATACGATATTTGACATTGAGAAAATCAATACAATTCAAATTGAGACTCTGGAGGAAACTAAATGGTAAGGGATATGTTTAATATAGGATTACTATGCAAAGGGATGTAACTTTTGAATGAACTTCTGTCTATAGGTTATGGGTTAGCAGTGATTAGGAGTAATATGGGAAAAGCTTTCAGACCTATTTTCTCTTGTTTAGCTTTTATATCGATATTGTCACCTTGATTTTTCCATAGAGCATTTGAGGATATTTTGCTCTCACTCAAGATGCATTTTGTTGTGGTTTTTAGTTGTAAATTGGCTTTCTCAGTCGCTTTGACGTTCTAGTTGTAAATTCCTTATCCCATATCCACACAACATTTGAGGATATTTTGCTCTCACCCGACGTGTCTTTTGTTGTGAGTTTTAGTTATAAATTCGCTTTCTCAATCACTCTATATTCAAGTTGTAAATTCCTTCAACAATCCCCATAACGACTCTCCATGTTATAAAATTTTCAAAATCCTATGATAAATTTCTTTAGTGAATTGGAAATTGCCATTTAAGTCTAAAGAAGAAAATAGAGTATGAAAGATAGAGCATGGAAATCTTAAATCCAATTGTTAGCAATAATTGAAAAGAAGGGAATTGCATCGACCATGTAAGATAACACGGCGGAAGTCAATTCTTAACCTCTTGAAAAAAAAAACTAAATTCTTAAACTTAGGTTTCAACATATTGAAAGTGATTTGGAAATAACAATCGAAGATATTGAAAGTAGACAAATTACTGATCCACTAAAAATGTTTAAACCAATCCTGAGTATATGAAATATGCTAAAATCTGAACGAAGAAGGTAAAACCAAATAAAGTAATGCAATTATGAAAAAAGCATTGACCAATCGATGTGATAGTGTTCCAGTTGTTGTCCAAAAATTAGTGTAAGATGTTTGTGTCCAGAGTATTATTGTTTTTCTTAACATATGGTGGCAAATTTTGGTGGATTTTTGAATATTTGACGGGTTTGCCAATTTAGCATTTTATGTTTATTTTAAGGAGATTATTATTCCTAAAATTACCCTAGTAGATTCTTACCTCAAATTATGATACTTAAGTTTTTTTCTTTTCTATATTTTTTTTAAAAATCAGTACAACATCTTCCACTGTGTTGTCGCCTCATTTGTTGCTTTCTTAAGCCAATCAATTTATTTCTTTACATAGACACTGTGATCTTTTGTTTATAATTGTTTTTTCCTGGTTTTTGTTTACTGATAAGAGTAGTTTAGAGCATTATCCATTACTATTAGGCCATTATCCAAGTCTCTATTATCTTTTTTTGAGTTTTTACTTTTTCAGAGTTATTACATGTATAAAGAATTTAGCATTTTCACGTTTAATACTCGTATTGTACATGTACGTACATATTTTTCATGTTTAATACACTTGTTTTTTACAAAATTTTCAATAATACACGCAAAATACAAATTATTCACTAATAAAATAAAAATTAAAACATAACTACTAATTAAAGTAATTAAACAAGAGAAATTTAGAGTATGCTATTCAATGGTATGGCCGGACGGCTATACCCTAAAAATTCTTTTTATACAAACATAACTACTAATTAAAGTAATTAAACAAGAGAAATTTAGAGTATGCTATTCAATGGTATGGCCGGACGGCTATACCCTAAAAATTCTTTTTATACAGTATAGCCTCGTGGCTATACTAAAATAATATTCTATTTATAAAGTATAGCCGCTCGGCTATATATACTCTTGACAAACACACGGCTATACTCTTTTCACAAACAAACGCACTAGATGTGAGGCAAGTCATTTTTTTTTTTATAAATAGTATAGCCAACCGGCTATACTCAGGATTTTTTTTTTAATAAAAAGGTCTATAGCCGTCCGGTTTATTGGGGTCTTTTTTTGTTTCAAAATTCTTTTTTATAAATAGTGTAGCCGTACGGCTATACCCCAAATTTGTTTATTAAAAAACGTATAGCCGTCCGGCTTTTTTGGGGTCCCTCCTTTTTTATTTATTTATAATTTTATAACTTTTTAAATTTATATTTAAATGTTCTTTTTTATAAATAGTATAGCCGTGGCTGTACTCTTTACATAGACACTGTGTTCTTTTTTTTTAAATGTTTTTCCCCGATTTTTGTTTATCGATAAGAGTAGTTTAGAGCATTATTCATTACTATTAGGCCATTGACCGAGTCTCTATCGTCCCCTTTTGAGTTTTTATTTTTCCAGAGGTATTACCCATATAAAGAATTTAGCATCAACAAATGAAGAAGATATTTCAACAACTAGAACGACTTAAACCCACACAAGCTGTGCAAATTCATTTTGAACTCATATTCCAACATAAAGGAACATTCATTTCTTTCACAAAATTTAAATTGTTAAAATGATGATAAACTAATGCTGAGTAGCTAAACTGTGGTAAAAACATTCATCCATTCATTTTTGAACTCATATTCCAACATAAAGGAACATTCATTCATTACTTTAGTTTTTTCTTTTCTAATTTTTTTTTGAAAATCAGTACACCATCTTCCCCTGTGTTGTCGCCTCATTTGTTGCTTTCTTAAGCCAATCAATTTATTTCTTTACATAGACACTGTGATCTTTATTTTATAATTATTTTTCCCCAATTTTTGTTTATCGATAAGATTAGTTTAGAGCATTATCCATTACTATTAGGCCATTACCCGAGTCTTTATTGTCCCCTTTTGAGTTTTTACTTTTTTCAGAGTTATTACCCGTATAAAGAATTTAGCATTTTCACGTTTAATACTTGTATTGTACACATATGTATGTATTTTTTTTATGTTTAATACACTTGTTTTTTTTACAAAATTTTCAATAATACACACAAAAATCACGTATTATACACAAAATACTCACATATTATTGAATATTAAATACTAATTATTGACTAAGGAAATAATAATTAAAACATAACTACTAATTAAAGTAATTAAACAAGAGAAATTCATAGTATGCTATTCAATGGGTACAACAGCGGCTATACTATAAAAATTCTATTCATAGAGTATAGCCGCCTGAAATATTGTATTTACAGCGTATCGCGCGCGGCTATACGCTTCTCCCCATATTTATAAATAGTATAGCCGTTCGGCTATACTCCTGATTTAAAAAAATAAAATAAAAAAAGCATATAGCCGATCGGCTTTACAAGGGTCTTTTTAAAATTTTTGTTTTTTTATAAATAGTATAGCCGGGCGGCTAGACTTCGAATTTTTTAATTGATAGCCGCTCAGCATTACTGGGACCTTTTTTTCATATTCTTTTTTATAAATAGTTTAGCCATCCGGCTATTCGTTTTTGAATAATTGTTTTTCCCTGATTTTTGTTTATCAATAAGAGTAGTTTAGAGCATTATCCAGGACTATTAGGCCATTACTCGAGTCTTTATTGTCCCCTTTTGAATTTTTACTTTTCCAGAGTTATTACCGTATAAAGAACTTAGCATCAACAAGTGAAGAAGATATTTCAACAACTAGAACGACTTTAACCCACACAAGCTGTGCAAATTCATTTTGAACTCATATTCCAACATAGAGGAACATTCCTTTCTTTCACAAAATGATAGTTGTTAAAATGCTGATAAACTAATGCTGAGTAGCTAAAATGTGGTAAAAACCCTTCAACTAAAAGGAAAAGAGATTTAGCTATCAAAATAGTAATTTTGTTACCTCATAATATACTGTAAATTGTAATGTCATATGTTAATCACCTCCAGCTTTCCATGTAAAAGAGGCTCGGAATCCTCTCTATAGTGTTGTGCTTATGCTTTGCCCTTCATCTTCCACAAAATTTCTACCTTCGTACCCAGTAATCTCATTCTAATTGGATAACAACTTTACAATACTAAGCACTGAATTATTGCGGTTTATACACCAAAAAGCAGAAAGCAGGCGGAATTTACTTCTTGAGCAGTACGTTTATGGGATAGTGTGATCATAATTTGTCATGTAAAATCCAGGCAAACATGTATTTGCATTTGAACAGTTGTACTTCCCTTTCAGCCTTTGGTTCAAATAAACCTGGATGTTCCAAATATAACTGCACAGATAGAGGTTCGCTACTCATCGATTTAATAGGGGTTATTAATGGAGGCTGTTGCCACTGCTGTGTGTCTGTTGGAATCCACAACTCTGCATCCTTACTTGTGCTTGCCTGAGGAAGGGATCGAAAGTACGCGGTTATCTCCCACCTGCAACCTGTTATAAAGGAAAAGCTTACACACCTAGCTGCAATTAAGGAAAGCAGACATGAAAATCCAAACCATATTTCATGAGTTCAACAACCATCCAAGCATATGGTCATACTCAGCCAATTAAACCAAAGCATTTGATAGAAAGTAGCAATTTTAAAGCGAAAACCAAACGGAACTACAGCATTGAAAAAGAATTATATCAAATAGTATTCTAAGACAAAACTACAACACTGAAGCAAAAAAATTAACATCAATGTCAAGTTGTCAACTATGAAACTTAAAACTTACCCTGGGGAAGAACCCGTGTAAGGGATTCTGAGAAAGGAAGCTTGATAAAAAACGACCTTAGTGAGAACTCCAGGTCAGCTTCTTCCACCCTTGAGCCATAAGACTGATTCACAGTGAGCTTAAACATAAATCTTTCCACAGGGATGCTATCACTGTTAAAGAAAATAACTGCTACTCTCTCCACCAGACCCTAGTTTGTAAAATGTACGTCTGTTTTAGTGAAAATGGTACATCACCGGAATAAATACATTAAACGAATAAGAAAGACTGCATCTTTCTTAAAAAAAAAAAATAGAAAATAGAAAAAAAAAAAAATCCAACCCGCCCAGCCGCCCAGACCCGCCTAGCTCCTAGCGCCTAGCCCCTAGGCGGCCGCCTAGGCCGAATTTTAGAACACATGAGATATATGAGAAATTTTTGAAGAAACAAGAAAGAAAAAAGTAAAAGGAAATAAACGAGTAAAGGATTAACCTTTTGGATGAAAGGATGAAGTCCCGAGACAGCAGAATGGATATAATCTCTGAGTTCAGGGTGACGGGCGCTATGAACCACCAAATTCATATATTTTCTTCTTTCAAAAGCACCTTTGCCCAAAACCAACCATCAGTGAAAGCAGTTGAAAATGCAAAAACAACAATTACCCATTATCCCGCTAAGCTCGTATGCAATTTGAAAACTGGGTTTTGCTTTCTGGGTTCCCCAGATAATGAAGAAAAACTGAACTCAAAACCACAACTTTTTTTCTCAGCAACCAAAACGAGAAGTGGGTTTAGAACAAACCTGGAGGGTAAATTCCTTTGAGGAGAACGATTGAAGTGATTGCCACCTCCAGGAATTCAACCAGAATCCGAGCTGTCTCACCTGCTCCATTTTCAATTTTAATTATACTCATCTGATAGCCCGAAAATGAAGACGAAAACATACCAGAAGTAAAGAGGTCATTGAAACCTTGGGGAGATTGATTATCTTTGCGGTCCATCTCTAGAGTTTGGAAGTGCGGTAAATTGGAGTTTTGGTTTGGGAATATGAATGGTTTCGTACCTTGGAAGTTGCAAAGTGTGTTGCATAATATTAAGGCCTGTAGCCCGCTATTTGGCGGGCCTGAGCCCATGGAGACCCGCCTCCTCTTTTTATTTATTTATTTAAAATAAATATTAATGGGAGGAGGGAGGCAGTCCAATTTGCTATCTCTTGGGATACTTGGAAGAGAAATAGAAGTACAACTAGATCAATAGTTAGTTAAATTGATGACTTCAATATTTTTTTTTAATACAAGCGATACTCTAAATTACAAGCGATGGTTAATTGTTAGTCTAGCATAGTATAGTAGATTAGTGTGAATTATAAACCCAACTTAAGTTTATATTAGTATTGTGAATAAAGACGGACTAAAGAAATCTATAAAAGGATAATTGTAAATTATAGGCTTAAATTTTTGAGTCTTTATGTTGAGAGTAAAATGAGAGGGAAAAAGCTGGTTAAAGAGGGAAAGGAAAGGAATGTGAGTCAGAGTAAGATTCCCCAAGAGCTCTGTGTGGCACCAACTAGCAGTTAAGCACTCATCTCCAAAACATTCGAGACACAGGCAAAATCATCCTAGCAGAAAATCGGAAGCCTACAATTTGCAAAGTAAACATGTTTACAGATGGTATAAAATAAACAAAAGGAACATAGATATGAAAATAGAAGAGAAAGTACGATATATATCATAACCCATGTAGAAAACAGAGTAAGAAGTTCACGAAAAGGAACATCAGAACAGTGAAGATCAAGCTACAAGTCCCTAACAGTAACAGAGGACAGAAAACCAAACAAATTAAAATAGCTAAAGACCAAAAATATTGTAGCGCAATCTCCTCAGGCCAATTGGCAGGACAAAAAACTAATAGCATAGTAAATTGTTTAAAGCTTATCCTCAAACTCGGATAGCGGGGTCATTTGCTCCTTCAAGCCCTTCCTCTTGCGGATATCTGTAACAAGCTGTGCAGCCTGGGATCCAACTTCCAATGGATCAGACGACATCATCTCCCAATGATCAAACACACATTGTGGGAAAGCCTGCCCTGAAGTCGAAGCCCTCAGTTGGCCGGAGAATCCAAAAGATTCAATGACGGGGAGGTATGCCTTGATATTGTAGAGTGGGGTACCAGGCCTCTGAATTTCCTCAAACACATGCCCACGTTTCTGATTAAGAACACTGTAGATACCACCAAGAGCCTGCTCTGGAGCTTGGATTTCAACAAGATATACAGGTTCAAGGAGCCTTGGCTTGGCAGTGATCTGGGAAGCATAGATGACCCTCCTAGCAGTGGGAATGACCTGACCACCTCCTCTGTGGATGGCATCAGCGTGAAGAACCACATCACAGACTTCAAAGCATATACCCCTCATGTTTTCTTCTGCCAATGCACCTTCCTTTGAAGCCCACTGGAAACCAGCAACAACAGAGTCCTTAATTTCATTCAGGTACTGAACTCCCTTACACATATCCACCACCATGTTAGGACCGGTGGTCTCAGGGCCAAAACACCAGATTTTCTTAGCAAGATCCTTGTCCCAACCAAACTCTTCTGCCAAGATCTTGGAACGAATTTTGGGATCATCTCTTGGGCCAATACGACCATCATCAATGGCCTCAGGAAGACCTTCCTCCAAGGGTCGAGCTTCCATATACAGACGGTTATGCTTGTTGGGTGACTTGCTCATCACAGTACGACAAGACTTCTCCAGGACAGTCTCACGGAAAGACACAACAGGGTCAGATTTTATAATCTCAGCTCCACCCATGAAATCATCTTGTAGATCCTTCAAACAAATCTCAAGATGGAGTTCACCAGCACCAGCAATAATGTGCTCACCCGATTCCTCAATGGAACAGACAACCATAGGATCAGACTTGGCCAGACGTTTCAGACCTTCAACAAGTTTGGGAAGGTCAGAAGCCACCTTGCATTGAACAGCAACACGCACAACAGGTGAGACCGAGAACTTCATAGCACGAATGGGGTGAGCATCCACTTCCTTCTCATTTGTCAATGTGGCATTCTTGGTGATAAACTGATCAAGACCAACCAAGGCAACAGTGTTACCACAAGGAACATCCTCAACAGTTTCTTGTTTCTTTCCCATCCAAATAACAGTCCTCTGCACGTTCTTAACATATAAATCTTTCTTCTCTCCAGGAACATAATTTGGACCCATGATTCTAACCTTCAAACCTGTCTGGACTTTCCCAGCAAAGACACGACCAAATGCAAAGAATCGACCCTTGTCAGATGCGGGAATCATCTTAGATACATAGAGCATAAGAGGCCCTTCGGGATCACAGTTCCTGATAGCATTTGCATATTGATCATCAAGGGGACCCTCGTACAAGTTCTCAACACGGTATCTCTGGGCAGTTGAAGGAGAGGGAAGGTGAAAGATCATCATTTCCAATAGGGCACTGCTGGCTGGTAGCCAGGTCTGCATGACACGCTTCATCAACGCCTTCCCCATCAGCTCCTTTTCATCACCCTTCATCGTGACACCAAGTTTTGTCAACATGGGCCACAACTTGTCCTTCTGATCATTCATGCAGATGTTGATAATCTGCTTGATGGGTTCATAACAGAACTGAACGAAACCACGCTTGCAGGTAGCAGAACCAGTGTTCTTGCCGGTCCATTTCTTGGTAGCTGGGTCAAAGTAGTTCTCTCCCCCAGAGCCTTTCCATCATCTTTGATTCATCAACTCCAAACTTGGATGCATACATCTTGGCAAAGTTGGTCAGAGTAAAAGCCCATCCGTGCAAACCAGCTGAAAAGGCGACTGTTCCTTTCTCTGGATAGACCTGGACATCACCAAGAAGGGGGTCTTCGTATGTAGCCATAATGACATTAGCATTCTCAATAACCCTTTGGAATGCTTGGTAAGCCTCCTCTCCATCGACCTGGAGCTCAAGGAAGCACCTGTCCATCTTGTTAACAGTCAAAACAGGCCTGATCCTTTCTCCCAAGGCTTGACGAAGAACAGTCTCTGTTTGGACACAAACACCCTCAATGCAATCAACCACCACAAGTGCACCATCAGTAATACGAAGAGCAGCTGTGACTTCAGATGAAAAGTCAACGTGCCCAGGGGAATCAATGAGATTGATGAGGTACTCATTTCCATTTCTCTCCCCCTTGTAGCTCTTCAAAGCTTCATCAGTCATCTCATAGTAGAGAGAGATACCAGTAGATTTGATAGTGATACCACGCTCTGCCTCATCTGCACGGGTATCTGTCATCCGGACATCACCAGCAACTTCTTGTGCAATGATACCAGCAGCAGCAACAAGAGAGTCGGTAAGGGTTGACTTCCCTGCATATCAAAATTCAGTACCATTATAGCTATGAACAAACACACAGGACATTGAAACATGAACAAGAATGTAATGCAAATTTGAAAGCAAATGGAAAATTATACATTTGAGCAGGGAATAATCAACCAGATAGAAGAAAGCAGCTCAAATTAACTCAAACAGAATACCATTAAGCACTCCATTATGAGCAGGTGAGTGAAAATAATGTTACAAATATAGGAATTATCAAGTGCAAAAGTTATCGATACCATGATCAACATGTGCAATAACGGACATATTGCGAATGTTATGCTTGTAGTCCATAATCCTACGGAGTTCCTCTGCTGTAAACTTCACCTGCACATATCAATAATATCTCTCCATTGAGAATTACGAAATTAACAGAGCAGCCCAACAACCAGTAAGCTTAGATTAATAGATTACACTTACCATCTTGACTAGTATTTAAGAGAAACCACCAATTTGTAATTATAAGGAGGTGAACCACCTGAAAATTAAAACCATAAAGATAATGAACCTAGGGTTCAATTGAACATTCAAGCAAGAAATTCAAGTAAATATCTATGAATAACCTCTACTTTGATAACTATTATTGTATGAAATATAATAATTTTATCAACAATCAAGATAAAAGATTTCAATCAGAAAAAATAATCACACATGGTATTCTCTTCTCTGCATGGCCTCGCATGTTTGGATGTGTGAAGGTATTCAAGAGGGAAAAACAAGCAATATAAAACATATACCAATGAGAAAAACAAGCAATTAGCCACATTCAAACTACAGTAGATAGAAATTTTCTCTCTTCGAATTGTGTGTAAATTATTTCATAGCATTTAGAAAAATATTTGCCGGGAAATATATAATGAAACGATATAATGGAAAAGATAACATTTATTCATAAACACAGAGGAAAATCTCATATGGTCACGTAATGATTTTTCACACTAGCGAGGAAACATCAGAAATTTTTTCCAAATACTATTTTGCAGCAAAAAAAAAACAGAGTGTTAGTGCGATCAGTGTATAAACTGAGGATATAGATGATACGACAAATCTACTCAGAAAAAGGAACGATATTCCAATACATCACGTAAAAAACTCCAACCGTCCAAAGAAAACGCCAGAAAATCTTTCCACCAAGAAATTTTTTTCACGTAACAATTTTCCGACGAAACAAACAGCGCCTTACAGTGATCAACACAAGAAACAAGGATCTAATACAAATCTGTGAACAATCAAAGATCAAAAGCATGCATATAAAACGAGAATTTTCAACAAAAAGATAAAATAATAATAAAATCCATGCAGATCAACCATTTTCAGAAGAAATAAAATGCAGAGCGACGAAAACCAGAAAACAGAAGAATAATCTGAGATATAAAATTAAAGGCAGGCACTGAATTGAATAAAACGAAGAGGATATACGAACGAACCTCAAGAAGAATCGAGGCAGAGAGAGAGGAATTCTCCGCAGCCTGTAAAAGAGAATGAGACTGAGAGAGAATTTGTGGGTTCCGAAGGGAGTGTGTGAGTGTTATATAAGGTTAGGGTTTTCGTTTCATGGGTTGGGCTCCGCTGTGCCATTTTCTAGTCTCTCATGGCCCACCATTCTCTACTTCAGCCTTTTTGTCTTTTTCTTTTTTCTATATAAATTTAAGCCTATATTTTATGACCCCCCCCCCCCCCCCAAAAAAAACCTAGATTGAGGAATTTCGTTTGATCACCCAAGATTGTTCTTTGGAAACCCAACCCCAAACTTTGGTGTTTCGTTTTGCAACAAGTATGAGAGTGTTGTTTGTTTCTTTAATATTTCTCAAATATACAATTTATATGCAATTTCGATATATTTCTCTAATTATCATATTTGGGACCACAATCTCCCTCCACGTGTAGTGCCTGCTCTTAATTTTGACATATGGGTAAGTTTGGTTGAACTATGTAGGAGTAATTTAGGAAACAAAAAAATTCTATGTGTTCCGGTCCATACATTCCATGCATCTTAAAACCTATTCCCGCAATATACAAGTTCTTCTCCAGAACGTGACTCCATCACATAACATGTAATAAAAAGGATGGCAATTTTCACTCCCATTTTCTCCTTCTACACTATTTCCCTTGTTTTTTTGTGGTGTTGGTGTTGATAGAAAGAAAAAAGGAAAACCAGATGACAAAAAGAAAGCTTTGGAGCATATAAGGGTAACCATGTTCATACAGTAAGCATCAAATGCTTCCACCATTCAGTACCATTTCTTCTTTGGTCAACATCCAAAAAGTTCCAGTTACGCAAGGAAAATGCAATGCCACATTGAAGCAAAATCAAGGGCCAAATGCTCCAGAACTTGCAAATACAAGGCCAATACAGTTATTTACTATCTAAAAGTTCCAGTGGTGCTCCAAAATCACAAAGCAATCTATTTTACTCGATGCTGCTACACAACATAAGAATCCCGACAGAGAATTGAAAAAGCAAAATCAAACCAACTCCGACAGCAAGACTGGTCTTAACAACAGAAGAATTAGGTTCAAAAGTAGGCATCAGCCTGCTTTCCTTTATCTATTATTGAGATATGAAGCTGTAGCAAACACACAGAACAGTCAAGTTATGCAAGAACAAGCTATCCAATCCACAAAACAAACCACAAAAAGGGGTGTATAGTAAATTCAAAAATAGCATGTACCAGCAATGGCAGAAATGATTCCATAAGCAACAAAGTAAGAACATAACATTACATAATCTTCTGAGCACGCACAAAACGTTACTACTGGCACAGGATGCTGACTACAACAACAGGAGGGTTGGTACAAACATTAAACGAAAACAAAAAACTGAAAACCAAAAATAGGCAGTGCAATGGAACTACTGTCTCAAAGTAACTCAGTCATCCAATTCTTCGATAGAATCAAAGAAATTACTCAGAGTTTGTCCTCAAACTCGGATAGTGGGGTCATTTGCTCCTTCAAACCCTTCCTCTTACGGATATCTGTAACAAGCTGTGCAGCCTGGGATCCAGCTTCCAATGGATCAGACGACATCATCTCCCAATGATCAAACACACATTGTGGGAAGGCCTGACCTGAAGTCGAAGCCCTCAGTTGACCAGAGAACCCAAAGGATTCAACGACAGGGAGGTATGCCTTGATATTGTAAAGTGGAGTACCCGGCCTCTGCATTTCCTCAAACACATGCCCACGTTTCTGATTAAGAACACTGTAGATACCACCAAGAGCCTGCTCTGGAGCTTGGATTTCAACAAGATATACAGGTTCAAGGAGCCTTGGCTTGGCAGTGATCTGGGAAGCATAGATGACCCTCCTAGCAGTGGGAATGACCTGACCACCTCCTCTGTGGATGGCATCAGCGTGAAGAACCACATCACAGACTTCAAAGCAAATACCCCTCATGTTTTCTTCTGCCAATGCACCTTCCTTTGAAGCCCACTGGAAACCAGCAACAACAGAGTCCTTAATTTCATTCAGGTACTGAACTCCCTTACACATATCCACCACCATGTTAGGACCGGTGGTCTCAGGTCCAAAACACCAGATTTTCTTAGCAAGATCCTTGTCCCAACCAAACTCTTCTGCCAAGATCTTGGAACGAATTTTGGGATCATCTCTTGGGCCAATACGACCATCATCAATGGCCTCAGGAAGACCTTCCTCCAAGGGTCGAGCTTCCATATACAGACGGTTATGCTTGTTGGGTGACTTGCTCATCACAGTACGACAAGACTTCTCCAGGACAGTCTCACGGAAAGACACAACAGGGTCAGATTTTATAATCTCAGCTCCACCCATGAAATCATCTTGTAGATCCTTCAAACAGATCTCAAGATGGAGTTCACCAGCACCAGCAATAATGTGCTCACCCGATTCCTCAATGGAACAGACAACCATAGGATCAGACTTGGCCAGACGTTTCAGACCTTCAACAAGTTTGGGAAGGTCAGAAGCCACCTTGCATTGAACAGCAACACGCACAACAGGTGAAACAGAGAACTTCATAGCACGAATGGGGTGAGCATCCACTTCCTTCTCATTTGTCAATGTAGCATTCTTGGTGATAAACTGATCAAGACCGACCAAGGCAACAGTGTTACCACAAGGAACATCCTCAACAGTTTCTTGTTTCTTTCCCATCCAAATAACAGTCCTCTGCACGTTCTTAACATACAAATCCTTCTTCTCTCCAGGAACATAATTTGGACCCATGATTCTAACCTTCAAACCTGTCTGGACTTTCCCAGCAAAGACACGACCAAAGGCAAAGAATCGACCCTTGTCAGATGCGGGAATCATCTTAGATACATAGAGCATAAGAGGCCCTTCGGGATCACAGTTCCTGATAGCATTTGCATATTGATCATCAAGGGGACCCTCGTACAAGTTCTCAACACGGTATCTCTGGGCAGTTGAAGGAGAGGGAAGGTGAAAAATCATCATTTCCAATAGGGCACTGCTGGCTGGTAGCCAGGTCTGCATGACACGCTTCATCAATGCCTTCCCCATCAGCTCCTTTTCTTCACCCTTCATCGTGACACCAAGCTTTGTCAACATGGGCCACAACTTGTCCTTCTGATCATTCATGCAGGTGTTGATAATCTGCTTGATGGGTTCATAACAGAACTGAACAAAACCACGCTTGCAGGTAGCAGAACCAGTGTTCTTGCTGGTCCATTTCTTGGTAGCTGGGTCAAAGTAGTTCTCACCCCAGAGCCTTTCCATCATCTTTGACTCATCAACTCCAAACTTGGTTGCATACATCTTGGCAAAGTTGGTCAGAGTAAAAGCCCATCCGTGCAAACCAGCTGAAAAGGCAACTGTTCCTTTCTCTGGATAGACCATGACATCACCAAGAAGGGGGTCTTCGTATGTAGCCATAATGACATTAGCATTCTCAATAACCCTCTGGAATGTTTGGTAAGCCTCCTCTCCTTCGACCTGGAGCTCAAGGAAGCACCTGTCCATCTTGTTAACAGTCAAAACAGGCCTGATCCTTTCTCCCAAGGCTTGACGAAGCACAGTCTCTGTTTGGACACAAACACCCTCAATGCAATCAACCACCACAAGTGCACCATCAGTAATACGAAGAGCAGCTGTGACTTCAGATGAAAAGTCAACGTGCCCAGGGGAATCAATGAGATTAATGAGGTACTCATTTCCGTTTCTCTCCCCCTTGTAGCTCTTCAAAGATTCATCAGTCATCTCATAGTAGAGAGAGATACCAGTAGATTTGATAGTGATACCACGCTCTGCCTCATCTGCACGGGTATCTGTCATCCGGACATCACCAGCAACTTCTTGTGCAATGATACCAGCAGCAGCAACAAGAGAGTCGGTAAGGGTTGACTTCCCTGAGAGGAGGAAAATTTTAACATTATTACTTGATCATGCAACCACAGATACAACAGAACAAGAAGCAAATAAATCAAATATGGTCCAAGCCTCAGTGGGCTTCAGTACTTTTTTTTTTACGAAGTTAACAATTGCATTAATATCCTACTCATACATACAAATTCAGCCACTCCTTTAGCTGCGCCTCGAAACCATAATTGATAATTATGATATTCAAGCTTGGGAACAGATAAGATCATTTAAAGCCAGTATAAATGCTCTATACTCGTAAACAAATCACCATTTCAGATTGATACTTGGTAAGCCAAATAAGTAACATTATATATACCGTGATCAACATGCGCAATAACAGACATGTTACGAATGTTGTGTTTGTAGTCCATAATCCTACGGAGCTCCTCAGCTGTGAACTTCACCTGTACATATGAAAAATATAACTCAATTAAAATAAAGGAAATAATGTATCTCAGCAACCCACTGAACTAAAATGATGAAACAAGTAATTTACCATCTTGAATAGTCTTCAAATGTCACCTCCAAAAATATAATTAGTACCTGTCCACAAAAATAGTAAAACCATCATAATTAGATAAATGAACAAGAACAAAGTCACAAGAGCCATAACAGTTACAAAATTCCCCACCAATTAAAGGAAATCCAAAAGCATAGTAAGAAAGTAAATTTGCAGGAGTTTTGATACATACATATGTGTTTATGCAAGTAAATATATAAGATATTTGTTTAAATCTGGTATGTGTGTATGCCTCCATATCTATACGATCTTCCCTTAAATTTGATATGGGTTATATGAACAAAAAAAGAAGCTCAAAATATAATTTTTTTTTCATCCAAAGAAGCTAACATAAAAATAATAAATAAAAAAGTCGGCTAAACAATCAGATTATACAAGCAGCAACTAAGCAAAAGAAAATTCAATCTAATCCATTTCAAATCATATAGTACAAAAGATTATACTACTTTGACCGTCTAATTACAGATCTTAAGCTAGAAAAATCGAAAAACATGCACTCGAAATCATTTAATTGAAGTAAGCAAGCAGGTTAACTACTTCAAAGCAAGCTTCAGCTTAGAAGCTTCAGATCTAAATATAGTAGAGAGAGAGAGAGAGAGAGAGCGAACCAGGTGACAAGCAGCTAGCTAGGCGGCAGGCGAAAGAAAATGGAGCTAGAACTTCAGGCTTCTCCTTTATATACAAAAGGAGCTAAGAGAGAATAAAATAGTAAGACCGAGGTGTATGCGGTTGTGAAATGAGGTCTTCGTTATCTAGGGTTTTGTAATAAACTAGGTTGGGCTTGGCTTTGTAAATGGGCCAAAGGTCCAGTCTGGATTATTGAAAACCAATTTCCAATGAACTCTTGTCTTAAGATTGAAAATGTTCTTGAAATTTTCAACTTGTCAAGGCCAACACAAAGTTAGCAAAATAAACTAACTTAAATGATTGATTTAAGAAAGGGGAAGGTTCACATTCAAACGTAATCAACGAGTAATTTTTAGGTGTAATTATAACATTGTGCAACAGGCTTATATAATGTTAAGAGTTCATTCAAATTATAACACGGGGTGCATCTAAACCTAATACATATGTTATAGTTTGTGTCACTTATAACACCAAATTGACATGCTACATGGCATTATACTCATTTAAATCCGTGCAGGGACAGAACTGTGCGGCCACTAAATTTTAAATATGAAGTAATTTGTCTTCAATGGAAGAGTGAGAAATTAGAATTAATGTTTTTTTTTTCTCTCTTTGGTATTTATTGTTCTGTTTTTTCACAATTTCAGGATTTCTTGGTTTTTTTTTTTTTTTTGGTCTGAATGTATTTTTCCCACTTTAGCTTATGTGCTATGTTGCTGGTTAAGGTTTCGGTGTTCATTTTTTTTAATCTGGTTGTGTGGCTGGTGATAAATAGGTGAAGTATTGCCAAAAGATGAGATAAATAAAATAAAATAAATAAATAAAGGCCTTCGGATGGTATTTTTTTGTGCATCCAGGAATATACCAGTAAAGATAACTCAAAATGACAAAGTTATCTGAATACAATTGCAATCAGTACCCTAGCGCAACTGTCACAATTTGCAATACAGATAGACTGAAGAAAAAGGGGAAAACTGCAATTTCCAGTAGCTAATGGAGACAAGGGCTACGTGCTCAACCATCACATGGTCATACCATATAGAAACAACTATTTTGCCTTCTTTGCAAGGTTAGAGGTTTTCAACCTCTTCATTTGGTTCGAGGTTAGGAACTCGGCATCATCTCTGATGAAACTCCACCATACGTAAGTTAGGGGAATAGTGGTGGCATGCCAGGCCGCATGAGCATCCACAAACCCTTGATATGGCGGGAAATCATAAATTTCTAGGAGCATTGCAAGGCCACCTGCCACTACTACCACCCACAGCTTCCAACGTGATGGATGGCGGGTGACACCAGCCCAAATCGCCCAAAGAAGAAATTGTACTACTGCCATGACAACACAAACTTGCATGTTCCACCCTGCAATGTGTTGATTAATTAAATCAGATTGTTGTCATGAAAACTAGGAAATTATGTCACACAAAGAGAGAAGACCATCCATCAGTTGTCCAAATAAAGGAAATTAAGCATTTCCTAACACTGCAACTTTCTAGGATAATCAGTGATCTATAGTGAAATCAAAGCAAGATATTTCACGTCCAATATAAAGACTTTCCATATAATATACAAAATTAATTCATGGGCATGGTCAGCTTGTGTGTTGAAAAATAGATATCACTCAGCACTTGTCACTTCCTAATAGCTTACATTGTTGGAATAACAGGTAGCGTAGCACCTATGTGATCCAAGGTCACTGCTATTTAAGTAAAGAAACTATATATAGGTCACTGCTCTCTCTCTCTCTCTCTCTCTCCCCAACTATTCCAACTATATTTGTTAACGAAAAAGAAAAAAATTTAGTACAAGGTCATACCGTAATCAAGTTTGTAAAAGTTGAGATAGAATATGTGGGTGGTTACAAAAGCCAGCAGTGGAGCAGCAACCATCACTCTGACAGCATCATCCTTCACATCAAAACTTCTTAGTATGGACAGAATGAGCGAGTACCCAAGTATTGCCACTGCAGATGAGTAGTCTAATTTCTCTGTCAAATCCACATCCCTGCAGTCCAGTAAGACACATTAACGATCAAGAAATGTGCCAAGTGACCGACCTCCACTCCCCTCCCCCAACCCAAAAAAAAAAACACAAAACGAAGTTTAGTAAGAAAGGATCACTGCTTTCCAGGTTTTTTTCCCCCTGCTGGGCGGGTGGAAAAGTGTGGAGGAGGGCAAAGTAGGTACTTTTAAAATCACCAGATGAGGTTTTTCAATGTATAAGCAAAACCTATGAATTGTTGGTATTTCATCCCTAACTTGTTTCAAGAAAGATTTATGACAAGTTAAAATATCACATAAAAAGAACAATAATAACTTAATTTACAAGCTCTAGTTTCTTTAATTAATGTAATGTGACACTCACAATTATATTTACAACTCACTCAAGAATGATGAAATATCCAAGTCCCAATAAAACTTCTTTTTCTGTGTCTTGCCATCTGGCTGGCACAAGTTAGACTAGACTAAAAGTGACCTGTTCTGAAGCTTCTATAGGTATTAGAACAGAATGAATAGTAACATGCCCTTCAAACGTTGAAGTTTTAGTGCCAATGACCCAACTAAACCTTTGACCTAGAAAGAGAGTCTGAAAGCATAGTAAAAGCACACATATTCTTGCAATGTATTTCAAATAAATAAGATAAAACCTTAATAAAAACAGAAAACAGCATGCAGATATTCATTCCCACATCAGAAAAAATACAGAAGGAAAGAAAAACTTACCTACTATGGAACACAGCACTCCAGAACCAGGAGTTAAATGATAAGAGAGCATAGATGTGCCACAAACTGGCAAAGTAATAGTATGTCTTCTTATCCCGTCTCAAAGGCAACTTATAGTATAAAAGGACGAAAAAGGATATCCAACCATGGAAATGCATTGCAAGGTTGAGCACAGAGAAAGCTACAGAAGCAGGCTCCTAAATAAATGGATAACATGTCAAATAGCACAAACCATGATAACATTAAAGTATTGTAAAAGAAAATGTTGCCAAGGCATATAGCCTGCCAAAAAAGCAAACCTGGATCCCGTAAACACGCTTGAAGGGCCATTTGCCATGATATTTGACTGGATCATGACCTGTTGCTTCTCTTTCGTTCTCTCTGTCAAGCATACAATAGTAACGGCAATCACTTTGGCAATCCCATTGTTTCCACTGCATATAAAGAGGTTCTTGCATGTACCATGGACCATCAACGGAGACCCCATCAGAAGAGAAATTGCACTGTGGAAAGCATCTCTGTGCTACACATCCAGTTTCTCCACATTGTTTTACACAAGCCCTAAAATTGCAATTAATTATATAAAAAGATTCCAACTTCATAATGTTAAATATACATGACAGGTTACAAGTGTAGGCAAAATAACCAAAATTAATTCATTTTACAACATGGACCAAAATGTTGATTCCACCAAATAAATAACAAGGATCTGCACTCGAGGAACTTATACAACTTAGCCATGAACAAATTATTACAGATTACTTTCAAGAGAGGTACTTATCAAAAAGCAACTTCAAGAGAGGAATTTTAAGAATTTACATAGTTCCAGATAGATAGCAGTTGCAATGGGCAATTCCTCTATTATAAGACGGGGCTGATAGATAAACTTTTTAACAAAAACACCATACCACACATGGTTAATGATTCATAGGTGACACAAATGAAGAAAGCCTGTTCACGTAACAAAAATTAATTGTTAACATTTGTTAGCTAGCCAGCCAACAGGGAGACGCGAGATACAGATTTATTCCATAAGATAAAAGCTAGCTTATGTTTGTACATTTCTTAATGAACAATTAATTGCTTGATTCATTTTTGTTTGTGAATAAAGGTTGTGAGCTAACTCTATTATGGCTCATCAACGTTTAATTTTTTTTTCTCTATGTCAGGCTTGTGCCATAGAGAATAAATGGCATGTTCATCTGTGTATTCCATTTGGGTGATTGATCACCCTAAGTCAGGCTTGTGCAGCCTCATTGAATGGTTATTGTGATTGATTTATAGTAAATACAAATTCAAAACAAATTAGAGATTTCTTTACAAGGATGCTCTTAAATGCTTGAGATGGCATAACCCTGTTTCCATTAATTTTTCAGACCACTAAGGTTTTACAACATAATTATGTAGAATGCACTTTGTCAGAATGTAGAGCACATATTACAAAGATATAAATACCTACGGTATAAAACCCTATAATTGTTATAACACTTTTTATTTGACATGAAAAGAACATTTAGGTGCTAGTTCTGCAATCACATATAAGCTCCATGCATCCTTGCATGGTTATTGAAGACCAGACTTCGGAGGGAAAGTTCAGATACAACTTTTCCCATTTAGAAACTCAGTAGGTTCCTATTTTAATTTGTTTACAAACATGTACCCGTATGTAACCATAAGACCAAAAGCAAATATATTGTAATCCGAGCAACCCCGAGTGCATGCAGTCAATGGCCTATGGATCTGATGGCATGTACCCTGTTCCTAAGGATGGGGTGGTTTAAGATCCCTAAAGCTTGGGTAATAATAGGGAGGGGAAATGCCATTGTAGCAATAGAAATAGAAAGGAAAAATAATTGCAAGCATGTCGACAGACCCATAAGAATTATGTCACACAAAGGATTGGTAAGTTAGTTTGATGAGCAGCTTTTTCAAGCAAGGAATCCTCATTGTGTATTAATTTTTCCACCAAATTATTGATTAGTGAGTTACCATATAGAATTGCAAACACAAAGATTCAAGGGAAAAGAATGCTCTCTATATTGAACTTCAAATGAGGAGCGCTAATTGCTAGTGAATGGGGAGCATCCCAATGTGGGCCCCACACTCTTGAGTGGTGTGGATGACTACCGCCCCTTTCCATTTGAACTTCAAGTGAAGAGGAGCAAGATAGCCCTTCAGCTGAAATTTCAGTCCTTTAGCTGACTCGGGGCAAGAAAGCCTGAGTAGGCTACAGAAAACCTCAGTAAGAGGTGAAAATATAGTCTTTTAAGCAAAACAATGAGGAATTAATACAAAAACCTCAAAAACAATACACGTAGCTGTGGCAAAAGAGCACAAAGAAAGCTAGAGAAATAGCAGTACAAAACCCATAAAAAGCTATAGGAAAATATCTAAAGAAGGAAATAACACTTACCTATAAAGTGGATCAGCATCACCAGCACTGGCATCTAAAACTCTGAAGTTGACGACCCATGAAACCACCACAAAGAAAGCGACCCAATAGTGCTTTAACATCTGAACATAAAATCACAGATTGGTTAAGAGTCTAAAGCTCTCAACTTTGACAATTGCAAGGATCTTGACTTCTCCATCGCATATCAATACATCATCAGTTATCATTTCTAATATTACAAAAACCAATCTGGGCAAGAATTGAATGTGTAATTTGTTTCAAAACACAGAATCATTTTCTGGGTTCTTAAAAAAAAGCTTTGCTTCAATGCTTCATTTGTGGTCACTTCTTCTAACTAACTACATATTGTCTTCCAAATAAAAACCATCATATACAAAAGTTTTACTGGAATGGAACGACATCGTTTTAGATCCGGCAAAGGAAACTCACCGGAGCACCAGACCCACGCGACCTCCTCCTCCGTCTCTCTCTTTCTTCTTCCTCTTCACATCAACATTGACAGTCTGGTCCACTCCGTGCGTTCAATTCTTCAATTGCTGCTTGTATGTAATTCTTCAATTCTTCCTCATTACTTTTTGGGTCAGTGGGTCTTCGGGTTTGGATTGGTAAATGGTAATGGGTTGAAAATGGAACTCCATTTGGGCTTGAAACTCGTTGGATTTTGAACAAGTGAGCCCAAATACTTGACGAAACAGAGTTCGGATCCACTGTCCCCAAATTGGTGTTCCCTTTGTGTCCCCTTTATAAAATCTTGACACGTGTCCCTCAATTGAACAGAACTTAAACCCTGCATAACACTGTTAAGTTAAACGACATTAGAAAAACTAAAAAATAAAAGAAATAAAACAAAACAAAAACAACCCAGCATAGTCACGACCTACCCCAAAACTCCGACAGCCACCCACTTCGGCAGGAACCGCCTCTCCTCCTCACCACTGGCCAACCATTCTTTTTGTCTCTCCATGTCCCTCTTTTCGAATCATTGACACAAGATTCAAGTCAGCTAACAAGATCGCATCCATGTCTGCGCCGCCAATCCTATCTTACAAAGAACCATTGATCATGATTGAGGCTTGTGTTGTAAGCGTTGGCCAAGGCGTGAGGCTGATTTGGTCCGGAACAGTGGCCTGATCGAGAATGAGGGGGTGTTGTTGCTGTTGAATCCATGAGATTGATGTGGGGATCAGATTTTGTGATGGGGTTTTTTTGGTTTCATTGAAGGATTGCAGTTTCTGGGTCAAAAATGATTTCATGGTTTTGATCAAAGTGTAAGATTTCTAGGTTTGGATTCAAAGCAAAAGATTTCCGGATTTTGATTCAAAGTGCAAGATTTATGGATTTTTATTAAGAGATTGTGGAAGAGAAAAAAGGGTGGCGGAAATGAGGAGGAGAGGCGTTGCCGCCATTGAGATTAGGGGTGAGTCGTGACCTGGGTGGCTACCGTGAAGTTTTTATTTTCTTTTTACGTTTTAGTTTTTATTTTTTATTTATTTATTTATTATTTATTTAAGTTAAAAGCATTAGATTGGGGTTAAGTGATTGAACACATGTCAAGAAATTAGGCATGGGAGACATGGAGGGATAGGGAAAATGGGGACAGCGGATCTTCTTCGGACAAAACAACCCTTTTTTGCCACTCTTTTTTGTTCATTCGGTTCTGAAACAAAACATATGATTTCGAAAATGAAGTGCGAGTTTAAGATGGATTTTCAATTGGTTTTGCGTCTAAAGCTACTAAGTGCGTCCAGTTCGCAATACTCATTGAATCAAACTTATCAGGAATCTATTGAAATCTCAAATATATAGAATTGCACTACTAGATAAACGCTTATAAGACACTGAGTTCTAGACACAGAAAATGGATGCCCGTGCGTGCCTAATGGTTACAACTTACAATAGGTCTCACATTTTCCTAATACCCAATACGTATTTTCCTAATAGTCTGCAAGTCAGGGTTCTTTTTCAATGGACTAAACCCCTTAACTTGAGACAGCCTTGTTAATGCTTATAATGTGTAGTAATTAAGTGTGTTCTGGTTCAAGAGCACAGCTGAACTGAGCCTAATTTAAATGAATCATGCTAACACGACCTAAATTAGGAAGGTTTGATTTTCTTCGATGTCCTTGAACGACACAAAATAAGACCTGGAGTTGAGCCTTGGATTGAGTTCTTGCATGTTTATGTATGTAACCAAGAATTAATAAAAATATATATAAAAGGGTTTTCCGAATGTCGAAGCTTCAAGCGGCATGAAAACAACCTGGCTCCTTTAATTTGCAGCAGCCCCACTAAGGACCTTCAACATTTTCTCAAAAGCCCTCAGATTGCATGTGCACTAGATTCTATATATGGAAATTAATTCATACAATATTAGAATACATCCAAATTTTATAAACAAGGCAACAAGATAAAATTAAATATATCTTCGTCAAAACATGAACTCCTACACTCTAGCACTTCCCCACTGCAACATTAATTATTCCATTTACACCAGAAACGTTGGATCAAAAGCAAGATGGACGGCGGCGGATCTAAGCTCATCCCAGTTCTCATTCAAAAGCTCATTCTCAAGATCTTGATACGAAAAGTTTGAGAAAGTCTCCATGTACGGATATGTAGCAGGCATGTTGGAGCTCAACTGGCCTACTGCATGCAGCTGCTGGTTGCTTCCATTGAAGTTGTTCATGTTGGTGTGGTTCACAACAGGCTTCTTCTCTTCGTAGCAAATAATGTTGTCTGAAGCACCAAAACTGATGTAATTGTTAGACTGATCTAGGTCATCTTGATCACTTGTGCATTTCTTGGAGCTCACTGTGTCCACTGGATGGCGTTTAGCTCCGGATAGCTCTCTCCAATCCGCTGTATATTTTTTGTACGACACATTTCTCTTGAATATCCTGCACAATGTCCATATTTCCTGAAACAAGTGAACCATTGCATCCATCAGAACATAAGCCTTTATATATGGTCAAATGGGAAAGGAAAATTTAATTTAGCTATTGTAGGTCATGGATTATTATGAGTTTACTTTGACATCATGACTGGTTTATGGTTAAGGTTAATTTCAGCCTGGCTAGCTCTAGTACTTTCTTGATAAATTATGAAAAGTACTAATGTGAGTTGCGAAATGCATAAGAAACGTTTTATTTTTTGTTTTTTATGCCTGACTTATATTGTTGGACAAATTCTTTATGTTGCCAGATTATGAATTTGGAACACGTATTCAGGTAGAATAAAAAATGAACAATAATTCAGAGATTCACAGGCTGGCAAGCATCTTATGTTATCATACAGTGACATTTCGCACGCAAACGAAATTGTAATTAATTTGTAAAATAAAAGGGTAGATGGAAACTAGGATGTAGATTTTTCACTTACAGCTTCTTGTTGAGGATCAGTACTATTGATGTTCTTAGTGTTGGAGCTGCGGTGAATGTATTCAGTAGAACTGGCCGGATTGGGAAGGCGAAACTCGTGCATCATCCAATCGGTTTTGGTGCCTTTGCCTGCACTTCCACGGTAGTAAACCAATGTTTTCTTGAGGCCAATGCAGGCATGGCCTTGTCCTCCATGGGAATGTATTGGCTTGTCGATCCCGGTTGCCTTCCAAAATCCAGAGCCTGTAACTCTGTTGGGTCTGATGCTGTTCTTGTACTTTCTCCCTCTTTTGCAGAAGAAGTACCATTCCTTCTCTCCTTCTGTACTCATCGCTTCTGCACATACACGCATAATATTGAAGTTAATCACAAATTAATTAACCCATATATTTGTAAGAACAAGATCTTAGTTGGAGCTAGCTGCGGCACTTATAGTAGAGCTAGGTTTATAGCAATACATGGAAAAACTAAAAGGGTTACAGAAATTGTTTGCTGATCATATATTTTATATACTAAAGTAATTTTTCTTGATAGTGTAAACTATATACAGTAGTTAAATTAGAAATAAAGAACTAGCTAGTACTGGGAACCAGTGCAACCAATATATATTCTAGGCCACCTTTTGCTCAGTATCCTTTGAATTTTTGAAGAAATTTAACCCTAGCTATCTTCTTGTCTTCTTCTTCTTCCAATTAAGGATATACCAGAGAAGAAAAATTAAAGAGGGAAAGTAAAAATTCATTATAGGGACATATATATATATATATATGTATGCATACTTGGAAGATCCCAAGGATCATGCTTGTAGATGTCAATGGATTTGATGAGCTCTATGCTGATTGCTTTCTTCTCAACCTTCCGGCGAAGATAGAACTCCACAAGTTCTTCATCTGTCGGGTGAAACCGAAATCCTGGAAGTTGAACATCATCTTCATCAATATATTGATGATCATCCTTAGTGCTGGTGTAGTTGCTGTCCATGATTTTGAGATCTTCTTCCAACTCTAGCTATTAACTCCTCAATCAATTTTGTTGTGTGCTCTGTTATGTAACCTCAGTGCAGAAGCGATGGTATATAGTAGTTTGAAATATGGATGCAAGTGCAAGAGAAGGTTCGACAATTAAGCTGAAGAGTCATAGGGCCTTTGTGTTATTTATAAGGTGAAGAAAGTCATAAAAACTTGGTTTTATTAGGTCAAGTCATAAAGGTTGACTCTGGCAGGCCAGAAGTCTTGAACAATTTTGGTTCTAGGTCGCCGTTTAAGACTTTATCTTGCTATACTGGTTACAAGATGTATAGCCTCTGTCAGTGCCATAAATGTATAATGTATCTACCTCTTTCACCTCATTTAGGAATCCAACAACTCAAGGCATCATAACAAAACTTAAAACATTTGTAGGTTTTTTTTGGGTTTTGAACCAATGCGATATAAATTTATTGATATCAAAGAAACAAAGTATAACTGCATCGGGCAAAAGTCAAAAGAATTAGACGAGCCACACTACACTTTGATCATCGGACTAATCAACTTACATCCCTCTCGCAAAAGCGAATAGGTTGAAGCAGAGCCCATGATATAAAGTACCCCCGTCCCTATGCATGCCATGCCTTAAAACCAAAACACAAAATTTTGTACCTATAAACAAACATAATTTTGCGACATGCATCAATCCATATATTACATTGATAACTACAATTTTTTTTTAAAAAAAAGTAAAACTTACATATACCACATTGTATTAATATGTTTATACGATTATAGCACTCATCACGCGGCATGTAAATTTCTAATCATTTTAAAAAGTACAAATAAGACCCATTTTTTTTCTTATGGCATAAGTTTCGTACGAATATTTTCATTTTGAAAGCGATGTGAATGAAAATATAATTAATAAATACGATACAAATATTAATTGTCATATAATATACATTACCTTGCATAAAGGGCACACAACAGTTTGTGGGTCATTGATTTGTGCAAAGAAGTTTTGCGTGGTAGAAGAGGACCCAAGAACATATGGAGATCACATTATCGGTCCTCATAAAGGCTTCCTTTATGTATAAACAAATCAATTATAATTCGATGGCACGAGGGATTTGAATTATTTGTACATCTGCATATTAAAATTATGCAGTTCTATATCATTGCGACACACAGTATTATCTAGGTTAATGTGGCCCATGATTTGCATAGCTTTCCAAAAGATTTAATTTTTGTTTATATAAGCGATATTGTTTTTAATCTTATCTAAACTAAACTACTGAAAGGGAGATTTGAATCCGGATGCAGAATTCGAAGTACATCCACTCTAACCAACTTAGCTAAGCTCATATCTACAAATTTTGCTTTTATTCCTTAACGAAGAAATGAAGTATATATTTTGTTTCAATATTTATGTGGTCAAAAGCGTCTAGAAATTATTATGGATGGAAGAGATCCCAGTCCAACAAAGGCAAAAACGAGAACCACACTCAGTGGCAGATTAAGATGGAGGGAAGTGCAACATGGGGTGGGAGACTGCTTGGATTCTAGTTAGAATAATAATGGATTAATTGTCGATGGGTCTAACCGAGTGGTCTAACCGAGTGAAAATCACTCGGTTAGACTTGCAGATTAGTAGTCTCAAGTTTGAATTCTATGGCATCAATTTGTATGTGTATATGAGAAACCCCCTCATTTCTAGTTTAGATTATCGCTTATACTTCTGGAGGCACAAAATAGTATGTATATATATATATTAATGGACCAATTAATGAAAGACTTCTGGAGGCACAAAATAGTATGTATATATATATTAATGGACCAATTAATGAAAGACTTCTGGAGGCACAAAATAGTATTCAACAGGCACATTAAGATCTTGAGATCCATAAAACTCTTAACTCGTTATAGAAATTTGTTCTTAAAAATTGCTTCTATTACCCAATTGATAAATTGCAAATTAGAGCGTGAGAATGTCACAACGGTGAGATGCATTAGTTTTGCTCTAAAAATTTAGGATAAATCACACACTATAAAACGATAGGATATTTAGATATTTTTACAACGGAATAATACACCCGCAACAAAATCACGTTTTCATAATAAGTCCAATGACAATGAGGTATCAAACTCATCACAAATATATATTGTCCTTAGATTCATATGAGTCAGACCTGAGACTTCTTCCAACTTACAGTAAGACAAGATTATCACTAAACTTAAACGGGCCTAAAGAATTTACATCAATTGATTCCAAAGCTAACCCTATTGCACGAAACGTATGGCTTGTTTGGTAGGGAGGACTAGACTAGATTAGAAAAATGCCTATATTTCGTGTGCAAGGCATAATATGGATATGTTACCTAACTTAGAGAAAGAATGAGGACTATCTATAAGAGGTTGATGACTAAAACTTATCCCCCCTAATCCCCTTGAAAATAGTTGAATTATGAGGCATAAGTTTTAGTCATCAACCTCTTATGAATAGTCTTTCGTCATCCTCCAAGTTAGACAACAATATCCATATTATGCCTTGATTGCACATGAAATGTAGGATTAGTTTACATTCTTCATGATAAAATGATTAATTCCCTATAATTAAAGAGTTTTTCTATTTAAAACCCACACTTCTCTTTGTTCACCCCATATTGTAAGTTCACCCAAACTTCTAATTCAAATTTTCACAATTTCTAAGAAAACTACACTATCTTCCCAAACTACCCATAAATACACACCCATCAGGAAAAAAAAAAACTCATCAACCTCACACCCCACACCCCGCTAAAACTGTAAGTCTAGAGATAATCTTTCAAATCCAGAAACAGATTCCTGCAGTTCAAGCCAACCAAGAGTAATGGAATTCTTTAGACCATTTCAATTTCTTAAAGGAAAAGAAAGAAACAAGGAACAAAGCAAACACTCTAAGCAGCTCTTTACCCTCTCTGCATTTATAAGAGATGAACAACAGAGAACCAACTACTTGAATGATCCACAAAATTTCCGATATGGAGGGTTGCTGTCTTGTTTAACAACAGCTTTATAATGTTCAGCATTAGATTGTCTACAAGAGAGAGAAAAAGGCATAAATGAGAATCTTGGAATATCAGAATTTGTTGTGATACACATTAGATCTTCAGGGAAAAGTTTTACACCTCACACCCCACAACTCCTGTTACCATAAAAAAAGTCCACTCTAGATTCTCTTTAGATACTTACAACTTAATTAATATGAAGAGTGGTGAGGTGTGTGAGGTGTACGTATAGATGTACTAGGGTTAAGTATTAAGTTAGATGACTATTTTTTGTCTTTTTACACAATAATAAAACTGAAGAGCTTAATGATTTGAGTATTAGGGTAAACAAAGAAAAATGTGGGGTTTAAATAAATAAAAAAACTCTAATTAGATATGCATATGATTAGGTCATAATACATAGTCTTATCAAACAAACTTAACGACAGAAGCACTGGTGCCCGTCTTAACTGAGTTAGGGAGTGAGATACGCAAACAAAACCCATATGATTGGTTCCAAATTCCAAGTTTTCCAACATGTAGAATAACAAGTGGAAAACAACGAAAAATAGATTGACTCACTCAACTCAACCACGTGTTTTTGAATTTAGGACAAATGGATTATCATATAATTACTAAAATAATATATTGCTCATCCAAAGTCTACAAACAAAACCCATCTCTGATAATTACTTCCCTTTTCATCAGGCCATTGAATTGACCTTATCATTTTTCAAAGAAACACATGCATTAATTGCATTTTTCTGTGAAATTTACAATATAAAATATATAGAAAAAGGAATTCTAGAAGAGTAGGAAGTGATTTACATTTGAATCCCATTTCAAAGGGATGAATTGTCAAAAATTATCCTAAATAATCGGCAATAAACTTATTATAGTAACTCTAGTCTAGTCTTTTTTATCTCTTCGATTTTGAAATAAATTTTAAATTCGAATATCTCTTTTCTAAATTCAAAAGTCACATTTTTACCATGTCCATATTGATAAAAATATTGATGCTAATATGATAAATATTCTTAAAGTATGTAAGTTTTACGATATGCGTCCTATTAATTGTTGAAAAATTGATTTTTTTTTTTTTTGTTTTATTTTTTTTTTTTTTTTTTTTTTTTTTTTAAAAGAAAGTTTGTTTTTTTTTTTTTTCCTTTTGTGGTTTGTTGAGAAAATAAATTGTTGAATTTCTTTTCTCGCTTGAAGCATGGTGAGAATTTTAGTCCTCTTCAATAGGTTATACATGAAAAATTGAATAGTATATATCTTCCTTTGTATAGTATCTTAAAAAAGATATGACCCCTATTAGAAAATGATAGGTTTTGAGTCTCTTGACTTTGCCATGGCCAACGAGTTTCTGACCTTATTTTTGACTTGAAATCGTGAAGCCTAGACATATTAAGACACGGATTACCATTTAATTAAATTGTCAATCGAAGAATTAATCTAGAAGCCTAACAGCCACCGGAAGGTGGGGGGAGGTGGCAGTGAGGCATTTGGTCGGGAGGTGGCAGTGAGACATTTGGTCCTAGTACACCCTCTCAAAACGGACAGAAGTAAATTTCGATTCGACCAGTTTATGAATATAAAAACATGAAATCATAGACAATAATGGTAATATTATATTTAATAAAATCATGCATAATTGTTTCACTATTATATACACTTTATTAAGATATAATATTATTGTGAAGTATGTAAACAGATGTACATTTAAATAAATAAATTAAACTGTCGCTTATTCTAAAAATAAAATAAATGAAACCGTCTCCATCATGTATCATTCTTGAAATCTATTGTGGACAACAATTTAGATTCCGATCCTAAAAGATGGCTTTTGTAGTTAATTCACTAAACATTACTTGCTCATATTATATAATTTTCGAAAGTTCACATAATTTCTGAGAGGATCTAAAGGATAAAAAAAAAAAGGAAAAAGACAAACAAAGACAAACAAAAACAAACAAACAAAAGAATAATCTATATATATATATATATATTAGTCCCTTTTATAGAGAGATTCCTCAAATAATTTTATTTGAGGGATTCTTTAGAGTCCCCTAAGAATTTTTGTTTTCAAGGATCCAAACTATCTATTTTTTAAGTCTACATTCATAGATCATCCTTGCAAAACATTAGACAAATCAGAAATCATTTCGATATCCAATTGTGACCTACAAAATCAATGAACACAGTGCTTCAAAAAAATACTAAATTTTCAATAACTCAATTGAGTGGTCAAATGATATTGGATTCAAGTGATTTTTTGTAGAGACGATCTTTGAATGATTATCTAAATAATAGATGGTTTGAATTAGTAAAATACAATGCGGAGTGAACCCTACAAAAATGTCTCAAATCATGTGTGATCGGAATTAATTATTTTCTTTGGAAATTCTACTTGTATATGCTCAACTTGCAGGATTTTTTTTCTTTCTATTTGATTTCTGTCAGGCAGAATATGTTGTTAATGCCAGGTCATGCGTGCACCGCAATGATTAATTAATACAACTTTAGCAAGAAAAAAAATGATTAATTAGTACATATAGCTTGCGAGTAAGACAATGCTATAAAATAATTATGTGCATTCAAACACATAAGAACAATAAAAATTAGAAACAGAGTAGAATGATGGAGCAGTCACTAGAGCCATCAACATGGAGGGATGGAGGTCAACTTAAACTAATTATAATTAAGATTAAGGGAAAGGGAAAGGAATTTACTGGTTTTAAGGGGGAAAAATTTAAGAACCTAATTAAAAAAATAGCACGTAGCAGCCATGAGGAAAATAGAACAATATATAAGAACAAGTCCACGCGTATAGACAAGACAAAATTAAAACCTAGTTGAGTACCAAGGAGCAAAAATAGTACTCTAAGCCTAGTGGCTTAGTTACCAAGTCAATTAAGACAAAACATATATTTTTATTTTTTTAATACAAGCAATAGTCTAAATTATAAAGCAAGGGGGAAGAGTTTCCTCACACACATTTCCAATATGTCATGAGGATTCGAACCTGATTGGTCTACACGTCAAGGTTTTTTCTAGATCCCGTAGTGACAAAACATGTATTATTTGATGCTTTTTGATGTTTGAAAATTTGAACTAAAATGGAACTGAGTTTTGTACTAGCAGAGAGCCACAAAAACCATATCAAAAGTGTTGAAGAATATAAGTCCCACATTAGAAACTTGACTAAATAAAATACAAGATATAATGAATGATTCTACTACTAATATCAACGAAGCCTTTTGTGATAAAATTTCACATATACTAAGCTTTGTAGGTGATTATGGGGACAATATTTGTGTTGCTAGTAGTGGACAGCTGACCCGTCTCTCTGAAATTTAGTAAAAAGAAACCCAAAAACAGAAAAAGTGAAAAAGGGCAAAAAAAAGATTTAAAAATAAAAGGGACCATGACCGTTGGTCATATAAAGTCTAAAGTCTAAACAGGAACATTCCAAGCAAAGTTAAGCTGCTTTTGTTTTGGTCAGAGACTTCGGCTGCTTTCATATTTGCATTATTTCAGTTTTGTTTATTTATCTTTTTTATTAATTGGTCCTTTTTGGGTATCTTTAGACAGCTGGGGTGTGCTATTATGTGTGTGTGACATGTCATTGAAATAATTCTCCTAAATGTTGAATTAGCTTAAACTGATCTTTAGAGACTTGTTCTCATTACTTGAGAAAAAGCATTTCTTCTCCTTACCTTTTATTTGTTGACAATTCGGTATCCAAAATTATTCTAACTTACTGTTGAGGAGGATTGAACTCAAGTGCAAGAAAGCAAAATGACCTAATTTATATACGCGTTTCCTCTCACTAATTAAGGGTTGAGATTGTAGATGAGAGAGAGCTGAGGAAGAGGTAAAGGAAATATATAACATCATTTTTTAAATAAAAATAAAAACTAAACAAATTTAAAAGATGGGAATGTGGTGCACCTGAGATGAAAATAAAAAGGTGGAAAGTACGATGATGGAATTACCATATTATCATTAATTTTCGAAATTCTTCCTTTTTCCTTTGACCAAAAAGTTGAGATTGAAATCTCCCAAACACGGCGTAGTACTTTATTATGTAACACTAAGTACAAAGTTCAGGTTGAAACTTGAAAGAATGCACAGGTGGAAGATGAAAACCGTTGTCTATTATCCTCATTCTAAAAGATGACCAACTATTTGACACGCCAAATTTTCCCTAAACTTTGCTTTCTGAAAGAGAGGTTTTGAATGACTAATGAAACAGAGAATCTGATTATATGTCAAATATTACATTGTTGCTTTTCAAAATTATTGGCAAGCAATGTAGCCAGCATGAACAACTTTATGTTTCTAAGAATTGCAAAACCAGAGTATATGAATATAGTATATACTTACGCTACACACAGATATATAATATATATTGGCACTGAAGAGCTCAAACATGTATAAATGTCATCCCATTTTTCTGGGAGGCTATAACCTTGTAGAGAAAGTGTGTATAAATTTGGTCAAATGCTTCTGTAGAGGACTGTTGTCATAATTGTATAAGACTACTAACATGTATACCAATCTTTGAGAGGTCTGGCATTGGGAATGCATAATTGTATCCGAAAGCTTCTATAATTTCCAGAGATGAAAGTACATTATTTGTTAGATTCTGCAGGAGTGTTGATCTATGCACATGCCATGAAGCTAAGAGATATTTGGATGTACATCTTGTCCCACTTGAAGCCACAAATCACCATCCCTCCCTACTGGTTCGCTTCTTTCGTATTTCAGCAGTATCCCGAAAAAAATCTTTCCCTGCATCCGCAGAAGTTTTGATTTTATTTGCATTAGTAAGAATTAAAGATAACAAAATAAACATTACTTTTTGATAACTGTAATGGATGACCTTCATTCTCCTATACGATGCTAGAGTAGCCAAAGGTTCATTTGACTTCTGCAGTAGTCCGGCTTCGTCATGAACAATGTTGATCATCTGGCAACGGTTGCATCCACCCAGGGACTAGGAAGCAAAAAAAATAAAGTAGAGTGAGACCATCCTTACACATGAAGTAAATGATATTATATTCAGTTACTGGTTTCATAAAGTTTCAAAAACTCATGTAAGATATACAAATAATTATCATCTCTAGACTCAAGTTCCATGAAGCAAAAAACCATTTTTACGTTAACACAGAAATATAATCAATCACAACTTCAATACATATTCTGGACTATATTCTAGACTCTGGAGTATCCAGAGGAACGCCAGTATATCCCTAAAATTATCCATTACTTTCTCTATTCAAGTTATAGAACTTACTGTGAAGTACTTATTTCCAATTTTAAGATTTTTCCATCCATCTTCAGCATATGGTTCACCTCCAGACACGACAATGTTGGGCCGAAATCTCATTGGACTTATTTGGCTTGCTGCTCCACAAGCACCCTTTTGTACATCTTCTGCCATCAATCATTCAGTTGCATAAACTTTTAAATCAATAAATATCAGGGGAAAAACAATTCTTATACACCAAATGACCACTAAATTGAAAAGAGCATAGACACCGATTGTTTTAATATAGAAACTTCACTGCATGTGGCTAACTTTGGGCCTTGGTAAAATTTTTTGGAATCTATTCTTCAGCTACCTACCTCTTGGCGGGGCTTTAACCACAAACCAAAAGTGCTTGGCATCTTCACATTCCTTTTACTCTGCAGCAAGAGGTTCTACTCTCTGGAAAGCTAATCGTGTCTTAAGGAGCAATCAAGTATCATAACACTTGGCCCATTCTTAAAATCCTCAACTAATTTCCTAAAAGGTCTTGGGCTGTCTAAAATGCGATAGGGTAGGCATAAGAAAGGTATTAGGCCGGAATTTAGTCAATGAGGGGGAAAAAAAGAAACAATAGAAAAAAAAAAAGTATTTTCTCAAAGATTCCAGGGTACAGGAAAACCAATCCATATTGCAATTGTATTCAGAGCAGAAGATAGCTCATACAAGTCTCAATCGTTTCACATCAGAGTGCAAGAATTTACTCGCTAATGACTTGCAACAGTTCAATGTAAGAACATACTTGTGCTTACTCTGTGGCTGAGGTCAGACACGCTTTCCTCAGATATCAATAAGAACTGAGCTTCATTGGAAAAATTCAACATGCTCTGCACCTCTCTTCCCATGCTTGCACTTTTGATCTTATTCAAGCAAAAGTTGTGGTTGGAACTAAAACAGCGGAATAAAGTGCATGGTCGACCAACGGCATTGCTGAACCAAATATTGACTTCATTCTTGTAGCTCTGTACTTCATATCTAAGCCCCCCCAAAAAAAAAAAAAAAAACAAACCAAATGTTAACCAAGAAACCTTTATAGAATGTAGGGGATAGCTCAAAAACAAAGGGAATTTTCTAAACTACTTCATATTTCATTGCATTGAAATCTCTTTCCAGAATTCAACCAAAAGATTATATTTTGTCAATGTATATCAAAACAGCGACAAATTAACAAGTATATATCATTGTAATAGTATCTAAACATTCCATCAATCCAACAAGTCTAACAAGGTCATGACACTCTAGAACAAAGGAGTAACAAGCATTTAAAAAGACGGATACACAAATATTATCTTGCCTTTGGCCATTTAACTTAATTTGTTCGCTCCCACCATTACATGAATCTGTGCTAAAGTTGATTGGCAGTCTCACTTGGCATCGTGGTGACTCTACAAACAATATTCCCTTGTCGAGGTCAATAAAAGTACTTATAAAGCACATTTCTGGAACCTACAAAACCAGATTCAGAAGAAATAAAAGTTAATGCTAAATCAATTTTTTATGGTCAAAGCATAAACAAATTTGATGTTCACTATACTCCAAAATTTGAAAGACTCTTTGAAGACCAGATCAGACACTTGGACATATTACCCACATAGGCCGCCCTAGAATAAAGAGCTCTTTTAAATTTTATTTTATTCTTTTCCCTAATCTTTCACCTATAAATACCCATACCTTTAACTATAAGGAAAAAACCTTATCCTTTTAATTAAAAATATGAAAAGAAAAAGGTACCCGTACCCTAGGCACAACATCGGCACGGCATGAACACGAATGTACCCATCCCACGTGTTGGAGCCATGCCTAGGGTCCGAGCCAATTGCGCTGTGTTTGTGCGCATTTGCATGTGCTTGAAACTACTAAATTGGTATTTCACCTTCTTCTGTGTAAGAATTTCACCACTTAGGCTTGTAAGAACCCATTCCCGATCATGAAGCAGACCTGCTAAAAAACCACCGAAAAAATAATAAAATTCCATTAACCAATACACTCCCAGATATGACAAACATTCTACCCATCAAACAGGGATATGAAAAGTCAATATTAAAATAATGGAACATACAGTGCCTCTATATATTGTCACTGCATTAAGATGCATACATTCATACATACATACAGACACAAATATATAATAAATAACGAACACATTTTTATTTTATTTTCTGGGGCAGCACATACTTATAAGAAATGGACAGATAGCTTACCAAAGAAAAAAAGGAAAACAATTATAAAATCATAAGGTTCAATCTACATTCTTGAAACTGTGAAACATATCCAGCTTTATTAAGTCACCAAGGTTCAACAACAAAATTTGGTTCCAGTAAATGTTAATACATGTTATCTTCAAGTACAATTCCAATCTCCTCTTCTTTATGCTTGGCCATATATAACCACTGCTTGCTACACTCTTCACCGAAATAGGGTGATCCAGAGTATGATAATCCATGGGGGTGTAACTTTTCCATCCTAATGCCTATCAAATAACACTTGTTACATAAGATTAACTGGCAAGGCAGGCTTGTATCCTTGTGTTATTCAAAAAGGTACCGCCTAATGCTATGTACAATATTATTAAATTATGATGATATTTCACACAACTATTCCAAGAAAAAACACATAAAATGTGAAGACAAGAAATAGCTACCAGTACTGCTCAAAGGCCAACTTTCCACATTGAATCCTGCACATGATTTTATTGGGTAAACAGTGATAGACTTGAGATAGAAACTGGCAGCTGCTAGTCTGCTTTCAGAACCTACAATATATTAATAAGTAAACGAATTTTAGTGTAGAGCAACCCATGTACACAAGACCCACAGTGAAATGAGTGTAAAGAAAGCAAAAACTGACAAGAGAAATAGGAGACATGGAAGAAGCTCACAAGGCGCACTCAATTAACCATCTAAAATCTGGGCTTTGGTTCCATAAATGAGCACTCCTCTCCTTTGAAAAAAAAAAACTCTACTATATGCCTAAGTTATTAAAGTGAGAAATAAAACCATGTTAAAGTTTAAAGATCACCAAATCTAAAAGGTCTGGTTCAAAATTTTGGACAAGTTGAACCCTAACATATTCAGGAGTAATGCTGAGAGTATTGAAGATCTTAAAGATCATATCCAAAGAAACTCAAGGCTCAAGGTGGCATGACAACATTCATTCAAGGTAGCACAAGTACAAATCCAATTTACTTTTATGTTTTGAGTTTTCTTTAAAATTTTAAGTTTTAAATTATGTTTATGACTGATTTAACAAGCTAGGCATAATTAGAATCTATGCTACCGCTTGAATGGCAGTTCTTGAGAATGAAAACATATTGTAAGAACAATTGGTTCCTATAGGAGTGTAATCTAGTTTCCTAAGTTATGCCATATTGCCATTGTTTAGTTTCTTATTATAACTAATGTTCTGCTTCATGTAGACCCTGTAAGGATTATGGAAGAAGCACCCTATTCTCTCCCTCTTATATTTCTCAACATAAAATACCATGCAAAAGAAACCACACATAGATGTGTCATCCGTGCTGCATAGAATTTTACTATTCACAGTCCCTTTTCTCTCCTATATTAATAACTTGAGAAACGATCACTTCATCTTGTGAGGCAACGGAAACAATGACATGGCTTTTTATTTTTTAAAATGCAAAGAAAATGAGAATTAAGAGAGGGCGGGGAGGAGCAGGAGGTTGGAATCCTCCACAAGATGGTATGCAATTTAAACCAAACTTCAACTCTTCCAGACTAGAGTATAAAGCATTATATAAATTAACCTTCATTTAGAAAGGGGATGAACCTTGCATTAGTTGATGCCCACTTTCAATCCAATTGGGTAATGCCACGAAGGAACTTGTCACGAAATCAATAAATTTCTGCATTTCATAAAACAAGAAAGAGAAAAGAAAATCAGACTGGAATGAAAAGCCCAAATTGGTGTTTTTGTCTTTCAAAATCTAAGAAAACGAACATTTGTTAGTTAAAGCCTGGAATGCTGTGCTTACAATCCAATTAGCTTATACATAAATTTGGAAAGGAAATGCTGCAACACTGTACACTTAAAATTTTAACAATACTCTCTATGGCTTGAGAAAGAACATCTACCTTTGCATCTTCAAATGTTGACATATAACCAAAGGATACTCTCACCGCTCCAGTAGGTTTTCCATGAATTATGTCATGATCATCCCAGCAAACATGTCCAGCCTAATATCAAAACCAAATTGTTAAGACTATTTCATACCCTCAAGCAGAAACCGAAAAATACATGCCATACAGTGGATCATTCAACTAGAATAGAATAGTCATTCATTAAGTAAATCCTAAGAAAAGTCTGAAGTCCACCCCAATCCCCCACCCCTTCCATCCCCCCCTGAAGACCACAACAACAAAGAGAAAAAGAAAAAAAAGAGATCCAAATAAACAGTTCCAAGCACCTCAAAATTTGAACGAAGATCCAAGTGAGACAAGCCAAGATATTTTGCACATGCACCGGGATTGCAAAAGCATCCTGTCTACATAGAAAGCAGGATATAAGAGAATGTCAGGACCCATCACAAGTGGAGTTAAATTGCTGATCTTTCTCTCACCCAACCAGATTATATATCATTACATAGTACATATTTAGGAAACACATGCAAAATATGAAATAACATTAAATATAGAATAATGCTACTCTTACCACATTTGTATACCACATTTACATACCACCTTATGTACCAGATGAGGTGGACAACCACATCAATTAAAATTAATGTAACATTTTCTTTTCTTTTATGATTTATTGACACTTTTTAATTGATGTGGCTGTCCACTTCATTTACCACATAAGGTGGTATGAGAATGTGGTACACAAATGTGGTAAGAGTAGCATTACTCTTAAATACATACATAGATTGACATAAGTTATCTCAGAAGATCAATTGCGTTTAAAAACAGAAGAATATTTTTATAAAATCCTAAGTACCAATTTTGTTTTGGTGAGCTTAACAGAACGAAAAATAAAAAATTACATTCCACGTTGTTCTTACACTAAGGAAATGCTGAAAAATCGTCAATTACTTAAAATGCAACATATTGCAAATGCATAACACCTTGAGAAGTGACCAAGAGTTGCTTATGCTATATCCTAAGCTACTGTACATCATATATTTTGGTAATTGCACAAAGGCAAGAACATCCTAAGGTACACTACAAATGTTCCAACACTCTGCTCAAAGCTGATGCTAAGATATTTAGCATACCAAGTTTGTCGACAAATGAATGGAAGAGAGTACTAGGCACACCCTTTGTAAAGATATCAGCAAGTTCTTTTCATGTCTTCACAAAAGGAGTGCATATCACATCACACCAGAATCCAGGTTATCTTCTAGTTCTATTATATTGGACTGGATTCTGTTAATGACAGCTTTATTATCACTATAGAGTTTCATACATTCCTGGGCATCCATACCCAATTCCCTTAGAAAGGATTTTTCCCAAATCAATTCACAAACCCTAGGGCCACCCGACAATGTAATTCAGTGTAAACCTTGCAACAACTTTAGTAATTTTACGTTACCTATCATTTGTGAATTAGCTAAAAAATAAAAATAAATCAATCACATAATTGCCATTTCTAGTAGAGGAGCATAATTTGATTGTCATGCAAAGACCAAAAGGATGGGTTGAATGCCAAATGCCAAATAACATCTCATAAATTTACCCGTAACTGAATTCCAGATAGAGATGCCAGTTTTTCCACTTCACGGTATCCACACCAAGAGCCATCTGACCTTTTCAAGTTGAACGAGACTGTAGGACCAAAGTAATGAAATAATGCCTAACAGAGTAAAGTGTTGAAATATATCAGATTGTTATCTACAAATCTAAGAAAACATAGAAGAAAGAGATTGTCTGTCCATAGAGCATTTACTAAATTGACTCATCAAAGATTAGACTTCTAAACTAACTAATTGCTACATAGTATCAGACTAAAAAAACCAAAAGTGCTAAAGAATCGACACATTAGACCTTAATAGTATATCAAACAGAATCATCCATGTTAGCTAGACCCAATGAAAGTCGAGAAGCTTAATACAGTCAATGAACTCTCTATTGTGCCAGGTAAATAGCATAAGCACCAAGTCATCACCCTCAGTCTTAAGGAAAAGGAGGTGCCACCGCCTGATACAACCAATATGGACTCCACTCAAACTGAGGATCATGTGTCAGACCAAATTTGACCAGGCATCTTGACATTTACATAATTGGACCACAGTCGGATATAAAAAGCATCATCAAACTTTCACTTCTTTCCTACCATTTCCAAACAACTCCTTGGCCTTTTCCCTACTTTTTTTTTCCCTTAAAGGATTACATGCAGTGAAGTTGGCCTACTTGTAATGAACAAGAAGCCTTTAATTTAACCAACAAAAGAAAAATATAAGAAGTTCTAACTACCACATCTCCCCCCCCCCCCCTCCCTCTCCCCCCACAACGCAAGGAGATATCCTGCACTCTAGTCCAGGTTGATTGGTGTAACATATGAAATGACCGTGCATTTCATTCACTTAGTAAATGTGGCAGCTTTATTACGAAAAGAAAAGCTCAATAAGCATTCAATTACAAAGGTAACCTTTGAATCTCCATAAAGTGTGCAAACACTGGCTCCATTTTCATGCCTCAAGCCCAAGAGCTTCTTCCTCACGTACCAGGCAAGTGATGCTGTATGCCTAGAATAATAGGAAGGTCATGCATGGTTCAGAGCATATCATCTATATTTATTATCTAGACAAAGATTATTAACAGAAGATGGAAATTAAAAAGTATGAAAACCAAGGAGAATATCCATTTCTGGACAATGGAAAATTAAATAAAATTAAGATATAGCACAGTTTTCTTGATATATGATGAAAATTATGAGAAAAAGACTTGCAAAGTCATACATAACTTTTTCCATTGTCCAAATGCAATGGCAGGAAATATTATTAGCAGAAAATTGAGACAAACTAATGATGAGAGAATGCAGATCCATCATTGTCCTACCTAGGTAGAAATCAGCTAATTCTCAATGTACAAAGTGCATATATCAAGAAAAGTCCCAAGAATGATTCATGTCAGTATACAATATGATGATTTTAACTTATTTCAGAGAAGCAATTCAACCGTATTACATGCATAAAGGTTTGTTTAGAGAATGAAGGGTTATTTTTATCACTACAGACATTGTGAAACTAACAAACTATAACATACCGAGATATGGCAGATACGGTTAGTGAATTAAGAATTTTGAACCCATGGTGAACAGAAGCTATGCTCAGGAATGAAATGGTGCCATCCTCAAAGAGCTCTTCCACACTTTTTCTTCTCCTAACAAAGTCAATATCAGCGATTGAGGTTGCGACTGTGCCTGAAATGTTCGTATCATTACCAACTGTATAACTATACTGACTAGTGTGACCCAAAGAACAGAAAACTTATACAGACTAGTGGTAGCAAATTAGATATCTAGGTGCAAACCTCCACTGAAGTACGTCTTCTTCAATAACCTGGAGGCATCTGTGTTATAAAATAAAAGTTCAAAATAAGAAAACTATATCCCTAAGTTTTGATATTACATTTCAAGATGATACACTACCAAAGAAAAAATTAATGGAAGTATCATGAACAAAAAAATTAGAACATAATTTTCACAAGTGGAAAGTTCATGCAAGCAACCAAGAAGAGATCTAGTGGCCATACTTCTATAATTTTCTGTGGCATCCTACTTTAAAGGGAAGAAAATGGCACATGCAACAAGAACTAAAATCACAAATAGATGAACTACGCCTACCCACCCTTGGAAAACCAGAGAAAAGGCAATTTTAGTACTTTGGAGGCAATATCACAACATAGACAATATGTGAGACTGGAGAAAACTTCTAACACGCCACCAAATTATTTTTAAAATATGATTATCTTTATCATTAATTACTTACCATTTCGAGCAATGAGCACTCCAAGTCCAGTTGGATAACCAAACAGCTTAACAAGAAACATACAGATACAAAACATTAATATCCAAAGGTAATTGTTCCAAACAAAATCCAAACAAAGACATGTACGTGTACCTTATAGAAAGACATAACAACAAAATCAGCCGGATATAATGATAAATCTGGCGGTTCTGTGGCAGATCCTTTTGCAGCATCAATCAAGACCATCCAGCGCCCACTTATGAGATAAAAAAAGTAAAAAAAATAAAATACTAAATGCATAATATTCAAATTGAAGAATTTTTAAAGAAATTCTCAAAACGTAATTCCTCTGTAGTACACCTAGATGTCCCAATATAAACAGCAAAGCATACTAGAATGAGCAAAACCTATGCTGTCTAACATAGAAGCATTCAAAGAGAGATCATCAGCAAAGATTCTATACTTGTCTTCCAGGAAAACCCTTCATTGAAAAGAAAGACCAAAAGGCAGAAAAATAGAGAGGCGGAGGATAAATACATATCACATTCGCAGAAAAAGACAAGACAACCAAGCCAACAGAATACATGTGCAGAGACGCACTAGCATGCCCATGTTTATGCATGCATTTGTCTGCATACTAATGTTTGTATAGAGGATCTTCCATTTATGATATATTTTTCTTCCAGAAACAAGTCATGACACAACAGCAACATAGGTATATACATTCAAAGCAATTCTGCCTTTCTTTTCCTTTTTATTTTATTTTTTGTAATAGAAAAGGTGAAGAACATGAGAAGAAGAGAGGTCCATAAATTAATGGGAAGAAAACAAAAACCCCAACCAGCCATACAAGGTAACATACGGCTCTCTACTAATATAACCACATCCATCGAAAATTCAAAACTGATATTGCAGTTATATTCTGCTTATGCAAGATAAACCGGTTGCAATAATTGTAACAACAATAATTTTGTTCAGATCAAATATTCCATGAGTCATTAATTCAGATTAGAATCATATGTGAATGGCAGAGCAAATAAAAAGTTTACTGGATATAATGCATGACCTACTGGCAAAATGGAGAGCCTTCCAGAATTCTTGCTGGATCTTCTTTAATTATCCTCACCAAGTCAAGGCTGAATCTCAAACCAGAAAAATTGCACTCTGAGGGGAAGGCAAATAAGTTATATGCCTCTCCTGCATCAGGTAAATGAAATCAAATCAAATTCATGTACGTTATCATGAACTCTCCTGAAAATATCAGTAAACAAAACTGTTATTTATAACAGTATCCCCAAACAAAGTACAGGTATGAATATGATTTACAATTATTTGTCTCATATTTAAGACCAACACTTTCGCAACAGGCTTAAAGAAACCAACAACAATAACTTATAAATGATAACATCAAACCACTAAAAACCAATTAAACTTTCACCCATGGTACATTTTTTTACAACTGACTGGTATTGCAACAGATATCCAATGAAAAATTGTCATAATCTTGAATGTCATGAAATCCCAATTTTAATTCAGCCAAACCGTTTGAACCCCTTTCCCTACCAAAGACATGCATGAAAATACATATGCAGATAGCAACCATCCAAAAATGCTAGGAAGATGTGCTGCGATCAAGGTCTTGCCAACTTTCCATCAATATCTAATGCGTCCAGTCAGAATTACCTGTTGGTTCTTCCAGGGAACTTGCTTCATTTCTCCTTTGCACTTGGTGCTGCAACACCTTCATAGATGCTGCAGTACCATTGGATACTCCATGATGCACAGTCTCTTCAACATCTATTGCAAAGGCTGCAGCTCCTTGATCCAGAGCATATCTAAACTAATTAAGGGCTACATATATGGCGCTCAGACTCTTAAGAAGGTGAAAATGAAAAACAGAAGAATAATGACGTCAATTCAAAATTATAGTAGAGTGTACAAAATATTTCATACAAAACGAACTGGCCCAAGCTCTCCATTTGATTTCAAAAGATTTCAAGAAAAAACAACATCCAGTAAGGGAACATATATACAGGTCCAAAGACCATAAGAATTAATGGTGCACAAAGTAAGTCTGTAATATCACTCAGAAGTCAATCATCTGACAAAACTGATGTTCAACTTCCATGCCAAACATTAAGCACAAACTTGTAAGTTGAGACAGAAATGTTGGTGAAAAGGATCCTCTCCAATAAATGTACAAACAAAATTCTAGAATAATCATTGAAAAAAAAAGCTAACCCCATCTATTAAAGATGATGACTGAGTGAAGCATGTTAGGATACTCTCTGATCCCAAGGACACTATTGTGGTTCTCCATCGTGTATGTAAAACAGCTCTTATGGCTCCAAGGAAAGGCCTCCCCTACCAGCTTCAGTGCCGCTGTAGCCCCAGAAGTGAATATGCAGCTGTAATCTTTTGGCGATGCTTTACAATAGTCAAGGACCTATACAAATGTGACACGGCTATTCAGAAACTCACTAGAAGTACGAAATGCGGGACAAACTATTAATCTTGCACATGAATAATCAGGAAAAGAAAAAATCATGATAACAAAAATTACTCATAAAGATCAATTCAGGACAATTAGTGGTCATAATATTCCCACTCTATCCAACTACTTGGAAAAGATTAGGAAATATATATTGAACCTTTAAAATTCATGATATTGTGAGGACTAACACCAAAGCAGCTAGAGATAACATATGATACCTGTTGGCGGGCTTCCCTTACAATGTCACTAGTGGAAGAACTCGTATCACTTTGACTATCTGAATTTAAATTAAGGAACTTAATGAAAAGCAACCATGAATAACAATAAGGTCATAAATTAAATTTATAAGCAATTTGATTTCAACAACCAGTAGAACAAGATTATATTGCAAATGCTGTTCCAGCAATTACATAACGATTTCCCACACCAAAATCATTCATTTCACATGTAATAGGATACGTGGGTTTCCATAAACATTGGTAGTGAAGTCTTTAAAGATTGCTTCCATCTGCAACTCAGAGTACATAGTAGCACCAGCATGGTCCAAGTACACAAGGCCTACATTTCCCAAACCCAACAGCATCAATAGCCAAAACCCAATAAACAAACCTCACCAACATTCCTCTGTATGCCCACCAAGAAATAAATTTTCAGAACTTAATTCATTTCCCCAACTCAATTAAAAACTAGAAAAATTGCACTTGGGTTCAACGAATAAGACTGAAAATGATAAAACCGAAAGCTTATTTGCTTCTTGTGTCATTTTTTCAGCTCAAATTTCTCAGGAAGCAAACAGAGAGCAAAGGGATAGAATACAGAAGCGAATTAAAGAGAGGCAGACCATCTAATCGTTTGAATTCGGTTGGTCGGATTTCGTCAATGGTTTTGGGACCGTTGGGGTACCCATAATGCTCCCCAAACTCCCTCAGAAACGCTTCCTTGCTTGCCTCCATGCTCGATCCAACAGTGACAGATAGAACAACAGAGAAAGAGAGAGAGATTCAAACGCCAATAAAGTTTTGTGCTTCCAAGCGTTCTGGAGTGGAGTGATTAAATTAAAAACTGAAGGAAGAAGTACGGCCATATTCTAAACGAGTGGGTCCATATATGTGGATTTCCATTTTCCACTGAACTGAACCCATTTTTTCTGCTGACCAGAAGAAGAAAAAAAAAACCCATTTTTTCTACTAAAAGCTTTTCTGTTTATACTTTTCTTTTTTGGCGTGAGTTCCATTTATACTTATCAACAATTTTACGGATGGATTTCAGATTCCATTTCAATTTTAGACGTCACATCTGTAATTGAAAGAGGAGGACTTGAATTGAGGAGTTACAACATCTCCATTGGGGAGAAGTAAATTTAGGTATGTAAAACTATCTGTTTTTACTATCTTTGCATATTTACATCTCCGCGAGATGTAAGCTTGGCTTTTCCAACAATGGTGAGAGGTGAGATCTAAAATTGGAGAAGTGAAAAGGACATGAAAGGAAATAATTTTATAAAGTTGAAGCAAAATAATGTTTTGGTAGTTGTCTCACCATTTTTTTTATATTTTTTTAATAATCAATAGTAACTTTCATTAACCTTCAATATAAGGCACAAACAGCGAGTACATCAATACGTAACAGGAGGGCATAAGAGGTGTCATCGTTGAAACCTTATCATTAAAAACCCCCAAAGGGAAAAATCCGGTTAAGAAAAAAGTGTGCCACAGCGCCTCCGACATGAACTAAATACATAAAAAAACCTAGCCCAACTCCATATCTTTGGCAAGGCTTGACTCCAACCATGGCGGAGTGACATCTTCCCAAACAAAAGTAGTTCCTTTCGTTAATCCAAATCGTGCCAACTCATGCGCCACTCCATTGCCGAACCGGGGTTGATAGAGCACACCTATAACCGCCAAGTCCTCCATGAGTCGATGAATATCCTCCACCACGTTCCTAACATGTGTGGAGCCCACCATTATTGCATTATATCTCCTCATTTTCAACTTGCGGAGCCTAGCAAACAGGAATGCAAAATTAGATGTAAATATTCTTCTTCTTTTTTACATTTTCTGGCCAAAGGCTATATTTGCATTCATTTTCACCTCGCCATAAAACTTCCAGCAACTTTGGGTCTAAATATCATTTACATCTCCTTTTACACCCCTACAAGGAGATGCTCTTAGAATCTGAATTCCTTATATGTTGTTTACTAAATTCCCATGTATCAGAATTGAAACCAATTTGATTACTAAAATGTTCTTGTTGTTGGTAAAAGTGTATGGCAAATTTGAAATTTTAAAAAATTTGTGAAGATATAATGGGTAAAAAAAGATGGATTCATGATGGGTTAGTTGTCCAGGAAATTAGAATACCACCTCCCACCCAAGAGTCCAATTCCTCCAAAATCAGGAGTTGAATTTCTGACTTGCACTTCCATTCCTTTATGTGAAGTAAACACATGAGTAATTCGTAGTTGGAAGTCCAACTCTTTATTATTTGATTTTGATTATGGATTAATGAATCACAAGATAGTAAAATGTGGAATAAAATATGTACGTGCATTATTCAATAAAAGTAAGAAAAATATACGGTGACAAATTTTATCATTATAGACAATTTTAATATTAATTATTTAAAATTCCTAATGTGTAGTATTTTTATTCAATAATATGTGAAAATACATGTATTAAATGTGAATAATACGTACCTGTATTAGTATGTTTGAAAATACAAACGAATTCATCAATAAAATTACAATACAATATAGAAACTTGCCAAAATTTAATATCATATTGGGAGAGGATAAAAATGAAAATATCGCCGATATTATCGATTTGTAATAATATAGCTTTTGGATGAACAACAAGGATTTTATAGATTCATGAACTCAGCGCACAGCTTAAACTATAGAGTTAAATACAGTGTTCCTCTTTATTCAGTCAAAGAAGCAAACTTTAGTGTTGCATAGGCTTCAACATCCAAATAATTTCAACACTTACACAAATGGAGAATATCAAAGAGAGCAAGCACCAAATAAAGTAAATACATCAGTTTCTTTTGCATCAAGTGGAGGTGGAGCTAATAATCTGTGCATACTCAAGAGACTTCTTCCCCTCATGCGCATTGCCAAAAAAGTTGTTCATATAATCTTCAAACACCACCTCACGGTAACGAGCAACTCCATCATTCTTCACCACCTCAGGCAGTGGCCCAATTCTTTCTGTTTGCTTTGGGATGGTGAAAATTGGAACAGACACTCTTGATTTGGTGCTTGTAGTACGCACTCTGTGTTCAGCACTTTTGTACCTTCCATTACTAAGTATCTATAACAAAACAATCACATGTGATGAGATGGTTACTAGCCACACTCGTCTACGGACGTGAATAACTTTTAACTGTTTATTGAAGCGGACTTTCATAATATGATTAGCATTAAAGAAAACTCATCTACATTATCCCATTTTACGTACGGATATGTTGTGGTTCTACTTAAAACTTATATAGAAGAACTACTTTCATGAAATAGGCATACAATTAAAGCTTAATCTAATGGGTTGTAAATAATTAACCTGTAATGTATCTCCAATGTTGATGACCAGAGCACCAGGGACTGGTGAGATCTCAATCCACTCCCCCTTTTTTCCAGCATCCATGTCTTCTTCAACTTTCACATACAAACCACCAATTCCATCTTGCAGTAGCACAGTTAAGGTGCCCATGTCTGAGTGACGCCCAACTCCAACAGTGAGTTCTGGATCAGGGCATGTTGGGTAGAAATTCATGTTAACCATCCTCAAGCCAATGAGCGCATCAATTTTTGAGTCTTCTAGTGTCACTCCAAGCTTTGCGATCAAGACTTTCAGTATTTTCTTTACCATATCTATAGAAAACTTCAGGTACTCAAGTGCAACTTCCCTACAAATTTCGTGGTGATAAACAATCAACTCATCTAGTTGATGTTTAGTTTGTCCATGAAGTGTAAAAATGTGCATATATATTATGAGACAATGTGACAGGTTACGTTATCAGACCATCGATATGAACTCTACTTACTTGCACTCGTTAGGCCAATAAGTGAGAGCATCAACATCACTGGAATACACCATGCTTACATAGTCCTTCCACTCCAATGCCTTCTCCTTCTCAGGCACAAAGCTCGTCCCATACTTCACGTACGGGCTAGGGCTCATGCCTTTCCGATAAGCAGCCTTCTTCTCCGGCGCCTGCCTGAAGAAATCGTGTGCAGCATATTTAAGGGACTCTAGCAACTCCACAGGCATGCCATGGTTCACAACTTGGAAAAACCCAAGAACCTCAGCAGCATTAACAATTGCATCTGCTACTTGGTCATGGTCAGGCCCATCTAGCTTTGACAAATCAATTGGTGGGAGCTCATCTGCTGAGATTGCATTTAGCTTCACTATGCGCTCATGGGGCGGTTGTATGTATTGTTCAGGCACTTTGGATAGGCCTAAGTCCACCATGCCCTTTACACCATTGCCATCTCTGACAACAAAGTTGAACAGTGAGTTTCCATCTTCGAAACTTGGAGCCATTGATTTTTGTGTATGTGGTGTTTTTTTGGTGGAGAGCTAGATTGATGGATATTGATGGTGCAGATGGTTTGATCACAAAGGGTGATAATAAATACTTGAAGCTCATTTGACTTCTACTCTCTGAATTTAATTCTCACAGGCATGGTACTGCTTTAGCCACCTACCACCTGATTGATCAAATTTAATTTTATAATATTAGAAGGAAAGGTTCAGGGCTTCTGAGTAGGTTTGCAAGCAAACAAAATGCTGAATTTTGTGTTTAATACTTTATGCCACTTAGCTATGTCATGCTTAAGTAAGGTCAATGAGAAAGAAAAAAAAAATTTGAATTGGGAAGAGGATTTGCTTTGTGTAATTTTCAACCTCTGGTCATCAATAACGTTTGGCGTAAACAACACAACGCTTTAGCAAAGAGTGTCAAGATTTACCTTAATGTATACAGCACAAACAATCAAAAACTTATTATCTACAAAGTTACTAGTATGTGTGAGTCGATTGAAATTGTTAAAATATTAGTTGACAAGTACTTGATATCATCACGAAAAGTCACCAGAAAATGAAAGGCTCATCAAAATTTTCATTGGTGATGATGTGTATTGTATCGATTTCATTAGATTAATGACAAAATAATATGATTTTTAATGTCTCTCATATATTCATAAATTCCAAAAGTACAGAGAACGGAATTCTGCTTTTGATAGAGTATATCCACATGTCAGTCTAATTAGATAGTCTGTTAGAATGTGGTTAAGTTGATAAGAAGTGGTTATGCTGTAAGTGCACATATATCAGTTTCTATGAATTCTCTCTACAATTCTTCTGAAGTTTTCATGGTATCCAGAGCCTAACAAAGCTTCAGCTTCTCGATCGTTTCTTGCTTCCGCTCTTTCTTTCTTGGTTTCTCTTGTCCATTTTTGATCTTGACCTTATTTCTGCTTCCGCATTCTTCTTTCTACTCTGAATCTACTTTGCCTTTGTGTCTGCAATTCTTCAAGAAATTCTTCTTTCTACTCTGATTCCAACAATTTTGGCTTCTGTTGGTTGCTCAAATGTAAACTACTTTGTTTTAGATGTATCTTCTCTTACTTCAAACGTACAATTTCTATAATTTTGCATTTTCTTCAGTATTTATCTTTCATATTATATAAATATGTATGTGATGTACACATGAACATAGATTTTCTTTCGAAACTTAAGCACAGTTTTATAATATGGAGAAACAAACATGTCGAGTAGACCATTTCCATGTGACATTGTAGGGTAGCATCACAATTGCATGCTAAATGGAATTGATCATGCATGATGCGCTTAAGTTGAGAGTCGCGTATATGGGTTGGATATAGCCAGGTCTTTGACCACTGATATAGCCCAGTAGTCAAGCCCAGCCCACGAGTCTCACACATTAAAAGATTGAGATGGATACATATATACCAGGAATAAACAGTAACCATGATTACGAACTAGCCTATTCACGCGCTTCCGCGCTTTCGAGAGTTTTTTGTTTTAAAATTAAAATTTATTTTAGAATTAAAAAAGATAATGGGTAGTTGTATTTCATAAAAATAGGATTCATTATTTGATTTTTTTTTAATTTTAATTTTTTTAAAAATAAAAAAGTGTGAATTTACCATATTATCCTCATTTAATTAATAATTTCAATTCTTAATGTTTGCATTAACCAAGACATTTTCTAGTATTTTGAATGTTTTATCATTCTCTACCTTTTACTATATATATAGATGAATAATTTATTAAAAATCAGACGAATACACATCACTATCACTCATCGCGTCCGACGTGTAGGGCACTACCTACCTACTCAAAATTTTCTGGTATCGGTGTATCACTGTATCACTGTTTTTCATGCCACATTAACATTTAAAGTTTGATCATTAACAACAAAACATGCATTGTTTATTGCACTTTCAAGTTAAAAGATTTTCTAGTTGATATTCAGGCATTGATCTCTAAGTTGATCCCAGTTAAAAAAAAAATAAAATAAAATAACTAGCAATTAAGGGAAGGTTGGTTTAGTTGGTAAGGTCCTGCATTATGTGTAGCTCCACCCATGTTTCAAGTCCCACCTGCCAGCAGTCCTCGTTGGTATGCGATTCTGTAATTTCCTACATAAATTTATACTTGTGGCAGCTAACAATTATGTGTTACACGTAAGTCCTTTCGGTTCGAGGTTGTAGGTCTACCCTGACTTTAGTGGTAAGAGTAGTCAATCTGCCCCTAAATTTTTTTTCTCATAAAAAAGGGGGTAAATTGCCATTACGAATAAGATGTAGTTCTAGACTCTACAAGAGATGCATATACGTACATGTATAATAGTTAGGCTTGGCCTTGACCAAGGGCAGTCAGTGCGACTGCTCTGGGTCCATTATTCAGATGGGCTCAAATTTTTTTTGGAAGTGTTATATTATAAACTGATGTAATATTTTTGGGAAAAAAAAAAAGGCTGCTAGTGCTAGGTTAACGTTAATATTATTGTGAAAAAAAAATGACTGATTTAATAATATTATATTGTCAGTAAGTGCATTCCTTCCGCTCCTCAAGATTATAATTATATTATTTATTCTATATTTTTCTTCTTCTTCTTCTTCTCATCTCATCTCCTCATCTAATCTAAGCCTATCCTGTTAGTTGTAGAGTTGTGAATCCCTAAATTAATTTTTCTGTTGGTAGATTGGGGAGATTCCAAAATTCAAAGTGTGGGCTTTTATTCAGTGCAAAATTAGTCCTTGTAGAAATCAATTGAAGATCATTTTTCATGATTTGATATCAAATGAAAAAGAAAATATTTTATTTTTTTTCAATATATATATAGGGGCCTAATATTTACTTTTGCCCTGCCCCTTGAAAAATTCAGGACCGCCCGATTATAGTGAGTGCAAGCAATGTCAAGTAACCTTATATGATCTCTAAGTATAGACCTATTTAATTCCTGAGCAAATAACACATATCAAGCAAAACATATTTGATATATAAAGTCAGAAAATGGCTAGGATCATCAACCATTCCGTTTACATAGCTTTAGACTATATGCTTAATTTCAACTCAACTAATTTGCCTCACGGAATTCCATTATTTAGACTAACTGCTTGCTAGCTAGGGGGCAAACAAAACAACCTGTACCCCTCAATATAACACAAGGTGTTTATTTGAAATTGCTATGGTTTTTAAACTTTGACCCGATAAATAATTTCGTGTTGTATTCGACAGAGAGAGATCATCACGCGGCCTTTCTAGACTGTTAAATTGACTAAAAGAATCACTGTACATAACTAGATTTCATTTAGCTTTTACTTGTGAAAATATGATGAGCTTTTGAACTTGAAAATGATCCGAATATCAATCATGTTTGATTGTTTAGTAAACCCTATGGTTGGTAGGGAGAGGGATAGCAAATAATAATTAGACACCAAAGTCTTTCAGTGATGTTACCTGTCTTGTAAACTCCAGGTTCTAGCCCCCATGTACTGAACAATCCATGGTTGGTAGGGACATTTTGTTTATAAATTTTTTTTAAAAAAAATTTACTTGATGGGAGGATTCCCAGAATCTTCAACACTTGCGTTTTTGGGTAGATTAAAAAAAAAAGTAAAAAAGTATCTTTCATTTATATATATATATATATATATTTCGAGTGTTCTGCGTGTTAAGTTCTATAATATATGATTTCAGATGCATATGCGTTAAGTTTCTTGGAAGAATATAATCTATATAGCCAGAGATGATAGGGTGGCCGGCTAGCTATTAGCTATAATAGCGTGTTAATGGGAAAGCTTTCGGTGGAGTGAGAAAGACAGCAAAGGCGCAGAGGAGTTCAAGGCTTATGCACGACGGCCCACAGACAAAGCTTGCCATGCGAGATGTGATATTAGGCTCTTGGATTGTATCCTAAATTCAATATATCCCATGTTTACTATGTTATGTTGCTCTACAACTAAGAAATGGGTGAAATGTTTTTCCCTTTCTTTCTTGTTTTTTCTTGTTTTTCTTGTTTTTCTTGTTTCTGTAACTGTCATTGTTTATGAAATTTGAACTCACTATGTCAGTAAAGGAAATATACAGTGTGTTACTATAGGTTCGATTCACGGTGAATTTGATGTTATTTATTGCCAATGGTAATGGAATTGACTTCCGGATTTGAAAGGTTTTGATTAAACAACTGTACGTGTATATATTCTCCAATAAAATGAAAGTTTCATGTCATGAAACCAAACAATCATTGAACTTAAAAGGAATGTGCATCGATCCTCATAATCACTGGGGGATCTATGAAGGCACTTGGTGCCAAATTTTCATGAAATTTGATGTTGAATGGGGCCAAGTTATTTGATAAAATGCCTCAAAGAAGACTATAAGGCAGGGCAAACGGGTTAACATACTCTACTCCTATGCTTACGTTATTCGTCTTGTTCTTTAGACTCATTCTTCTCACTTTTCTGCGCCATGTAATAGAGGAACTTGTAGAAAGTCAAAGTTTATGTTACTAATTTGTGCATGGACATATTTATATGACACTGTTTTTTTTTTTCACATTTAAGAGTCGTTTGATTTTCATTATTAGAGACTTGGTGGTAATGTTTTTTTGTCCCATGAAAGGAAAATTCATGGATCCGCCACCGCTCACAATGTTATGCATATATGATATATAGAAAGGAAAAATACATATAGGGAGTAAACGTGAAGTTCATTGTAATGCATAGAAGCCGGCACTTGAACTGTTGGCCTTAATTTTCACCTTTGTGGGTGTTTTTGGTTCAACCACAGACAGTCCCCTTGGTACAGGTGCCGACCATACAGGTTTCCCTAAGAAAATAAATTGGTTTTCTTTTGAAGAAATTACGGAAGCTGCCAACAAACTTCTGACAATAACCAACCACTAAATCATCAGTAATTTAATTACATGACTTTTGTTTAATATAGCTTGAGAGAAAAATCCACCGAATAATGTAACTTGTACTTGAAAGTCAAGTTCATAAAATAAATAAATATAAAGTCAAATCCATATAAAGTCTAGATTCAGCCCACGAAAACTCATCAAGGTGGTTACGAAAGATCATTTGGAGAAAAGATTACATGAAATTACAACTTCAATTTATAACTTGTTGACGGAGTCCTTCCTAGACAAGATCCACTTTATCATAATTATCACAACTTCAACATTTATATATTAAGCCCTTAGGGTTAGTCCAAGTGGTGTAGGCGGGTGAGGTGGGGAAACGATTTAATTATATGTTAGGTCAAGAATTTGGTTCTCCTTTGTATTGAGAGTATTCTCCTTTGTATTTAAAGGTATTCTGCTCTTCACTCATTAATTGTCAATTAATTTTGAGTTGAATGCTCGCAGTATAATATGATATGAAAGTAGATTATTCACGTGGAAGATCCAACAATACTACATAAATCTCACATCACCCAGTAAGATTTAAGTGCAAAAGACCTAACACGTGAGGAGATATATTGAGAGTATCCCACATATCCAATGACGAATTAAACATATCTACTCATTGGGCATTGTTTTGGATTGCATGCTCTCGTTATACTACTTGAGCTCAGTCTACAAATTATATATCGTAAATCTTAAGCAATGAGTCACATAGAGATTTTCAATTGATGTGTCATTGTACCAATAATTTATGTTAAATCCAATGAAAGCAAATATGTTTACGAGTATGTTGACCATTACTAGCTCATAATTAATTGCTAAAATTAACACGACATACTAATTAATTTACTTCACGTATGTCCACCTACACGTGCATAGTCCGAAATGAGTTCTTCATGTACGCAATCTCCCCTCTGAAAGCAACAAAAATGAAGAAAGTTCATGGATAGATCCCATGGTGGGCTCGAAGTTAGATTTCTGTACACATGAATCCATCTCTCTACACATTTTCACAGACGTCTAATCCGTCTTAATTATGTGAAGAATCTTATTAGCTCATAAGCTTTGTTTAAGACTTAAGCACTAATTATTTGACTATAGCTAATCACTATATATATATATATATATATATTAAATTTTAAATACCTTTTGATAGTGCAGGATAGCCATGGCACTAGAAAAAAGAAAAACACTTGGTGTCAAAGCACTCGCTCTCATTTGATGTTACCTGCCTGCAAAAATCATTCCAAATTGATGAGATCATCAAAGCATATATACATAAGATATGATATTTGCCAAAAAATTTCCCACTAATCAAAGTGTTCGTTTGTGTGTTGCATTTGCGGAAATTTGATTCCCATCTTGTCATCCATATCTTATCAGTTGGAATTTAGTATTAGGGTTTTTATTATTATTAGCTTTCTGTTTCACCACAGAAAAAAGCTATGTGTATGTAAAGCTCCTGGCAAGATCTTCAAATGGGTCACTAAGAAATTTTATGAGGCAATTAAAATAAGATCAAAAGTAGATTAAGATTCATCAAGAGATTAATTACTTATTAATTAATTTTATCTAGAAAACTAGCCACATGTACTATATGTAATGAGGATTGGAGAGGGAAGGGAGACAACCTTTTCTTTTCCTTCTCAGCCATGAAGGGTGTGTCTCCTTAACTTTTTAAGCAGTAGTTGTCCAACCATTTTAAACCTATGAATTTACCTAGTAGTAGGATAATGGAATATTATGATATGATGACTCGGGCTGACTCTGTGCATTATGCAGCCAATTTTGATCTCAACCATGCAGTGACGCAGTTTAATTTTACCCTTTCTTGCACCTCTCCTTCTCTCGAAGTAATTTGAATTCATGAATCCATGCTTTTTCCACAGTGGAATGAATCATACTCGTACCAAATTATTGGGTTGAAGTATATACTATATCGCATGCTTTCACCTACTTTGAAAACAACCAGCAGAGGCAGATACATAAGATAAAGAAACAAGTTGGGTTAATATGAATTTGACTTATATTTGTTTGTATTAGAGATTGAAATCACTTGCCATTAAGCTCTAATGACCAAACCAACCATCGGCCCTAGCTTCCCACTGGTTTTTCGGTCTTCAAGGTTGAGAGTACTATTTCTAGAGAGGAACCATACATATTTTCAGATTCAGATCACACTAATTCATTCATAACCAGGAAGTTAATGTATTTAGTGACGGAGCGCATGCCTTAAGTTAAGATTTTCTCTCTGTCCATGCCTAAGTTTTATGCATACGGTGATGCCCTTCCACCCATTTGTCATGACAAAGAGTAAGGGCAAACAATGGAGGATACTGTTCACATGAATAGTTCTTGCTTTAGCAATTTATTTTTTGCTTTCCCACGTATTACACAAAAATTGGCATCAACGCCTTCAGGCAACAGCGCAGGCTAGTCTTGCCTTTGGGCTCGCCAGGTTTTGATGGAGCCCACTCTTGCTCGAGCTATATTTGTTTGGTGTGGGGGTTTTTTTTTTCTTTTCTTTTCCAGCCGAGACCCCCTTTTGCCATGGTAAGGCAAATGGGTGGAAGCGCTCTTAAGGTGATCTACATGTAAGTTTAAGTTTAAGGTGGCCAAGACCCTCACAATAATATCGATCTACTTACATGTGATTATGCAATTTAAAAAGCAAAATACAAACAAAATTTCAAACTCCAGTTTTCGATGTTTTTCTTTTCAATCAATAGGGGATGGGAGATTTTAATTTTTAATTTTTTAAATTTTAAAAAGGTGATGATATTCTAAACTACGACTTTAATTTACGGGGAGCAAAATTTGAACTCGACTATGTAGGTACAGTGCCCCAACTCAATGATTCTAACTTGCTACATTTTTCAACATCATTAGAAAGAGAATACCACTACAACAAGAGTTAGTTGTTAATCCCATTTTGATCATAACAATTAATTATGCAATAAGTAACATGGTTATCTAACATCATCCAAAATGATGTTAATTTCTTTTTGTAATAATTATATTCTTCTTGCATGGTTTGTGGCATGTCCTTTGTTGTTAAATAGTAAAAAAAATCAATAAGATAAAATTGGTGTACCAAAGCATAAGATAGCATCAAAATCATGGCTCTCTAAGTAACTTCCTCCATATACAAGATAACAAAAATGACCAGAACTTAACTGGCATAGACAAGTACGTAGCAACATATTTTTCGTTTCATCATATTTTCCTTCAACTCGGAGGTTGACATGACATGCTTATACCGCATATATATCATATCATAAAGTAAAGTATTAGTGAATCGATCGGCTTGGAATTCCTCACTACTTAAAACTCTCCGTATGTACGTACCTTTGTACTTGATTAAGATCATATGAATTCACTAAGCAATGAATTATTTTCCTTAAATTGATTTTAAATATTTGGAAGCTATCTATTATTTTTCAGAATTTTTTTCAACAATCCAAATTGTTTATTTTTCAAGTATTCATTCATAGATCATTCTTCTAAAATATTATGCGAATTGAAAATCATTAAGGCATCTATTTTGGACCAACAAAATAGAAGAACAAAGTGCTTCAAAAAAAGACTTAAATAACAACCATCTAATTGAGTGGTCAAATGGTTTCGGATTCAAATTATTATTTTTTGTATAGATGATCTTTTGAGGGAATATCTAAAAATTAGATAATTCAGATCATTAAAATACAATATGGGGTTGTCCCTCAAATGAGCCTCACCCTCACTCAACTTTCATTTAGTTGGTTTTAAAATATAATTACTTTTATTAATTTGAAATATAAATTGAATCTGTTGGAATCCAGTATGAGTTTCCCAAATTAATCTGTGAAGAATGTATATTCTCTATATAAAAGCTTTTATATACGAGGCGGGAAAAAGAAAGAAAAAAAAAAAGGGAGACAAAATATATTATTGTTGTGGGGCTAAAGATCTTATCAAAAACGATGTTTTGTCCAACAAAATCTAGGGGTTCGTCTTTTATGGGACCCCCCAAAGATTTTCTGTCACTTAGCACTTGTCTATATAACCTCCACCACGCCTTCACCTCAAGCCCCCTTCCCTCCCTCTCTCTCTCAACACCCTGCAAATTAAATTTGGCCAATTATATACCTTGTTTTCTTTCAATTTTTCAGTTAATAGCTCCCTGAAATTGTAATTAAGCTTTTAGCTTTTGAAAGAACAAAAAACAGAGCTGGGAAAATGAAGGAGAGTGGTAGAAAACAAGGTGCTATGTCTCCATGCGCAGCATGCAAGCTTCTGAGAAGGAGATGTGCGCAGGATTGCGTGTTTGCTCCTTATTTTCCAGCTGACGAGCCCCAGAAGTTTGCCAGTGTGCACAAGGTTTTTGGTGCCAGCAATGTCAACAAGATGCTACAGGTTCATTTCTGTCACTATGCATCTCTCTCTCTCTCTAACATTATTATTTAGGGTTCTGTTATTAGTAGTACATACATCACATGTTATGTTGTCAAATTTTCAAAATAAACCGGCGTGCATTCAAAGTATGACAGTCTACCTAAGTATGCTCAGTACACCGTCTAATTAAAAATATGACAATATAATATTTCAAATTATCATGTGCAATAATATTTCTATTGTTTTATATGTAAGTCCTTTTCAAAACATAAATATTGGAATTGTGACCTTTGAGTAGTTAAAACGTCTCAAATATTCAACTACTCAAATAACCAAGCAGATACCCAATCAATCCTTTTATGAACATTATTTGAGAATGCTTTGAGGACCCTTGTTTCTTTTCTTGGAGTGATTATAGAACATTACGGTAGTATAGCTACATGGTACATCTTGTACACATGTTATAATATAAGTGGATATATTTATTGATATTATTCCCTAAAAAATGAGAAAATAAACCTTGTCGTCCACCTATATTATAAATGCTTACAAAATGTACCACGTGACCATATTATCATAATATTTTATAATTTCATAGGTTATTGGCCGTCAACTTCAAATAAAATAAGTGAGAGGGATATTGCAACATTTCCTTTTGATAAATTTCTTGTTCTGGTCATCACAACTGTTGTAGCATGTGGTGTGACTATGAGGATTAAACTTTAGCAAATAGACCCAAAAAAGCTTAAGATAGAGAAAGGTTATTAGTTTATTGGTTTTGGGAGGAAAAAACAATCTTTGAGTTGTTAGCTATACATTAACCAAGTTTGTATAATGAGGTGGTTGCTTCTAGCTACCATCTACAAAAAAAAAAAAAAGATTTAAGGCACTTTGATATTCTATTTAGCTTTCTTTTGTTGAGATCTTATAATGATGAAACCCATTATAGGTAATTAGCAAGAGGAAAAAGCATGCATCTTTCTTTTCTATCACTCAAAATGAAGGCCATGCATGCTAGAAGGATCATCATTATATATGTCATCTATACATTTTCCCACTTATTCTAAAGTTTTATGCATGCAATTGAATATTGAGTAGTGGATAGAAACTACATATGTATTCCTCATTAGGCAGAAGAAACTTTTTAGGGTTCTTTTGCTATTCATGCTATGCCTTTGTAAATCTTTTTCAAAGAATTTGATACTTTGTTACTATTTTAGGAAGAAAATATTCAAAAAAGCTGAAAAGTGTTCTTCCATTTCTTCCCCCCACCTTTACTTCAGTTATAGTAGTTAAAAACAGTTGAAGACCACCGGTCGTAGATAAGAACATTGCTCATCCTTCTTTTAAGAAAGTAGTATATATATATATATATCAAATTACTGATTCATTTGTACTTAAAGGAAAGAAAATCAGGGGTTAATTGTAAATCGATCGGAATGCTAATTACTTCTCGATCAAGTTACGTATACACGAGTACAAAGGATAAGGGAATTGAATGGTTTTCGACGAATTTAGTCATAATCTTGTGTTTATCTTCAACTTTTATGATCATTAAGTTGCTTTTTTTCTGGAAATGAAGCTGATTTAAGGTTTTGGTCCTCAAATTCGAAACCTTTATGTACACTTAGAAAAAGAAAGTCGGATGTCTGCTTATGCATTCTCTTTGCCTTTTGCTTTTATGATTATGGGTTACAATGTTGGTATAAAGACAAAGAGGGCTTACATATACGTCCAAAAAAATGTTGATCCCAAGTAAGCAATTAAAAAGTTCTTGAATATTTGTAATACTACAATAAATTTACCAAAATAAATATGACAACATCATGACGTCACGATGACACACACACACACATAATAATATATATGATGGCCATCTTGTAAATTCCAATTCTTTCAATTAGTTAGATAGGATGCATGTTTTTGTTTTCAGTAAAAGAGATTTATTATTTATTTTTATATTTAAATACTTGTGCTTAATTTCTTTTTCTTTTTCTCCTTTCTAATCTCTCGTTATTAATTTGAAGTTGGTAACGTTGATGTCAATCAATTAATGTTGACAATTGTCAAACCAAAAGCCTCGATGAGGAGAGGAATCAAAATGTGAAAGACTGGAAAGCTTATTCCATGCATGAACCTATATCAAACATCATATTCACACATCATATAAAAGGCACCAAGCTAAGTAAGATGTAAGATGGGTGGCCCTACTAATTGCATAACGAGGCTCTCTTAGAGTACTTGTCGAAATTTTTATTGGAGTTAAGTGATTAAGTTCGAGAAAATATTAGTAGTAGAAAGAGAAGTAAATTATCTGAGCACGTCTCGGGAAGTAAAATTATTATTATTATTTTGTCTATATGAAACAGAATTGTTGATTATGATGCATTTGGAGTGGGAAAATAGCTCCACCACTTAGGTTGGTGTCTTTTGTTGAAATTCTTCTACATCTTGATGCTCATAATTAAGATAACTTTTGATTTTTCTTTTTGCCAACTTTGTTTTTCCCAAGAAAATTAAAGCAAATTCTTCTTCTTCTTCCTTTTCATTTTCTCAAGTTCTTTATCAAGATTAAGTTTCATTGACATAATAATTAATGGATATAATTAACTAGGAATTACCAGAGCACCAGCGCAGTGATGCAGTGAGCTCCATGGTGTATGAAGCAAATGCCAGAGTGAGGGATCCAGTGTATGGCTGTGTAGGAGCAATCTCATCCTTGCAACAACAAATCGATGCCCTCCAAACCCAATTGGCCATTGCTCAAGCTGAGGTGGTGCACATGAGAATGGGCCAATTCTCAACTTCATCAGCAACATCCAATGCTGCCACCACCACCACTTGTTCACCTGATCAAAAATCAACGGTTCCTAATCATTCTCATCATCATAATCATAATCATCAGACCACCAAATCCTTTTTTACCATGGACATGGTGGTTGATCAGGCCAATATGGGAGAGTCGTTGTGGTCATGTTAGCTACCTACCTTAATTTGCATGCTAGCTACCACTTTAATTATTATAAATCTGTTGTTTTCTAATACGTAATTAGTACATGGGCTTGCTTTAGTGTCTGCCTCTTTAATTATTACCTTTTTTAAAATTTTCCTTTTACTTTCATAGTGCATCTCCCTGTCTCTCTACTTGACTAGGGATGGTGATGATTAATTAATGAATTAACCATATTGTAAATGTGTACTAATTACTTTTTGCAAGTATATACGACATTAATTATAATATTGTTACTATGAGCTGCTTGCTTGATTTCCCTTTTTTAATCAACACTACCTTGTATTAATTTGATTTTTATTCTCTCTAGATCATTTTAGTTTCTCGTCTGACACATGTCATTAGGGAAGTTTTATTATATTGTTATTGGGAATGGCTCCCTTTACATTCCATGTCCTTTGTATTCCTTATTCATATTTGTCTCAAATTTTTTGATTATTCTCTGCAGAAGCTTCCTCAAAACATTTCTTTCAAAAGAAAAAGAAAAAAAAAGGAGAGAGAGAGAGAGAGATTTATGCTAGTCATGTCATACTCAATTCCTACACATGTATCATCAATCACCACCACCTTACGCTTTGGCCATATGGAAAGAATAGAAATGAAGCTGTAGATGATGGTTTTTCTTATTATTATTTATTGATAAATAAAAAAGTTTGCTGGTTATTATAGTAAATTCACTACAGATATACATATGCCATGCTCTGTACCTGCTGCAGCATCTAGAAATTAATTAATTAATTATATTACTTAACAGTTTATAAACTAATTAATCATATCCTGTTTAATATTATAGTAAGCATGCAAACCAATATTGTCTTTTCTGATGTGAGTTTGTGTGTGTATATACGTAGTTGGTTTCTATTGCGGGAATCTTATAGGAGCATCCCCACCCCTCATAAATTCCAGGTGAGATGACTAGAGCTCTCTTTATTTCATTGTCGAAACCAAATATGTTAGTTAAACGACCCACTTCAGCTACCCCACTCCCCTAAAATTATAAATTTTAATACAGTGTGTGAAAAGAACATCACAACTACATCTCCACACGAAGCGACAGTACAAGAAAGTCGTGGGAGCACAAAATCTCCACACTAACACCGTAGTAGATCCACATTAGGGCCGGCGAACGCGATTGCACCTACTCCCCATTGTCTCTATATGTGAAATTATCCGATTTTCTCGTTGATTATATATGGCTATGATCATGAGGCAAGATGTTCAACAAAATACCTCGAAGAGGTTGGCTAAGGGCAACTGGGCAAAGTGGCACGTAGCCTTCACTTTGCCCTTGCAAAGAAAAGTTTCTAAATCCGCCACTGTATGCATACATCGATACGATATGTATACACACAGATTATACATCACAAGATGCGCATGAATTTCAATATTCACATCAAAGTCACAGTTTGAGCAAGAATATCAGGCCCGATGTATCCAGGCTACCTTAAGATTACATGTGGCCGAACTCTACTCAGCCCATGTCCAAGTCCAGTTAGCTGCTAGTTTAACAAATTCTTGTATTTTACTTTTTTGGAATGAACTGCAGCTTTTTGGTGAAGTTTTTGCTGTTATTGATGGCAAATTGGAAAATATGTACACCTTTGACCGCCACGAACACCAAGGTTGTTATATGCATGCATAATCTAATATGGTTATTAATTAAGATCCTCCTCATATACACACTCTCCATATTAATCATGATGCTTTAGAAACAAAGCCTTCACTTACTTGATCAGTCTAAAACAGAGCGCGCACACAATTTTGCCCAATTCATTGTTATTTTCAATCCATAAGGGGAACCAACCATTATATATGCATTAGGGCATGATCATACATATTTTAGGAATGTAAAATTTAGCACGGGGTTTATAGCTTAATTAATTAAGAGCAGTTAATCTTGCACCCGAAGTCATGTCTTTGAATCTCCCTTCCCTAATATTGCTCATAAAATTTGAAGGTATTTCTCCAACCATATATCAAATTGACTTAATATCCAAGGAACTATACAGCCTTACATTTCACATATTCATCAAACCCCATTAGTCCCTCCTAGACCAAGACCCTCTAATAAGAGTCCAAGAGGCTGTGCACTCAGTAATAATTAGGCAAGTTGGGTTTTGAGGGGACAAAATAATGACAAACTTGGAAAAATATGCACTCATCAAGATAAGACATCTTTCATAGACTAGCGCTGATCACTTGAAAATAAATAAGTATGAGCATCTTTCACAGACATCTTTTATATATATATATATATATCCTAGTGCAATTTTCTTTTCCACTTTCTAGTGCTGGACGTTGTTGTTACATTTGATATAATTGGGACATCAAAATCATATACTTGGAATCCAAATTTGACTAAACACAGTCGAAACTTGAAACACAAAATTCAAGGCTCTCATGTAGCATCAATAGCCTCACCGAAAGAAGCAACAAAAAAGCCTCATATGAAGTAAATATTTCTATCATGCCGTGATCGGGAGTAGCAAAATAATACTATCTCTATTTAGCATAAATAGCCTCACCGAAAGAAGTAACAAAAAAGCCTCATCACCTGCAGTAATTTCTATCATTTGCCTCCACAAATTCTGCATGAACTTGTGGTCCTCAAACTCAGATTAGTTTTAGCTAGCGCAAACACACACACACAAATTTGGTCAACCAATACATTGTTCCCTAGCAATCCCATGGGGCCTGAGCTTGCAGTTGTTGCAATTGTGGCCTCTTGCTAGTCTTGTGGGTCATCCATGGTGGCTGGCTGGGTTGTCCATGATCACCGACATATCTTACTTGATGATAATGAGATTGAACTCAGTCTGGACTTGATCCAGGGAATCCCACTGAAACAGTAGTTTAGCTGTATCAATTCCATTGATTCTATTGGCTTGAACCCACTAACACTACTCTTTACCCTTCCCTCTCCTTCAAAGGGCAGACAATGATTTTGATCAATTTTCATTTATAGTGCTTGATTTGGATTTCTTTGCTCTTGTCATTTTCAGAGCTAGGCATATCTGAGGAAAATAAACACTCCAATAGTTCCATATATATCATATATGTAATTGTTGTCTATGCACAATACACCTCTAATTAGAGTGTTGAAATACTTGTGGCCTTACCAAACACGCAAATTGTGATACCGCGTACAATTCAAAATCAATTAGTAATGGATAAAAATCGAAGAGTCTCAAGACTTACTTTATATATATATATATTGTGATGACAAATTAAAAATGCACCAAAGGGAACCACTACTCCTCCAAAAGGAGGGTCATGTTTCCACCCAAATCGTCATGTTTGCATCCAATTGTTTGCCCAAAAAACGTACTGTTAATGTGAATTATTTAATTGTCACTAGGTTTAAGCCCCAATGAAAGTCATATTGCAATGGGGTCACCTTATGAACATGATAATGTTTCAGAGACTTTGGGGCTAGAATAGTAGTGCTTTCTTACGATTGTAAGAATGCTTGCTTGTGACACTCCATTTCCCCCCCCTTTTTTTTTTTTTTCACTTATCCCCAATTCCTTTTTTAGAGAAAGATGTGAAGTGTGAACAAACTAGCTGAAAAGACTCAATTTCTTTCCTGTTGCCTTGTCATAGACTTTAAATTAATTATAGGAAACTCCCCCTAATTAATATTGAATAGAAACGCATATATGGGTTTAGTCAAGTTGGCTAGAACATATGTGTTTCCCATTCTGCATCTGAGTTTGAAATCCCCTTCCTGTAATTTAGATTAAACTAATATTAGAATATCGTTTGTATAAAAAAATTGAATAGAAAACAAAAGAAAAAAGAAAAAAGAAAAAAAGAGTTCCAAAGGAGTTGGCCCTCCCTTCCCTTGTTTGACTTCCCTGCCTTTAGATGCCGGGGCCAAAGCATTCATCACTTCTAGTCAACCCGTATCTATGAAGGGTACCTTTTTAATTTAGTTATTTTTCTCCTCTCTTTTGAGGGAAATTTTTTTTCCAGCCCACTTTGGAGTAAGGGAGAGAGATAGAGAACTAGAAGAGTCCAAGAAGTACAAAATCTTTGTTTTCAAGATTCAAAATAAAAATTATAGAGGTGCAAAAGATACAGGTGAGGGTCAAACAGCAAATGTAACTAATCGTGACAGGGATTTTGGTTTATTTTTAGGAATTTTGGGTTTTTAATGGATACGGGTAGTTTTGAATTTCGAGATTTATTTGAGATATTTAATAACTTTGTTTATAATAATGAGATTAATTTTTTATTTGTTACCATAAACCCTAAAATAAAGGACTTCTAACAATCTTCTTATTCTAGAATTAAAAAGAGAGACTAGAGAGTCTGTTGATGAGTCTTTACTTGTTTCCGAGGTATCCATTCTTTTCTTACTATGATACCTTGTTTTGAATGTATCTTACCATATATGTAGAGATTTTCTATTTAAACCTCACACTTCTCTTAGTTCACCCCATGTTCTAAGTTCACCCTATCTTTTAATTTAAATTTTCACAATTTCTAAGAAAACCCCACTATCTTCCCAAACTAGCTTTAAATGCATCCCAAACTGAAAAAAATAAGAAATAAAAGAGATTTTCTATTTAAACCCCACAATTTTCTTTGTTCCCAACAGAAAAAAACACAAACAAATAAAACCCCAAACCTGAAAATTTAATACTTTCTAGAGTAAGAGAACACTCCAAGAACTTTAACAGGAATTCCAACACTTGGGTATTGTTGAGTTGAGAGAGAGAGAGAGAGAGAGAGAGAGAGAGAGAGAGAGAGAGAGAGAGAGAGAGAGATTTGTAAACAGGAAGCTGGAAGGTGCTTGTGGTTGGGGAAGGTAGGGGATAATAATCTGGCAATAAGATGCAGAGGAGTTTGTATTTTTTTTAAACTTAACATGAAGAGTGGTGGGGTGTGTGTATAGATGTACTAGGGTTAATTATTAAGTTGGATGACATTTTTTATCTTTTTACACAATAATAAAACTTACAGCTGAATGATTTAAGTATTTGGATAAACTAAGAGAAGTGTAAGGTTTAAATAAAAAATCTATATATATGTATCATTTGATAGTTGCAGCATGCCCCACACTTCATGGGCGAGTTTTTAGGCGTGGAAAACTCCCACTAAGTATGCCGACATGCTAGGGAGGCGTCAGCAAGGCCATGACCAGTTATTTTAGCAAGTTGCATGCATGAGATGGCAAAGTACGGTGCTGCCAGCAAATCCTAACGGTTGGGGGTGTCAACCGCATGCTTATGTGTTGGCTGCTGAGTGGTGCCGCAAAGCATAGCAGTTGGGGGTTGTTCTCTGCACGTTTTATGAGAATTAATAGAAGGTTTGGAGTGAGTTCCAGTAAACTTTGCGTTTTATTACTTGATAGTAAGTTTTCTTGAGTGTGTGAGAGTTGTCACTTTTTTCTCTACGTAAAAGAGAGCTTGAAGTATGAAGAGGTGTGTGTGGGAATCTTAGAAGGTGTCTAAGAGCCAAGAAAGGGCAGAAAAATTGAAGACGTTTTTCACCCCTGTTATAGCAGGTTAACAAATTATTTGGGTGGGTTGAAATCCATTTCACAACTTGTTTAACAAATTATTATACATTTCACATGTTTAAGAGGAGATATAATTCAAAATTGAGATGAGAATTATAATCATAAGGAGATCGACTTTGGCTAAGGGTATTTATTTGGGTAGGTTGAAATCCATTTCACAACTTGTTTAACAAATTATTATACATTTCACATGTTTGAGAGGATACATAATTCAAAATTGAGATGAGAATTAGAATGATGAGGAGATCGACTTTGGCTAAGGGTATTTATTTGGGTGGGTTGAAATCCATTTCACAACTTGTTTAACAAATTATTATAAATTTCACATGTTTAAGAGGATACATAATTCAAAATCGAGATGAGAATTAGAATGATGAGGAGATCGACTTTGGCTAAGGGTATTTATTTGGGTGGGTTGAAATCCATTTCACAACTTGTTTAACAAATTATTATAAATTTCACATGTTTAAGAGGATACATAATTCAAAATCGAGATGAGAATTAGAATGATGAGGAGATCGACTTTGGCTAAGGGTTTTTATTTGGGTGGGTTGAAATCTATTTCACAACTTGTTTAACAAATTATTATACATTTCACACCTTTAAGAGGATACATAATTCAAAATAAAGATGAGAATTAGAATGATGAGGAGATCGACTTTGGTTAAGGGTTTTTATTTGGGTGGGTTGAAATTCACAACCCTAGGGTGCATGATGGAATAGAACAAAATTTGTCAATATATGCAGCCACATATTTATTATTAATAATAAAAATTAAATATTAAATATTAAACGTGTCAAATAGGTCATTTCACAGGTTGACGGGTTGATCATAAACCTACCGTTAATTAGACATGTTTTAGCAGGTTGACCCGAATTTGACCTGTAATTTTAATCGTGCAGGTTGACCTGCTAATTTTGGACAATTATTTTCGGGGCACTCACGATTTAAATCAATGTTAATAATAATAATTGAAAAACTATGTCGTCAAGTATGTACACCTCACTTTCCATGCATCATCAGAATGCAACTTAATCATCTTTTACGGCGGTGCCGGACAAGTTGACCTAAATGCCAGGCCATCATGATCTTGTATTTTCTTCTTGTTAGCTTCCAGATCGATGAGAATATATTATATATATATATGACTAACACATCCAAAGGTGAATGACCAGAAGCCCTATATAGTGAACGTGATGATCATAATTCATTTTGAGATTTGGTGGGGAATATTATCATGATAATAACACCACTACTAAAAGCTCTAACTAGGTGAAGTTGATAGTTTTATAAGAAAGTGGTTGAGGCCGCAATCAATACAGGCCTTGCAAATGTACTAGCTAGTCCTAGCTAGTATTCTAAACTTTCTTCGCCAATATTATACCAAAGGGATTTCATAGTTTTATAATATATGTGGCATGCATGCATCTCGATGAAATTTCTCATGTGCGGACGACTGTACGTAACACAACTCTTATAATATGAAATTTCTTAATTATTAGAAATTTTCACATGCGAATGACTATCTGAAACATATCTCTTACCATGGGAGCTGTAGTGCATGCGTATCAAGAGTTTCTCGAAAAGGTAGTGTTGCAATTTTGTATTCAAGCAAAACAAATTCTCACTCGGGATTTTCATTTCTCTAGTCATATATAATATTATAAGATACAATATTGTATGTGTGAGGTAATTAAATTGTTCCATATATAGTTTCATTATATGTTGACCAAATTTCAACCCATATTTTCTCAAGTGAAAATTCTTAATGCAGATATAAATTACTAGGACCCGTGTGTACGCCCCTTAACGCGAGTTTGATTACTTGGAGCCAAACCTTATCTAGTCATTTCTTGAGTTCTTTAGACCATCCCCAATGATGCTCTCTATTTCTTAGCTAAAATTTAGCTAAAAATATAAGAAAGTTATTTTAGGAGCTCTCTAAAAAATTTCAACTCCAACCATACTCCATAATTTGGAGAGTCATAAATGCTATAACTCTTTTTTGATTGGTCCATCTCTATTAAAAAATAAAATAAAAAATAGTTAACATTAAATAAAGTTTTGAAACACTCATTTAATAAGGCAGCATTAAATTATAGGTAGCCACTAAGAGTTCTTTCTCTCTCCTCAGATTTAGGAGCTCCTAGAGGACTCCCTATTTTAGGAGGTGGATAGGGAGCATGGTTGGAGTTGCAATTTTACAATGCCTTCCTAAAATTTGTCTAAGGATGTGATTTAGGGAGCCCATTGTAGATGCTCTTATGGTCTGGAATTTGGCTTTTTATCCATTGTTTAAAATAAAAAATTCGGATTAATCAAACTGCAAGTCATCATCCCATTGGATTAAGATGGTGAGATCCACACCACCACACGAAAGTTGATTTCATATGTCATTTCATTAGAAGCCTGTTGGAGTGTTTGTCGGGCATACATATGGCGAAGAATCATTTTAGATAAATGGTGAAGGATAAAAAGAAACCTTAATTATTCTTTGATCAAATCACAAACCCTCTCCTAATTACAAACACCATAGCTACGTAGATACGCATTAAAACCAATGCACCAATTAATTTTACAAGTACAAAAGACTAATTAGCTAGCTTGTTAGATCATACTTGTACAATACAAGCGTGCCGTACGTACGTCTTAAAACCCTCTCATTTCATTTCAATTAGACTATATAATATAGTTAATTAAGCAGCTAATTAAACTGCACCATATGATCAGCTGGTGGCATATGGTAAGTACATTAGACCCATAGCCTCTTGCAGCCAGTAGTCGTCCTCGTCATATTTCATCATCTGTAAATTAAACGATGTACATGATTCATTAATATCAAAATGATATCATAAGTACATGATTATACTTTAATTTATGCCTGGATTAATTTGCATGCACAAACCTGGACTGCATCATTACTACAACACATTTCTGATCTCTGATCTTTGCAAATATGATTGCTGTCAATCTTTTTTGCTGCTATTTCTTGATCACTTAGTTCAGTGTTCCTTGCAAATCTCCCACGAACTCGGACCCTTCTATCAGCTAGGGTTTTGCGACAAGCATACTGTACATACATAGCCAATGAACACAATTAATGAATTTCTAAAACATCGTAGATGCATATAGGATAGTTATATTGTTAGGTACTATAAACCTGAATCATTAATTATATTGTTTTTTTCGCTTAAATGTGTAGTTCAGAAGTACAGTGTGACAAGAGAATGTTAGCGATATGTATTTTATAGATTTAGATTGATGAACGATAACCTTATAGCAAAAGGGATGTAATTGTTCAAGTATATCGTGTGGATGAGAAACAAACCTTGATGGTTTTGTTGAAGTTCCTTTGGTTTCTTTTCTTCAAATATCTGCCAATCCTTTCTTTCCTTTCTTCTTCTGAATACCTTCCCACCTTCATATTAGACTGATCTTGATCAATTGTAGGCACCTGCTGGTTCCCTTGAATTCCCTGCACACAAAATTGTACTTAATTAACAATCAATATATCTTGATGAAAATTAATTAACCATATGCACAACACCTTTGCATCCTATACTAAATGATCAAACGCAATACCAAAGAGCTAGCTAAAAATAGCATATACCCAATTTTCTTGGCCAGCAAGGCCAAACGGCTTGATATCTGACATGTTGAGACCAGTACAACATTCCTCCCCAAACTGATCACACATATATGGTTGGCTAATTTCTCCCCCAAAATTCTGATTAATCCCTGCAAGTCCATGCAGCCCCATATTCCCATAATCTGAAAATGCAGCTGCAGCAGTCACAGAAAGATCCTCCGAAATCCCAAGTAGCTCGGGGAACGAAGCCGCCATAACAGACGAAGAGATGTCGGATTCCGGTGACACCACGTCAAAATTTACTGCAGCACTACTAACATTACAAAATGGCACCAAGTTTTCTTCACAAGTAGCACCCCACATTGCTCCACTGAAAACCGAACCACAGCCATTTTCTCCGGCCATTTCCGGAGTTGGGTAGCCGTAAAAACCACAAGGGAGTGAATAGTCATTGTAGAATTGATGAGGAAGGGAATCCATGGACAAGACAAGAGAGAGCTAAAGCTAGCTGGTGGGGGCTAAGGAACTGGTTGTGGGTCAGTTATGTTATGTGGCACTTGTGTTAGTGAGGCTTGAGTATATATAGCAATGGGGATAGTGCACTGGCTTTTAGCCTTTTAGGCAAGTTGTTCTACCCGTCCTGTTTCGGGCAACTGACTGGGGTGGTGTTTCTTAGACAAAAATAGCTAAGTCGAGCTAATTAACATAGCTAACACAACTAACTGTCACACTGCAGCGTAGTGCTTTGTGAGGCTGTAAACGCGTAAATATTTGTTGTTAAACTTTTTAAGTTTGTTTATGCATCTTTGTTAAGACTAGTTTCTAGCTAGTGTGTGTTATTAAATAGCTGAGCTTGTATATGTTCTTTCTAGAAACTTGGTTTAAGAGAGTTTTCAAATACAATCTTACCAAAACTAGCATACATGCCATGTACTATAGGATGTCGTTTTCAGCAATAACGAGCGGATTACAAAATTAATTACACAAACTAAGAAGATTACCAAAATTAATTATTTTATAAGGGTCAAAAAAGGATGTTGAAAGAAGCATATATATGATATAAAGTAAGTAAATATGAATCTGGGCAAGGCAAAATAAAAGGTGTGGGCTGAAGAGACCTGAAAAAGAGAATAGAGGGCCTCATGTGAATACTATTCTTCTACTGTTTAAAGCTGCCTGTACACCCACAAGTACTACCCTAGTATGTAGGCCAAGAATCTAACACATGGGCTTGTATTATATGATTTTGCTTCAACAAATATATATGCCTCAAACTTTGGTAAAAAACATTGGTCTAATTAAATACAGAGTCGGTTAAATGACAAATATACTGTCTCTAGTTTTTTTGGTCTTTTCTTTTTTCCGAAGTTAGAAAGTTTGAGGGGATTTTCTCTCACACGCATACACAACCAAGATATTATGGGAGTTTGAATTTGAGAAAATTGATATGCAAATTGTAAGAGCATTTTACACTAGGTTAGATTCCATTGTCGAATGCCTCTCTAGCTAGGTAGTACGAATATATGTTTGTGTTTATAAGTGTAGTGCGCAAGGACAAATGCCCCTCGTAGTTAGGAAGCTGCTTAGTTTAATATGCATGGGCATGGAGCATGTTCTGCTCATGATCACATATATGGGAAGGTTCTTATAGTTTTTCTATTTCTTGTTTTGGGTAAACGATTCTTTAGCATTTGCCTGTGAATACGTACGCGACTAGGTTTTCTAGAATTTATCCCCTGTAAAATGGCAGAAATTTATTGCTCCTTATACAAACGATGAGAAAGGAATATATATATATATATATATATATATATATATATATAGAGAGAGAGAGAGAGAGAGAGAGAGAGAGAGAGAGAGAGAGAGAATTTATAAAGATGGCTGGCCCCATTTTAGCTGTGCAACAACGCCAAGGTCCACATTGGATGGGAGGAATTATTGGTTTAAGGTTTAAAAATGAAAAGTGCAGCCAATCCTACCAATGCTAATACAAAATTATGTGTTCCAGAAGTGTCTTTGTCTAGTAGAGAATAGAGATTGCATGATGTTCACTATCTCATCATTTTCAGCCACAAATGCTCGTCACCCACCTTCTCGTCTTCACTGTGTTTTCAAAGTAGATGAGTTTTAATTGGATTGATTCTTATGATTTTTTTATTGGATTGAATTGGGTTTTTAATTGTAAAAGTCAAAATTTTATATAGACTTAACAATGTTAACTTAGCCGTTAACTTGGAATTTGACTTGTCATACTTTAAGTCATTAGATTATTGAAACAGTTAAGATGTAATGAAATACAGGTAAATGCATGATTGTTAAATGCAAAGGCTCAGGATCTCAAAGTAGATTAGTTTTGATTGGATTGATTCTTATGATTTTTTGATTGGATTGGATTGGTTTTTTAATTGTAAAAGCCAATATATGAATAATATATCAAAATTAATCCTTCGAACCCAACCAATCTAAACCGCACACCATGTAGTTTCTTCTGAATTGACTAACTTACTTACCAGCTCACATAGAAGCACCCATATTCCAATTATTTATGATAAGTTAATTTATTCCTATGTTGTTGGAACTTGGAAGCTAAGCTATAACCTAATAAGAAAGAAAGGAAAAAGATTTACAAAAGGAATAGAAATTCCAAAAAGTTTCAAATGACACACGCCATGTATAGCTTTTTTTGGTTGGGCAAAGCCATGAATAACTTAATAGGGATGTAACTACCTTTTCAGATTCACCCCACAATATAATTTTATGATGTAGTCATAAATCAGCCAAAACCAACTTGAAGTAATCGATAAAAATACTATAAAAAAATAAACAGTTCAGATCAAGAAATAATATTGTGAGATGAGTCTCAGAAAAGTGGTTTGCGTCGTATTAATTACACATTATAAATAGTGATTTTACAGCATCCATGCATGTATTACATGACTTTTAAACATTTGGCAAGGGAAGGGGTGATGGTGGTGAAATTTAGAGCAGAAATGAAGCACTTTTTGTTATCTCTTCTGTTTTATTCTTCTGAGAGTTCTGTTTAAAAAAGAGAGGAGGGTATCTGGTTCAAAATGATTTCTTAAGGTGCTTTTGCACAATCTTTTGTTATCTTTGAAAGATTCCTGGCTTTACTTCCTTTCATACCAACTCCAGTATCAATTAAAATATTCAGATAATTCAAACGGGCTCACAAGTTGGGGACCTGTTTTATCTTGAAACTAAGGTGAGGGAGCATTTTTGGGTACACTTCATGTGTGCAAAATTTATCTCTAGCACAGGCTATTTGCCACAAAAAGTAAAAATTGAGATAGAATTGAAGATGTTGTAGGCTAGTACATAGCATCAGGTCCTCTGGTAAACCTGCCCATCCCATCAACCAACCAGCCAGCCAGCCAGCCATCTATAGCCTCTCCCCTAAAACCCACTTGCATGTGAAAACCTGTTCCTCACTTCTGTTCTTTTCACCTTGTCAAAGAGAGAATGGAATCCAAAACAGTATTGTCTAAAATCTCACAGATATATATGATCTTAAGCCAACCCCTTATTTTCTATGCTAGTGGTACATATCCAAATTTGTATGTTTTTTTGTGTGGTAATATATGTGGATTCGATATGTGCCTCGAACCTAAGACCTTCTGGATCCAGCTGTTTTATTTATTTATTATTGTTTGTGTAGCACAACTCTTACAAATTAAAGAGAAAGCTATAACTTAAAAGCTATCTTATCTTGAGTTTTCGAAAAGCTAATTTCTATTTAATTTTAGGAAATTACAAGTTGGTCCAACAAGGCATCTAAAGAAGATTAACTTTATGATCTATCTTAGTAAAATCGAAAGAAGATTAATTAGCAATCATGTACCACTTCTATCAAAAGAAGATGGGATTATTAAGATATTAACAATGATTAGCAATCATGCAGAAGATATTTGAGTTACCAAAAAAAACCAAAAGAAGAAAAAAAGAACAAGAACTAAAAAGATGAGATTTAATTGGCCAATTGGACCCTGGTCGTCCAACATGACATGTTCATGTTGATACAACGTGCATGTTGCTTGGAAAATGAATCTAGGCAGATTTTTGGAGCATAAGATCACCACAGCATTTTTTTGTGTTTCCCATCATTTACCATTCAAGATTTATTCTTGGTTCCATTTTGTTTCTATTTGCCAAGTCCAGATCCACCTGCACAGATTTGTCCAGACTTTACCAAACAGGCCAATCCTCTTCCAGGCTAAGCATGGCCTCCTTCGTACAAATGCCACCACATTTTCTTCTTCTTCATATTCCTTTGAAAGATATGCTTCAAACCAGAAGATATGAAAAGATAGGAGGCTTGGTTTGCAGTCAATCAATAGGAATACAAATGTACTTTGGTCAAACTTGAAATCTTCTTTGTTTTTTGGTCGGGAAGAAAATTTGAAATCATTTCAATGACTAGATATTGTTGAAGCCAACAACAGGGTAGAGCAAGTAGGCTTGATTTTCATTTCCCATGTAATTTCTGATATTTTGTTTCAAATCCAAAAATACTTCTGAATGCAGATGGGAAAAAGATATCTTGTAAATCTCTCGATCATAAGATTAACTCGAGCAAGAAAAAAATTAACATTCACTTATCACAATACTTGCAAAATATGAATTTGAGAGAACCATTCAAATCTGATTGCAAATAACACAATGTGCAAGGCAGACAAAAAATATGTGAGTGTAAGTAAGATGCTATGTTCTTTAGAAATCAGATATAATCCAAAGGCCACTACAACAGCTGTTCAAAGACACAAAAAAACATAGGAGATTCTTTCCTGGTTTTTGTACACATTGATTAGGGACCATATGTTCTACACTGATCATCATTCCAGCCGATAGTTGCTAACTATTCAATATATGCATATATATTGAACAAAACAGAGACTAAACTTGCACGGTAGATGAAATATTTATTTTGTTTATCAAAGTAGATGAACTAATTTATATATTAAAAAAACCCACAGAAACTACATAGATATTGCAATTTAAAAAATATATATATAATCTTGTCTATAGGTGGTCTAAAACTAAATAGGGAGTTTCACTATTATCATGTGTGATAACATGTAAATATGCTCCTCAACATTGTTGAGTACTACCAGATGTTCGCAAAGTTAGCAGTTGATCCACATGCATACATTTATGTGTGTGTGTGTGTGTGTAAGAGAGAGAGAGAGAGATGAATTGAGGAGAACTCCCAAGGTTCATTTGACAACCGCAGAAAGGTAAGGTCAATTTAGTTCTATCTTAAACAATCAAGCAGGTAGACTGAAAAATAAAGCAATTATTTACACAGCATACCTGCATTCTATGACATTGTGAAACCTACAAAACCCTACTCTAGTTTGCTGAAACTCAACTTGATGTTGATTACATCTCAAAAAATGATATGCCACAGAGAACGAGCCATGGACCTTCCATCCAAAGGACCAAAGCAGCCGAGAACAAGCTCAATCCACAGCCTAACACACAGAGAGAGGATCTGCGAACAACTTTTGCACAACCTGTCAAAAAGAACTTGATTGTTCAGTACGATTGACAGGGATGATGAACTCAACATTCGGGGCAATTCAGAAGGATAAACATAGGTGAAATGTTTTTAAAATTATGAAAACTCCAAAAGGCATAAAACCCATCCGATGCAATCAATTATGGATTTCACAAATTATAAAAATCAAAGAGAATTGTTTTTTGTTATTATCCCATATAAAAAGGCCTCCTGACCATCCTTGCACCTTCAATTTCCAGTTTCTCAGGTCAATTCAAGGCAGAGGGGTACGCCATTCTCACATAACTCATAACAATAATGTAAATTTTGTGCGAAGAAGGCTGGCATGCAACAACACATATATGAAAGCAGGCAGAGAGAGAGAGAGAGAGAGAGGTTGGACATACCGATTATTATAAGTACCCAGCAACTACGCTTTGAATGCTAATGTATGTTGCGGTTAAGCAATCCTTGGAATGATAAATAAAGATCTTTGTTATCAGTCCCAAATATCTCTTCTGCTTTCCTTAGAGTTTCCTGGAAAACAATATATACAAACCATTCACTTATTTGGTAATCAATGGGTCTGGTATGTGTTTAGTTGCATCAAATAATCATTCAATCAAACAATTCGCTAGTGTTTTACCTCTCGGGTCTGCTTATGAGCATTTAGTTCCTTGATGTTAGCCAGAAATGCACTGAACTGCTCATATGACAGGCGACTCCTAAATTGCAGCATATTCAAATCAGTCCATGAAGGGCCTCATTATTATTGCAACAAATCAATCAAAGTGTATTAGAATTGCAAAAATTACACCAACCTGGCTTGACGAAAGAACTCCTTTCCATCAATTCGAGGAGTGCGTCCTACCAAATTTGCAATGCAGAAGATGAAAAGTTTTAAAAGGTAACTCAAAATAGGAGAAGAGAGTGTTTGTATAAGGTCATCAATTACAACTAACTGTTGTATTGAAAGACTAAATAGTAGAAGAGAGTGTTCATATGGTGTCATCAACTACAACTCACTGTTGTAATGAAAACACATAAAAAATTTATGTTGAAGAGGGGGGAGGACGATGGGCAGGGTTGGTTTTGATAGATAATTGCAGATTTGGGGCCAAGGGAAAAAAAGGCCACAGAGAACCGGCAGTTCCTATTTAGGTTTAGAAGAAAAATAGTGAAATTAACAGAATTCCAAACCTGGAAGTGGACGTCCACGAGGTGGAGAGTTTGCTGCTGATGACTGCTGGCTTGATGAGTACCATGAAGACATTGACGACCGTCCTTCATAGTGGGGTTTTGTGGGAGATGTGGCACCAGAGGATTGCAGAGGAGATGAAATAGCAGAATATCCTCTAGGGGACCCACTTGTGGAAATAATCTTTGGAGTTCCAGTTGGAGTAAGCCGCGGTGTGATATATGGAGTCACAGAAAATCTTTGCCCAGAAGTCTTCAAGGCTGTGAACCAATAATTAGGTTTCTAATCATAAAATAAAAAACCCTTACTCTGAACTAACTTGGTTTCATGATTTTCAGTAAACGAACGATATTTAAATCTGCAACTTCATAGTAAAAAATTGACATAATTCAATTATGAGAAACAAAAAAAGAGAGTAGAAAAGTAGAAATAGCGGGAATCAATCAAGTGATTAGCAAATTTATTAACTAACGGACAAGCACCCACTCAGAGAAACCAGAAGGTTCAATATTGCAAAAACCAACAAAGTGACTAAATTATGAATCAGTACCCCCTAAACAAACTCAAGAGGTTCAATATCACAAAACCCTTCATTACCATTTCATAAATCACCAACAGAGAGAGAGAGAGAGAGAGAGAGAGAGAGAGAGTATTTTGTCTGGTTATTACTTTTAATTCAAGATTTGAACTAAACCATTGATTATACATCTTGAAACTTGATGATAAGGCATTACGGAAGTTAATTACTTGGATATCAATAAACTAACCATATTAACCACACAAGTCAGGGATATCGCCTTAAAGGTAAATCAATTTCACTTCTTTTGTAGAGGAGGATGTGAAGTTATTGAAATCCCTTGAAAATATTTGGTACCGTAGAATTATTTATCTCGGAGACACTACAACTTTTTGATGTTTCAATGCACTATGCTATTTTCTTATTTCTCACCTTTAAATGAAAATGTGTTATTATTGTTCAGTAGAGAAGCTCTGTTAGAGGTGTCTGTACAATCATTATAGGAGGGAGCATATGATGAAAGGATACTGATTAGGAACATATGGTGAGTTTATTATTCGATGACAAATATGTTCTCCTCTAATGTATGACAAAATATGCTTCTAAATGTTTGTTACTTATTCTACGAGGTATTATACAGGCAGGATAGAGATCCACGAACAGTAGGGTCCAGTTTAAATACCTTCATCAGTTGTATTCCCCTTATCTGTGGAACCACTTGAGGAATATTGTAGTGTGTAGCCATTTGTCTCCTCATCTGTAGCAGACAGAAATAATGCACATTGACCACCAAATCGAAGGAAATAATAAGAAGCAAAGTTAGAACCCCTGACCATTTAAAAAAAAAAAAAAAAAGTTGCTAAACATCATTAATTTATTACAGAAAGACTATAGAATTCTTGATAAAGTCAAAGAAACAGTACCCTTATCAGGATATGCCTTTGGAACTGATTGGTCACAGGTGCCAATATCAACAGTTTCAGTTGGCTATAAAAGGGAAAATATAGTTAATTAGTTTTACCATAGAAAACTTATCCAAGAACAAAGTTCCATGAGAGGAAGAACAATAACAAACTTAAATTTTCAGAGATATTAAAAACCATAATTGGTAAAGTTGAAGTCCTCACGGATGCATTATCATCATTTAGAGACTGCATTAGTTGTCTCTTAAATGTCTCCAACTGTCAACAGGGAAAAAAACTGTCATTCCTTAGGTCAACATGCTACAAGAATGAAAAGAAGTTGAAGAGATAAGTTTGCAATATCCTTAGTATAGATACAAATTGCAAACATACAAAAACAACGAAAATAAACAAAACGAGGAAAATAAACAAGGAAATAATCATGAGTTTGCTGGGTTAGAGTTTTATCCGTATGGATCTGGAAGAGTTGAATAATCATAAGAATAATAACACGAAACCCTGATGTCTATACAGTTGTAAACATAATATAAATTTGGTCAGTTTCAGCTACCCAATAGTATGCCAAGCAGTTTATCTTCACATCATTCTAGCTTTTCTTTTCATTTTAGAGGCCTGCAAGCTCATGTTTGTGAGGCAAGGTGGAGTATGAACCCATAAAAGAAAGCATAAATAAGTATTGCCACATAACACGAAGAATCCAATCTTCATTGATATGAAATCCTATAACAGTTTAATTAATATAATAATTTGAAAACACAGAATTAGGATTAAATCAAACATAGGCATGCAGGAGACAAGATTATGTATTACTACACTTCTGGACCACATAGGGCCTTGTACCATGTAATTGGCGTAATATACTGAAGTTAATGAAGAACTACAACAGTTAATATTGCATCTCTAAACAAGTTATTGATAGGATACGAAAGGAAACTTTGAAATGTCACATTGCAAAAGTTCAAACAGATAACAAATTCATCTTATGATTCACACAGTTTCCTACAGAAAAGAAATAAGATGGAATAATTCATCTGAAGAGAAAAAGAAATGGATTAGCGCATATATTCACCATTAAGGAACACTGAGTGATTAGTGGCTTCCCCATTAATTCTGAAAAAAATGTCATATCATTTTCATTTCTACACATGGAATGTATTACAAATTCTAGAATATATCATCCATGAAACTACATTTACAAAGGGAAAATAATAATACAACTAAAAACCAAAAGGCATCCCCAAATTCCTCTTGCAATGTGTAAAAAATTTTGTGTTTCAATCTCCAAACAAGAACAGTGCATAAATTGTTTGAACAGTTTGAACAATGAAGAAAAAAACTCTTCCACTTAAAACAAATAACAAATCACACCTTTGCCAAGTCACGGTTGAGCTTTTTTGTAGTCACTGCCAGTGAATCTCGTTCTTTGGAAAGCTTCACCTTCATGAACAACAAGAATGTAACATAGCCAGAATTAATGCAAGTTTGTTTTGACAAGAAACTCAAAAGGTGATGCACCATCCATTGTTGAGGACGTGAAGTTATCAAGGAAAGACAATAGTTGAATCTTGAGTACTATTATTCTTTTTGCATAAAGACTCCAGAAAGTAAATGACAAAAGGAAGATGCCTCCACCTAGTTGAACAGTGTTACAACTAGTTGATGTAACCATGTGCTCTATGTTAGTAAATCTTTATTTTTTATAAACAAAATTGAAAGAAACATACGTGCGTGTTTATTAGAAAAGAAATAAATTATCACATTTCAGTCGCTCAGCCTTATACAACTATCCCTAATATCCACACACACACAAAAAAAAAAAAACAAGACCGATATAACAATTCTGTTCAACTTTAAAATAAAATGTGCTTTCATCACTCCTGCAGGTCTTTTTTTTTCATAGGAACTCCTGGTCACGTTGTACAGAAGGAAGAATTAATCAAATTGTAGCAGAAGAGGAGTAAAACGCAATGTTATTATCCATTGCTTACATTAAAAGCTACCTTTCTTTTTTATACAGGAACAAAGAAATTTACCTACCAAATTTATCTCAAGATCTAAAAACTTTATTGAAAAGTGCCTTCCTTTTCTTTTCTCTAGTATGAGCCAAAAGCGAAAAGGAAGAAATTTTGTTTACATAGTAATGAACTAAGAAGGAGTAGTATTGTCAAACTTAAGAATTCAGTGATTGCATCTTTCTGTGCTACATTCATCAAGCATCACCCCAGCTTCTCACTTTTCTATTTGAAAAGCATTTCAATCTTCAAATATTTATGGTTCTCCATCAACTGACTCTTGATTCCTGACTCCAGACTATAATGAAAAGATTTCACATTATATTATCTACAATCACAATTCCGTAACCTAACCCAACTACTCAATCCCATTGAACCAAAGTCCCTCATATCCCACCCAATTAAACGAAAACAATTAATAAAAACAACAACCACAACAGTATCAGCGGAAAACACTCAATCTACCCCCAGAACTCTCTCCTTTTCTTCCATTCCTATCAATTATCTCAGCAACCAAACAGCTAAAAGTAAGGACCACATATGAAATTCAGAATAAGGTATCACATTTCTTGGATGCTAATTTGAAAGGGGGAAAAAGACAACTATAGTGAAACCCCCAAATATCGCCCAAAAAATGACTAATTTCTCTCCCTTCTCTTCCCTTTCCATAATCTTCTTAGCAGCCAAACAGCGGATATAAAAAAATCAAGAAAGAATTCAAATTTGATACAATTCCCAAAATGAAAAATGAAAAAGTACGGGGTGGGGGTTGGGGGGTCTTAAGCCTTACATTCTCATCCAGGGCAATTCTCAAGCGGGAGTCAGCCTCGTGGTTTGCATGTTGGAGGCGCGAGAGCCTTTCCTCAAGCTCAAATACAAGCCTATCTTTGTCCTGGAGTTTCTGCCTCATTTTCCCCATCTCTGACTCGAGCTTGGAAACCCTGGAGGCTATGGCCATGGACGTGATCTTTCGCGCCAGATCCAGCTGATCGTATGGATCGCTCGGTATCACCGATAAGATCTCGTCCGGTAGCTGAAAGTCGAGCCCGCCGCCATCACCACCACCAGCACCTCCTGCGCTTCCACTGCCCTGCGACATAGTTGATTGCTCCTCCTCCTTCTCCGAGTCTCTCTGTGGTGGTGGTTGTGTTGTTGGTTGTTGATTTGTTGATTGATTCTCTGTTCACACTTTGGGCACAACGTTGAAGTTGAATAGGATTTTCTCTATTTTTTAATTAATTTCAATTTTTCATTTTGAATGAATTTCCCACTATCTGTCCTTTCCCTATGAAGAAAATTTATTTTCATTTTTTATTTTTTATTGTTTATTTTATTGTTTGGTTCCTTTTTGTTTTTGGGGTTGCTGTCAAAGTTCGAAATGTGCGGGGGGTTTCCCTCCAAAATCCAAACAAACTTTGGGTATGAAACATATAAAGCCCAATAAAATTTGGGCCTCATTCAAAATTGGGAGACAAAGATTTGTTCTTTTCTAGGCCCAAAGTAAAACAAACTTTTAGCTTATGCCCAGACCACCAAGAAGACACTCTCTCTCTGTCCCTCTGCTTCCAATTGCTCTGAACGTAACTCGAAGAATTGAGTGAGTTCACAAATCGCTACTTTTAATCGTAATTTTCCCGCAAAATTTTGTTCCCTGGTGCTGTCTGTTTAGGGTTTGGAGTTTTGTTATTCATATTCTTCTTCTTGTCTGCTGTTACATCGCAGAAGGCTTGCAATAATAGCCCTTCAATCAGCTTCAACAAGGAAAACAACAGGTTCGTCGAAACCCAGCTGTGGTTTTTAGATTTAAAGTACCTTTTTTATTTTGAAGTTGGGGAGGAGGGGAGAGATTTAAGCTTTCTTTTTTCTTCTTTTGTAATGCAATTTTGGATTGTTAAAGTTTCAATCTTATGTCAAGATAATGCATTTTGCGGGTTTATTTCTAATATCTTAGTTCTCAAGCTCTGTTGAAAATCAAATAAATTAAAATATGAATAAATTTCTTTTCTTTTGCGTTTTGCTAATCTTTGAAAACGTATTTTTCAGATTAGATTGGGCCCAATTGAATTTGTCAGTTATACATATGTATATTTAGTATAATTTTCGTAAGTTGGTTTCAGTTTAACTTGAATACTTATAGAAAACATATATAATTTTCTTCTGGGTGATTAGTTAATGAATTTAATACTTGCGTTTGATACAGAGAGAGACTATGTCAGTGCTTATAGTGACAAGCTTAGGGGAGATAGTTGTGGATTTGCACACAGACAAGTGCCCTCTGACTTGTAAAAACTTCTTAAAGCTCTGCAAGTAAGTATATCTTCACTACCCTCTAACTAAGACTATTCAGTTTACTTTTGTTTTATGTTGTGTTAATATATGTAGATTGAGGAGAGGTCTTTTTTTCAGTTAAGAAACTTAACAAACAAATAAATATCTAAGCCTCGAGCTTCTTTTTCATTTTGTTAAATTCATGTATTTTCTCAGCAGCCAAATTTTTTTTGTTACTTCAGCTATGGATTAAATATATGAACTTTGAGAACATAAAACTGGATTCGTGTAGGATTTCCGTTATTCATTGAGTATTGAGATTGTATTTAAACTTTGTTTAAGTACTGGTTTCTATTTTTAATTGCTTACAGGCTTGTTAGGGATTATAGAGTTTCTTACTTGCCCCAAAAATTTTGGCACGTTATTGTCATGGCTGATTGGAATATAATTTTTAAGAATCATACTAATGTTTTATGGTTAGAATTTATCTTTCTCCTTGATTGCTTACTTTTTTGAGTTTGTTGAGTTTAATTATGAATTGTATTATCTATCTCAATTTTGGTATATCATCTTATTTTTTTCTCTGTACTTTAATCTCTATAATGATTCAGGATAAAGTATTATAATGGGTGTCTTTTTCACACGGTTCAGAAGGATTTTACTGCACAGACTGGTGACCCAACCGGAACAGGCTCCGGTGGTGATTCAATCTACAAGTAAGGAGTCTACCTGAGCTATTCAGCGCTATGGCTATTTCGCAGAGAATATTTTAATTCTGCCAAAATATTGAAATATGTTTTTCTTCCTACACTTCTTGCTTCTTTTTTCTTTCTTGCTTTCCTCACATCAACAATATTACTGCATGAATGGCTATTTTTGCATTCCCACTTTATCCATTTGCACTCTTCCCTCATTGCTTTGGTAATTAAGTCAATGAAAGGAGAATCAAAGCATACAAACAAGGAGATGAGTGAAAACAAACAAAATGGGAGTGTGAAAATCACTAAGTTGCATGTGTTTATAGTTATCAATTGCTGTACTTAATGATAAGTGACTACAGTTTTTAAATTACTCCATATACTCACCTTGGACCACGTTCTACTTTCAGATTTTTATATGGTGATCAGGCTCGCTTTTTCAATGATGAGATTCATCTTGATTTAAAGCATTCTAAGACAGGAACTGTTTCCATGGCTAGTGCTGGAGAGAATCTCAATGCTTCTCAGGTATAAGATTATTGCTTCTTCTTTTTCTGGTATAAGCTAGTTTTTCCTGCATCAATAATATTGGGAATAAGATTTTGTTTAGTTGGTTTGTGTACTTGTTATCAAACTTATGCTTTTTGAATGTTGAACTTTTCACTTTTCAATTACATTGAGGTGATGTGTTAATTTTTTTTGTCGTCCAGTTCTACTTTACATTGCGTGATGATCTAGACTATCTCGATGGGAAGCACACAGTAAGTCTCCAGTCCCATCTACTAATATTTACTATTTATATGTATTGAATTATTTTCTCTTTCTCAACTTTGTCAAATATAAGAAACTTTATTAAATTTAAATTCCTTGCTGGGTGGATGGATGCTCAGGTCAATGAGACTTCAATCTTGATAGGAGCAGACAAGTGACAACTCAATATTGTGATATTGCATGTACGATAGTTCCTTTGGTCTCGATGTCTTTAAAAAAATAATGAATAAAAATCGGCAATATTTCTTTGTTGCTACATCTGCTAGAAAATGGTGGATAGTGGGAGAGGGAATGTCAATCTACTGATGCACTGACTTAATGTGGAAAATCAGATATTGTTATCGGGTGCATCAATGCTTAGGGCTTGTGTTTCATATTGTAAACATAGGATTGTTCCTGTACAATAGCGTTCTCTTACTGTTTGATGGGGTTGCATGATTATCCTTCCTTGTGTGTGTTTCTGTAGAGTGTATTACATATATTTATTCTCACAGATAGTCTCTTCCAATAACTCTGCAAAATCTGCAAGCAGATGGCATATGCATGTCCGGTGATTATTCAGTTGGTCTACCCCTAATTAACCCAAGAGGGAATGTATGATTTAGAAGTAGTCTTGTCGGTCTGGTAGTTCTAAAATAGAAGCTTTTCTATGTGTGTGCTCCTGCAATTTGCTATTGGTTTTCTTTGATAACTTAAGTGCTGTATGTCAATGCAGGTTTTTGGGGAGATAGCAGAGGGGTTTGAGACATTGACAAGGATCAATGAGGCTTATGTGGATGAGAGAAACAAACCCTATAAAAATATCCGGTCAGTTCCTGTTTTTCCTTGAATATATTTTTCAATTGTATGTTTGTTTCAAGCTAGATTGACTTTGTTATGGCTTACACTTATATTTTATTTGTGTTAGCAGAATCAAGCATACTTACATATTGGACGATCCTTTTGATGATCCTTCGCAATTAGCTGAGTTAATTCCTGATGCCTCCCCAGAAGGAAAACCAAAGGATGAGGTAGTGGCTAATTGCAACTTTTTTCAACATTTATCGTGCAGTGTGAAACCCCAAAATGAAGATAAAAATGAAACATGAACTGTTCATATAACACTTGAAATCATAGGTTCCCCAAATAGCATGGTTGCCGATCTTTAGTATGAACACTCTTCGTATTTTGGCAAGTACTGATAAAGTTTATGTTTGACCACTCTGTCCAAAAGCTTTGTGAAGCCATAGTTATTTTATACTCTACCCTTACGTCTGGGTCTCTCTCTATCATTAGATAGCCCAACTTTTGAAAATTAAACTTTTATTGGAACGTTGCAATTGTAGGGATCCGAACTCAGAATCTTATGCTTTGATACGATGATAAAGTTTGTTAGTCTACCACCTTTCTCAAAAGCTTAAGCTGTTTGGATGAGGGCTAACAATTTATATATGTTCTCAGATCTTCAAACTTCTTACTTATCTCTATTCTGACTAGGTTGAGGATAATGTGCGGCTTGAAGATGACTGGGTTCCTTTGGATGAACAATTAGGACCACAAGAACTTGAAGAGCGTCTTCGTGCCAAAGACGCACATTCCAGTGCAGTTGTACTTGAGAGTGTAAGCACCTCAACCATAATTCCATTATTCTAGTTGCAGCGTGTGATGTTTGTGTATTCACAGCTTAATCCTCTTTTTCCCATTTTTCTTGCCACATCTGTTTAACAGATTGGGGATATTCCTGATGTTGAGATAAAGCCTCCTGACAATGTGCTTTTTGTTTGTAAATTGAATCCAGTCACAGAAGTAAGTTGTTTTTTTTTTCCGTTCCCTTTAATAGTTTTAGCTTGTGGTGTGGTGCACATAATTGTCTGTTTTCGGTGCAGGATGAGGATTTGCACACAATCTTTTCACGTTTTGGAACTGTGCAAGCGTAAGTATTGATCTTGTTCTTTAATTATTAGTAGTGTGTGCGATGGGTGGGTTAGGGATTGTCATGATGCATATTGATGATATGTTACTGATGACAGGGCTGATATAATCCGTGATTTCAAGACTGGAGACAGCTTATGCTATGCATTCATCGGTGAGTATATTTTATTTGATTACTTATTTTTCTGTTTTATAGTAGGAAATTGACTATCTCTTATTTGCTGTGCCTGGTAAGCTATGGTTTTCACACCTTTGTTTGATGAGTTCCTTCCAATATTCCTATCCTTTTAAGTTTTGTGCACAAGTTCATCGGTCAACCTTAAGTACTATGAAGTTCTTTGTCCTTCTGCTTACTTCTTTCCTGTTATTTTCCTTTTAATTTTTTTAAAGTAGTATTCGATTTTCTGATTGTGTACTCAAATCACTGACATATTTGATATTTTGTAATGCCAGAATTTGAGACCAGAGAGGCATGTGAACAAGCATATTTTAAGGTATGTTAAAAGAAATTAACCTATTGTAGAGGATAGGAAAAAAAACAAAAAAAAACTCTGTTGTATTCATGCAACAAAACGGTTGACATTTTTGTATTTAGGTTATAGATTTGTTATCCTTTCCTAGCGTGCTTTGTTTCCACATGCATTTTTTTAAAGCATGCTCAGATAGTCCTTTCAAGTTTCAACAATAGGGTTGTAAAAATGCTTGCTGCCGAACTTATGTAAACCTTGCTGAAGGCTTCCCATTTGAAGGCAGTCTTTTAAAATAAGGAGTGAGATCCTTTGACTCTATTTTATATATGAGCCCATTTTTCTTTCCTTGCCTTATTGAATTTATTTTTGGTAGATGGATAACGCTTTAATTGATGACCGGAGAATACATGTGGATTTTAGTCAGAGTGTTGCAAAGCTGTGGTCCCAGTACAGGCGCAAAGATCAACAAATGGGCAAAGGTATAGACTTCAAAGGATGCAGGAAACAAGCATACATAGTTTCTTTTTGTCCATTTTTAATGTGTGCCTTGATGCAGCTTGCTTGATCACCTGCCACTGCTCAAAGGAATGTTTTGTTTGGAGAAAAATAAATAATTAAGTAAATGCCTGAATGTTGTTTTTTAGTGGAAGGAATTTGCTATACGTGCATTGTTATGGCATATGCTAAAGGCCATCTGACATACTTTTGCATCAAGAATGTGTCCTGTATTCGAAATTGTTTTGGATCCTTCTTTAGTTAGAATACCTAGGGTTAATATTTTTCTATTTTCTGTGGCTGTAGGCAAAGGTTGCTTCAAATGTGGTGCGCTTGATCACATTGCCAAGGATTGCACTGGTGATTCTGCCAACAGACAGCAACCTCAAAAGTACATATTAAAGGATGACAATGCACAGCGTGGTGGAGGCAACAACTCTAGGTTGGTAGTCTTGCATGCTGTCGCTCTCTCTCTCTCTCTCTCTCTCTCTCTCTCTCTCTCTATATATTATGTAATTGTATTTCTGATATTAAAATTGTTGCAGTTATGAGATGGTATTTGATGGAGACACTCCGGAAAGTCCAAGACAAGAACAGAGAAATCAAGGTCGCAATCCAAATGACCGCGGAGTCGAGAAACAAACGAAAAATAGGCGGAGTTCCGAGGACCCAAGGCATAGGGATCAAGAACATAAAGACTCAAGTGATAGGGAGAGGCACAGTGACAGAAGTAGAGGGTACAGAGAGGATTCAAGTCGAGACAGTAAAGCAAATCGATCCGGTGGAAGTAGAAGCGGTCAAGAATATCTTGAAGAGCGAAGGGATAGAGAAAGGCATAAGGACAGAGAAAGAGGCACAGATGATAGGAGAGATCAGCGTGAAAGCAGAAAGAGATATGCTGATGATGGTACCTATGCAGAGAGGAGGGGTGATGGAGATTACAGAAAGAGGAGTGCAGATAGTGATATAGATGTGCATAAGGAAAGGCAAAGAAACGTAGATAGTAGGAACCAGCGGGAGAGTGGAAAGAGATATGCAGATGATTATGCAGAGAGGAGGGGTGATGAAAATTACAGAAAAAGGAGTGCAGATAATGATAGACTTGCGGAAAGGGGTAGTGACCGAGAGTACCCGAAAGAGAAGTGCGGCTGATGATAGCCTTTCAGAAAAGAGGGGCAGTGGAGAGTATAAAAAGAGAAGTGCAGAGAGGAGGGATGATATAGAACATAGAAAGAGATATGCGGATGATGACAGACGCAACAAGAGAGATGAACCAGTGCACAAGAGAAGTGCAGATGTTGATGCCTTTAAAGGTAAAAGGGAAGATAGAGAACATGGAAGGTAATGATGAGACCTTCATCCCGAGAAATGGCACTGAGCAGAGAAAAAAGACTTGTACTTATTTTTCATGATGTATAATTTTGACCTCAGAATATTGAATCAGACCGTTTTTGGTTTTTGTAGCGATACACTTCTCTACAAAAGGAATTAAATTAACTTTTGTCAGTTTATGCATGAAACTCGTGCGACAATCACGTTTTGTTACCAATTCATTCATATTATTAATTTGTTAAAAACAAGTCATTTAAATGGAGCACCAAAAAGATCGCCTATCGAAACATATTTACAAGATTGAAGACTATTAATGATGATACTCCATGGTTTTGTAAGAAGACAATGTAGCATGTAAATTCTGCTTTATGAAAGGAATTTGAGGCAATTTCTGGAAGTTAGGAGGAAATAATTCCTACGTAAATGTATAATATACTTATTGTGAAGTTTACAGTAACATAATCCAATACAAGATCCAACATTTCGCATTAGTTTGAACAAAGGAAGGGGAGGACAGGCACGAGAAACAAAAGGAAGAAAAACAAGAATCCATTTCAACCTTATACGACTGAGATGGATATACTAAACTGAATTGATTAGACAATATCGAAGGGTTTCTTCTCTATTTTTACTACTACGATTCTACAATCAAATTATCATCATCTAAACTAAAATACATCGTACAAGGTTACATCCAAAACATCTTTAGAAAGACATGAGATTCAAAAAGAACCTTTATGTATGGTCCACTTAGGACTTCGATATGCCTCTTAGAGATTTCTGAAGGGCAGAGGATGTCATATACATGGAAGCTGGTCAAAATCATCAAGCTGAAGGAGCCTTAGAGCACATAAATACTTTCCCAGAAGCTGGGAGAAGACAGGAGAGTGCCCATGATCATCATCAAAGAAATCACAACAGAAACCGAGGATCGTTTGTGGCAAGCAGTACACACATCACACATGATTTTCCGGTGCATGCCTTTTGCTATCCCTTTCTGTATGGCCAGAGCGGCCCACCCTGTTGTGATCTTCTGTATAATCACCATGATTATGGTGATGGGGCCCAGGCACATAATCATGTCGCTGCTTCCTTTCCATAGGAACTACTGCGATTGGGCTTCCTGCCTTTCTCTTACGACTGCTTGATTTTGGTGACTGAAATTCTTGTCCGGCATCAAGTGCTGATACCTCACCTTCTTCTATATTGTTCAAATGTGGTCCGCCATCTCCAACACCGTCCGGATGTTTTCCCTGATGCAGGCCCTCATGTTCTTGTCTATTTGAGGACTTTGACCAGCTTTGCCTCCTGTCCCGCTTGTTCTTCTCACTCCCCGTAGCCAGTTCAATACCATCTTCGAGTTCCCTCTCAATCAAATCATCCTCATCCAGCACATCTGTCTTCCGAGTCACATCGGCCACGGATTTCCTTCGTTTCTCCAGTGCTGCCCTTACCTTGTCCTTGTCAATTTTTTTTATTGCTTCCTGTGGAGATCGGCCATGTGCACTTTGTCGATTCTCCAAACTTCGGCCAAATTGTTTATCCTTTGGTTCCCATCCTTCCCTTGTTTCACCTTTCCCGACATTGCTCTCTCTTTCTTGTTCTTCACTATGTCCCTCTGACACAAACCTTGATATATTTTGAGATTCCCCCACCTTGTCTAGGTGCAGTGAAACTGCTTCGGGGGTTGACTATCTTTGAATTCAACATCCATATTCTGATCCAAAGCACCTTTCATCTCAGCACTTCTGTAGTCATTACTTTGACTGTGGGTAGTTCTAGCAGGTCCACCATTCTCAACATAAGACTGCTCAGACCCTTGCCTAGATGCTGGCTTTGAGGTTCCAGGTCTTGTACCTCCAGCCTGCGAATGACTGTTGCCTGTTGCATGTTCTTCATTGCTAGTTGTAGCTCTTGCAGAAGGCTGATGATTAGCACCACTCACTGAACTTCCTTCAACTTCATTAGTGGACGGCGGTAACCGATTTTGTTCATATAGTTCCAACATTTGATTGCTCACTTCTGCAGCAAATAATGGTCAATTGAAACTGATACCCAACATATTTAATAAGATTCTTAACTAAATACATTAGACATGATCACAGGATTGTACGAACGGAGGAGGAAGGAAGAAACAGAGGGAGAGATTTCATTCCTCTCCAAAACATTTTATACTCGCAATTGATTGGTTTCACACTGACTAACAAAAAGAATAAGAGAGCCGAAAATATTGGAAGAGTGAAGAGTGATGAAGTAAGTTCATCGGATGAAGAATATGAGGCTGGGAAAGGACACTATTGATTGCTTTGTAGCATCACTTATTGAAATAAAGCAAGGACACCCACCCTCCAATTGGCGTGGGGTGACATCAAACTCTTGCCACCAGACCTTCTCGCCATCTGATGGAAGCTTTACTTTGAGGAACTTAGCAGCAAGAAAAATGGCACCAGCTGCAATGTGGTGGGGCTTAAATTGCAAGCAAAGTGATGTCCGAAGTCTGCATGCCACATTTCAAGTTCAAGAAGAAACTGAAGAAAGGCCAAGAAGAACAAGCAAGATATATGAACTAAGAGAACCATACCCATCATTAACAAAATTCCATGCAACTTGAGCGAGGGCATTTTGAGCAACTTTGAATTTCTTTATTGCCTCAACCAGCGGTTTATATGGATGGTTTACATTAAGATCAAAAGCAAGAGTTGCAAGAACAAGCCTCTCTCCAAGTAAAATCAACTCTTTCTGCTGTTCATATACCTCCTGCATGATTGTTGCAAATGTATGAGAATAGATAAATAATTGCATTATAAAGCAAACAATAAATTAAAATTAAAATCAAATTTGGATAGTAGTTCTGGGATAAAAGAAACATTAGAATGAAAAAGGGAAAAAGCAACAGGTGAGAGAGAGAGAACAATTAATCAAAGCCAGTTGGATTTATGTCTAGGAGATTTAGCAACTGGCTACACCTCTTGACATGTACAATTGCAGCATGGATATGCAGTCTTTGTGCTCAACCTATACGGGGAAGTTGGCATTTCTAAATAGTAAAACCAGGGTAACGATAGAAGAATAATAGTGCACACATCAGGATTATCTTTACAGAAATTAGGAAGAACTACATAAGTAGCATAACTAACATCAATAAATGTGTTGATAGATAAGTATAGGAATGCCAAGTGCAAGCACTTAATGATAAATTTTTTTAGTAAGAAACCATAATGTTATTAAAATCACCAGAATGTACAGATCGCGAACAAGAAATCCAGTAAAAATACAACCAGCAGAATCTTAAAACTAAAACACATCTCTACCACATTTCACCAGAATCCACTATATAGTGATAAGTTGATAACTACCTTTTGCTTGATTCTATGAACTGCTGCAGGATCTTTTTTATTAATAATTTCATACGAGACAAGAATGACATCTTTCAGCGGCCTGGGAGTTTCTTCAACCTTCCCAGCAAGAAACATACACACTGTTGCAATGGTCTGCAGAACAGTTTAATAGAATTTAGTCAATAAAATAAAACATCTTCCTTTTTTCTTTGATACGAATCATTTTCCCAATTAATTTCACCTTAATCGTTTGTGGGATAGGAAACTTAACAATTCTACAAATGAAAGTTCAACAATACAAAAACAGTGAAGCAGCAACACACTGAGGGTTCACCCAACATTAAAATTGCAGAAAAGCAATATAACCTTTAAAAAGAACTAACAAATACATCTAACAACCAGGCCCTAACATAACACACAGAAACCCAAACAAACAGTTGTCTCCAAAGAAAGAACAAACTTTAAACTCATCTACAAATGAAGCCCATAATGACGGGCAACCCTATCACATAAGAATCCACTGCCTACGGACCCTTACCCACAAGCATCTTGCTACTCATTTCCATCCAAACAAAAATTGCCAACACATTACAATTCCACTAAAACTTTGGTCTTTTTCCAAGCACAAGCAGGGGAACCACCCAGCTCAAACTCGCTAATAGGAATAGCTTGTACCCCTGAACTCAAGGCAATAGGGCAATGAGGAAAAATCTGATCAGTGATTTTGGATGCCTTACGCGCATGGTACACACCAGTGAGGAGATAAATAGGAGTAGGCTATTTCCTTCCAACAACATCAAAAGTATTTACTCTCCCACGAGAAATAATAGAATCATAAAATTGTACCTAAAAAGGTGCTCTAGCCTTTCAAATCATCAAGGATGGGTTGAAAAATAGGAAGAGAAGGGTTATCAATTAAGGGGACATAGTAAGACTTGCATGAATAACTAACCAAGGATTCACAATGACATGACCTATCTAAATCACAACAAATGTAAAGTGAAATTTTAATCAAATAAGGGAGGGAAAATAATTAATATCATTCAGGTTTCTATGGATATTAAGAGTCCTGAATATTAGAAAGTAGAGAAGACCGACTAGCTACATATGGAATACATTATGCAATGAGGAAAGCCTAGAAAGGGAGGAAAGATAAGACACAAATATTGTACCTCAGATGCTTCCTATTCATTGGATTGAAGATTATCAAGGTTTCGAATTAAATCTTTCATATGTTCCTTCTTCTTAGATAGATACTTAAATGAAAATACCCCTAAGCATAAAAAGATTGCATCTCATATGCGGGTGTAGCAATGTAGCAATTCAATTATTACTGTTAACTATCATACAAAGTCGAGGAATTGTATATTAGGTTACACCAATAGGAAATGTAAACTCGATCACTCCATCATGCGGAATTGCAACCACAAAGAGACAGTATGAGTTTTCTTTCCAGAATGTAAGTGTTGGTATATTTCTAAATTAGATCTCCAGAATCGAACTATGTCCCACAAATAATTTGTACCAGCATATTTCAGGGACATGCATCATGTCCCAGTTAATCAGGATTAAGATTAAGGCTTAGTTGAACAAATTCTATGTTTAATCTATGGTAACTTTAATCACATCATGGAAAACAGGCATAGTGATAGCCATTGAATGAGGTTGGTTGATCCACTCAAACCTATAATATATGCCACACAATGAAGATCAAAGGTCTAATAGAAAGCATGAGCCAAGTAAAGAAATCGCATGGCACTGAAATTCCTTATATCAATTAATACTAATTGTCTTGCATGGCATTTGCAATACAAGTACAATAGAGATTAGAAAATTATAATGTTTATTCTAGTAATATGCATGAAAGTCATGACAATAGAGGTTGACATCAATCAGTTGTAAAAACCCACATAAAGAATCCTGCAACCATGAAAGGCATAATATTCCAAGCACACTGAGGTTTTCATTCATCTGAATCACACTCACAAATGACTACCAGTAAGAGGGAAGGTGGGGTAAAGCATCAATTGAAAACGAAAGAACATGAATGGGGCTAAACGTCTTACTTCTTCACTGGGTAACACAAACACTTGTAATAACTACAATCAGCCATTTATGTCTTCACAATATATGTACATATAGATAACTTCAACAGGACGCCACATAATGTGACTTGTGAGAGGCTGTTCAAACAGCAAAATATAGCCCGTTCAAATGGCCTCTCACATCCCGAAAACGAGATCCTGCTGATGAAGGAAGAGTCGTGTGTGTGTCACAAACAGGCACACACGAATGCAGACATATATGCATTTATATGTGTGTGAAATAGAGACTAAAAACATGCAATAGAAACAGCGAACAAAATGCGCTAACTAGAAATTTTAAAGCAAACTCAAATATATATAAAATAGAACTAGAAAACCAGAGGGGATGGGGGCTATTCCAGGTTGTTAATACTCACCCTTCTATCATTCTTTGCATGGGATTGGCAAAGGAAGAATCGATGACAGAAGATTATGGCTGTTGCAATCGTTACCTGGGGTCTGCATAATAAAATGTTCAGGATCAACATAATGCTGAATATTTGATCATAAATTATTTGATTTGGTAGAATTTGAGTCACAAAACAAGATAATGGTTTCAAATCCACTATGCCGTAGGAGAATGAGAACAAAAGACATAGAATGAGAATAAATGACAACCAAACAACAGTAACACTACTTGTTAGAAAATAAAGGGTGAAGGAAAAAGAAATAATGGATGAGGCTAAAACTCACACTTTAAGTCTCATCCCCAAGTCTTGTAGAAAAGTACAGTATGACTTGCGTAGATATGCCTCTTTCTTTAAGTCAATTCCATCTATTTTAGATGGAGAATTTTCTTCAATTTCCTTTCTGGAAAAGTACCAACAGGCTCCTTCGTCTAGCTTGTCCTGAGTGTGTTTATAGGAACCAGCATCACTCAAACCATAGTTAGAGGAATCGCCAGACAAAAAGGAAGCCATATGTATCTCTGTTCAGCACTTAATATAACTCTGACATAGACAGCTCATCAATGTTGAAACTGTGAAGACTAATCACCAAATTCCAGCAGCTTCCTGCACATGGATTATCAAGTCAGAAACAGTGGGCCGTATGAGCATCACAAAAAACTTCATAAAAAATAACATTGCAAAAAATAATGAGACACATTGGTTTAGAAAACTGTGAACTTCAGCACCCACCAAGTGATTTTTTCAAATGGTCGGTTCTTTGGTTCTTTGGTCCTTTGAATCCTTTCTGGGGCTTCCTCAAGTAAGAAATATCATGTATTGTTCCTTATATGGCTGAAAATCACTTGGGTATTATCTTAAAACTCAATTTCTCCCAATGAGCCAGGGGAAAATTAGACCCACATACACACACATGTTCCGCGAAATTATAGCAACCAATTACTTTTCTGTCGAAGCAGAAAAGACCCAGTATTGAGTATGTGCAAGGTAAAAGATAACCTAAATTTGATACAATTAGCTTAGATAGGGATCGAAGACTACGATGCCTTCAACAAAATTGAATACGGAAAAAGAAGAAAACGAAAACCAGAAAGCAAAGTTAAACAAGTGATTGTTACCTTGAATTGATGAAGGCGAGAGTCCCAGGGCAGGAAAGTGTCTACTTTTCCCAATTTGAACTTAGGGTTTTATACTGTGAAGCGAGCAAGAGGGAGAGACGATAGAGAATCGAGATCGATGGCTTTCCTGTTTTGTGAATTTTGTATTTTGGTTTCTTTTATTTATTTCTCCCTTTGCTTTTGGGTTTTGTGGGTTTTTCTTTTGGTTTGTCTATTTCCCTTTTTTTTTTGTCTAAATTTTCTATTTTGTTTACAAGTGATCCAGTGGTAGCATATATAAGCCACCATGGATATATAATCATCATCATGATTTTATGTACGAGTGATTCTGCAACTTCCACCTAATTTTTTGGTCACTTTCAAAATAACTAAGATTCCAACTGATGTCCCTTCGATTGTTAGATTTCTTTATATTTCATCAAATTTATTATCAAGTACATTTTGATCATTTTAAGTCTCATAGTCTCTCATCACAAGACTTGTCTTCTTGAGTTATGGAGTTGAAGAATCTTTCAAAATTAGAAGTGATTTGTCGACTCGAGTGTCAATTTCACTAAGACTAGTCGAATTCCCAATATTGCAAATCATTGTGTAACCCTTTGGTTAAGACTATAGTTCGTACAAGAGCTTTTCAATTCAATTTGGCCCCTCATGACCTAAATGAACCATGAAATGATCGCCCTCAAAAGTTCCTTACGGCAAATTGGATCAAATAGGTTAAAATCTGACGGTAGGGGGCACATTTGCCATTTTCAATAGTTCGAATCTTTAATTTATTTTTTTATAATAAAAAAACATAGGGAAAACTGAAAATTACTTATCCATGACATAGAAATTGTGTGTTTTCACTTGATCATGCTTATATAAAATTATTTATCTAAAACCCTACAAATGAGATGGAAATTTGTGTCATTTAGAAAGTTAACGAACTCCGCATAATCTTTAACCGTACAGATAAGAAGGTGAGGCCCAAAACGAAAGGTATCACATAATCCTTACAATACAACTTTATGCACCTACCAACTCAGTCATGACATGTGCTTGCTGCTCAGATGGCCCCATGGTTCAGTGGGTTGAGAACAAGAGGGAGAGAAGGTCAAGGCAAAGAATCATGGCAAAAAAAAAACAAAAAAAGGGAAAGTGCAAAGAAAAAGAGATGCGCAATTTGTAACCATTGAATATATAATTGATTGGATCCAACAATGTCAAAAGTTTCTTCCCCATTTAACCATTTCCCCTACTTGTACCATCAATAAATATGGTGTCCAAAACATTCTAAGAATTAGATGAGATGGAAAAGCACCTATTCAGGACTGATAAACCTCGCTCTCATGCCAATATATATCCGCAAAAGATCACAGTGGGGAAGGAATACACAGAAGTTAGTCAAGACACCGAGCCAGCGGATTGCACTGAAATATGTTAGGGTGCCTCTGGGGAACATCAAAAAAGGATTAGAGCATACCAAGGCAGCGGTCTGCGAAGAAATCACAATATACACTTGGACATGAAGAGTATTTGCACATCATTAAATCAAGACCTCTCCAGCAACTGCAAGCAGTGCACACCACCTCAGACATGATTTTCCTGTACTTGCCTCTTGTGATCCATTTCTGTGTGTACAACCCGGCCAACCTCGCTGTGATCTTCTGCATGATCAAACTGATTATGGTGGGCAGTTCCAGGTGAATAATCACACCGCTGCTTCTTCTCTACACCATTGAGTGGAGGGCTTTTTCTCTTGCGGTCACTTGAAATGGGAGAATGATGTCCTTGGCCACCATCAGCAAGTGCAGATACCTCACCTTCTTCCACATTGCTTAAATCAGTTCTACCATTCCTGGCATCCTCTTCTAGTTTTCCTGGATGCAGGTCCTCATTTTCTGATCTATTTGAGGACTTAACCCAGCTTTGACTACCGTCTCCCTTGATTTTCTCACTCCCAGCAGCCAGTTCAATACCATCTTCCAGTTCCATCTCAATAAGATCATCCTCATCCATCAAATCTTTTTTTCGAGTCACATCACCCTGGGACTTTCTTCGTTTTTCCAGTGCTGCCTTCACCTTGTTTTTGTCAATCTTTTTTATTACATCCTGAGGTGACTGCCCAAGTGCACCTTGTCCATTTTCCAAACTTCGGCCAAATTGTTTGGCCTTCAATTCCCCTGCTTCTCTTGTGTCAAATTTCCCATTATCTTCTTGACCTTCTTCATGACGGCCCTCTGAACCAGATTTTGATACGTTTTGAGCATCTCCCATCTGCTCCTGGTGCGATGACAATGGTGCAGAGTGCTGATTATCTTTGAATTCTACATTCACATCGTGGTCTGGAGCATTTCTGATATCTGTACTTCTGTTGTCATTATTTAGACTTTGGGTATTTCTAGGAGGTCCATTATCAGTTCCAACATCTAATTGCTCGGGTTCTGGCCTAGATGATGCAAGCTTCAAGGTTCCAGGTCTTGTATCACCACCCTGTAGATTACTGTTGCTTGTAGCATATTCTTCATTGCTAGTTGTAGCTTTTGCTGGAGCCCGATGAGCAGCGCCACTTGCTGCAGTCCCTTCAACTTCATTGGAAGCTGGAACTCGATTTTGTTCATATAGTTCCAACATTTGATTGCTTACTTCTGCATAAAACAATTGAATGCAATTAAAGCTGACACCCAATGTCTTCACAAAATATTTAACAATCTTCTTAATTTGTTTGAAACTTTGATTTTGTAGTTCTTCCTCAAACCCCAAATCTATATAGAGAAACAAAAAGAATTAGAGGGACAAAATTAAAAGAAAAATCTGGATTGATGAAGGATAAGTGTGGGGGCAAGGACACTGTTAATTGCTCTGTAGCATCACCTACTGAATTAAAACGAGGACACCCACCCTCCAATTGGCGTGGGGTGACGTCAAACTCTTGCCACCACACCCTCTCGCCATCTGATGGGAGCTTTACTTTTAGGAACTTGGCAGCAAGAAAAATGGCACCAGCTGCAATGTGGTGGGGTTTAAATTGCAAGCAAAGCGATGTCCGAAGTCTGCACGGCACATTCCAAGTTCAAGAAGGAAATGAAGAAAGGTCAAAAATGAGCAGCGTATATTAACTATGACAAGCATACCCATCATTGACAAAATTCCATGCAACTTGGGCAAGGGCATTTTGAGCTACTTGGAATTTCTTTATTGCCTCCACGAGAGGTTTATATGGATGGAGTACATTAAGATCAAAACCAAGAGTCCCAAGAACAACCCTCTCTCCAAGTAAAATTAATTCTTTCTGCTGTTCATACACCTCCTGCAGGATTTCAACTTGTATTATAACACGAACGACAAATTGGAAAACATAATTGAATACACAAGACATATTCTGGGATCATGAAATATTATCGTTTACAGTTAAAAGCAAAAGTAAAAAGAAAAGGGAACAAAAAACATATCAAAGTCCAGTCTAGTAGTATAGCAAGTTGCAACACAATTGTGCACGTCTGCCCGAACTGTAGGGGGAAAGTTGACATTTCCACATTCTATAACCATGGAGGCATGCAAATGCAGTTGAGAATTTGTGGTATAGTAGAGAAGCAAAAATAATGGTACACATGCCATGACTACATAAAAAAATTATTATGAAGATCTGAATGAGTTCACAAAAGATAAGTAGCATCAATAGGAAAAATCTTAACAAGTGAGGTAGAGGAATGTCATGCATAAAGGCAATGCAGTGAAACTACCTTTTGTTTGATCCTCTGTACTGCTTTAGGATCCTTCTTATGAATAATTTCATAAGACACAAGGATAACATCTTTTAGTGGCCGCGGAGTTTCTTCAACCTTCCCAGCAAGAAACATACAAACTGTTGCGATGGTCTGCGGCACATTTTAATTGAGTTTAGTGAACAGAATTTGATCATTTGTCCTATGAGAGTCTTACATTGATTCTCTTACTCTTCTTCTTACACCAAGATGAAGAGAAACCTAAATCTTCTACCTCCACTTTATGACACATGCACACATGTACACCACAGGTGCACATATACAAAGGATGAAGTTGAACTTTGCAGCAATATAAGTAATTCTTGGGTTTTTTTTCCATAAGAAACAAATTGTATGGTTATCTTCTCTGTGCTAAGTTCAGGAAATTAGTGTGGTGATAGATTGACTCCAGCAGAATCAATACACAGTTATTACCCTTAATCCTTTATCACCCATCCCATCCATGAAAAACAGTACCCTAAATCCTTTAAGAGGGGACTTTGATGCCAAAATAATGGGAATTTCAAGAACATCATGGCATACTTGTCAGCCAATGAGGTTAATGTATCCATTCCAAGATCCACTACATGCATACAACCATTCATATGATAGACAACTGAATATCATTGGTCCAGTAATGAAAATAATGACTTATTCACAGGTCTAACAAAAAGTATGACTCATTTAACAAATAAGTAAGAAACTTTCGAATTTGTGAATCAACATATTCTCCCCATCACCTTGCACGCCATTAACAATATAATTACAACATAAGTTTGACAAATCTTCAGGTTTGAATAGGAATGGGTGAGCATTCATGCCAAAGCAGATGACACCAATTAGTTACAATTAAGACCCTAGTTGAATAGTAGTATAGCTAAAATTTGAAATCTTCAAACACGAAAACTCATAAAAAGAAGTTCAATAAGGCTAAACAGATGCACCAACAACAGCTAACACAACACATTAGGTATCACCCCAAGTAGAAAGTTGAAAGCTAACTCAGATATAGATACATAGACAAAGTTAGCCATTGGGGATGAGGGCATTCAAGTTTTCAATACTCACCCTTCTATCATTCTTTGCATGTGATTGACGAAGAAAGAATCGATGACAGAAAATTATGGATGTTGCAATTGTCAACTGGGGTCTGCATAAAGAAATATCCAGGATCGTTATCACGCTGAATCAATAAGTCAAAACAAGGCAAAAAAGAAAATATATCCAACCCTACTATGCAGTAAGAGATTAAAATGTTAGTTATGGTGGTTAATAGGCTTTCAACCCTACATGATTATTAACATTCGACTCAAAGTTATTTCTGTTTTAAAAATCATGCACCAATTAGATGGAAACTAAGAGCATGCTGGATACCTTCTGTACTAAAGAGACTTAAAGATATATATAACAACCTCTCATGCCGTTTCAGAAAATATTACCACCGCTTTGGTCAGGTTGACCATACCCACAGAAGATTTAAATAATCCTAATTCAATTCATACACAAATAAGGATTAAAAAGGTACATTAAATATACAACGTGCCTAAGGTAATAATGTTCACACAATCCAAGAGTTAATCCCAATTTTGAATTGTATTTCAACAGGGTTCTCTTTTTGCATTTGAGACTACCCAATTAAGCATTTGGTAAGTTCTAAGAAAGATGATTCTGCTTCTGCTTCGGTTTTTACTTTCGCATCTTTAGGTGCTTCACAAAAAAATTTAAAGAATACTTTTATAAAGCTACTAATGCTTTGAACTTGTTTTTTGACATTTTCACTCATATCATCTTACTACCAATAAAACCTATCAACGCATTACTCTTTTCTTTCTTTATACCACAATATCACTTCTAGAATAGCATTTACCTAAAAACTACACTTACCTGCATAAACATTAACAAATACAATCAATTTATTTTTCACAACAGTTTTGGGGCACTACCAAATGGACCCTTAGTAATACACAAACTTTAAATCAATATAGAAACACTAAAAAACATGAACAATTCGCTTTGCAGTAATAACAGGACAAGCACAAAGCTGATAAAAAGTAGTGAGAATTTCATCAAACTTAGTTAATCAGATCATTGAAAAATTAAAGAAAAATGCGAGGAACAAAACTTCATCAGGACTGTCCCCCATCATCTTAATCTTTTTAAGGTCTATATGAAGAATCTTTTTCTCTCAATGGAATTCCTGACATTTTCAAGCATCATCTCCAGTGCAGGGAAGCAATCTACGCCTCTAAATTTACATTGTTACACATTCTAATTGTCTTTTTGCCCTGAACTAATTAGAGACCATTGATGGAAAGAAACGTTCTAGTCAGTATTGGTCTTGAATGAATCTCCACGACCAAGACAAAAATGATGATGTTATGTAAAATTTACAAAATGCACTGGAAGCACTAAAAGAGATAAACTCCTCAGGAAACTATGCATCATAGAGAAATCCTCTCTAGAGGGACCTAGAAACTCCAGGAAAAATAGGAAAATAAAAGATAGATATGAAAACTCCCTGAAATTTGTTATTGAATATCATAATCCTAGTGGCCCTCATAGGCTACAGAATGACTTATATATAAGCCTACTATATGCACTCATTAAGGAATGTACATTCATAATGAACCAGAATTTATTAATGAGTGTAGATTATGTAAGCTCATAATGCATCAATAGTAGATATAAGTTCAATCGTGAACCAACTGTACAACACCATGACACAATCCAAGAATTCTCAGTTAACAAATTTTGAAAGAGAAATTGTTAATTCTTAGGGTTCAAAGGAATATTAGACTTTGAATTATTTGTAAATTAGAAAAGAAAAGAAAAAACCCACACGAAAAATCTTTGGGTTTCAATCATAAACCAAATAGAGTTCTATTTATTTGTAAACCCGTGCAAGGGTCACATGCCTTTTTTCTACACATTGTAGCGTTCAAACGCCTTCTACAGCGGCTTAAACACAGATTTTTTTATTTGTTATATTGATAAAAGGTTTGGTATGGCTATAGAGTTGAATAGGGACTATTAAGGTTTATTATTGCTTAAAAGGTTTAACAGGATGTTCAAGATTTGGATCCCTAAATCTTGACTAAACACTAAACTCTAAGCCCCAAACTATATCCAATAATGAATTAAAAAACAAATTAATTGAGTGACACAAATTTAATTCTTACTAGTTACATTTTATTCTAGTATGGTATAGCAATCTTCTTGTTTTTCCCTTTTTTACAGGAGATGGAATCACAAACGATAGAAATAATGCTTCATTGAAGATAAAGGGAAAAAATAAAACAAAATTAGAGATAAGGCTAAAAAACTCACACTTTAAGTCTCATACCCAAATCTTGTAGATAAGTACAGTATGACTTGCGTAAATATGTCTCTTTCTTTAAGTCAATGCCATCTTGTCTAGATGGAGAATTTTCTTCAATCTCCTTTCTATAAAAGTACCAACAAGCTCCTTCCTCTGGCCGGTCCTGCCCATCTTTATAAGAACCAACATCACTCATTTCACTATGAGAGGATTCAGCAGGCAAAAAACCAGCCATATGTATCTGAGCTCTCCAAGTTAAAAAAATTCAAATATAACAACTTGAGTGGTTGATAACAATAAAGATAATCACCAAAGTCCACAAGCTTCCTGTTCATGGATCGCCAAGATGTGTCAGAAAGAGTAGGCCATAGACTATTATGTAGCAAGGTAAAATAAAATAAGAAATGAGTTGTAAACACAAAGTGAAAAACTAAAATCCATAAACGAAAGCATAGCATGATATCATGATCATGATAGATTACAGAACTGTAAACTTCAGCAATGATTCAATTTCAAGCATTAAGGCTATAGAAGAAGACAAGGTAAGCAAACACAATTGTTTTTTCACACACTCTACCTCATCTTCCACTAAATCTAACTTTCTTTCTTGTTTCCTTTTCCCAACTTTTAACTTTTTACTTCCATAGTGGAATTTTCATCTTCATCTTCAAATTGAAATTTCTATTTCTCTAATACTCTTGCATATCGGTGCAAAAAGTCAAATTTGTGTCTTCCCAGTAAAGCTACTTATGATTCAGGTACAAAAACACGATGACCAAGAGAATGTCCAAATCTAATAATCCTTTAATTGACTTGCTTGATGAGGTCCAAATTGTGAAACTCATCTAACTTTATGTAATAAAGTTTTAAGATGAAAATGTCAGAGTTCTTCCAATCACTCTCAAGTCCTCCGAACGCTATCGTATATCTATACACCACTGTGGAAAACAATGTAGGCCTCACCATGAACTATTTTCTCATAAGCCATCATTCTCTTGAATTTACCAAAAGCTCAAAATCTATGACATGACAAGAACCACTTTCATTCATCATTGAACTATAAAAACTGTATCATATTTTTATCTTGGAAATATAACCAATTTATTACTTGTTCCACTTTCACAAGTTTGAAAGATATAGAATAACAACAACAAAAAATCATGTAGAAAGTCTTCTAGATATCTTTCACAAGTTTGAAAGATATCTAGAAGACTTTCTTAACCACTTCTTAGAGCTACCTCAATCATTCCCAAACTTCATCAATATACGAACAAAGTGAGTGGTCTCCTTGTTACTTCTTTGCTTACTACGAAATTCACCAATTCAACAAAAAATTGGAAACTTTTCAGTTATGATTATAATTAAACCACACACAAACATAAAATACCAGCAAAAGAAAACCAAACACACACTCACGCGTATATGTGTATATTATTCAACATTTAATCCTTAAAGCCAACCCCACTCCTTTTTGAAGCCTATTCTTCGAAAATTCAATTAACATAAATAGAGCATCATCCTAAAACCCCAATCTTTCTCAGATAAAAACAAAACAAAAAAACTATAGCAAAAGGTTCTTCCACACAAACAAAAGACAAAACCCATTTTTAAGTTTGTGTATGTGGGATTGCGAATGAGCAAATTTACGTAAAATTGTCTTAAACGGGTTCGAATTTCGAATGAGTAAAATATAATGAAATGGAGAAGCTAAGAGCTCGAAACCAAAGTTAAGAGAAGTTAGTGTTACCTTGGATTGACGAAGACAGCAGAACTAAGGCAAAAACCTACCCAATCTTCCCAATTTGGATTTTAGGGTTTATGCTGTGCAGACTCTGGAGAGGGAGAGCGCGAGAGAGAATAATCGCCGTGTTTTTAAGACTTTTACTCTTTTTCTTTTTTCCTTTTTCTTTTTTTCCGCTTTTTCTGATTGGTTTTACATGGTTGCCACGTAGGCACGTGCGGATGTGTGGGATCACATGGTTCTTAATTATTTCTTTTTTCCTGAAATGCTATTCTTCATAAATAAGTAAACTAATTACTTGTTAAACGGTTAGACTATTTTTTACTAATTATTTACGCTGATAATAAGATTTCAAAAAACAAAAACCTAACTAGGGAGAAAATTTTGTCTATGGATAGGCCTACCTCATTCTAAGCTTTTCCCCTCATACAGGTGTTTTTGAAAAGTGAAAAATTCAGATAGTAATTTTTTTTTTCCTTCATAAATGTATATTTGTTTTTAAAACTAAAACCAATAATTTTATACTTTATTAATTTCTCAATCCCTCTAGTCGTCTACCTGGCCTTTCAATCATATATAAAACTTATAAACTTCTATTTTCTTTGCAAGAGAATTGTAGTTCAAATGATTAAGAGCAGTTATCCATGCATTCAAAGTTCTGTGTTTGAATCCCTCTATATGTAGTTTGTGAAACCAACTCAATAGTGTATCGATGGTAATTTTATATACAAAAAGTATCAATAATCTATCATGCTAATTATGGTCTAGTGGTATTACCTCAAGGTCCGTGTTCAAATTTCTCTACATGTAGTTTGTGAAACCAACTCAATTAAATTAGACAAGTGTCTTCATTGTTGTTTGATGAACTTATAAATGTTGTGACTATACTTATTAAGTTTGATGAGCGGAGCTCGTAAAGGCTAGTTTGAACTCAACTTCAATTCATTTCAAACTGAGCCACCAAATGAGGTCGAAAATCACAATTCACAAAGGCCTCAAATACTCAAACCCTCCCACCCCTAACCTGGATTCAACTTTTTGATCCCAATCAAAGCAAGTGAATTTTGTTTTCTTAAGATGAGTCAAGTGCGAGGGAATTGTGAGTTCAAGACACAAACTTTTTGCTGAAAATAGCATTCTGGATTTGCAATATATATATTTGATAACAATGTATCAAATAAATATAATTTGATGGTAGATAAAAGGATTTATTTCTATCTTTGTTCCATTGATTTTAGATCATTTTCTTGGATTTTATGTTATACAATATTAATAGATTTTAAATTGTTTGCATTAAATAAATTCTATGACGGATAAAGAAAAAGGATATCATGCGATTTGATGATTTGGTTGCGAAGCTTCTAATAAAATCAGCTAATTACGATTTAATTTAATTCCAGTCTAAAATTAATATTTTTAATATAATCACCGAACCAAAGCTGTCAATTTGTCGTGTTAGGTTGATTTACATGTCGGCAGTCACGTGTGACCCCACCCATAATTTTTTTTATTTTTGCAAAAAAAGTATAATATTTTTGAATTTAAACAAAAAAGGAAATCAAAATCAAAATCGCTGTCTCATACTCTCAGGCTTTGTAAATCACAAATCACAATCACTCAGACCTCCAAACTCGCTCTCTCTGATTCAATTTTTTGGGGGGTAAAAATCATAAGCGAACGCTGAACAATTTTGTGAAATTTTGGACGGCTAAGATTGGCGGGCAGAGGAGTATAGCATGGCGTCGGCGCCGGTGAACAAGATCGAGCGGGCCCACCTGATGTACCGGGAAGGGAGTTACTCGGAGGCGCTAGGGTTTTACACTGAAGCCCTATTCATGGCCAAGACAAAGCCCCAGAAGATCGCTTTGCACAGCAACAGAGCTGCTTGCTTCTTGAAGCTTCACGATTTCAAAAAGGTTCGCGCTTTTTTCTCTGTCGTTTTCTCTATGAGTTTCTATAAAGGAAATTATCTATTTCTGAAATTTTTATCTCAAAGGAGTTGCTTAGAGCTAGTAATTTTGTTTTTCGAATGTTCAGTTCGGTGAGAGAGAGGAAATCGTGAGTTCAAGACACGATTTTTCTGCTGGAGATAGTGTTCTGGAATCTGATATGGACTTGAAGGATGAAAATATGGCTTAATTGGTTTATTAATTGACTTTATTTTGACTATATTAGGCGGCAGACGAATGCACCTCAGTGCTTGAGCTTGATTTCAATCACACTGGAGCTTTGATGTTGCGGGCGCAGACCCTAGTGACCCTCAAGGAATATCACTCAGCTCTCTTTGATGTTCATCGGCTGATAGAGTTAAATCCATCATCAGAAGTGTATCAAAACCTTCAAGCCCGTTTAAAGACACAAGTGGTATAATTCCTTTGTTCTTGCTGCTGAATTTTTCGTTGTTTTACAGTTTTTTTATACAGGGTTCTCACATTCTTATTTAGTACATTAGTTGAAGATTAGGGGCTGTTTAAAATTTTTTTTGGTCGAAAGGGCTGTTTAAGATTGATGCATAGGTTTGGTGGTCAGTTGTTTTATTATAGAATGATTTGCATTTGGAATCTAAAATCGGGGAAAGAGCTTCTTTGTTCCTATTCGTCCTAAAACCTCTAGGGTTTTGTTCGTTGTTGTTTGAAACACTTTTTTGAATTATAAGCATCATCATCATGTTTGCAATTATGAACACCACTGTTGCAATAAATTTACAATTATGAACATCATCATCATCAGCAGCTGTGCAGCAGGTGCTGAAATCATAAATTTGCAATTGTCAATTTCCTGGCTGTGAGTAAAGAGTTATTTTTTCTGCTTGAGGAAAGTCACTTGCTCCAATACCTGAATCCGAAGCAGAGCTAGAAGAAGATGAAGAAGACGAGGATGAAGTAGAGCTAAATGGAAATGGGGAGGAAGAGGAGCAATATGAAGGACAAGAAGATGCAGTATTTTCAGGTGCAGTAAGGGATCAGTTTGCTGAGGTTAATAGGACTACTGCTGTTGCTGAGGTTATTCCCCCCAAGACACCAGTAAACAGGGAAGTTCCTGAACAAGGAAGGGATCCAAAAGTTAATTACACAAAGACTACTTCCCCAGCTGAAGTTGCTGCCCCTCGTGCAGAACTCATCAAAGTACCGTCTGAAAAAGAAAAAGGATGGCAAGCAATCCCGAAACCCAAGGGGCACTCGTCTCTGGACTATGCACGGTGGGACACAGTAGAAGATGACTCTAGTGAAGATGATGATGACGACGATGATGATGATGAAGAGTCTCAACCTCAGTATAGATTCCGTGTAAGAACTGTTGGTGTCCGACCAGTTAAGTGAAGAGGCGGGAGACGAACAAATATACACAATACTCAAGATAGATAGCCATCATTATTGCTAAAACCAGCCACAAAGTCAATATCACAGTGAATTCAGGAGGGGAAAGTTCTTGTAGTTTCATATTCAGAAATTTTTAAAGCTATGAGAAAATTGGCTTCAACAAGCAGGTGAGCTTGGAAACATATCGTTTGTAAGAAACAGGATTCAGCATTTTAGTTCTCTGGCTGAAGTTGGATTTATTGACTTTGTGCAGTTCCTGTTATGCTGCGATTTTCAAACAATTCATGCCATGACACAAAAATAAGTGGAGGCTCGGTCTGCAAACAGTTGAAATCAAACTTGTCCTGGCTGATTAGTGCTTACAGGGTCAGGTAAATTATTGGTTCTGTGATGGCGTTTGTAAATTTTTATTGTAATGCTTGTAAGAAAATAATGAAAACTAAAAAGTTTTCAAGATTGCAACCATATTCAAGCAACTTGTCGACCAGAAAGATGATACGAACTTTTATTTATTTATTTTTTATTGTATTTTCTGGTGTCATGTGGACTATGTAAATCGGTAATCGATGGCCTGATTTCTGTTTTTTTTTTTTAAAAAAAAAAACAGAAACGAATAAGAGAATTTGCCTAAATTGGTGAGGCAAGCAACTTGTTTAGATGTGTTTTGAGCCGCCACCCAATATGTCCATCCAAATAACAAGCAAACTCAATAAAAAAACTATAGTAACATTTAAGCACTTTTTTATTTCCAGTAAACGGTTCTAGAACCTAGATATAATAACATACTAAGACATACCTAGAAGAAAAAAAAAAAAATATATATATATATATATATATAAAGAAAATAAAGAGTCCCCATGCCAACTTTTGCCATTTGAGCTACAAAAATACATCGATGTCAAAAGGTAACTTAAGAAGCAACAGCTACAACAATATATTATATGATGCAATTTTCTTCCTCCTAATTTGAATTAGTTGCATGAAGTACTGGCAAAGCTTGGTACAAGATCTCAGCTGCAACATCAAGCTCCTGCTCTGTTATGATCAATGGAGGCACGAGCCTCACAACGTTACCTTTTCCAGCAGTCAACACTAGCAGGCCAGAATTTCTACATGCATCCACAAGAGGTGAGGCAGAGACATCCAATTCAATTCCAATAATAAGCCCGAAGCCACGTACTTCTCTAACATGTGGGTTCCCTCCCAGCTTCTGCTTCAAGATATTTTTGAAGTAGAGACCTTTCTTGGAGACGCTGTTCAAAAAATTTGGATTTGATATTTTGTTAAGAACGGCTAGGGCAGCGCTACAGACCAGAGGTGCACCAGCAAAAGTACTTCCATGGTCACCGAAAGCAATGGCGGAAGCAACTCTTTCGGTCACCAATGCTGCTCCAATGGGTAGGCCTCCAGCAAGTGGCTTAGCAAGTGTCATTATATCTGGGAATACACCATATGCCTCATGAGCCCAAAGATACCCAGTTCGGCCTAAACCACATTGAACCTACAGAAAAAAAAGTGAAAGATGCACAAACATAATTAATTGAGAGAAATTGAAATCATAGATAAAATACATGTAATCAGCTCTATAATCTTGAACCCTTGAACTTAAGCTGCACCAAAAATAGACTAGTGGTATAATGTATACCTTTCAAATAGAAATGATGATGATGATGATGATGCACTTATGAAGTAAAATATGATGACAAGTAAAAACACCAACAAGAACAACAATTATGTATGTACAATGCAAAGTAATAAAGTATCCAAAAACTGCAAACAATGGAATCATTATATTGGGCATGGTCATGTATGAAGTTTGGCATTTGAGAATTCCAAATTATAGTTTGTTTGATATCCGCACTCCTAACTCTATGAAAGCATAACATAAAAGGGGCAATGGGGACAAAATTGTGGATTTAAGAATTGAGAAGGAAGGAAGAAACTAATACAAGAAAATCAAATACATAAAAAAGAAATATTTTCAAGAGCCGTAAAACATGGACTGAAAGACGAAATAGAATCGATCAAATGCAATTGCTACCTTAAACCAAACTAGATCAAAACAATTTTGGGGCAAACACGAAAGTATAGAACTATTGTAAATAAGATATGCTAGTCAAACAATACACCATCTAGTTGCATCAAAATTTAGACACAATCTGAAGATAAAAAGTAGCTGATTACCTCGTCGAACACCAGAAGAGCACCGGCATCATCACAAGCTTTACGCAGAAACTGCAAGAACTCCTTTGAAGCACTGTATATTCCTCCTTCACCCTGGATAGGTTCGACAAAAACTGCTGCAGTTTTTCCAGGCTGAATCAATTCTTTGGTAGCTTGTATATTTCCATACTCTACGAATGTGACTCCAGGCATGACAGGCTCAAAAGGAGACCTGTAATGCTCTTTGCTAGTCAAGGCAAGAGCCCCCATGGTCCTCCCATGGAAGCTGTTAGTGAAAGATATGAAGCTTGAGGAAGGCTCTTTTGCATCAGGATTAGTGTGTCTCTGAAACTTCCTTGCAAATTTAATGGCTGCTTCGTTTGCTTCAGTTCCAGAGTTTGTGAAAAACACACGGTCTGCAAAACTAGAAGCCACCAGACGCTTTGCCAGTTCCACCTACATACACCAAGCAATTTGGCAACATAAAAATTTATCTTTAAAATCAAAATGCAACCTTTTACATTTCCCCTACACTTTCTCGGCAACCAAACAAAGCATAATTCCAAAAAAATAAAAATCAAGATGAAGGCCAAACCTGAGGGATGGAATAGTACACATTGCTGACATGAGTGAGGGTACTGGCTTGCTCAACCACAGCCTTGAGCCAGTCCTCATCGCCATGGCCGAGCGCATTCACCGCAATCCCAGAGGTCAAGTCCAGATACTCTCGCCCCTCAGCATCGTACAATTTACAACCTTTGCCACTGGCCAACACCACCGGAGTTCGCGCGTAGGTCTGCACCAAGACCTTGGCCTCCGTCTCTACAACCTCCCTGCTCTTCGCAAGCCCTAATTTTGACGCGGTATCTGGTGCTTCCACGTCCACGCTAAGGCAAGCGGTCACCGCTCTCCGGCCGTTGATTAGTTGGACCCGTCCGTGTAAGCTGGGGCTGAATCGACGGCGGAGATTGAGAGGTTGAGAAATGGGGTTGGGGGAAACGCGGAGGGAAGCCATCCTCTGTTTTCGGCTGCAAGGAAAACGTGCGAAATAGGGGTTGGCGGAGGAGGCTGCTTTTACAGGCGAGAATTGGTATGAAAAAGGGAAGAAAATAGAGAGAGAAAGTGAAAGTATCTCATCTCTTAACCTAAAACGACAGCGTTTTAACGTGTAAGAATTTTAATTTAGGCATTTTGAGCAGTGTCAACTTCAGACAGAGTGATGACTAGGCTTGACAACAACTCAACGAGTCTGTTGTTTCGTATTTGCGTAATGAGGGCAACAAATCTAAAAAGTAAGAATGCTAGGACTCGAATTTATGAATTTTCATGGGAAATTAATTACTCCAAACCACTATATTAATGGATCTTTTACGAATAAGCTTTTTTTTTAAAGTGTCGCATGAATTTTGTTTTTGTTAAATCTTTGTGGTTTTTGATTACTTTGTTGTTTTGGGAGTTTTTAATTTGAGTTTTCAAGTTTGATCCCTCTTTGGTCTATATGTGAGAAAAATACATTCATCTTTTTGATGAGGATATACCATGATCTTTCTTTTTTGTACATAAATCTTTGTGGGGTTTGATTGTTTTTTGCTTTTAGGTTTGATGGTGTGGATATTGAATTACTATGTAAATCTGGAATCTTGTTGGATTATTATATTGTTTGTGTTGTCTGATATTTCAAGTTGATGTATTTTCGGTTATTAACATTATAGATGTGGCTTAGATGATTCCTTATATAATGAATTAGATGATATTTTAATTAGACTACACACACTAATATCAAGATATTTTAATAAAATATTGTAAGCCGTTTGAAACTATACTTTTCAAATATTATAATATGTTTAAAGTGGCCATATTTTTAAATATTCGAATATATTTAACGAGTATAGTTGCACGGTGATACACTTATATATATTTCATTCTTTATGTATTTCAAGTTATAATAAAAGAAAATATGAAAATCATGTACAATGGAATTCTTTATAAGAGTTTACACGCAACATATTGATCATAAAATTTTACTAAATGATTTAAACATTCATAAACTGCAGGTTAAAAAAATTATTCCAATATACAGTTGCCCATAAGAATCGAAAATACAAAAAAATTAAAAACATGGTGGTTCCTTTCTATCGCTGTAAAGGTCAAATCTAAATCAAGTTAGGGCTCGTTTGGGACTACTTCTCTAGGAAGCACTTTTACTTATAAACGCTTCTATCAAAAGCGCTTTTATTATAAAGATGTTGAAATTTCATAAGAAATCAAAGTGCTTCTTGGAAAAGCACTTGGGGGTGCTTCCTGAAGAAGCACATGACAGATGCTTCTCTAGAAAGCGCTTTTATGGCCCAAAAGCATTTCTAAAATTTTATGTCAAACGCTATCAAAAGCGCTTTTGGTTGTCAGAAGTGTTTTTAACTGTTCAAAAAAGCACTCCCAAACATGCCTTTAGTTGATTGCCTAATTTAGTAATTGGTGTCCAAAAATTTCTTCTACCAAAACAAGACTTAACTATTTCAGCAAGAGAACCACGACACCCTAGGCTTGCCCACTTAACCTGAAGAGGAGAAATTTCAGGTAATGGATGCCAAACCCAAAAATATTCCATAAAAAACCTACTAATGAACCTCGGTAGACCCCTCAGGGCCAATCTCCTTCGCCTTATCAGAATGAACACCACTTCAAGTAACTAATATATTTTGTGGGCTTTGTTTTTGAATTTTTATATACAAAATTAGTTTGTTTAGTTTAATATTTGCAATTAAAACATTTAATACTAATATATATATATATATAATTTATGAAGTTAATTAAAATATTTAAGATTATTCATTTGGCATAGCTTATTTGAGGTGATAAGTGATTTTTAAAAAAATTTGGGAAGCCCATCTTGTTTGGTAAACTACGAGAAAATCACTTATTGTTAAAAATTGATGTGAGAGAAAGCAGCTAATGAGGTGCTTTCATTTTCTGATTATGCGGGAATTAGTACCAACAACACTTTTAACAAAAAGTTTATCAAACATCAAATTGCTTTCTCTCACAGCTGATTTTTCTCATAGCAAATTTGATAGCGATTATTTTCACAACACAACAATGCCAAACTGGTATTCACTAAAGAAATAATAGTTAAAACATAATTGATAATGAAAGTAATTAAAGAAGGCTAAGGTATTATTTAATTACAAAAACTATTCATTGACCTAAGGAACTAATGTTATATTTAAAAAAAAAGAATATGATAGATCTGTGAATTTTAAAATATTAGACTATATTAAACGCGACAGCTGGCGGCTATACTATTTTAATATTTTAATAAGTTTAAAGCGTATAGCCGCGCGGCTATACGTTTAAATATTCGAATATATTAAAAGAGATCGCCGAGCGGCTATACAATTTAAAGATTCGAATTTATTTCAAGCATATAGCCGTTCGGCTGTACTTTCCAAATATTTTAATATATTTGAATGTAGTTAACTAGTATAGCCGAGCAGCTATACGATTTTAATATTTAGGGTTATTCGCAGCAATGGTCCCTCAACTATACCCATATTTACAGTTTGGTCACTCAATTCAATTATTAGTTGCAGAGGTCACTCAATTAAGTGTTTTGTTGCACCGTTAGTCATACCGTCAAGTCTCTCTACGGTAGGGACTAATGGTGCAACACAACACTTAATTGAGTGACCAAAATGTAACTCTGAGTATAGTTGAGGGATAATTGCTACAAATAATCTTAACTGAAAAGTCACATTTGCCCATCAATAATCTAAGAGATGCTTGCCACGTCGTCATTTTAAATAGAAAAAGTAACAGACTTACGGTAGGACTAACGGTGCAACAAAACACATAATTAAGTGACCTTTGCAACTAATAATTGAATTAAGTGACCAAAGTGTAACTTAGGGTATAATTGAGGGACCATTACTGCGAATAACCCTAATATTTAATATGTTTAAAGAGTACCGCCGCGCTATACCATTAAAATATTCGAATATATTGATATATTGAAACAGTATAGCCGAACGGCTATACTATTTAAATATTCGAATTTATTTAAAGCGTACAGCCAAACGGCTAGACTGTCCAAATATTTTAATATATTTACAGTGTATAGCCGGCGGCTATACCGGTAAATATTCGAATATATTAACGAGTACAGCCGTACTATTTTAATATGTTTAAAGATTATAACCGTGCGGCTATACGTTTAAAACATTCGAATATTTTGAAAGAGTATAGCCGTGCGGCTAGACTATTTAAATATTCGAATGTATTTAAAGTATAGCCGCCCGGCTATACTTTCCAAATATTTTAATATATTTAAAGAGTATAGCCGCGCGGCTATACCGTTAAAATATTCGATTATATTTAACGAGTATAGCCGGCCGGCTATACGCTTAAAATATATTTATATTTGTTTCTTTATGTATTTGAAGTTAGTCTTCAATCCTTGCAGCCTCGGTTAGTTCTTCATTCATTTCAAACGACATGCTGCTTGGAATTCGACTTTTGTAAATGTCAATCTTCGAAAGACAACGCGTGTCATAGTTGAGGGCTAGTGTGAAAGACTCTTCAGCATCATCATACTTCCCATTCTTCTACATGAGTGTTGCAGAAGAAAGCACTTTGTTTGCAAAAGAATACCCTCTGCTACACCCCTCACAACTTGATCTTTGGTGCCCATAAGCACTGCCTGACATGTTTTTGCCAAAGCGTTGGCATGGTTGCTTGGACAACTTATGAGAATAGTTGCAGTCCCGACTTTGTCAGCCTTGTCAGCGAGCCGATCGGATTTAAGGCACTCGATGCCGGATGTTGGTACCTCAGCACTGTGACATTCTGCTGGGATTAGTTTGTCATCTGCAATTAAACGGTTGACAAGTTATTAATTAGAGCACTGACCAGTTGTCTGTTTACATTGTAATGTTTGTCTCATCAGGGTTGGTTTGAAGTGAAGATCATATCTCAGATCAGACCTCTTTGCTGTCATTGACTCTTCACGTATATGATTCATGAATTGCATGCCATGGTAGCATTTCTACACAGATTAGTAAAGCACAATTTTATAGAACTTCAAGTTTTTTACTGCAATAGATGTGAGTCAATTTTCGTTTTCCTGCTAAGAAATTGCAAATCCTGACAATAGTTGCTGGAGATTGGTCATAAATTAGATGTTATTATATGGTTGAGATGCATCTCACAGACTCGCAGTGTATCTCAGCCATCCATTTCTATGCACATATACAAACTTGGGCCTTGGGCATAGCAAGCCCAGCCCGGTTTTTCTTCAGTAAATGTATGCAGTAGGGGGATTTAGCCCAGCCCAGTTTTTCTTGAGTAAATTTTTGGAGTAGGGAGACATTAAACTTTATGCAGTAGCGCAAGACGCTTCTAGCTTAAAGTGGTTAAGAGGTTATTCTTACACCCAAATTCATATGTTCGGATTCCCCTTGCTTATTATCGCTTGTATGAAGAAGAAAAAAATATATGCTTTTGTTTGCTTGCTAAGAAATTGCAAATCCTAAAATAGTTGTTAGAGATTGGCTGGCCATCACAACTTGAGTTTATGCAGGGACAGTAAACTTGTGCCGCCTAAAGGTTGGCCCAATTTCATGGTATCAAGCCTATCAACAGCCTTGCTTGATGCACTTCCAATTCACACTGATAAAGCCTTTTGCACTCAGAGATCAAACTGAAATGGCAACTGCAGGATCACCCTTTCCCTATTTAGACTTATTACCCCATAAACACTCATGATCAAAAGAAGATGAGTCAAATATATACTTCTTGTCACATTAAGATTAAATGCAGTCTGAAGGTTGCAATATGCCAAATCAGAAGACCTGTAATTATGGGCACCAAATCAGAAGACCTGCAATTATGGGCACCAAATCTCATAAATAATGAAGTATCTTTTCCATCTGTCCAAAACCCATATTAATTTTTTCTCTGTTTTGTACAGATAGACTTGTGATTCACTTGAACTCCCAAGTTTCAAATCCAATTAAGTTGTCGAGTGGGGTTACCACAATGGTTGTGCCTTGGCACCCAGGATCGAAATTCCAGGGATTTTTTTCCTCCAAATGTAACCAAAAAAATTCCAGTTTAGTTAGATTCAAAATGCTTGGATATGTACAACTTTTTTGGGTCAACATCAAAATGCTTGGCAAAAAAAGGCACCAAAATGGTAGTAATAACAAGTTTGTGAAATGCTCCTATAAACCCACAAAAGTTGAATGGTCAATCCTTTTTCTTGATTGTCCAACAATCCAACGAGTATGCTATTAGTAAAATATGATTAACTTTGGTTTTTTTTCCCACTTGATTATGTGAACTCTGTGTTACCTTTTCTTCCAAGTCGGCAAACCTATTGAGACCCAAAGTGTCAAAGAACTCAAAGATGTAAAATCAATCCAACTTCAATAGTTGGGTGAAAACTGCATCAAGTCATGAACTCATACATAAGAAAGAGGTCATATTTCTATGGAAAAAATAAAAAATAAAAAATCAAAGCATGCATGCCCAATTGTTTGTCTATATTCTTTAAGTCAATATAAAGAATGCCAAGATCACAAAGAATGCCAACCAGAAAGTGATGAAATTGCATGCATAATTGTATACCACACCAACCAAAATGAAACAGAGACTAATTATTTTTCTGGGTTGGCAGCCAAATGTGGGCAACAGGCTGGACCAGTGGATTTGAGTTTTGTTGTTTGACTGAAACTGGTTAATTCAGTTTGGATGCTAATGGGAAAGTCTTGACTTTTGAGTAAAAGTAGTTTCCATTTCCAAGCCTATGCAATGAGACCATGCATGAATATATGCAAATCACATGTGACATACAAAGCTTTTTGTGTATCTCATTTTGCCATTGTTTTTGACAAAAAGAAGGAAGCAAACTTCGATCCCAATTGTTTACTTAAGATGATTTTCTAGCCCATCCATTACATTGCCCACATGCTATGCTGCAGAATTTCTTGTGTAAGAATACCCACAAAAAAGAGTGGCAGAAAAATGAGAAAGACAGGCAACACCTGTCTTCCGTACATAGTTCACTGGCTTTGGAGTTCTCAAGCTCTTCCTCTGATATTTATTTTTGGTTTTCTACTTTTGTTTTTTGCAGTGCAGAAAAAGTCTGTGGAGGCTTTTTTTGTTTTGGCTTGAGAGAATACCAGATTATTCCAATGCAGGAAATTTAGTTGCCGTCTGTCAGGATACCAGCTCCCAATTTAGATGTTCTCAGTTAGATGTGACTGGTTTATTAATATTTTCAACTCAATATGTCATGCTATTGCTTTCGTTCTCACTCATTTTGCAGAGCTTACTAATATTGACTTTGTGATTTCTGGAAGTAATTATGCACACGAAATAAGAATGCCGTTGGGAAAAATGATGTTGATTTTATTGTGAACCGGTTTAGGACTACGAGCACGAAATTCAAGTGCAAGGTAAATACTCGTATTTGAATACTCGTATTTCCAAATTCACACATATTTCCATGACAAACTGTGATTGACCTCTAACGTTGCCGTACAAGAGTATCTTTTGTTTTGTACAGCCGTACAAGAGTAACTTGGGGTTTAAAAAGGAAGAAAAAAGCACAAGATATTAAGGTATATTGTAATTCTTGAATCTTGTTCATTTCTCTTTAATAGAATTAAATATCTACTTTTTATTATTATTTAAATACAAGCAATAGTCTAGAATTTCTCACACACACAACTTATGTTATTGGGGGTTCAAACCTTAAACCTCTAGTCTGCAAGTCAAAGCCATTTTCCATCCACGAGGTCTAGTTGAATAGAAAAAGGTCTTATCTTACATGCCAGAGATCTCAAGTCGATCCCCCATGTCATCAATTGTGTGTGTGTGAGAAACCCTTCCCCTGGAGTTTAGAGTCATTATCACTTGTACTAAAAAAAATGAGTTTTTCTATTTAAACCCCACAATTTTCTTTGTTCACCCCAATACTTAAATTATTAAGCTCTTAAGTTTATTATTGTGTAAAAAGACAAAAAAAATCCTCCAACATAATACTTAACCTTAATACATCTATGCTCATGTTCAGAAGCTTTGATCTCCCTTTTCCTCAGGAAGCAATATAAAATATGGTATTTGAAGTTGCTCTTTTGATATCCCTTCATGGACTCTCTAAGCAATGATCTCATCTTCGGAAACTACGTCAGTGCTTTGAGAATCAGCTTTAGACACTGTTTCAAAGGTTTCTTTGATTTCTTCTTCAGTTTCACCAACATTAAACTCTTCTGGAGCCAATTCAGAAACTTTGAGCTCCCTGGGCTCTTCCTTGTGCAAGATTGTCTCTTCTACTGACCTCGCAACAAATAAATCTCCTCCATTTTCATCAGCTGTCATTTTTATTTTCTTGGCAATAATGTTTTTATCTCTTTATTTTTTTGCTGGATGTGTATTTAAGGGTAGTTTGAGAAGATAGTGGGGTTTTCTTAGAAATTGTGAAAATTTGAATTAAAAATTGGGGTGAACTTAGAATATCCGTGAACAAAGAGAATTGTAAGGTTTAAATAGAAAAACTCAAAAAAAAAATCTACTTCTTAAGTTGAATAGTCAAGCATTCTTTAACATTCTTTAGCAAACAATCAATAACAACAAAAAAAAAAAAAAGAGAGGAAGAAAAGGCGGCAGGACTTTTCTTGACACGTAACTTGTAACTTGCGCACGTATCCCTTGAAAGTTCGATTCTATATAACTGCCTTCTCCTCTTCCCTCCCTCCCTCTTTCTGTTTATTGCCGTAAGTGGCTTCATTGAGCACAATTTCACTAGAAACTTTGAAACCCAAGTTCGGATCTTTAAGTTCTGCTTCTTTCTTCCACTATTTTCCATTTGGGTGCTCTTCTTCTTCACCAGTTACAAAGCCTATTTCAATAAACACAGATTTAGTGGTACCAGACCACTGTGTTGAACTTAACATTGACTGAGAGCATTGGGGCCTGAATGGCAAGGCAAATGGACACAGAGTCAGGTTCTGTTTTACGGGGTTTTCGACCGGTGAGTGTTACTACTTTGTCTGTTTCGTTATGTTCCTATGCCCATTGTTTTGCATTCTTTCTGTGTTTGTTTCCAGGGAAAGTAAAGTTAGCAACATGGGAAAGGAAAGAGTGAAATTTTTGAGTCTGTGTTACCATTTTTTGTTTTTGGAAAATGGGTTTGTTGTTTTTGATTTCAAACACTTTCAATCTTTATCATGTGTTTTCTTCTGGAATGTTCTTAGCAACCAAACGACAGATGCATTTTCTTTTTTATTTTGTCACTATCTTTTGGTCTATGACTATCGATCTTATCGACTTAGACTATATCTCATTGTCATTTTTGTATTCCTGTAAAAATCTGATTTGTTATTTGTGTTCGTACAATCACTGAAATTTCTCGTTTTCCATGTTACTTTTGGCTGTGATATAAAGTTTACGTTTTTCCATTTCCCATGATAATCACCTTCATGGCTTCTTAGTTTTCTTTTCACTCGTGCTGCATAAACCAGAATTTTTAGAGGCTTTCATCCTTAAATTCACGAATTCAATCTACCTTTATTTGCCTTGTTTGTTTAGGACTTCTTCACTTCTAACTAAGTGATCCTTCTGTTTGAGCATCATCAATTCATTTGGTTGCATTGAAGACAAAGGATGTGAGAAGAACTCACCGTGTCCGAACTCCAGGATACCCGGAGTTGATATCAACATCCACAATTGTCGGTCTAGAGAGTTTAATATGGTTGTGGACTGGATTAACTCATTATAGAGCACACATTTTGTCTTAATTCTGTTCTGCATTTCTTTTCTTATTGGTTTTTCCTCTGCTTGGTTATATTAGTAAATGGAATTCAGTTCACTTTAAAATTTGCAAACATAGTAACACTTATCTTACTTGTTTTATTAGCAGAATCTGTACAAGACAACTCTATGCCTTGCTTTTCAGAGCCTTGGTATTGTTTATGGGGATCTAAGCATATCCCCCATATATGTCTACAAAAGCACTTTCTCAGGTGATCTGCATCTATCTGAGGACGATCATGAGATTCTTGGAGTACTTTCTATCGTTTTCTGGGCTTTGACTCTTATCCCCCTTTGCAAGTACATTATATTTGTGTTAGGAGCAGATGACAATGGTGAAGGTACTTACAGTTACCTCAGTTAACTTATAGCATATCTGGGTTTGAGATTATAATTGGTTCATGTTGGACGTTTGAGATTCACTTTTAGTTTTACAGGTGGAACTTTTGCTTTGTATTCATCACTATGGCGACACTCAAGGATGGGCCTTTTGAACACAGTTCATCCTGCACATGAACGTATATCTTCTTACTGTTCTGAAATACCTACCAAGGATACAAGAATGGGCTTACTCATAAAAGAATTCTTTGAGAAGCATAAGAGTTCTCAATAGTATTGCTACTTGTAGTTTTCCTAGGAACTGGCATGATAATTGGTGATGGTATCCTCACTCCAACAATGTCTGGTATGATTTCTAAAATTATCTCTCTGGCCTTTCTGATTGACCCTCTCTTCAATTGAACATGGGAGTATCTTCCAGTTCATGGTTTCTCTCTGCAGTCACTGATGTTGACCTAATGAGGTTTTGTTATATATGCTGGCAGTTCTTTCTGCAGTTTATGGAATCAGAATTAAAGCTCCGGAATTACATGAGAGTAAGTGAATCACAAATAGATAAATAAAACATTCTTTGTGTGATTCTTGCAACGTCATGGGTGTCAATATGAAAATTTAAATCTTGTATAAGGATTTTTGCATCGGTAATACATGGAGTTGAGTTGAGGAGAATGAATATTGTCCAGCATTACTTATTGTCTGATATCATGCAATATAATTTTAACTCAATTTTTATGGAGAACTACCTTTTCTAATTGCATTTTACATTCATACATGGCAGATTATACTGTGTTCATAGCTTGCATCATCTTGGTTGGGCTTTTTGCTCTTCAGCATTATGGGACACACAAAGTTGGGTTTCTTTTTGCTCCAATCATGTTAATATGGTTGCTATGCATTTCTGGGGTAGGCATGTACAATATCTTCCGCTGGAACCCTCGTGTTATAGGTGCTCTGTCACCCTACTATATTTATAACTTCTTTAGAAAAACTGGAAGAATTGGGTGGAGTTCCCTTGGAGGCGTTGTTCTTTGTCTCACAGGTTGGTTGATAGGAAAAAGGTTCTCTGTCGCCCTACTATATTTATTTCTAAGGCTAAAATAATATTTGTCTATGACAGGTACAGAAGCAATGTTTGCTGATCTTGGGCATTTTTCCAAACTCTCTATCAGGGTAGCTTATTCTCATATTTTAATTTGACTCTTTGAAGCATAAAACTGCTTAATAGTTGTTTAGTTGTCTTTTAAGGATTTTTGGTTGACGGACAATTTTCTCTTGCTTGTTTCTAGCAGTGCCACCACATGTATAGCTGTTTTTCTTCGTTCTAGCCAGTTATTTATGACTATTTCTTTTTTCTTTTTTTCTGGCAGATTGCATTTACAGGCCTTGTTTATCCTTGCTTAGTCCTGGCATACATGGGAGAAGCTGCTTATATCTCCAAGAACAAAATGGATATTAGTAGCAGTTTTTACAAGGCCATCCCTGGTAAAGCTTGATTAGTGTATCTTTCTGGTGTAATGCACCAGCTAGTTGTTTGAATGAAAAGTCATTCTTCTTATTAGGGAACTAAATTTCAATTCTCAAAAGCAATGATTTCGACAAGTTTAGCTTCCACTTCCAATGATTTGCGATTATTTTTAATATCCATTATATCATTAGCTTTTTTACTGTGTAGTAAACCTTTATTGTAGCTTCTGAATCTTTAGAAGTGTCAATCTGTGTGCATTCTTGTACCCGTTTTGGATTTCATCTGATCTCTTTTTGCTATTCAGAGGTTATGTTTTGGCCGGTATTTATTATTGCAACTCTTGCTTCTGTGGTGGGAAGTCAAGCAATAATTTCAGCTACCTTCTCAATAGTTAGTCAGTGCAGGGCACTGAGGTGCTTCCCACGTGTGAAGATCAAACATACATCAAATCAGATACATGGGCAGATATACATACCTGAGGTGAATTGGATGTTGATGATGTCATGTCTTGCTGTCGTTATTGGATTCAGAGACACTCGTATGATAGGCAATGCATATGGTTTGTACTCTCTCTCTCTCTCTCTCTCTCTCTCTCTCTCTCTCTCTCGCAGTTTTGCGTTTCTGAAATAAGCATTTTTACGCCATGTTGCATGTTCAGGGCTTGCTGGAGTGACAGTGATGTTCATCACAACCTGCTTGATGTTTTTAATTATCAGCACAGTTTGGAATAAAAATGTTCTTCTGGCAGTCTTGTTTTTCGTAGTCTTTGGATCTCTAGAACTACTCTATATTTCTGCCTGTCTTGGTAAAGTACATCATGGAGGCTGGCTTCCCCTTCTATTCGCTCTTGTAATCATGTCTTTGATGTCCATCTGGAATTACGGGACCATGAAGAAAGATGCATTTGAGCTGGAAAACAAGGTATCAATGGATAGGCTTCTAAGCCTTGGGCCAAGCCTAGGTATAGCAAGGGTCCCTGGAATCTGCCTACTTTACTCTAATGTTGCCTTTGGTCTACCTCCAATGTTTGCACATTTTGTCACAAACTTCCCTGCATTTCATCATACTCTCATCTTTGTGACCCTTAAGTCTTTGATGGTTCCAAAAGTTCCAGATGTTGAGCGTTTTCATGTAAATCGAATTGGCCCACCAGAGTTGTCTATTTTCCGGTGTGTTGTAAGGTACTTTCCATAAAGTTTTTGTGGTATGAAGCTGAACTTCATCAGGTTTTGCATGAAACTGAATTTTGATTCTTAAATATTCTGAATCAAGAATAGTTCTTGAAATTCTTTAATGCTGTTATGCATCAGGTATGGATACAAGGAAGTGAGAGATTGCTACAACTTTGAAACCCAACTGATTGAAAAGGTGGCAGAGTTTTTGAAACAGGAGAGTACTATTGAAGACATGACAGTCAGAGGGCAGTCACCAAACCATATATCTGCTGCAGTGGGAAACGAGGTTTGTCATGACATTGCTGAGCAGCGGAGGAAGGAGGTTAGTGGGGGCAGTGGTGAGCAGTGGAGTAACACAGGGTTTCAAAGTTTGGGATCCCATCAGGAGATGAAGAAACTCATGGAGGCACGGGAAGCTGGTGGCGTGGCCTACATGATGGGCAATCCTTATGTTGTGGCAAGTGGGGTATCACCATTCCTGAAGAAGTTTGCCATTAACATTGTCTATGGTTTTCTGAGACGGAATTGCAGGCGTCCAGCAATTGCACTTGGAGTTCCACATACCTCACTGCTTGAAGTGGGAATGTTTTATCAGGTGTAACTATAGCATGTAGTAAATAAACTCAGAGGTAAGAAGGGAGGTTGACAGAGAAAAGTTCTTTCCTTTACCAAGCTTCTTACTCGATGAAATAGAAATGCAGTTGATATGGGGCATTGACAGGATGTTTATGGTTAGCAAATATAGGGATAAATGTGCTTAGCTGTGTATATGGTGCAAGTTGTAATCTGATCATAGGAAACTAAAAATGAAGTGCTAACAGCCAACACTCTTATGTACTTCACGAGATATATATAATAAACAAGAAGAAAGTTTTGGCAAAAAACTCATGTACATGGTGTTTTCCTTTTGTCGAACTTATTTACACTAACCTTCTCCATGTTCCATTGGTTTATAAGAGGAAGAACTTAATGATACATTTCCTCAGGCATACAAGTCCCCGACTCCCCAACCCAGGTGTTGGTAGGTACCCGAGACCTACACTTTGATTCTAAACTTGGCAGCTAGGACCCTGTTGAAGAATATAAAATCCCACAAGTTTGCTTCTAAACTTGATTCAAATTTTCAAACCAAACAAACTCCTTTTCTCATTCCAGGTCCATTCCACAACCAAACACCAGAGTTTGCGTATGAAAATTGGACACCCAATTGAGGATTGATGATAATAAATTTGGTATTATAAAAATTGACAAATAACCATATAAATATGGTATTATATTGTATGGTTATGGAGCTGCAACATATCCTTGTTAACTTGAAACTTAATTTGATAGCTTAGGGGCCAACTGCCTGGTGATGAGAAGTCAATTGTGTGACCGCAAATCACTCCCTTAAATCAATGCATTACAGGGGCAGCCTCACGCTTTTTGGCTGTCAACTTTTGGGGTTTGCGTTTCATTAATAAACTAGCATCTTCGCACGCGTTTTCGTGTTTGTGAGATATTTTTTTAAAAAAATTAAAATTTATTTTAGAATTAAAAAAAAAATTGGTAGTTGTGTTCTATAAAAATAGACAATTATCTGATTTTTCTTTTAATTTTAATTTTTTTAAATATGAAAAAGTGTGAATTTACCATATTATCCTAATTTAATTAATAATTTTAATTCTTAATATTTATATTAACTAATGACATTTTCTGGTATTTTGAATGTTTCACCATTCTTTGCCTTTTACTTTATATATATATATTATATAACATCTTCCACTATATCAACCTTAGTGCACAGAACATATTTTCTCAGGCATTTCTCTCTCTCTCTCCCTCTATAACCCAAACGGCAGGCTCTTTTTTTCTTGGCTATGTATTATTTTTCTTTAGCTGCCTATAGCATTTTCTTCAATGCATCTAGATATCTACTTATTCTTGCTGTATTTCTCTTGGCTTCACTTTATGTGTTCTTGGCCATAGAGGAAGCCAAAATCTTTCATGAACTGGCAGCTTTGGCTTGTAAGCAAGAAGGCAGGAGCTTGGTTCATCTGCAGTTTCAGGAGACCTCTGCATATAATCATTCAAATGGCTCATATTACAATGATTTTCGAGACCGGTGGGATGATATTGATTAGAAGATCTAAATAAATGGACGGCTGTGATCGTCATGTCAACCATGAAATCTTATGTAACAATCATACACGAGTAAATTGTAGTTCTTTTGGGCTTCCGTTAGTAAAATTATTGTTGGTTCCAAAGGGAAAATACTGTATACCAATTATAATATATGATTTACTTAATACATCTCTATTGGGGTTGGCAAATATATATATATATAGGGAGCTTCTCCGATGCGAACTTCAAGATGCGAACTCCAATGCGAACCTAAACTTTTGTTAAAACAAAAGTTCGCATTTGAGTTTCGCATCTCTGAGTTCGCATTTGAAAGCTCCCTATATATATATATAATAAACTACTAGCATTCTGGGCTCTACTTCAAACTGCTAGATTTAATTGGGAACTTGTACTTTTGGAATTTGTCATTATAGAAGGCCCCATACTTTTGAGACTAGTTTTATGGACCTCACCAATGGGTCACTATTTGGTGTGGGTTGGCCCAGGTGAGCCACTAGAGTCTATCTCTGGTGAGAGTTTGTCATTTTACTACCGGCATGATCTAAGTTTGACTTCAACCAAACCATTTCTTGGGTTGAAATAAATGAAAACCTTTGCTACATGAGCAATATGGCATACTTGCGAGTGCCTTATTCTCAACTGTAGAGATTTTTGGGTGTTACTGGTTAGACACTCTTTTAATAAGCCACGTGATGAAAGAGATAGAATTTCATAAATACATACAAAAATCATGGTTAATTGTGATAAAAAGGGCATTTTGGAATCCCAATGAAATAATTTGTTGACATATCATTTATCAACTTTCAATGGTTAGATAGATGAGAGATATTTTAATACAAAAACAATTTTGTCAAGGAGAGAATCCAAGTACTTAGCATGACTAATGAATTTTCCATGGCTTCTTATTGAAAATGAAAATTTTCTTTATTTTCAGACAAAATTTTATGATGATATCAAACTACTTGTATTTAAGTTTTCACAACACTAGCCTCTCCTCACGCGCTTCCGCGCCTGCGAGGTTTTTTTATTTATTTAAAATATTTAAATTTATTTTAGAATTAAAAAAGACAATGGGTGGTTGTGTTCCATAAAAATAGGATACATTATTTTTCTTTTAATTTTAAAATTTTTTTAAAGAAAAAGTTTGAATTTACCATATTATCCTCATTTAATTAATAATTTAAATTCTTAATGTTTGCATTAACCAAGGACATTTTTTGGTATTTTGAATGTTTCACCATTCTCCGCTTTTTACTTTATATATATAGATGAATGTTATTCCAGATAACCCTTAATATATATATATATATATATATATATAATTAACATGCAAAGAATATTAGGGCACTTATTTAATTCATAATGACCGTTAGAGCGTGCCACTCCAAGGGGACAAACATGGAATTTCAGACGTCATATGTCTGAATCAGAAAAATTCCTAGCCGTTACAACAGCTCGCGATCTCGTGAATACCTGCATACGCTAGGGGTAATTTTGGAAATACAGCATTCAAATTATGCAAAATTCGAACGTTATAAGACTTGAAAACCTCGCGACCGTTTCGAAAAAAAAAACAACTCAGCCCCAACTCTCACTCTCTTTCTCTATACAAATCCATGGCCGACGAGAACGCAAACCAGTCAATCATGGAGCCAAAATCCTGGCACCCTCTTCACCAAATCGCAGAGTCTCCAAGCCACAAGCTTCTGCTCAAGCAATGGCTGAAAGAAGAAGAGCTAATCCTCAACAGGGTCTCTCTGAAAGAGAACCAAATCGACTCGGTTCGCAGAGAGATCACAATGCTCTTCATATTCTTCTTCCTCTTCCACTCCACAGCTCTCATCCTTCTCTTCAGTTCCTCCTCGAGGGATCCACATGGGTTCGCTTGCCGCCGGTCTTGGATCCCGTCACTCTGTTCTCTCTGCTTCTCTCTGGGGATCATTTGGGCCATAAGGTACAAGACTGACTCGGAAGGTCACTTGGAGAAGCTTCTGGAGAGAGAGAAAGAGGATAAAAGTCTTCTGGGAAAGTGCATCGAGGAGTTGAAGAAGAAGGGTTTGGAATTTGATTTGTTGAAGGAAGTTGATGCGCTTAGGAGGGCCAAGAGTTTGAGAGTTGAAGCTAAAGAGGTGAGGAAGTGGTCTGCTAGGGACTTTGTGACTTTGTTTTTCTTCACAGTGTCTTGCTTTGTGCTTGTTATCACAAGGGCTATTTTGTGTAACTAGGAGTTTGACAAATGGGGTAGATTTTGGGATTGGATTGGTTGGTTCTTAGATTCATGTTCTATTTTGGGTTGGATGGGTTTTGCCAGAAGATTTTGGATTCTGTCAAAGAATTGGTGGTGGGATAAATTGGAAGCAAATTGACTGCAGAATGTTTTGTTCTGCTTATTTGTAATTTGAGGAATTTACAATGACATAGTTATGAAGCAAATTTGGATGACTGCTTATTTTGTTGGCCTTGGCATGTTCTTTATAATTTGTTTGTTGTTCTTGGATTCATTATAAGCTTACTGCGATTGATGATCATTAATTAGTTTGATCCCATTTTAAAATTAACCTCAATACTTTAAAAGAGGCAAAATGCCTCAGCAAACACTTCAAGTTTGATGGCCAGCAAATCAAACAAGTTGAAGCATCACATCTGGTCTTTTATTTATTGGAACCTACAAGGAGAAATTTATTAAGAAGTAAACAAAGGGGGGATAACTGACCAAACCCAATCAACCCCAAGGATGGGATCAAACTAAACACACAAAATCAAAGAAAGCGAAACATGGGAAAACTCACTAAATCTTTACCAAAAGCGGTAAATCCCACGAAGGTAAGGAGTCCCACTAGTAATAGGCGCGATTATCATCACCAAAATTTGCTAACATATACGCGACACAATTACCTTCCCAATAAATATGAGTACAAACAAAATTCATCTGCACAAGGAAGCCCAAATCTTAATTCATTGCAATGCACTCAAAAATCACCACAGATCCAAGGATGAATATAAGGCTTCCAAATAAGAGCACAACTCAATGGAAACCTTGAGAGAAACCAAACTTTGCCCAAATTGACAAGCAAATGAATTCAATCGGTACTTAACCATTACGTTCTAATAGTAGTTAGTACCCAATTGAAATATAGATGAATAAGTCCCAAAGGCACCTGCTAAAGTTCCAAATACAATTAGTCCTACAATGCCTAATAGCTTGTACTTCCAGCTCCTATAGCAAATTCTACAATAGATGAATAAGTCCACAAGACACCTGCTAAAGCTCCAAATACTATTAGTCCTACAATGCCTAATGGATCGTAGTTCCAGCTCCTATAGCAAGCAGAAAGCTTGCGATAGCACATGCATGGGATAATGAATGAAACCGAAACAGTAAATATTGATCCGACAATCGCCGTGAGGCTCTCATAGTAGGGGAAGACATAGGCTATCATAGTGGAGATGACCAGTAATGCCATCCGTATAAGCAGTTTAACAGGTCTCCAATTTTTGTAGTCTTCTGAAAGTCCACTTTTAATGGCATCATCAGCTACTGGGGTTGGAATATGCCACCAGTTGAAATGGCAGGGTGCCCAAGCCACAAGGATTAATTATGGCCGTTGGGTTTTCTTTTTTATTTTTTCCTGAATTTTTAGTTTTCTATTTTAAATTTGTTAGAAGTTAACTCTGTTATACGAGGAGTTAAGTGAATAGACAGGTGTCATGCAATTATATAGGGGACAGAGAGGCGATAGGTAAAATGGGGACAGAATGGCTTCTAGCCTAGCCACCATCAATTATTGCTTAATAGGGTTGCTTTTTCTTTTTCTTTTTTTGAATACAAGCGATATTTGGAAGGGGGGAATCAAACTAGGACCTCGGATGTAAAGAGTAAATTTTCTTAATCACTTCAGCTACGAGCCTTTTGCTAGAGTCGCTTTGTTTTTTTAGGAAGAGTTCTCTTTTGCTAGTCTGTATACTTTTTAGCCTGAAAATTTCCAAGTTTACTTTTGTACTTGCTGGGATCAGTTAATTCAGCTTGAAAGCAGCCAATCCTAATTGGAGAATATGGTATTTTCATTGCTGAATGCTGCATCTGCAATCTACTCAAATCCCAAAAGGAAACTAACCATTTCAGAGTAGTTGAATTAGGAGGAAAAGACAGAGAGAAAGCAATAATGGTAACCATATTCAAGCAATGTGAAATACGTAAAGACAAGGTATACAAGTCTCTGTCTGGTCCAGACCAGGGTTTATAGTTCACGTTCTCTCTGTATCTTCCTTCAATTCACCTTAATAATTGCTTGGAAAAGCCATTAATATTTACAGGGTTTTTATGGAAATACCCGTTTAACAAGGTATTTTAGGTGGATGAGATATTTGATGAAAATACACCTTTAAAGTTGGTAACGTTATAAAGTTTTGTTGAAGGACTACATTGATTGATATGAGAATTTTGAAAACTAAAATAAAAACTTTGAAAAATTCACAGACACTAGTGATAAAAACCCACACTTATAATAAGGTACATAAACAATGCGGTTCAGAAACCAGAAATCAAAGGTACTTTTGAATTGAGATGATGAGAAACTAATTGTATATTCTCACAAGACAAGAAATCTCATCTTTATCCACCACCCACCAGGTTCACAGTCATCTGATGAGACCATGCTAGATTGCAAGCCCATTATTCATGTAAGCCATGTGATGGATTATTGTAGTGTGATATATTATATTTTCAATGCTAAAATGTACAAGTGTGACAATTTCTTGGTGGACTGAAGTTCAATACAATTATTCAATACTCTTGTACAAGTTCTACAATCGATGAGTAAGTCCCTAAGACACCTGCTAAAGTTCCAAATGCAATTATTCCTAGACAGCCTAATAGCTTGTAGTTCCAGCTCCTATAGCAAGCAGAAAGCTTGAGATAGCACATGCAGGGGAGAATGAAGGAAACTGAAACAGTAAATAGCGAGCCGACAATCGCCATGAGGATCTCATAGTAAGGGAAAACATAGGCTACCACTGTGGAGCTGACTAGTAATGCCATCCTTATAAGCAGTTTAACAGGTCTCCAATTCTTGTAATCTTCTGAAAGTCCACCTTCAATGGCATTAGCTACTGGGGTTACCATCAACTCATATCTTGCGATTGGAATAAGTAGAATGGTGTATATTGCAACTCTTGCACTCACTTCTGTTGTTGGTAGATTCAAAGTGATCTGCGATTCGACACCATCTCCATACATAAGATAGCCCGTGACTGCGGTTACCATGCAAGTGATGGTCATGAGTGGAAAGCTAAAGAACACAACCTGCATATCAATCAACAAAGGATTAGGTTATTAAAAGAACATTACACTATATAGGCCAGTTTTAAAGTAGACATATGCAAATTTTGCAAAGACCAAACCACAGTCCTTTTGTTTGGCTCAACGGGGTTCTGTTCCAGTTTTGAAATCAAAAGGATGGCTCAAAATCAAACCCTCATCGCACTAATCAACAAATGGACTTTGGATTAACTACCGAAACCCCTTCCATGCCCGTAAATTTTGTGAATTCCTTATCGTTACATCCATATACATACATAACACATACATATATGTAATCTCTGCTCATATTGGAAATTATTTTGTCTATATCCTGCATACCTTGCTGAACTGATTTTTATCTCGCATAGAAATGTATATTGAAGGGATGACTGCATGTCCTGCAAAGCAAAAAATATACAAGCTTACAGCGGTAGGAAGGCCCCCCACATTTAACAAGTCTCCACTGGCATGAAACCCAACACCTCCAAATGCACCAACACACACAATGGAGCCAACAATGATAAGGCAACAGAACACCCCGGTGGCCGAAACATAGGACAATATACTCATCTCAGTGATCAGCATTGTGGGCAAGATGATCAAACCTGTAACTAACACAAATGACTGTCTACCACAGATTAACAACGACCCGAGCTTGATCCCGAATTTTGGAAACAGCTTATACAAGCTATCACTTTCTAATATTATGACGCCTGCGGCAACCAGGTACAATTCTGCGCTCAAAATAATTAAGACTATGATTCTGGCTGTTTTACCAAAGGCACGCTCAGCAATGTCAAGGTAGCTTGTAATTGATGGATCAGAATCCATGCATTTCTTTAGCAAGATGGCTGTGTAGAAGCTGATAATAGAAATTAGAAACAAGAGCACCAAGCTTAGCCACCCTCCCCTTGAGAGGGCATACGGAAGTGTTACAAGACCAGCACCTGAAAAATTAATCAAACAAGGGTAAATAAATTGTAATAGTCCTCCAAAATAGAAACACAGTAACATGAGAGTGAAACAAATTTAAATATACTGCTTACCCAGGAAAGCATTTGTTCCATTAAAGCAAGCTTTCCAGAAGCTGGATCCTTTGCTTTGAGTTAGTGGAGTTCTTAACTCATTTGCCATTGTATCTTATGTTGGAGAGAGAGAGTATCTCAGAGGCTATAACTTCTGAAATTATGAGTATATATATATATATATATCGAGCTTAAGGATTCCTCAAATAACTTATTTGAGGGACACCTTTGTAGAGCCCACTCCATTGGATTTCATTAATACAAATGTCTATTTTGTATATATCATTCAAAGATCATCTCTATAAAAAATACTTTGAATCCGATATCATTTGAGCACTCAATTGAATTATTGAAATTTTAGTACTTTCCCTGAAGTACCATGTTCATTGATTTTGTAAGACACAATTGGATATCAAAAGTTTCTTATTTGTCTAATTTTTGCAAGGATGATCTTTGAATGTGGATTAAAAAAATAGATGGTTTGGATTGTTGAAAAATATTTGTAAGGGACCCTAAAGGGCCTCAAATTTGAGGAATCCCTCAATAGAATGAGATTGATATATACATGTATATACTTTGGGGTCCATCCCAATTAATTAACTTCTGAAATTTTGATAAATTGATAATGTTGATGCTTATGTATAGCATCAGTAGTGATTAATTTTGGAATTCTGGGAACATGATCAATAATAAGTTATTTATTGCATTTGTTGGACTAGTTACCCCAGCTTAAATGGCTTATCACTGTCTGCCTGAACTGATCATGATATGCATAAATACAGTGGGCCTTGGATTGTTGTCTCAATGTCATGTCCAGCTGGGTGTCCATGCATATGCATCATGCATCACATTCATATGGAATCTCTGTCTTGTCCAAACCAGGGTTTATTGCCCTTGTCTTGTACTGTGTTTATGGTTCTCTTTGTTTCTTCCTTGATTTCACCTTCAATGATTGCTTGGAAAAAGCCATTAATATTAATAATAAGCCACATAAACAATGCGGTTCGGAAACCAGATATTCCTTTTTTTTATAGGAAATTTGGAAAATTGGCAGCTGCTCTCCCAAAATGCCTTTTTGATTCCTGGAGCTTTCTCCATATCTACCAAAAAAGGGATAAGCTGGAATTTTGAAGGATGACCGCGTAGGGATCTCTCTTGTGAATTTGAAAGTGCCTCATATTCTATTGCTTTTTAGAAGAAAATGCAAAAGCTCCAATTTATCTTAGCATAGAAAAGGTTCCAAACATCACAATCAATCTAAGAAAAGTCCAACCAAAAAACATAAAGAATAAGATATAAAGACAATGAATAAGAATTTTTTTATACATATAATTACATATATGAACAAGAATTAAAAATTATGTGTATATTCATTCCTCCCTCTCCCAAGAAAAAAAATGAAGAAAAAACTCAATCACTAGAGCTGTACCTCTTTATTCAAGTCCATCAAAATTCTTACCTGCCATTGCTAACAGTATTGTAAAGTATGGGTTGAGTGGCCTTTGCAGGTAATTGACTTGTATCTCCCACCACGGTTGTACTTGCCGATGAGTTGTAAACGCTAGAATCAGTTCCTTTAGTTTTCATATCGACAAGTCTTACTGTTTATACCACTTATATCATCAAATTTCCAGTCAGTCAAGTAACCAGGCTTTGAAGTTACAGTCGCCACTTCAATATCTCCTGAAAGCATTCCCACCACACGGGACATCGATGGTCGTAGCAATGGTGATGCTTGAGTGCACAAAAATGCTATAGCAATTACTCGTTTTACTTCTTCCTCGTTGAATTCCGGATAATCTGGAGTCCACTAGTTCAACTTCACGTTTGGTTTCATGCAAGTACCAAGCCTAAGAAGTAAGACCATGAAAGTGCATTAAGACATGGAGTGAGCTGTATTGGTCCAAAAAGTGTTAGAAGCGACAATTCTTACCCATTCAAGAAGATAAATCTTTTCTTCATCCAAACTGGGGTCAGAATTTGGCCTACCACTGACAGTTTCTAGGGCCACAACACCAAACGCAAAGACGTCACTCTTCTCTGTAAGGTGTCCACGATGGCATATTTCTGGGGCAAGATACCCACTGCATCATTGACAATAATGTGTACTACTTATCAACATAACATATTTATAAGACAACAGGAAATGAAGAGCTATATTTGAAAACATAAGTAAGGTGACTCTGAATCTTTAAGAGCTAAAAGCTTACATTGTTCCTGCACCCGGGTACTGATGTGGGTCTTTTTATCATCATAAAGCTTGGCTAAACCAAAATCTGATATTTTGGGGATGAGATTAGAGTCAAGCAGGATATTACTGGCCTTCACATCTCTGTGCACAATCCGCAACCCTTGATTCCTCATGAAGATAAGTTAAACCTCTTGCGACTCCCAAGCATATATCAAAACGTGTTGACCAATCAAGATTCAAACTTCCTTTTTCTGCTTCATAAAAGCCATTATTATAAATCTTTATAATCTTTTATATTCTACATGAAACAGTAATAATGTATTCTCATACCAAATAATGCTTATCAAGACTGTTGTTCTCTAGATACTCATAAACAAGGAGTCTCTTATCTCCCTCAACGCAGAATCCGTACAAATCCACTAGGTTATTGTGTTGCACGGCAGAGATAGTGGCAATCTCAGTTACAAACTGGTTCTTTCCTTGATGGGATGCTGCAGACAATTGCTTCACAGCAATCACTCTTCCAGTCATTAAGTGTTCCCCTATTTACAAAATTCATTACTGTTTAAGAGAAATTAATATATACATATACATGTGTGTGTGTGTGTATATATAATATATTATCAATATCCTTTAGTGAAAATGAAACTTCAGCAGCTAATGAGTTTGATGGTTTGGACAGGCATACACACTTCTACATACAAGGTTAATTTATTTTACTGGAGTTGCAACGGCTGGCATCTTACCAATCACTACACATGGTCTCATTGTGAGAAGTACACTGCTGCCAGTGCGAGCCCCATAAAAAGTATGGAGACCATTTTTAACAGGGACATAAGAAGAAAATTTTAGAAAAACGAAATCAGAAACGAGGATGAAAAACGTCTGATGCTTGAAGAGGCTATGGTTACATCTAGGCATATGTGATAGATGTCACAGTTCTATGCTTGTATCAATTAGTAAATACTGAGGCACAGTGCAGCCACATGTCGTTTAGAATAATACCTTACCTTATAGACAGGTCCAAATCCTCCCTCCCCCTAAGCTTATTAGCTGGATTAAAGTCATTTGTAGCTGACTTCAGGTCTGAAAAGCTGAAAGTGAGTGGCCCAGTATTTATCCCAAACAGCTCTCATATTTAGCATAACAACTGTTATATTTGTGAGCCTGTTTATCCAGAAATCAGTTTGCTTCTTTTTGGATTTTTTTTTAGTAGCTTGTAGGCTTTACAGAAAGGAACATGTAAAAATGATTTACTTATAAACACCCATGGATATTTTTTTTATTAATGTTTTTTGGAACATAGGAGGGGCCACCCAAAAATGCAGCTCATTTTTTGTTAAGTATGGGAAGCGCAGATGGCTTGCCCAACGACAATATTGAATCACATTTAGAAACACAAGAGTTTGAGTTTAAATTTTTGAACTGCAAAGTGATAGACAAAGGATAAAGTAGAATATATTTTTTTCTCTTGCATCAATCATCAGACACCTTTTGATAAGTCAAACTTGCATTGATAAACAATAGAAGTAACAATTTACCTTCATCGTCCATTGTGTTGGGCCTTTTTCTTCTTTGGAAAATATAGAAAGCAGCCACAATCAGAATTAAAACTCCACCACCAACAACGATTCCCGACAATCAGCCCAGTCCTATTCTTCTTACTAGTTGGGGGGTTGTTACTGACAGTAGGTATGAAATCTGTAGAAAAGCTCTGTAGTCAACAGCATGGCACCACTTTGGGAAAACATTAGAAGCTAAACTTCCTAAATCATATCTGAAATTTGAACATCATATTACTTGGTGTAGCACTCATGGCTGAAATAACAGGTCCATATGTACCCTGCCCAGGTATGCAGCAAGTCCCCTTTCCAGCCCAAAAGAGATGAATTTCTAGGTAGTTCTCTGAAACCTGAGCCGTGTACTCCTTCTGTACGGCTTGGAAAAGATGCACCTGCCTCCTTCCGTATATCAAAATCCTTTAGAAACAGATTGTCCTGAAACAGAGAGAGGAGAGATGAAAACGGGCGATTAAATTTGTTATACACACTTAAAAGTAATTGTTTTGGTTCAAATGTTTTCTTTGAAACCATGACAATCCCAAGTCATGCATGACCAAATAATTTTAAACTTTATGAACTTAAACAAGGAAAAAGTTTCCTTAGGATGATACATACCTGGATATAAATATCAAATACACGTCCTTCCAAGACTTTTCCATGTAGTAGAATCTAGGATAGCTGTTTCTGCAATTCAAGGGAGGTCACAGTGTAGTTACCATTCTCAAGGCCCAAACCGTAGTATCTAAGTGATGAAGCTGAAAGCCTTGCAGTCTGGAATATCTCAGAATCTAAAGTATTTTTGAATTGGGGATGATGAGAAACTTTATACTGAGGATTGTTGCTCGCAGTGAAATATCCAACATTGCTAACTCCCCATCTGCTTGTGCCAGTCACAAAATATGTAGCTGGACCAAGGGTTGATTTTCATTCTCATACACAATGCCGTTGGAAGATGTAATCTGAGGACCACCACATTTAATCCCCAAGTTATAATCTGCACAAAGATACAGAAAGAAGTACATATAATAGTATGTTCAGATTCAGGCAATGAAAGGATAATAGTTTGTCAGGCATTCTCATTCTCCATGTAAATCACAAACTTAAAAACAAAATATAAGTTAACAACGACACTACCCAATGCCGGTCCTACCCAATTGGATCCTCAGAGAGATCTGATTCAGTCCTAATTCTTCTAACATTTTTACATAATTGGGCATTCTTAAGAATCAGATTTCACGGAACAACACTTCTGGAATGACTCAAAAATTGCCCCAAAAAATAGAACAATGGGACTAAATTGCGCCCTATGATTTATTTCGCTATTAATTATCTCCATTTTCTTTTCTCATGATGTACACTCCTGGTCATATTACTACCAAATAATGTGATCGTTGATTGGTGATACATTTGAGCAAAATTTCATTTAACACATATCCTGCTTGGAAGAATAACCACAGAAAGAGGCTAAGGTCTGACTATACTTACAGAGTCCAGTGCCACGATTGCAAGGAAAGTTCTGTTGAAGGCAATTCAACCCTGAAGGTAGTGCACTGAAATACATAAAAAAAACAGAAGAAAAAAACACTTAGAATATGTCAATTATTTGTTGGATAACAAAAAATAAACATTCTCTCAGTCCCCGCCCGTGCAATCCACTCGAGGAAAAAAGACAAAGGAATAGTGAAAGAGATAAGAACTAAAATTGTTATTTGAGCACCTAATGACTAATCTTAATTAAAATACAACTACCCTAATAATAAGAAATTATCTTCAAGTGAGAAGACAAATGATTTTCCTAACTCCAGAATTCTAGGTGCTTTCCATGACAGGAAGATTCAGTAAATGGGCTACAATATGTCCGCTTTGGTAAAAGTTGCCACCTAACCGTTTTAGGTCCCATTGCATCATTATGTCATTAGATTGACCTTATAGTGTGATAGCAGGATCTTAGTACAGAACAGAAAGAGGGATTCGATTCAGGATCCAAGTTAGTAGTGCACCCATTCAGATGAAGCCTGGAGTGTGGCGTTACACTAGTAACTTCAACTACCATACTTAAGAATCAAACAATGACACATAACCATTTCTAAAAGTGACATGCAACTCTCACATCCATTATCAAAAATGTTCAAAACACTAAGTGAGCTGCAGATCCAAAGAATCACCTGCTGTTTGAACTTTCTATGCTGAAGTTGTTGGCGACTGAATTACTGAAAACAAAGTACAGGCAAAAAACTCAGTGTTAGTTTCAACTAAAATTGTGTAAGCAAGCCCATCCTGCAAAAACAAAATCTGTAGGGCTGTTGTTGAGAATGGCACTAAAGACCTTGCAATGGCTATATACGAAGAGTAAACAAAGTTATTAAACTAAAAGAAAACATTTATATAATGAATAGAAATAGAAAAAAGCCAAGTATATAGTGAAATATCAAGAACATACAGCTGTAACTTTTCTTCGTTGACCATGAAGGAAAGCTCCCCCAGTAGATTATTGTAAGATAAATCTCTGCATGCATATCATGAGAAAAAACATCAAATACATAGTTCATACAATTAACATAACAGTTCTGTGATCATTATTTTCATACATATATTGTGATTTATACTCCGTATTAATTTGAATATAAAACCTCAACTTCTCTGTGTTTCCTCATGAACCTAAAAGAGCTTTGCTTTGCAAGAATGGGTATCCATGTTTGAGGACAAAAAATATGACTGACAGAAAAGACTGCAGGACTAGGAAATGGTCTCCAAATCAACTTGCAGGAAGAAAAACTTCAAAACAATTTGAGATTACTAAAATTGTTAGAAAGTAGCCTAGCTGAAATGACTCTAGTGGCGAGCAAAATCTTTTCATGACTTGTTGTAGCTTATTGCATATAAATCTGTACTTCCCTGAAGTTGTTTGCTTAGTTCTAGGTATTTAGTATAAATCTCCAACTCAAAGTCGACCTTTAGCATCTAGTATCAGGGTCACTCAAAAAACAAACTTAAGGGTACCATGTTGAGAAGGGTACCATCTAGCATCTAGCATTACAGTGATGCTCAAAGAAATAGGCTGATATACTTACATGTTGAGAAGAGAGACGGACTTTTAGATTTAGGCAGGGTACCATTCAACTTATTGTTTCCAAGAAACCTAATTATGAAGACAGAAGTACAAGCCTCAGAACTTTAAGCGTGCATTCAGATGGAGTATAAAAAAATTAAGAGGGAGTGATATATTACAGAATAAGAGTGAACTCAAGTCAAACAGCGAGCCTGGTATCTGTCCAGTTAAATTGTTGAAGCTCAAATCCCTGGGGGAAAAAAGAATAACTCAGTTATGTCCATTAAGACAAAAGCAGCTAGTACTAAAACTTCTTATAAAACTAAAACTGGTAAAACTGAATACCCTCATGGTAATATTAGTAAACCTCAAATATATTATTCAATTATTTTATAAAAGAGGACAAGGTTGAATTTAAGGATATGATCCACGCCAGTACTTTAGAAAAAGAAGAAGAAAAAAAGGTTCCATGTTGAGCCCCTTGGGTTTTCCCCAACATGTATGCTCAGCCATCACCAAAAAACACTTACAGCTGAGACAAACTTTGGTATTCTCCAATGTTGGACGGAATTAATCAGAAATATTGTTATTCCTCAGCACTCTGCAGGATATGCAACCAAGTTATCATATTAGATTCAGAAGGAAAACAAACTAGAAAATAGAAGTATGATCTTGTTGTATAAATTTATAATAGATTCAAACGCAAGCAAGAAAGTTTTCCCTACAAAATACTGAGAGACTTCATATCCTTAATAAATCCAAGAGATGAGCTCCCGTTGACATTGGATAAATCACTAATTCGCCTATTGTCATATCAAACATGAGATAGTTAGCTTTATATACTCATAAACAACCAAAAATTGACAAGTAGAACTAGATACTCACAGCTCTGTCAGAGAAGTCAGCTGGAAAATGTAACTGGTATAGGACCTTCAAAAGAGTTTCCTTGAAGCCTCCTAAGAAATTATTTCTCCTAAGAATTAGTGGAATACATAAGTGATTGATTTTTCTCAAAAAAAACATTGAGCTTACAAAAATCTAAATAAAGACTTAACCTATTATCATTTAACTGCAACTGCATGGAAATAAAAAGCACTTATTTAGATTATCTACAAGACAGAAAGCTTTGACCAATTTCCTATGAAGTCAGGTATCCTGCCAGTCAGTTCAGTGTCCGATGCCCAACTGCAACAAACAAATGAATTCCTCTAATATATGCTAAAGTAATAATGTTTCCTATTATTAAATAAAAGCCTTTTTATCTGGAGAAAATAAACATTTTTCTAAAGTTCTTACAGTGTTCCCAAGTTTTGCAGAGTAGCAAAGGTTGATGGAATTTCGCCACTAACTCCAGAACTATCAAAGTATCTGCCAAGGTAAACAATAATGAAATATCATAAATTTATTCCTACATCTTTTCATAATCACGAGTTAATAGTTGCTAAGCCATAAGTAAAGAACAGATGAATGTGGAAAACTAACAATAGATATTGTACTAAAGTAACTGAGATATCAAAAGAAATGATATTCCCCAGCTCTAAGTAACGGAGGTAACATATCCATTTTTAAGACGGTTCTATTGGTATACATTCACTTTAACTTGGCAAAATGAATATTTGGGTGCAACTATGTTTTGCTTTTATAAATGAAGAGGCCCTGTGGGTACATCCAGAGAACCTTGTCTTGGTAGAAAATATTCACATTGTGCAAAAAAAATTCAAGGCCTGCTACCATATCCTGAAAAGATGCTTGGAAATTCGCACTGCATTGGAGAAAAGGAAAATGAACAACATATCAAACTTACATCTCTTTTAGTTTTGATAAACTCCCTAGCTCAGATGGCAGAGGACCAGAAAAGTTGTTTGCTCCAAAAGCGCTACAAAATTGACAAGTTATCAATCAAAGAATTTCCATGAATATTGTCTTTTAGAGGTTCAGATAAGATAATCAAGATTAGGTACAGGAACCAAGTACAAGACAGCAGGTACATGATTGAATTGAGCAGTACAGGAAACTAACACACTTGGATCAGGGATGACTTCATGTCCAATTTTGTAGGGTAATGATAGACTGTCTGGCAGGGAATATTTTCGTATACAGAACACAAAACAGAGAAAACTTACAATGATATCAAATCAGTGAGATTTCCGAGTTCCTTCGGTAGCTCGCCTGATAATGCATTAACTCCAAGGCTCCTATTATTTTAAAATCAAAATTGAGATAGTAACATGAACACCAAAAAATTAAAAAGAACAAAAACAAAAATTCGGAATCAGTATTTCCAAATAAAATTCAGATGGGCTCACAAGTATTGCATGCCAGTCAGATTTCCAATGGATGCAGAGAGAGGCCCTGTCAAGAACTCTGACCGAATTCCTGCAAGAAAATGGAGGAAACTTAAAAATGACAACTTGGGCATTTAGCAAATTACACAAACTAATCAAAGGCAGAGAAAATTAGAAAGCATACAGATTGAAAAGGAAAGTCAAAGTCCATAGCTCATTTGGATTACACCAACAACATCCAAGGCATAAACTTTCCTGCAAATGCAGATAAGCAAAACAACGAAAGGTGGGATTTTGAAGGCAAAGAAAAGTGAAGCTCTTTCAGAATGGCATTGGCGTAAAAAGAAGCTTACAGTTGGGTAATGTGGCAAGTGGAGTTGGCGTCGAAAGAACAGTCGCATTTGATGAAGGGGTTGTAATCGTTGTTGTTGAAGTCGGTGGAGTCTGTGGCTGCTCCACTGCAAGGGTCGCCGGTGGTGTTCCATTGCCGCTGATTGGCCGAAATCTTCCATTGCGCAAATATTTGAGTTTAAAGCTCTCACTGCACCGCCAATTACAATGAGTATTCATCACTTTCAAATGAACAAAATAACAGGACAGGCATTTTCTTTGTTCTGATCACAAACAAATGGACACCAAAAACAAAAAGAAAACAAGGAAGCAGGCCCAAAGCACTTTTCTTTGATACGGAAACAAAAATTACAAAACAAAGCACATTTTTTCCCCTTAGAAAATCATATAGTTTTGTGTAATTAACAATTAAATCCGACAAGTCTAAAAGGACTTTTTTTTTTTAAGTAGCCAAATTTTGGACAACTGTTGACCAAAAAAGAAAACTTCCATAACAACTCTTGACAAAAAAAAAAAAAAAAACTTGCCATAACAACTACTCCTTGTTTGTCTGAAAAAAGAAGTAAACTCGTTCTTGCACGAATTTCATATCGAATATAATTATAATTTATACAACCACTATATACTTGTCATGATGAAGAGGTAGCTAGCGTGAGAGAAATTAACTGAGGTCTTGTTAAAAGAGATAAAAAAGCTTATGATTAAGAGAGAAGGGAGAGAATAAAAGGGACCTTCAGATGGATCAGTGGTGGCTTGAGCTTCTGCTATGCCAAAGATGCAGCAGAAAGCAGCAACATAAAAAAAATACGACCAAAGCTGATGATGAGGAGGAGGAGGCATAGGTTCCTGACATGAATTATTTGATGATCTTCCTTTCCCTTTGTAACAATAATATTTTTATTGCTGAAACAGATCAGCCATATGGAAACTGAGAGATGAGATTATAAATAGAGGTTGTAACATCGTGTTCAGTCTCCATTCAAATCCAGCCGCGCTCAATTTGAGAAAAGTTTCACACACCCAATAATAATATTTGTCAACGAACTTATTTTGGATCAACTTGGTTATAGATTCGGTCTGTTGTGTACTCACCATCATCATGTATATAATAATATCCATATCATCGATCTTCATCGTATATATCAATAAAAAATTATCGCTTTCAATCCAAAAAAAAATAAAAATAAAAATAAGGAATACAACGGTCGGTAACTAGGGTAAACCCAAGAACTAGAATGTCTTTAAATGAGATTCAATTTTTCCAAATTGAGGTTAATCTTATATACAAAATAAAGTTAATTAAAGTTAATCTTACGTACACAAGTATGGCAACTTTCTTATGGTGGCTAATCTCTTTTATTTATTTATAAATAGCCAACATCATCATCATGGGACCAAAATCTCGACAACCAAATTTGACAAAATGGCAATGGTAGGCTAGCTCTACCTGATTATAAAAGAAAATGATCAAAACGGTGTGTTTCACGCTTGATATATTTGTTCAACCCTGCCTATTATATATAGAGTTCACATTTGGATTCTATAGATTAGACTTTCATATCATCGTACGTATCATATGCCAAGAAACATCGTTATCAATAAGGGCATGCATGTTTAAATAAATGTACGTACGTAATTAAAATTAAGACCATGTGTGAACTCTGTCTCTTTTAATGTCCTGTTAAATGGTAAACCTGGGCCCTCCTTCAAGCCTACCAGGGGCCTGAGGCAGGGTGACCCATATCCCCATATCTGTTCCTGTTGGTGTGTGAGGTCCTTTTCCCTTAATCTTTCAAAGCATGTGATGGACGTTACATCCAAGGAATCAAGCTCTCTCGTCGGAGCCCGGTGTTGTCCCACCTGCTCTTCAGATGACTCATTATTTTTGTTAAGGCTAACGCTGAAAATTGTGGGAAGTTGAAAGAAGTCCTTGAGAAGTATTACTGGGCTTGGGGGTCAGTAATCAATTTTGAGAAGTCTGGTTTGGTCTTCAGTACTAATACCCCTGAGACGACTGAGTCGACTATCGACTCCCTGTTATCCGGGTAATACATGTTGACCATGGTTCCTACCTTGGTCTGCCTTCTGCGTGGGGGAGGTCTAAAAGCGCTATGAGCTTTATCCGTGATTGAGTTAAAAAAAAGGTGGCAGGCTGGAAAATGAGGTCTTGTCTAAGGCTGGTAAAGAAGTGCTCATCAAGGCGGCGTTACCATGGTCTTCCAGCTTTACCCTATGATGTGCTTCAAACTTCCCTTGTCCTTATGCAAGGAAATCAATGGGGATTTAGCCCGTTTTTGGTGGAGCAATCCTATTAGGGATTCTCATATCCATTGGAAATCTGGAACGCTATGTGCCTTGCTAAAACGGATGGTGGGCTTGGCTTCAGGGATCTTGAGTTCAATTGAGCCTTGCTCGCTAAGCAGTCCTGAGAATCTTCTGAACCCCAACTCTCTTCGGGTCAAAATCCTGAAAGGTCGCTATTTCCCAACTGTGGTTTCTTAGATGCTCTGTTGGGTCTCGATGAGTATTTTCAGGGATCACTGGATTCAAGGTATTGGCATTATTCAGCCCATAGCTCTCCATCCTACCTACTGCCCTCATTTGGTTGTGATATAGGGGACTGAAGAAAAATTCTTGGAAGGTGGACTCTATCTCGAGATTTTATTGATTGGAAGACTGCTCAAGCGATCCTTGTTATGCCTATCGGGCGCTCATGCTTCCCGGAGAAGTTCATCCTGCCTGGACTTCCAACGGGATCTATCCGTTGAGTCTGGTCTACACTTGCGTCTCTCCACTCTGATCGGTTGAGCCTTACAGGAAGCTCTTCACTCCTCTGTTTCCAACTCCGTTTTAGTTGGAAGGACTTGTGGAAGATCCGCACCCTCCCAAAAATTAAAAACTTCCTTTGGCGGGTTGTGGCCAATGCTGCCGAACAGACTTAACCTCCACAAAAGGAAGATTGTTCACGACCATCGCTGCCCCTCTATAGGGCTTATGAAGAATTTATTGAGCACATTCTCTTTTTGTGCCCTCGACTAAGTTAGTGTGGTTTGCCTCACCACTCACCTACAAGGTCGATCTTCAGAGGTTTACCACTGTGCCTCGCTGGTTCAATTAATTGTTTGGCTATCAAAGGTGGAGCAAATTAGCAAACAGGCTCTTTCTTTGGGTCGAGCTTCATCATTTGGGAGATCTAGAAAGCCCGTTGCAAGGCGGTCTTCGAGGGAGGTGCTCTCAAGCCCCTTGTTGTTTTTGGCTTAATGCTGTCGGGCAGTGAAGATTTTTTGGAGGCTCCTGCTCCTCCCCCTTCCATTCACCACGGGACCCTCCCCCCTGGGTTAGGTTGCTCTGGATGGCTCCCCCCTGCAGGGGTTTGTAAAAGTAAACACTGATGGCTCTGGAAACTAAGCTCTACAAAGGCGGGGTTGGGAGTCATAATTCCGATGCGAGCGGCCTCTCTGTGCTGGTTTGGCCTGTCCCTCCTGGAGTACTTCTGCCCTCCAAGCCGAAGGACATCGGCTGTGCTTAAGGGCCTTCGTCTTGCGTCCCAATGCAGATATTTGGATATTGAGATGGAACCTCAACTCTAAAGTCCTTGTGGATGGTATTTTGGGTCTTTCCCAACCAAGTCCGGAGTATTCTGCCCCCTTTGGAAGATATTCATGGTCTATGCCTTTCCTTCCGCAAGTCTCGTAGGAGGTGGGTCGCTCAGGATCGTATCGTGCTCCACACTGGGCTCGGCGAGGATCGGGGCGCCTTAAACTGAAAGTCGGGCCTATCGGCCCACGCAGCCCGGTGCATATCTTGGTCTCGGGACGCCTACCTCTTGCCCTCGCCCAGTAACTCTTTTAGGTTCTCAGTTTGAGTGGGGAAAAGCTTTATGCCTGGTCTCTTTTGAGTCTTGTTCGTGCATTTTCCTTTTCAGGCGTGTTCTGTGTAACTTTTGTTTTGGTGGTCTCGTCTCTCGTCTTCCCGTTTCAATGAAATTACCACCTTTTCCACGCAAAAAAAAAAGACCATATGATTTTCTATTAAATTATTATTAAGCTACAAGTCGTTGCCCAAATCATCTCAACGTACACATGCTATTCCTGAACTAAAAGCAAATTATATTAATTAACATTAGATATTGATTTGAATAACATATAGTTTATCTAGTGCGGAACTATGAATTTTTCAATATGTGGACTAGCTAAAATTATTAGTTAAGATCTAACTACCCTTTTCTTTTGTACTTACAGTTTCTATATTTTTTAGGGAAATAAAAATAACATTAATTATATAAACCACACTAGTTCATATAGCTGAATCGATTAATTTCTATAAGCTTTAGAATATAACAAATACATATTAAATGCAATCAAATGACACATATAGTCAAAATGAAATATGACCTTTACAATTTGAGTCGTTAAAATTTATTGGTATAACAAATAAGCTTCCCCAATACAAATGTAAAAACATAAACAATTAACTTTATCATGCATATTAGTCGTAAACAGAACAATGGAATTAGTAGCCATATTATATTATACCCAAAGGATGAATTTTCTTTATATAAAAAATCTCTTTTGGAGACAAATCAATGAAAAAAATTAAACTTAAAGAATTAGGGCTAAGGATATTACCCTTACTATGCGTATTGGTGTTGAGACACTCTTTGACAATAACTATGAAGGTGGAATAACAATCTATGAAATTCTACAACTTTATGTATTTTTAAGTTAACATATTGAGCTATGTAGGTATAATATTTTTTTTTCCCTTAGAAAATCCCCCTCGGCATACCGTCCAATGAGTCCACTATGTGGTTACGCCCTTCAGCTATCAGACACAAGGCATGCGTAAATATATAAGGGAAATAGCTCTAAAATACCACCAATTTTATAATTTTTTGTGGAAATACCAGCCCTCCCCCTGAAACTTTTAAAACTATCACCTATAAATACATTTTTATTTGTTCATTGATTGCACACATATCACTTTTTCATAAATTTGGGTCTATCTCACATCTCTTGTTCTCTCTCTGGCTCCTCTCTTTGGTCTCTCTCTGGAGCACCTCCCTTCTCTCTCCTCCCGTCCTCTCTCTCTCTTCAGCTTCGCACTCTCATTTTCTCCCCCATCTCGCTCTCTCCGCAGCTCTGTCTCGCTCTCTCTTTTGAATCACGAACCCTTTCCTCAATCTCGTATTTTAGGGATGTCTTCTCGATGGTGCTTGCAACCTTGAGCTCTCAGGATCTACGACCTTGAAAAGGTAGGGTTAATGGTTATTTTCTAATATTTGTAATTATGTGAAATAGGTTTTGTTTGATTGCTTGGGATTATGTTAAATCGGTTTTGGGTTTAATTGCTTTCGGTTAGGTTTTTTGAATCTTCATGCTCATCCATATAGGTTTGACCAATTGCATTTGACAATCTACCCGATATATGTGAATCTGGAAAGCTTGGGGATTTTCCGTTTGATGTAGTGGATGCTGTTGTGTTCATGTTATTTTGCAGTCGTATCGTTGTTATGTTGCTATTATATTGCTGTTATATTGTGGTTATGTTGCCTTTATATTACCTTGTATTGCCTTCTTATTGCCTGGTTATTGTGGTTGTACTGTGGTAATAAAACATGAATGAGTCCCAATTAGGCCTCTCTTTAACTGGAAGCTGCAGTTTGCAATCTGAGACCATGTGAGACCAATTCCTATTTCTTGCATCACTAATGTAAGAGCTTACTAACCAGTACATGGGTGATATATATCATCGAAAATATAGATATGTCACGAAAGGTAAATTGTAAATTCTTCAGGAGCTAAAGATCAAGTAATATATAATTTGACCTTTTGTGTATATGAAGTTTATGTGTTTGAATTTTGTTTAATTATTTAGTCCTATATGTGATACTCTTATATATCCTGAAATACAATTTTTTTACGCTTATTTTATTTTTCAGGTTCTAAGCCCAAGAGCAAACCCAAAAGGGAAAAAAACAAAAGAGGAGAAAAGTTTTAAGAGAAGGTCAAATATTTTTTGGTAGCACAGCTGGTTTCAGTTGTACTTTTTGTCACTCTCATGGCCCGAGCGGATGATGCTGAAATTGAGTTTGATGGTGATGAAGGATATGAGTAAATGATTAGGGAAGCACAATGGTAAGGCTAGAACCCATCCCATCAGGCGGGTGTATTTTGACTGAAGACGTTCTGCTAGGTTGGAAGGGCATTATGTCATATTCATCTGCTTGACGTCTAGCCAGTCATGTTTGAGCACCTGCATTAGGGTTTTGAACTTCTGGTGTCGGTGGCCCGATTTGACTAGGAACCTCATTTTGTATCCAAATGATTTGTAGTGCAGTGGTGGTGGTGGTGTTGTTTTCATCCTTTATGTTTTTAGTCCTTCTCCTGAGGTTATAAACCAAACACGTTATTGACCATTGTTACCAAAGCAATGAACATAAATCCTAACCCTGGCATGTACAGATTATCAGGATTTAGGCACTAGCTAAAAGGGAGAAGGTGGGAACAACTCTATGCTAATATTCAAAATAGATTAATTTATAATTACATTGGCATCCATTAATCACTAAACTACCCCCATAAACATTAGAAAATTACAATGCATCTCTAGCCTTGGCCTCTTCCATAGATTGCAGTTCGGCATATCCATACGGCAGAAGCAATAGAAAAACTTTGTCGGTGAGCTCATATAACTAACATTCCAGCACAAATAACCCTAATTGCAACCTCAGCCATTTGTCTGCAGTCATTACTTGTTCAACTTACCGACCTCCACAATTTTCATATCCCCACTAAGGCAATTAGGCACTGAACCGACTGTACACTATTACATTTCACCTTGCTATATAGAAGACCTAAATCAAATAGCTCTATTAAAATGAATGGATGACCATAGAAAGCATCTCCAGCAAGCACAGCTTCGATGTTGTGGAACTATTAAGCATTTTGAGTCACCCCCTTTCATATTTGCATATCTTCTTTGAGGTTACCCATTTTCCATTGTAACACAACCAGAATAACAATTGTTGCTCCCGAGTTTCTGACCATGATAAAACAAAATTTCATTAACCACAATCCAACCACAATAACCAGGGCATAAGAAGCAATACAATAGCAATATAAAGGCAATATACTCACAATATAATAGCAATATAACAACGACATAAAAGCAATGCGAAAAGAATATGAACACAACAGCATCCACTACATCCGGAAAATCCCCAAGTTTTCCAGATTCACACATCCAGATCAATCAAATGCAATTGGTCAAACCCATATGGATGAGCATGAAGATTCAAAAACCTAACCAAAAGCAATTAAACCCAAAACCAATTTAACAGAACCCCAAGCAATCAAACAAAACCACTTCACATAATTCCACAGATATTAAGAAAACGACCATAAACCCTACCTTTCTAGGTTCGCCGACCTTAGAGCTTCAAGGTTTTAAGCACTTATTAGGAAGACACACCTAAAATATGGGGTCGAGGAAGGGTTCCGTGATTCAAAGAGAGAGCGAGAAGAAGCTAGTGAGAGAGCGAAATAGGGAGAGACAGTGAGAGTGTGAATATGGAGGGACAGAGAGAGTGCGACTAGAGAGAGAGAGAGAGCTGTGCTACAGAGGAGCAAGAGAGGAGCCAGAGAACAAGAGAGGTGAGATAAACCCAAATTTCTGAAAAAAGTGATATGTGTGCAATCAATGAACAATAAAATGTATTTATAGGTGAGAGTCTTAAAATTTCAGGGAGGGCTGATGTTTTCACCAAAAATTATAAAATTGGTGGCATTTAGAGCTATTTCCCCATATAATATGTGATTGAGTTGTCGATTTATTTTTTGTTTCGTTTGCTTGGAAAGGCATAAATATAATTTGTAAATAACCTAAAAATTATGAGTATTTACCAATTGTGAGTTCGACAAATTTGAAGAATTAAATAAAGTAAGTTACACAAGTAGAAGGGTATGTATACAATATGTACCTACTTAATAGCTAGATAATATATAACTTGAAGATGAGTTTTGACAATTAACATGATTAAAAATCAAGGAATCCCACAAATGGTTTTGTGAGCATTCACATTGGTGTTTGCATTCATTCGAGCAGTACATGTGTCTTTGTTTGGATAGTGATGCATAAAATATTCATATAACCGTCGAGCGGGTTATTACAGTGATTGTGGCCCTCT